>OY728152.1:1134812312-1136062312 GCA_963277665.1 Viscum album | reverse complement strand
TTTCTTGAGAGGGAGAACATTCTCAAAAAGGAAAGTGGGAGTAATATTGACTTTTATGATGTTGATGCTCATGATACGAAAGAGTTGGTAAATTAAAAGATTCCATAGGTTCCTATGGAATAAGTAGTTTGTGAAACACATGTAATGATTATAGGAACTAGAGAGGTATGGAAACTAGAGAGATATGGTTTTCTAGTCACCAATGATGGTGACTCATTATTGGTTGTCTATAATGAAAATATCTCCCAAAAAGTGGATGTGAATAGATTATAAGCTTCAATATTTAAAGGATACTTGAATTCAGAAATGGATTCCAAGTATCAAAATAAATTTTGGGATTTGGTCGGTGTTCTAGTTGATGTAGGTCCCATAGGGTGTAAATGGGTATTCAAGAGAAAACTAGACATTGAAGGTAAATCGAATACCTATAAATAAAGGACAGTGTATAAGGGGTATAAAAAATTAAGGAATTGACTATGATGAAACATTTTCACTAGTTTCCATGTTTAAATTAATCATAATTTTACTTCCCAAAGAAGCATACCATGACAATGAAATTTGGAAGATGGATGTCAAAATAGATGTTCTTAATGGGAACCTTTAGGAAAATTTCTACATGACACAAAAAGAAGGGTATGTTACTCCTGGTGATGCTAAAATTATATGCAAGTTGTAGATATCCATTTATGGGTTGAATAAAGAATATAGTTCATGGAACATTTGATTCAATAAGGATAAAAGATAATTTGGTTTCATTAAGAATTAATGTGATCCATGTGTTTACAAGAGGTTTAATGGGAATTAATTTTTTATCATAATAGTATATGTTGATGACATATTACTTATTGGAAAGTATATACCAGTCTTACTATCTCTTAATGAATTATAAAAAAAGTGTTTCTCCATGATGAAATTAGATAAATCATCATATATTCTAGGGATCAAGATCATTTGTGATATATCCAAGAGGCTAATTGGACTAAGTCAAAGTATATACATTGACTAGTTACTAAATAGATTTAGTATAGTACAATATCCGTAGTGATTAGATCTAGTGTCACATGGTATATATATTTCTAGGAAAATGTTTCCCCAAACACAATAGGAGAAATAAAGAATGAGAAATATCCCATATACTTTAGGGATATGATCAATCATGTATTCAATGTTATGTACATGACATGATGTCTCCTATACATTGATCTTGGTTGGTATATATCAAGTTGATTTAGGAGAAAAAAATTGGTATGTTGTTAACGATATCCTTATGTATTTTAGATGAACTAAGGATATGTTCCTAGTGAATGAAGGAGATGAGGAGATAATCATTAGGGGTTATACTGATAAAAGATTTCAAACAGATCAAAATGATCTAAAATCAGAGTCAGGATATGTTTTTTATCTCAAAGTATTTTCTATGAGTTGCAAGAGTTCAAAGCATCCAGTTACTGATGATTATATAGAAGAGTATGATTATATAGTAGCTTCTGATGAAACCAAGGAATTCATTTGGATATGAAACCTTTTCTAGGATCTTGATGTGGTACCTAAAAGTAAAGACCATATCATAGTGTATTTTGATAATACTACTGTGTTGAATCTTGCAAAAGAGACAAGGTCATAGCAATAGGCAAAGAAAATACTATATAATTATAATCTCTTAAGTGTTTTTTCTCACACAAGTTGAGTTTCAGTAAGAGTATTTTACATAGAAGAAAATTAGGATGACCCCTTGACTAAAGGCCTATCTTAGTAGAAGAAAGAGTATCTTGTGAGAGCTAGGGGACTAACGATTGTTAGCAGTTGAATCTAGTGAAAGTGGGAGTATATTAGAGTCGGTTCTCAAGAACATAATTCATCATGCTTTATGATAACCTGTATTAATTATTTCTAATATTTACAAACTCTTTATCACATTATTATTATTCTTCTATATAACAAAATATGTGATAATTTACGATGAGTAGTTGTCGAACTAAAATGAAATAGATATTCCCTACTATGATGAGAACCGAGAAATTCCATCATAGTATTATTAAATATTTGTTCTATATATGGTTGAAATAATTTGAGGGACAAAGATGATATATTCTATCAGGGGTGAAAACTCATAGGACTTTGAGGCACATTCTTATGACATAATATTTTGGTAATATCCATTGTAGGATAGTATGAGAACAAGACTTCCGAGTAGGAAATATAAATATATATTTATAATTGGATGTTCCAATATGTGGATGAATTTATTTATACTTATAATTTATGATTATTTTTAATAAGTATTATAATTTTTGTACTTTGAAGTATTTACGAAAACCATGATGGTTTATGTTTGTGATGAGGTAGGATATATTGGGTGTGTCATGAGTAATATCTTATTAACGAATAATATGAGAAATTATTTATCCATTATATTATTTAATGAAAGTTTATATTTCAATACAATTGACAGAAATGATATAGACTAAATAAATCCATTGTTTTGGTGTTCTATTGGTATGTTCAATTTCTGAAAATTCAAAGAAAGAGAAAATGATCACATAAGTTGATGGCTACAACATACAACCTGCTTGATTAAATATATCATGATAAAATGATTATATTCCATAGTAAGCATTAGTATGAGGTATTATGTCATTTTGATATTAACTTATTTCTATATGGGATAATTGGAATGCTTCTAGATGCTAACCTTGGACTTTAGGCTAATTCGCCTAATGACACTGAGAAAGTGGACTAGATGGTCACACACTAAGTGTATCCAGAATATCAGTTAAATAATATATTATTATTTTTTATTAAAAATGTTGAATACATATTTTTCTCACTTGTGGATTAATAATTATTCATGTTTTCTTGATTTTATACATTCCATCACCAGTTAATTAACATAATATTATGTGAGAATAATATTTAATAAATATTTATTTTTTATTTGGTGAATATAATTTTATTTATTTGTTAATGAATAATGGAGTGAAATTTAATTTTTAAATAAATAGTCATTATTCTATTCCTGACTAATATTTTGTAGGAATGATAGAGTAAATTTAATGGGATGATGATAAATAATATATATTCACTGGAACAAATTGACCATATAGCAGTGGTTTAGACTGCTGTAATTTTGTTTTGCAATAGTTTTGAAAAACTGCTAAAAAAATTGGTGTCAATAATAAAAATATGGTGGTTTCTTCCATTTTGAATTGGTTTCTGGAAATTTTCACAGAAGACATATTTACTAGTGGTTTTAATTTATTTTAGAGGCAATTTTCTATTAAAAATATAACTAGGATATAGTAGCGGTTGAAAACCACCGCTAAAGTCTTTCCTTTTTTACTGAAAAAAACACCAAAAAGTTGGATACAACTTCCACTAAGTATTTTTTTTCATATTTAGTAGCAGTTTTAACCGCCGCCCCTAAAAAATACCATAATATAGCAGCGGTTTAAACCCTTGTGAAAAAAATCTATCACTAGCAGCAATTTAAACTACCGCAGTATCATGAATTAGAAAAACAAGCTAAACGTTCTGCAACCCCAGAACTTGCAGCCAGAAAAACAAAATAGTGACACTAAATTTTTTACCATATCATCAAATATATCATCAACGTACAAGGAAAACAACATGTTAAACCTAAATAATCAATGTTCATTGATTCACACCAAAACATAAAGAATCGACACATTGACCCAGGAAAACAACACATTGAAAGAAATAATACATTTCTCAGTACAATGAAGGAATAAAACAAAACAGAACACATTAAAAGAATCGACCTATGTGTAAAAGAGAGACAAGAAACTAAAAATCATATATAATCATATAGAAATTTCTATCTCTATATCTAGTTGGAACACAACATATAGACACATGGTTATACAACACATACATAGGGAACCCGTTGTCCAGATCCCATATAAGAAAAAGATAAAAAATTCCACATTGGATGTACTGATACATGAAAAACACTCTTTGGTAATCATTTTCCAGTGATGAATTCTGCTCTTCACCCTCTACATCTCCATATCTACTTCCTTCTACCATCATCTGTAAGAAAATTATATTAAAAATTAAACAATTTTGTATAATTCTATTTAAACATTAAATAAATAAAATTTTGTGAACTAAATGATTTTGAAGTTGTGTGATTTACCTTCTCACCACTAGTCATCACTTGTAATCCTTGTTTTTCTTCCCAAGACCTCAAATGGTAATAGTCCCAAACCCATCCACACTGTCGACCAGAATGCTCATTCCCAAGGACTTTACCAATTGGGTCATACTGGGAGACTGAGTAGGACTATGTTAGATTGAAATCCCATAGTTATTTAATTTTAACCTATAAATAAAATATCATTCATATTAGAAACAATATATATTAATATAGTGACCACTAATAATAAGTTATTATAATGAAAAATGAATTCAAACCCCCCAACTTGTTTAGAAATCTTAGTAAAAAAACTCCCATCAAATTTTTTATGAACATTCAACCTCACTTTTGTTTGAGATGCTTGGTGACCTAAACTCGATGAATACATTAAACAATGTTAAATCAATAATTTAATATATTAAATAGACAAAATTTTATAAAAAATATTTAAAATAATGAAAAGATTACTAGAGTCAATCAGCTTCTAGAAAAACTTTTTTACTCCACTTGATTATAATGCTTCCTTGGAATTCCTATCATTTAATCAAATAAAATTAAGTTCAGAAAATATATTTTAAAAAATTCATGTAGGAAAAAAATTTAAATGATAATAGATACAAATTAATAAAAACCAAATATACTAAACAATGATAATTATTGACTGTACAAATGACATAAGTGGTTGATAAATGAATGAATTACTACAAATACGATCATATTCTACTTAAATCAAGTCAGTTTCCTACTCTATAATTACTTCATCTACTTAATCCACTCTTGAAAGACTAATATTTTCAATATCATGATGGAAAAATAAGTCTACTTTTTCCGGTTGATGAGATTCAATGTCACAGGTAAAATCTTCCACTTCATCACCCATATCATACAAGTATCTTTGTTGTACACGATCAAATACACTGCACCATCCATCCATGACATATTTCACATAATATACCTTTTTCTCTAGTGATGATAATATTTACAGATCATGTAGTTTATGGTCACAAATATCTATCAAGAGAGAGAAGTTCACAGAAGTAAATTTCATGGAATCTCTTTTAACACCCCTGATAATATACACCTAATTTCATTTGAATAAAACAACTAAAAAATGTCCATGGTAGTTTAATTCGATAATATCAGTCAATTTTCCATAGTATTTCACTTCATCAAACCTTAAATATGACACTATTCTGTATTTTAAAACCCTCTTCCCGATCAATTATACGGAATCTAAAGCCAATCAAATTATAAGCGTCGAACTTTCTAGCTTGTTTTAGAGAAACTCAAGAAAGAAACTTCAAATTGTCTAAAAAAACTACTCGAGTATCAGTATTCATGATCTAAAAAAATTAATATACATTATTATATTTACAAAATATATGTATCAACCTAATATTCGTATTTATTTCAATATTTATGAACATACACACCGTGCAAACCATTTTACAAGCAATTTATTAACAGATTTTGTTATATCTTTCTCATTTTATTTTCATAATCTCATTCATCTATTTGTTTTCATCCTCAACTCATCAATAAATAGATATGAAATTTCACTATTTAGAATTACTTATTTATGTGCCTGTAATAATTCCATTTCTGTTAGTGTAACATTTGAGCTCCTCCCAACTAATCGGACAATAGCAACAAAGATTTTTGATTTCCCATGTGTTTCAAATTGATTCGATGTGTCATAAACATGTACAACTCAATTAAATCTTGCCTCAATATCATCCAAGTATCTAGAACACAAGGTAAGACACTCCTATTCCAAATAACTTTTAGAAATAGAGCCTTCAGGATGATCATTATTTTTCAAGTTTGATTTAAAATGCCCAAGATATCTATGAAATAAAATTAAAAAGCATAATTATTTATTTAATTAACTTCTGGTAATTGTTCACTGAAATGAAAAACATTTAACTAAACTACCTCTAAATTGGATACATCCATCGATAATTTACGGGGCCTCTAAATTTATCTTCCTCAACCAAATACACAGTAAAATGAATCATGATAGTAAAAAATAAAGGTTGAAAGATCATCTCCATTGCAAAAAGTGTTAATAAAAATATCTCTTAAAGTTTGTCGATCTGAAATGGATGTAGAGTTTTCTCACCTATTTGTATGAAAAATGTGTATAATTAGAGTACAACAACAATAACCTTTTTTGGTAATAATGTACGCAATGGCAATGGAAGTAAATAATGTAACAAAAAATGTGAATCTTGGATTTTAAATCCCTGAAACCTATGATTATTTATGTAAACACACCTTGAGATGTTACTTTAATACCCATAATATACCTTCATATGTTTTAAAATTCGAAGGAAGGTATCTTTATACATATTTTTCATTGAAAACAATTGCCGAAGCATACTTTCCATTCTCATCTGGCCATTGATAATGCTTTATATTCATTGCTTATAATTATTTCTAAGCATTGAGACTATCCTTTAACTTTTCATGATCATTAATCAATGTGTAGATAAAATTCTAAAAAACATTCTTCTCAATATGAATCACATCATGATTAAGTCGTAATAAATTAAATTCCCAATAAATATTTTTAAAGAATAAACATTTTTTCTTCCATTGTTCCAATATGATTTCACTTGATGATGAAATTTGAACTCATTTCCCACTATCATTCAAGTGATGCACCTTTCCCATTTTTGTTTCAACATTCCTGAGTTGTTTCAATTTTTTAGAGCATGATAAAACTTTTTAGGTGGTCTACAATCAATGAAACCATTATATTTTGACTTTTTTTTTCCGAAATCTATGAGATGCATCAATAAATCTTCGATGAAACAAGAAGAACCATTTTCTAATATGAGGTATCCACTTAGTATCAAAATCAAAGTTACAAATAGGAAAATACAAAACCATGTAAGTATTCCAACCAGATAAATTCCCATGTCTCGAGAAGTCACTAATGGTGCATATTAGAGCAGCTTTCATTTTAAGCATTGTTCTAGAAGATGCATCATATGTCTCAACACTATTGCTCTATAAGTCCTCTAATTCATAAATTAAAGGCTGTAAGTATACATCAACATCATTTCCAGGAATTGTTTTTCTAGGAATAATCCTCAAAATTCTAAAATACCTTTGTTGCATACACATCCATAGAGGTAGATTATAAGGGATCAAAACAACCAGCTAAATGCTATAAATGGTACTAAAAGTCCCAAATGGGTTGAATCCATAGGAAGCCAATCCCAATCAAACATTCCAAGGATCAGATGAGAAATCTATATGTGATGAATCAAATGTCTTCCACAATTTTGAATCTTTTTTATGTCTCATTAACCCATCATTGTTATTGTCTACAGAATGCCACTTCATGTGTGTTGAGTTAATAAGGTTTTCCTTATGAATTTTCCATTCCTTTTTGTTTTGAAAATAAAAAACACCTTATACTTAAGCAAATATAAATTTTACCTCCACAAGGAAAATTTACTTCTTTAAGGAAAGTTACCCTAACCCATATTTTCTTATACATAGCAATATTTTTCTTTAGTACAAAAACCAGATTCTTACCCAAAATCCCAGAAGTCAATTAATGTAAAGATTTGGAGCATTCTATTTTTAGGATCCGAATTCCGGATGTGAACTATAATGAAGTTCCAATCTGAATTCTGGACTCCGAACTCTTAAGTAGTTCGACTCCGAACACTTACGAAGTTCGACTCTGAACTCTTAAGCGGTTCGACTCCAAACTTTCATGAGTTCAACTCCGAACTCATAAGAAGTTCGACTCCGAACTCTTACGTAGTTCGAATCCGAACTCTTATGAAATTTGACTCCGAACTCTTAAGCAGTTCGACTCCGAACTCTTAAGTGGTTCGACTCCAAACTCGTATGAAGTTCAACTCCGAACTTTTACTAGTTCACCTTCGAACTCTGGAAGTTCAGATTCCGATCTCTGGTGAAACCAGACACCGAATTCCTATAAAACAGAATCCGAACATTTCTTAACATAGACTCCAAATTTCATTTTGGTTAGACTCCGAACTTTTGACTTGCTTACACTCTGAAATGTTGAATAGATTTTACTTACATATGCTTCATTTCAAAATGATTTCGTGCATTCAGTTATACATGATTTATTATTAAACGATGTCGTTCATTCTGTTTCTAATTAACTGTTGGTTGAGTTACACGTGTACAGGTCCCTCCGAATTTCATGGAAAATATGATCGTTGGAGGAGGGAGCTGACCATTAGAAAATTTGCCTATAAATAGGAACTCATTTGAAAGAGGTCAACAACAAGTTGATCGATCTAGAAACCACACACTGTTAAGGTGATTTCTAGAGAGAGAAGCTTTCAATGCTTTGTGCGTACTGAACTGCTTGTTCAGATTGCTTCGTGTGACTCCTAATGTTGGTGATTACATTCGAGGACTTCTGGGGATAGAAAGAAAGAGGTTCTGACTACCTTGAAGTTCAAGGGCTTCCTTGCTGAGGAAGACAGAGGTTCCAACTACCTTGAAGTTGAGGGCTTGCGGGGATAACAAGATAGAGATTCCGATATTCCTATCGAGGGCTTACCCTGGTGTGGGTAAGACAAACTTTCTTGAAAGTATAAATCAAGGGACCTTTATCCAAGGTTGTTGGATACCCTTATCTTTGGGTTAAAAGATTCATATATTGTTACTTGTAGTTTTACTACTAGTTTTTTCCGATGCACTTTTATTGTAAGGAAGGTATAACCTTATTATATTCCCTTACACTTTTACTCTGATTAGTTTATATTCTATACGCTTTAAGGTAGAATCTTATATTGTAAACCTTGGTTCTAATTCTCTAGTTGGTGAATAGAGGTGTTGTGAATTTGCTTAGTTTAACTTTGTTAAACTTAGTTTTTTCCTTGTCTAAGGAAAACATAGTTATCCGTAACCAACTTTAAAGGTTCCAAAGGAATTTTTAAAGTGAACAATTCACTCCCTCTCTTGTATATTGAGCATCTACATCGTTATTTCGATCCTAAAATGTGTTAGACTGTTTTCAATGAAATGAATAATCTTTACAATCATAGAATTAAAGGATATTGACCAAAAACCATTGTAGGTATGTTCATTTTCTTCTTCTTCATGGTAGTATGTTGATTTAGACTTCCAAGATCACCCATAGACTTCTATCTAGAGGAAAACCATTTTTTCAATCCTGTCTGCTTGAATCATCTCCCCAATAAATCATACAGTGATTAGGACACACATGATTTTTTGTTTAATTCAGAAAAATCTCTTTAACAACTTTTTTCATATCATTAAAAGACTTAGGTATATTTTATTCCGGAAATGAATCACACAAAAATTCCAATATCGTTGACATCGCCTTAATTTTAATTCCACATAAGCATTTGATATGGCACAACATTAGCATAAAATAAGGTTTTGAATATTTCAAACATCCACTGTAAAAGTCTTGATTTTCATAATCAACTAAACCATGAAACCCATATGTCTGATCAGTGAGGTTTTCTCTTAAATTAGTCCCTAATGAATCAACAGGAGGACCAATGATATGATAAAATATTGATCTGGTTGTCCTATAGTCTCAAAAAAATCACTTTCCACATTTCCATTTATATCACCCCCAACTGGTTGTTCTGATATGTTTTTATATAGATTTTGGTGTCTTTAAATTCCAAATGCATCATTTATAAGGTTTTTCATTTCATTTTCCATTGTCGATGAAGTTGGGAGATCATTTTGTGGATTGAAATCAGTGCTCAACATTTATATAATGTTTGATTCTCCATGCCAAATCCAACACAAATAATGAGCAGGGAATTTTTTAGATATCAAGTGTTCATAAACTTCTTCTCTCTTCAACCATCTTCAAAATTTACATTTCAGACATGAACATATTATTCTCCCATCAATTGATCGATTGGAAATTGAAAAATCTAAAAACTCCTCCAAACACTTATCATAATAAGGTGTGTTCTTAAGTATTGTGATATATATTTTATCCATATATATAACAATGTGCCTACACATTATGAAAAAAATTAAAACACATGATTATTACTAAATAAAAAAAGAGATTCATATATATTAGTTGAAAAAATATGAATATATTAAATAACTATACAATTCCTTTTAAATGTATGTATAAACATATGTGAAATAATTATTAAAAACACTTATGAAAAATAATAAAACTATTTGGACTATTAGAATATGTTCATGAACAAACTGGTGTAGAGTAGTGAACTTCGACCCCAGTTTAATTGATACAGAACAAGGAAATATAGGGCAACTAGAAATACCTCAACAATTTAGTATAATGAATCCATTAAGTTTTAAATGTATTTATTATTCTTTATCCACTTATTTTCTTAGATTATATTTATAGATGAAACACAAATGGATAACATTATTTGTAAATCCATTGAATATTTAACACATGGGTGTTTTCTAATCCATGATCATACATTTAAAACCCAAAAGTTATTAATTAAAATAGAAACATATTATTGTTTAATGTATCAAGATAAAATTCAAAAATGATCCATGTATTTTAGTCTTGGTATAATTTTCTAGGGACATAGGCTTTCTACAATTCGAAAATATGAGATACACTACTACTTAAATATAATATGTAAATTTTATACCTATATATCCCATGTAAGGGTAAAATAATTTTTTCACAGGCTGCATAAGGGTACCTCATAATTTTTATAATTTTTTTAATGGTAACCTTTAAAATATACACCTCATATAAAGATAAGATGCATTTTATACATTCTATATATAGGTAAATTACAATGCTATGTAAGGGTAAGAAAAAATTATAAGAATTGCATAAGGGTAACTAGTAAAGTTGTGTAATGGTAAGATTTTACTTAAGTTTGTCATGTAAAGGTAACTAGAAAATCTGTATAAAGGAACTTAGAAGTTACATAAGGGTAATTTTATAAATCTCGTGTAAAGGAAAAACATAATGTCCATACACTATTTAATAATTTTTAGTTCACTACACAAGGGTAACTTACATTTATTTTATGCCACTTAAGGGTAGCTTAGAACTTGTGTAGAGGTAAGAAACACTTGTTTAAAGGTAAGGAACACTTTTGTAAAGGTTAGAATCACTTGTGTTAAGTCAAGAATATAATTGATGGAAATACTTGAAATTACATACACGTTTTTCCTATGATACAGTCATATTAAAATTTCCAACTAATTTATTTTACCACATGCTTGATATACAAGATTCCATGCATTATCAACCATTTTTTACTCTCTCTACATCATTATTTGCACTAGTTTTATCATGTATAATCATCTAATTATCTTCTTTATATGTTACATTTTCTTTCTCATGAGGATGGATAAATAGAAACCAGTCAAATATCGAATTCTTCATTCCACTTCTTTCATTTTAATCATGAATATACTTAGACTTATTTCTCTCAATTTTATTACCAAAAATAATTCTTTATTGAGAAAACAAAGTTTTTTACATGGAAACTCACTTTATTAAGAATTATCCAAGGTATTGCAATACAACTATAATAAGGGAAGTGTAAAGTCAACCATTTGAAGCATTATTAAATAAAAAATTAAAAATGGACTTAATTTGAAAATTTATGGAGATCCAATCAGCATCATACATCCCGATTCACTCTTTTTTGATAAAATATATTTTCAAAAAATATAAATTATTAATTATAATAAAAAAATTTCTGAAAAAAAGAATATTTTGAATAAATATTAGGATAAAAAATAATTCAAAAACTAAATCCATATGTTTTGGTCATGGAAAAAATTTATTAAATATGATAACTTTTCTACACTACATGAAAAATACTATCTTTTATAAAAATGTTTTTTAGGGAAAGAATTTATGATATCAGTATATAATAATCCAGTATCACATATCAAAAGAACAAATCCAATAAGATAATCTAAATACCTATTTTAATTTGAAGTTCATCAAAGATTTCTAGTATCTATCCAAATAAACCATAAGAGATGAAATATGATATAATTGATGCATACTAGTTGTGACCCAAACAAAGTATAAGACATTGAAGAATAAACAACTAATATATACTAGTAACATTCCTATCAATGAACATGTCTTTGATTAATTTACAAGAAATACATTCTAAAAGAAAAAATATATGTTCTTCATCCAAATAAATTTTCCATGATTTAAAATATAATTTTTGGAAAAATACTATTTAGAAAAATAGGTAGTATCCAAGGGAAAAATGTTTTTACACATTAAAACCTTTCAATATAATAAGTGTTACATTTATACAAAATATGTTTACATATTAAGACACACCGAATGAATAAATTATGGGTAAAAATTCATAAATGTGATTGAATTATAAAAAATAATAAAAACTCCAAAAGGATATGTTTTGAACGTAGAATATCTTATATAACTAAAGCGTGGTTCATGAACTAACCCATACCTGAACAATTTTATAAATAGTGTGAAAATGTGTTTATTAAATTTAATATTTGGGTTCAAGAAAATCATACACAATAAATTTACAAAAAAATACAACTAGTTTTTATTAAATTAATTTTTTGTTCAAAACCCAATTTTATTCTCAAAATTTTTTCAAAGTAAATAAAGATAATATAAATATTGTTACTCTTTTTATTAAAAACCCAATTCATGATAAAATATTTTATTTGTGATGGCATAACATAAATGAAACATCTTAACTTCCTTTCCTAACCTAAAACCAAAATAAAAATGATTCTTTATACATTATCCAAGTGACAACATAGCATAACAAATCAACTCCCATATATATATAACAAAACCATGTAAAAATTTCTTTAATAAGTGAAATCATGTAATCATAAACATGAGTAAATTACTTCTAGTTTAATAGAACATAACAAACTGAACATTTTTCAATTATTTCAAGCATGTATCCATGTCATTAGTAGCTTATCACTAAATTAAAAACCTACATGAAAAAATTTCATGTTATGTAGACAGAAAAAGATAAAATAATTTCTCATGCTTAATAACAATAACATAATTATAGAAAGAGAAAATTAATAAATTATTTAGGTAAGGATAACACAATCTTTAATAACAATTAAAAATATCATGATAACACATCAATTGGTATAACAAAAAATACATAATCAAAATAATAGAGAAAATGGGTCGAAGAAGTTACATTGATTAATGGGTATATGTTTTTTTATGATCCACGAGTTTATAAGACACAAAAGAGGGGCAGTGAGGCTTAGGACCGATGGTGAGAAGTAGTGAGGCTCAGGACAGGCAGTGCGATGTGGTGAGGGGTGGCGAGGCTTGGGATCAGTGGCTAGGCGTGGTGGCAAGGCAAAGAAATGGTAGGGATAAAGGGGGTGACAAGGATCATGGGGGTTGGGGGAGTAGGGGGTTCAGGGGAGAAGTTACAGGTTTTTTAAAAAATGAATGTTTTAGTGGTAGTTTTTAACAACCACTTCTAAATTATTTAAAGTTTTTTTTGTAGTGGTTTAATAAACCACTGCTAAACCCTGATTTTGGTGTGGTGATTGAATATTATTTTAATAAATAATATTTAATTTAATTAATGAGTTTATTGCATGAAAATAAATAATAATAAAAATATTTTTATTATAGACATGGGGTTCTACAATGACTACATAAATAATAATGGTGCATGTGAAATTGTTCTTTTCTAATCCTAGAAGTATATCAACTCAATTATATTATTTTTTAGAGAACTAATTAATTGTGTGTTCTAAACAATGAGATTGGGAAAGAATCCTATCAAATACCTAGAGACATACCTCTCCATGAATGATCTCAAGAACAGAGAGTAATCCTCATACACCACCACTATCAATTCAAAAGAGATCAAAGTGAACCCTTCCTTGAAGTAGTTCTTGGGGAGATCAAAGGTGAACAACATATGCATTATGATCTACCATGATAACACCTCAAGATTTATATGAAGACATTTGGAGGCTTGTGGAATGCGTGTGGATCGCTGATAGAGGGAATATATTTTTTATTCCTACAAAGAAACAATGGTACAACATAGACACATTTTCAGATCCATCAATATATAAAGTATTTCCCAAAAGTTAATTCATTATTTTCTTAAATTAATTATAAATAACATGTGATTATCCTGTGCTTTAGTTCTGGTTCTTATCAATTGTCTATATTCATTAATTTTTATTTATCATGAAATTTATCATCATTGAAATCTCAAATTAGTCTTCAATAATGATAAAATAAATTTTGGGCATCCCCAAAAAATTCTTCTACTATGCATGAAACCTTCAATCGTCACTAAGAGACTTTTGACCATTGAATATATTAGTAAATCATATAAACATACCAGTAATGCATTCACTTGGATCTATATAAAATATTTAAAAATATTTCATATACATGTATAATACAATATATTTAATTTTTTTGGATCCTTCATGAGTGGGTTCTAGTAATTTTTATATTTTAGGGGATGTTTTTCATGTAGAAACATGATAAAATTCATTTTATTCAAGACGAAAATTTTGAGAGATCATGGATTTTCATTTAATATAAAAGTATTTTTTATCATCAAGTGTCCACTTATATTTAAGTTATTTTTAATTAGTATATTTAATCAAAACCCTTTTCTATATTGGGTAACCTATGCTACTAAGAAATACTGACATACTATTTTTTTAAATAGGAATAATCCATGCCATCAAAGAAAGAAGCATGTGAATAAGAGTTAGATTCCATATTAGTTAAAAATTCACTTAAAATATGTTAATATTACATTTTTTGGGCTAAAATACCAAATTTTGGCCCAATTAATGTTGTGTGTGGGGGGGGGGGTGAATTTCCTTTATAAAAATTAAAACAAAAGTAGCTAGCTAAATCAAAATCAAAATAATAAATATGATAAAGTGATAGTTTTGATATGTTTTTAAATATTAATTTTAATATTAAATAACTGAGTATGCTTAGTGTAAGTGGATATATCAAATGTATATAATTATGCAAATGAATTTTGATTCCTAGAGGAAAAGAAATAACTTATGTATAAAATAAAATAATAGGAAAACACGGTTTAATTAAGGAGTTCAAAAATAGCCCGATGCGAGCCCCTCTATCCACTACCCTAGAGTTAAGAGATTTTTTATTGATACCTTTATCTCAGTAGTGAACGATAAATCATTCCCTCTCTATTATGGTTCTGAGTACCCTCTTGAAAATTTCTAGTAGTTAAGGAACATATCTTTAACTTTTTTAACAGTGACCACTGACTGTAGAAAGAGATGGGAATAGGAAGGTTTACTCTGATAAAATCCTATTAAAAAGATACTACATAATTTATTGTATGTATCTGTACAATTTATATGAGATATATAGAGAATATGGAAGAAGAGGTCATTTTATATTAACTAATAAATGAATATGGATCTTGAGAGAACATTGAGATTAGAGAGAGATCGCAAGAGCTTCATCTTTGGTCTACCAATGCTTTTGATCAATGATCAAGCGTACATAAAATAATATAATGGGTCCAATTTATTGCCTCAAAATATTTTTGGAATATTATGGAATTATTTTAGATTCATTGAATTAAATGGAGACCAGATTAATTAGATTTGTACCATAATGAATGAAGGTGTTGACTGCCTTCTCATAATTTTTCACAGCATAAAGATATTTATTCTAAAAACTCATAAATATTACTTTATTTATTAATGGATTGAAATATTATTCAAAATATTAAAACCATATATATATATATATATATATATTTCAATTAATTAATTGTGCTTCATAGTGTGAATGAGTGTTACATTACAAAAACATTTTCACTACTCCCCATGAAAAATATTTTTGACATGAACTAAAATTCTTGGAGAACATTTATAGCATGAATAATGTTTCAGTGAATGAGAGATTTAATCATGGAATGAATAATAACTAAATATTATATATTTAACTTAAAAACTCCTTTGAATACTTATCTAACTTCATTCAATGATATCACCACATGATATCATTTACCAAAATACTTCAACCAAGTTCTAACAATGACTCTTCAAAGTTATTAAATATGTCAACATGATCTAATGTGTACCACCCCGAGATTTTATGAAAAATATTCTTTCAATTTCATTGATGTCTTGTGATGTATGCTACACCATGATTACCTTGCGCTATACACAACACCGTATTAGCTTGTAGTATACGCAACACTATTCTTGGATCAGGTTACACACAATTTTGATAGGAGTTATTCTATGCAACATTGAGTGTGTATATACATATATATATATATATATTCAATGTATAAATGAAATATGGTTGGATTCTGTTATACATAACAACGAAGGAGTCTCGCATCACACGCAACCCCGACTCGGCTTTCATTACACGCAATCACGACCTTCCTCGATAGCCTGTGTAGTACGCAATACTGAGTTTCACTAAACAACAATATATGGTTATAATATTATTATGAACTAGATGTTATGAATATTATTAACTAAATTTTGAATTTTATAACATTATTATTAATCTTACATATTTTCTAGCACATGGTATGAGAACAAAATCAATTTTTCGAGTAAAATAAGTATTTTTCAAAAAAATGTAGTTTTTACCCCTTTTGATGGTGCACCCACTTTAAATCTTGTTTTTGACATGTATATAAGTTCAATTTGAAAAAATAAAATTATTCATTGGAATCAGGATATAAAAATTTACTTTGGATAAATTTTTCATATTATTCTGATAACTTTCATATTTTGATGAATAGTAAAAACACGTTATATTTTAATTAAAAAAAACTTTTTTCATCACAAAAATTTATATGGCTAGATTATCTTTTTAACTTGTTTTAAAGTGTAATTAGAATATATTTTTACCATTTAATCCAATTTTGTTCATTGGAATTAATTTTACTTTGAAATTGGACATAAACAAGTGACGATCTTTTGATAGTTATTGTTTCTTAAAAACATGCTATTTGTTTTGATAATGGGAATTACTTTTAAAATTAATTAATACCACTTCTATGTTTTGAATTTGGAAAAATAGACATCATTTTTGAATTCGGAATATCAAATATAGATTAGGCTTAATTTTTGGTATTTTTCTGAAAAACTTCAATTTTTGATGAATAGTGAAAACACTGAGTTTTTGGTTAAAACTGACTTTTTATTTAAATAATAAATTATTTGATTTAAATTTATTTTAGGTCAAAATAGATACATAATACTCATATAAGTTCAATTAAATTCATTGGAATCATTTTATAATAATTTTAGATTTATAAAAATTGTATTGAACTTTTCACCGTCTTTTACCCACCTCCTAGGAGCTTTTGCAATTGTTCATAAAACTTAATTTTACCACTTCGGTGAGTTGAATTTCGAAAATCCGAGAGACACAGTTAATATCAAGGAGTAAAATGTGGTTCAATTAGCTAAAAATAATTTTTGGTGAATAGTAAAGTTTTACTTTTATTTTCCACGGTTAAAGGTAAATAGGGTAATTCAAGGTTAAAAGAATATTATAATAATTCAAAATTACCTTAACACTTGTCCAAACCTTATTGGATGAGTAATGGCCGACCAGGGGCTTCCTTCGGTCAATTTTGGGTCCCCATGGAGACACTTATGAAAGATAATGACACATTAGATTAAATAATTTAATGTAAAGACAAAATTGGCATTAACAAAAATCCTTTAGTAATTAATTTTTATAAGGGGCTATATAAATTATCATTTCGACTATAAATATTAATTGGAAAGATAAATAAATTTCATACATTCTGGTATTTTTTTATAATTTATAGACATCAAATAAATTAAATTATTTATGACACAATAATGATGCTGTATTTACCTCATTAATAAATGGTTTAAATAAATAAGATTATAATGATTAAAATATCATCCAAAACCTGTCCAATTCCTATTGGATGATTTTATTTCGAATATGAGTCATCTTATCTTCAACATTAATGTTTTTTGGACCTCTTGAAATCGAAGATAAGTTTATAATCAAATAATTTTTTCACACTTTCTTAAAGAGCCCCTCCTCTCCCTTATAAAAGGAGACCACTTCTATGCAATTCATCACACCTGTCAAGCCTTTTGGTTCATAAAAATATGCCCAAATAATCTCCCTATATCTCTATCCTCCCCCTAGAAGCCTTAAATTAGGCAGAAGGCACTTCAAAAAATCCTTTTGGTTCAAACCAAAGGAAGTTACCCAAATTAAAGGTAATAGTTTCTCTTAAGTTGTTTTCATTTATTCTGCTTCTCTAACCCATAAACTCTTTTTAATAATTTCTTTTGTAACAACACCAGTATCATCATAATACTAGGATGTTGTTATGAGAAGGATTATAATTACACTTACACACACCTCCATCTAATGGATGAAGAACATAATGTTTCTGTGATGGAAAACTAACGCCTCACGAAACAATGATTGTTCGATTTTCTCCTACTGCCTCTCATGGTGTCCATTATAATGACACTGTATTTATATATGATATATATTATGTTTATGTTTTCCATATTCTTATTTACTTCCCAATTATATCATTCCATTATGGTTTCCATAGTTGGTAAATACGATAATGTCCTTTGAGGAAGTGCGGACTACCGCCCCCTCAAAGTGATGTGATTAGTTAATGCCTTATGTGGGATGTATAAAGGATGGAGTTAATGATATTATATATGATATTATAATGGAATTATAATATACCTATGTATCATTTTGTTTTAATTCCATTAAAATAATAAATAGAAATGAAAGTAGCGTTCATGCGTACGTACAGTTTACCGTCTCCATGAACAGTGCATTTAATTTCTTACCTTCATATGTTATGTACTATTATAAATACATGTATATTATAGATATATAATGAATATATATGATATATAAATATTTATTTAAATTCTGGAATTAATTAAATCATGATATAAGTAATAATAAAATCAATAACAACAAGTCCAAACACGTACGATAAATAAGATTATTTTACCCAAAATGTTGCTTTAACATGGGATTTACAAAAGAATGGGTAATATAAAGTCATAAGTGAACCATATATGATATCATAACAATGAATATGATTCTTTAATAAGTCAATGGAAATATTTAAATCATTATACAGGAGGTTTGGATACGTACGAAGCATATCGGACCTTAGGTAAGGGATAACCATTCCAATCGCGTTCTTATCCGAGATTGTTTATTCGTAAGTATTTGCTGGGGTTATTGTTGTCATCCAATTACATGTTTTCTAAAAGTGTTTTTATGTATGTTTAATTTCATTTTTACCCATTTTTTTTACGACATGGTATGAATGGAATCTTTGTTTTGTTTACGTTATGATGTACTTTTTGACTTTTTCGACAAAAGTACGAGGAGAATGTTTTTTATCTTATACGGCATGAAAGGATTTTTATGGTTTTATAAAGACTTATTTTCATGAAGATTCCTCCAAAATATTTCATGAATATTTTCAAAAAAATATCTGTCTTTTAAAATTGCATGACGTTTTGTGAAAAGAAATTGATTTTGAAGAAGAAAGGATATTTTACTCAAGAATTCATTTTAGGTGTTTTATCAAAACCATTTTTACATATAAGATGAAATTATTTCATATGTGTATGTTTCAAGAATAATGTATCTATTATTTACATGGTTTCACTTTTCTTATGATGAAAGAATATCCATTTTTTTTATATGGATTATGTTATTATCGGATGATGTTTATGAGACCCATTTTTATTCTTTGGGTTATGATGAATGATTTATGTTTATATCGTTCCAAAAGTAAGAATGATTTCATTATGAGATGGGTGGGACCTATATCTCCCTCCAATGAATTGGGTAAATATTTATATCTCATGAGATAGACATGGCTGGAATGAAAAGTAAATCCGGTTCAGTAATACAGGGATGGAACGACAAGTAAACCCGGTTCAGAATGATACTTTTCCACTAAGATGGTCTTAGAAGCAATGCCTTGGCTACTATGGAAATCATTAAATGTGCTTAATATATGCCACAATTAAATGTTTTATTCCCATTCTATTTTATCATGATTAATTTTCCTTTATGATCTAAGCCTTATGTACTGCCATGTTTTATGTCATTGCCCATGATTTTGATGTTTAAACATTATGTTCATGTTTTTAAGTACAAATGTATATGATTTGTTTTATTTTGTCCATGCTTACCCTAACTGAGCATTTGAGCTCACCCTTTATATGTTTTCTTTTCTCTAGGACTTAAAGAAAGGTTTTAGGTAAGAAAACAAAAAGGGGAAGATCTTTATGGGAGATGTTGAAGATCTTTCACCATGATTAGAAGATTACGTTCCGAGTTTCCAAAGACACTAAACTATTGCGATCCTTGAGTTTTGGTTTTTTTATGTATTAAGTATTTCAAAAAAGTAATGTAATGTCCCTGTACGTCAATATTCGGTACTCTATAGTTGGTATCAGAGGAAAGGTTTAGTCAATCTTTGGAAACTATGATGCGAGAACTTTAGTGAGATCCCTAGAGATATTTCTAATGTATGTCTAGGGATGTCCCTAAGGTTAAGTATAAGTATAATTTATAGTCCTAGAATTACGGTAATGATCTTAGAATTAAACTAAGATGTTAGATATTGATGTTACTCCCCCTTTATTATGTTGTTTTACCTATCATGATTTTTTCCTCTCACAGAATTCTCTTTGTGTTTTAGTCAATGGATGGAACCAGAAGGAATTCGGTTAACATTGAATCGAATGGACAAATTGGTGATTATGAGCAACGAAATTGCGTAATGCCTAGAGAGAATGATATTGTGATTATGCCGAATCAGTCATCACAATATATGATTAACAAGGTGAAATTTAGTGGTATTCCTAATTCATCAAATAAGAGGAAGATAGACTTTTATGCATGTTCGCATGTTGAGGAGCATAAAGAAAGGAAGATTGAGATTTATAAAGAAGGGAAGAAGAACCTTGAGGAATACCTCAAATGGAGGGGAAGATGTTATCTGTGTGGAGAGAAGGGTTATGGAGTGACAGAATTTTATGGAGTTCTATGTCTTATATGTGGAGAACATGGGCATTACCCAACTCAATGCCCTGACCTAAGAGGTTACTTCTACATCAAGGAAGGACTTATTCCATGAAAATCATTGAAGATGATGGTTTGAAGTGTTTATGTATTGGTATTAAATAATAATGTTATTGAGGTACTTTTATGGTATATTGGAATATCTATGTATTGGTCCATTGTGGTTTTCTATAAGAATATGGCATCGGTAACCCTGAAAAGTGATTGAAATATTTTTGGAAAGCAGATGATATGCGCATAATGAAAGGATAAAGAGAAACTAATATGTTTGATAGTATTCATGAGATCATGATTGATATAAGGACTAAGTGGTATCATGGTTTGAGTATATAGAATTTTTGGGATTTTGGAATGTGGAAAGATACAAATTTTGATTGCATTCATGTTTCCAAAACTAAGGTTCTATGGTAATTCATGTGGCAATAGAATAAATGATTAAGGAATTCCCATGTTTGGAATGTGACCAACAAGACATATCGTTTGATAAATGATGTTATTCACGTTCTTGTTATGTGACCTTTCCAGTAATTGTTTTCTTTATACTATGATCTTGAACATATGTATTTTGGATAAGTCTAAAGATTTTAAAGGGTTATGTCGGACATCATATAGTATTGTTTAAGGCTAGAACTTTTTTTGAAATTATTTCTGTAATGTTATAATAGTGTAGTTTTAGAAAAAGGAAAACCTGTAGGATGGGCGAAAAACCGTCGCGTCGGACAAGGCTGTGGGAATCGAACCCACAACCGATGTGCGACATGCCTTTATCGCCTACCATTGGCCTACAGGAAGTCCCTCGTTAGTAGAAATTAGTTTTAATTTATTAAGAAGTATGATAGTTGAAGTATAAGTCCATTTTTGGAATCATATACGATTAAACTCACCATAGATGAAATTATGTATATTTGATAACTTTTTCTAACATTTTGTTTGAAGCAGATTGAATGACCCATCATTCTATCACATGAGCTACTAAAACTTCACGAATAACAAATTCAACTTCATTTCTTTAAGAGATGAAGTGGAAATTGTTCAAGGCACGGACAACAGTGAGATGGTACCAAAATCATGTAAGTATTTCTTTTAATTCATCAACTTTTGGGAAATGATATTGAAAACCAAAAAAAATGTTGTTATAGTGCCCTCATATCTGAGGAATCAGATGGTACCTTAGATCATCACAAATTTATGGCTTTGTGATTTTTGGCTTTTTCATAGCCATGTTCTCTACCACTATCCATCAGAACATGATGGTTAGATTTTTCTTCCATATCCATATTTTCATCTATGTTATCCAATATGGAAACCCAGTGATGAGTTACTTTGGGTAATCATTACGTTTCATACTTTAGTTTTTAAAATCAAGTTCTAGTATTCCTTTTTATGATGTGGGTTTCTATGAATAGTAAACGATTTATAACCCCGACGAATTTTGAGGGAGAAATTCATTTTAAGGGGGGTAGAATGTAACACCCCGAGACTTTATGAAAAATATTATTTTAATTTCATTGATGTCTTTTTTTGTACGCTACACCAATATTACCTTCCGCTATACGCAACACCGTATTAGTTTGCAGTATACGCAACACTATTCTTGGATCATGTTACACACAATTTTGATAGTAGTTATTCTACACAACATTGAGTGTGTATATACATATATATATATATATTCAATGTATAAATGAAATAAGGTTGGATTCTGTTATATGAAACAATGAAGGAGTCTTGCATCACACGCAACCCTAACTTGGCTTGCATTACATGCAATCGCGACCTTCCTCTATAGCGTGTGTAGTACGCAATACCGAGTTTCACTAAACAACGATATATGGTTATAATATTATTATGAACTAGCTGTTATGAATATTATTAACTACATTTTGAATTTTATAACATTATTATTCATCTTACATATTTTCTAGAACATGGTATGAGAAAAAAATCAATTTTTCGAGTAAAATAAGTATTTTTCAAAAAATGTAGTTTTGCCGCCTTTTAATGGTGCACCCACTTTAAATCTTGTTTTTGAAATTTCTATAAGTTAAATTTGACAAAATAAAATTCTTATTTCGAATCAGGATATAAAAATTTACTTTGGATAAATTTTTCATATTATTCTGATAACTTTCATATTTTGACGAATAGGGAAAACACGCTATATTTTAATTAAAAACAACTTTTTTCATCGCAATAATTTATATGGATAGATTATCTTTTTAATTGGGTTTAAAGTGTAATTAGAATATATGTTTACTATTTAATCCAATGTTGATCATTGGAATTAATTTCACTTTGAAATTGCACATAATCAAGTGATGATCTTTTGATAGTTATTGTTTCTTAAAAACACGCTATTTGTTTTGATAACGGGAATTACTTTTAAAATTAATTAATACCACTTCTATGTTTTGAATTTGAAAAAATAGACATCATTTTTGAATTTGGAATATCAAATATAGCTTAGGCTGAATTTTTGGTATTTTTCTGAAAAACGTCAATTTTTGATGAATAGTGAAAACACTGAGTTTTTGGTTAAAACCGACTTTTTATTTAAATAATCATTTATTTGATTTAAATTTATTTTAGGTCAAAATAGATACATAATACTTATATAAGTTCAATGAAATTCATTGGAATCATTTTATAATAATTTTAGATTTATAAAAATTGTATTGAACTTTTCATCGTCTTTTACCCACATCCTAGGTGCTTTTACAATTGTTCATAAAAATTAATTTTACCTCTTTTGTGAGTTGAATTTCGAAAATCTGAGAGACACGATTAATATTTAGGATTAAAATGTGGTTCAATTAGATAAAAATAATTTTTGGTGAATATTAACTTTTTTACTTTTATTTACCACGGTTAAAGGTAAATAGGGTAATTCAAGGTTAAAAGAATATTATAATAATTCAAAATTACCTTAACACTTGTCCAAAACTTATTGGATGAGTAATTTCCGACCATGGAAATCCTTGGGTCGATTTTGGGACCCCATGGAGCCACTTATGAAAGGAAATGACACATTAGATTAATTAATTTAATGTAAGGACAAAATTGGCATTAACAAAAATCCTTTAGTAATTAATTTTTCTAAGGGGATATATAAATTATCTTTTCAACTATAAATATTAATTTGAAATATAAAAATATTTCCTACATGTTGGTATTTTTTTTATAATTTTTAGACATCAAATAAATTAAATTATTTATGACACAATAATGATGCAGTATTTACCTCATTAATAAATGATTTAAATAAATAAAATTATAATGATTAAAATATCATCCAAAACCTGTTCAATTCCTATTGGATGATTTTATTTCAAATATGAGTCATCTTATCTTAGACATTAATGTGTTTTGGACCTGTTGAAACCGAAGATAAGTTTATAATAAAATAACGTTTTCAAACTTTCCTAAAGAGCCCCTCCTCTCCCTTATAAAAGGAGACTACTTCTATGCAATTCCTAACACCTCTCAAGCCTTTTTTCTTGTCCAAACTCTGCCCAAATAATCTCCTTACATCCCTCTCCTCCCCCTAGAAGCCTTAAATTAGGCAGAAGGCACTTCAAGAAGTCCTTTTGGTTCAAACCAAAGGAAGTTACCCAAATTAAAGGTAACAGTTTCTCTTAAGTAGTTTTCCTTTATTCTACTTCTCCAACCCCTAAACACTTTTTAATACTTTCTTTTGTAAAAAAAACACTATCCTCAAAATACTAAGATGTTTTTATGAGAATTATTTGAACTAAACATACACACACCTCCATCTAATGGATGAAGAACATAATGTTTATGTGATGGAAAACTAACGCCTCACGAAACGATGATTGTTCGATTTTATCCTACCGCCTATCATGGTGGCCATTATGATGGAACTGTATTTATATATGATATATATTATGTTTATGATTTCATTATTCTTCTTTACTTCCCAATTATATCAAGACTTTATGGTTTCTATAGTTTTTAAATACGATAATCTCATTTGAGGAAGTGCGGACTACCGCCCCCTCAAAGTGATGTGATTTGTTAATGCCTTATATGGGATGTATAAAGGATGAAGTTAACGATATTATAATGGAATTATAATATACCTATTTATCATTATGTTTTAATTCCATTAAAATAATAAATATAAATGAAAGTAGCGTTCATGTGTACGTACGGTTTACCGTCTCTATGAACGGTGCATTTCATTTCTTACCTCCATATCTTATGTACTATTATAAATACATGTATATTCTAGAGATATAATGAATATATATGATATATAAATCATTATTTACATTATGGAAGTAAGTAAATCATGATATAAGTAATAATAACATCAAGAACAACATGTCCAAACACGTACGATAAATAAGATGATTTTACCCAAAACGTTACTTTAACTTGGGATTTACAAAAGAACGGGTAATATAAAGTCATAAGTGAATCATATATGATATAATAACAATAAATATGATTCTATAATAAGTCAATGACATTATTTAAATCATTATACAGGAGGTTCAGATACGTATGAAGCATATCAGACCTAAGGTAAGGGATAACCTTTCCAATCTCGTTCTTATCCGAGATTTTTTATTCGTAAGTATTTGCTGGGGTTATTGTTATCATCCAAGTCCATGTTTTCGAAAAGTTTTTTTATGTATGTTTAATTTAATTTTTACCCATTTTTTCTTTTACTAAATGGTATGTAAGGAATCTTTATTTTTTTTATGTTACGAGGTACTTTTTTGACTTTTCCGACAAAAGTATGAGGAGAATGTTTTTTTAACTTATACGACATGAAAGGATTTTTACGGTTTTATAAAGACTTATTTTCATGAAGCTTCCTCCAAAAGATTTCATGACTATTTTCAAAAAAATCTCTTTCTTTTAAAATTGCATGATGTTTTGTGAAAAGAAATTGATTTTGAATAAGAAATTATATTTTCCTCAAGAATTCATTTCAAGTGTTTTATCAAAACCATTTTTCCATCTAAGATGACATTATTTCATTTGAGTATATTTCAAATATAATGTCTCTATGATTTACATGGTTTCAATTTTCTTATGATGAAATGATATCCATTTGTTTTATATGGATTATGTTATGATGGGATGATGTTTATGAGACCCATTTTTATTCTTTGGGTTATGATGAATGATTTATGTTTATGTTGTGGCGCAAGTAAGAATTATTTCATTATGAGATGGGTGGGACATATATCTCCCTCCAATGCATTGGGTAAATATTTATATCTCAGTAGATAGACATGGATGGAATGGAAAGTAAATCGGGTTCCGTAATACAGGGCTGGAATGGCAAGTAAACCCGGTTCAGTAAGGGACTTTGTCCACTAAGGTGGTCTTGGCAGCAATGCCTTGGATACTATGGAAATCATTACATGTGCTTAATGGATACCACAATTACATGTTTTATTCCCATTCTAATTTACCATGATTAATGTTCCTTTATGATCTATTCCTTATGTACTTCCATGTTTTATGTCATTTCCAAAGATTTTGATGTTTAAACATTATGTTCATGTTTTTAAGTTCTAATGTATATGATTTGTTTTATTTTGTCCATGCTTACCCTTACTGAGAATTTGAGCTCACACTTTATATGTTTTCTTTTCCCCAAGACTTATAGAAAGGTTTTAGGTAAGAAAACAAAAAGGGGAAGATCTTTATGGGAGATGTTGAAGATCTTTCACCACGATTAGAAGATTACGTTACGAGTTTCCAAAGACACTAAACTATTACGATCCTTGAGTTTTGGTTTTTGTTATGTATTAAGTATTCTGCAAAAGTAATATAATGTACCTGTACGTCAAGCTTCAAACCTCTATAGTTGGTATCAGTGGAAAGGTTTAGTCAACCTTTGGAAACTAGGATGTGATAACTTTAGTGAGATCCCTAGAGATATTTGTAAGGTATGTCTAGGGATGTCCCTAAGGTTAAGTATAAGTATAGGTTATAGTCCTAGAATCACGGTAACGATATTAGAATTAAACCTAAGATGTTAGATATTCAAGTTACACCCCATTTATTATGTTGTTTTACCTATCATGATTTTTTCATCTCACAATTTTTTTTTGTGTTTTAGTCAATGGAGGGAACCAGAAAGAATTCGGTTAACATTGAATCAAATGGACAAATTGGTGACTATGAGAAAAGAAATTGCGTAATTCCTAGAGAGAATGATATTGTTATTATGCCGAATCAGTCATCATGATATATGATTAACAAGGTGAAATTTAGTTGGATTCATAATTCATCAAATAAGAGGAAGATATACTTTTATGAATGTTCGGATGTTGAGGAGCATAAAAAAAGGAAGATTGAGATTTCCAAATAAGGGAAGAAGAACCTTGAAGAATACCTCAAATGGAGGGGAGGATGTTTTCTGTGTGGAGAGAAGGGTCATAGAGTGATAGACTGTTATGGAGTTCAATGTCTTATCTGTGGAGAACATGGGCATTACCCAACTCAATTCCCTGACCTAAGAGGTTACTTCTAAATCAAGGAAGGACTTATTCCATGACAATCATTGAAGATGATGGTTTGAAGTGTTTATGTATTGGTAATCAAGAATAATGTTATTGAGGTACTTTTATGGTATATTAGAATATCTATGTATTGGTCCATTGTGGTTTTCCATAAGAATATGGCATCGGTAACCATGAAAAGTGATTGAAATATTTTTGGAAAGTAGATGATATGCGCATAATGAAGGGATAAAGAGAAACTAATATGTTTGATAGTATTCATGAGATCATGATTGATATAAGGACTAAGTGGTATCATGGTTTCAGTATATAGAATTTTTGGGATTTTGGAATGTGGAAAGAGACAAATTTTGACAGAATTCATGTTTTCAACTAAGGTTCTATGGTAATTCATGTTTCAATAGAATAAATGATTAAGGAATTCACATGTTTGGAATGTGACCAACAAGACATATCGTATGATAAATGATGTCATTCACGTTCTTGTTATGTGACCATTCCAGTAATTGTTTTCTTTATACTATGAGCTTGGAAAGATGTATTTTGGATAAGTCTAAAGATTGTAAAGGGTTATTTAGGATATCATATAGTATTGTTTAAGGCTAGAAATTTTTTTGAAATTATTTCTGTAATGTTATAATAGTGTAGTTTTAGAAAAAGGACAACCTGCAGGACGGGCGACAACCCGTCATGTCGGAGAAGGCTGTGGGAATCGAACCCACAACTGATCTGTGACAGGCCTTTATTGCCTACCACTGGCCTATAGAAAGTCCCTGGATAGTAGAAATTAGTTTTATTTTATTAAGCAGTATGATAGTTGAAGTATAAGTCCATTTTTGGAATCATATAAGATTAAACTCAACATAGATGAACTTATGTATATTTGATAACTTTTGCTAACCTTTTGTTTGAAACAGATGGAATGACCCATCATTCTATCACATGATCTGCTAATACTTCACGAATAAGAAATTCAACTTCATTTCAGTAAGAGATGAAGTGGAAATTGTTCAAGGCACGAACAACGGTGAGATGGTACCAAAATCATGTAAGTATTTCTTTTAATTCATCAACTTTAGGGAAATGATATTGAAAACCAAAAAAAATGTTGTCCTAGTGCCCTCATATCCGATGAATCAGATGGTACCTTAGATCATCAAAAATTTATGGCTTTATGATTGTTGAATTTTTCATATCCATGTTCTCTACCACTCTCCATCAGAACATGGTGGTTAGATTTTTCTTCCATATCCATATTTTCACCTATGTTCTCCCATATGGAAACACAGTGATGAGTTACTTTGGGAAATCGTTATGTTTCATACTTTAGTTTTTAAAATCAAGTTTTAGTATTCCTTTTTACGATGTGGGTTTCTATGAATAGTAAAAGATTTATAACCCCGATGAATTTTGAGGGAGAAATTCATTTTAAGGGGGTTAGAATGTAACACCCCTAGATTTTATGAAAAATATTCTTTCAATTTCATTGATGTCTTGTGTTGTACGCTACAACAAGATTACCTTGTTCTATACGCACCACTGTATTAGCTTGCAGTATACGCAACACTATTCTTGGATCATGTTACACACAATTTTGATAGTAGTTATTCTACACAACATTGAGTGTGCATATATATATATATATATATATATATATATATATACTCAACGTATACATGAAATATAGTTGGATTCTGTTATATGAAACAACGAAGGAGTCTTGCATCACACGTAACCCTGACTTGACTTGCATTACACGCAATCACGACCTTCCTCGATAGCGTGTGTAGTACGCAATACTGAGTTTCACTAAAAAACGATATATGGTTATAATATTATTATGAACTATCCGTTATGAATAGTATTAACTACATTTTGAATTTTATAAAATTATTATTCATCTTACATATTTTCTAGAACATGGTATGAGAACAAAATCAATTTTTCGAGTAAAATAAGTATTTTTAAAAAAATGTTGTTTTGCCGCCTTTTGATGGCGCACCCACATTAAATATTGTTTTTGACATGTCTATAAGTTCAATTTGAAAACATAAAATTCTTCTTTGGAATTAGGATATAAAAATTTACTTTGGATAAAATTTTCATATTATTCTGATAACTTTCATATTTTGATGAATAGTAAAAACAAACAATATTTTAATTAAAAACAACTTTTTTCATCGCAATAATTTATATGGATAGATTATCTTTTTAATTGGTTTTAGAGTGTAATTAGAATATATTTTTACAATTTAATATAATGTTGGTCATTGGAATTAATTTCACTTTGAAATTGGACACAAACAAGTGATGATCTTTTGATAGTTATTGTTTCTTAAAAACACGCTATTTCTTTTGATAACATGAATTACTTTTAAAATTAATTAATTCCACTTATATGTTTTCAATTTGAAAAAATAGACATCATTTTTTAATTCGGAATATAAAATATATCTTAGGCTTAATTTTTGGTATTTTTCTGAAAAACATCAAATTTTGATAAGTAGTGAAAACACTGAGTTTTTGGTTAAAACCGACTTTTTATTTAAATAATCATTTATTTTATTTAAATTTATTTTAGGTAAAAATAGATACATAATACTTATATAAGTTCAATGAAATTCATTGGAATGATTTTATAATAATTTTAGATTTATAAAAATTGTATTGAACTTTTCATCATCTTTTACCCACATCCTAGGTGCTTTTGCAATTGTTCATAAAAATTAATTTTACCTCTTCTGTGAGTTGAATTTCGAAAATCTGAGAGACACGGTTAATATTTAGGATTAAAATGTGGTTCAATTAGATAAAAATAATTTTTGGTGAATATTAATTTTTTTCTTTTATTTACCACGGTTAAAGGTAAATAGGGTAATTCATGGTTAAAAGAATATTATAATAATTCAAAATTACCTTAACACTTGTAAAACCCTTATTGGATGAGTAATGTCCGACCATGGTCACCCTTGGGTTGATTTTGGGACCCCATGGAGCCACTTATGAAAGACAGTGACACATTAGATTAATTAATTTAATGTAAAGACATAATTGGCATTAACAAAAATCATTTAGTAATTAAATTTTATAAGGGGCTATATAAATTATCTTTTCAACTATAAATATTCATTGGAAGAATAAAAATATTTCCTACGTGTTGGTATTTTGTTTTATAATTTTTATATATAAAATAAATTAAATTATTTATGACACAATAATGATGCAGTATTTACCTCATTAATAAATGATTTAAAAAAATCAGATTATAATGATTAAAATATCATCCAATACCTGTCCAATTCCTATTAGATGATTTTATTAGAATATGAGTCATCTTATCTTTTAAATTAATGTGTTTTGGACCTCTTGAAACCAAAGATAAGTTTATAATAAAATAATGTTTTCACACTTTCCTAAAGAGCCCCTCCTCTTCCTTATAAAAGGAGACCACTTCTATGCAATTACTCACACCTATCAAGCCTTTCAGCTCGTCCAAACTCTACCCAAATAATCTCCCTACATCCCTCTCCTCCCCCTAGAAGCCTTAAATTAGGCAGAAGGCACTTCAAGAAGTCCTTTTGGTTCAAATCAAAGGAAGTTACCCAAATTAAAGGTAATAGTTTCTCTTAAGTTGTTTTCTTTTATTCTACTTCTCCATCCCCTAAACTATTTTTAATAATTTCTTTTGTAATAACACCAGTATCCTAAAAATACTAGGATGTTTTTATGAGAAGTATTATAACTACACTTACACACACCTCCATCTAATAGATGAAGAACATAATGTTTCTGTGATGGCAAACTAACGCCTCACGAAACGATGATTGTTCGATTTTCTCCTACCTCCTCTCATGGTGGCCATTATGATGGAACTGTATTTATATATGATATATATTATGTTTATGATTTCCTTATACTTCTTTAATTCTCAATTATATCAATCCTTTATGGTTTCCATAGTTAGTAAATACGATAATCTCATTTGAGGAAGTGAGGACTACCACCCCCTCAAAGTGATGTGATTCGTTAATGCCTTATGTGGGATGTATAAAGGATGGAGTTAATGATATTATATATGATATTATATTGGAATTATAATATATCTATGTATAATTATGTTTTAATTCCATTAAAATAATAAATAGAAATGAAATTAGCGTTCATGCGTACGTACGGTTTACCGTCTCCATGATCGGTTCATTTCATTTCTTACTTCCATATGTTATGTACTATTATAAATACATGTATATGCTGGATATATAATGAATATATATGATATATAAATCATGATTTAATTTCTGAAAGTAATTAAATCATGATATATGTAATAATAACATCAAGAACAACAAGTCCAAATGCGTACGATAAATAAGATGATTTTACCCAAAACGTTTCTTTAACATGGGATTTACAAAGGAACGGGTAATATAAAGTCATAAGTGAACCATATATGATATCATAACAATGAATATGATTATTTAATAAGTCAATGACATTATTTATATCATTATACAGGAGGTTCAGAAACGTATGAAGCATATTAGACCTAATGTAAGGGATAACCTTTCCAATCTTGTTCTTATCTGAGATTGTTTATTCGTAAATATTTTCTGGGGTTGTTGTTATCATCCAAGTCCATGTTTTATAAATGTGTTTTTATGTATGTTTAATATCATTTTTACCCATTTTGTCTTTTAATACATGGTATGTAAGAAATATTTCTTTTGTTAACGTTACAAGGTACTTTTTGACTTTTCCGACAAAAGTACGAGGAGAATGTTTTTTTAACTTATACGGCATGAAAGTATTTTTACGGTTTTATAAAGCCTTATTTTCATGAAGCTTCCTCCAAAATATTTCATGAAAATTTTCAAAAAAATATATTTCTTTTAAAATTGTAGGACGTTTTTTGGAAAGAAATTGATATTGAAGAAGAAAGGATATTTTCCTCAAGAATTCATTTCAAGTGTTTTATCAAAACAATTTTTCCATCTAAGATGACATTATTTCATATGTGTATGTTTCATGAATAATGTCTCTATTATTTACATGGTTTGAATTTTCTTGTTATGAAATGATATCCATTTGTTTTATATGGATTATGTTATGATGGGATGATGTTTATGAGACCCATTTTTATTCATTGGGTTATGATGAATGATTTATGTTTATGTTGTGGCGCAAGTAATAATGATTTCATTATGAGATGGGTGGGAACTATATCTCCCTCCAATGCATTGGGTAAAGATTTATATCTCATGAGATAGACATGGCTAGAACGGAAAGTAAATCTAGTTCAGTAATACAGGGCTGGAATGGAAAGTAAACCCAGTTCAGTAAGGGACTTTGTCCACTAAGATAGTATTGGAAGCAATTCCTTGGCTACTATGGAAATCATTACATGTTATTAATGGATGCCACAATTACATGTTTTATTCCCATTCAAGTTTATCATGATTAATGTTCCTTTATGATCTATGCCTTATGTACTGCCATATTTTATGTCATTGCCCAAGATTTTGATGTTTAAACATTATGTTCATGTTTTTAAGTTCAAATGTATATGATTTTTTTTATTTTGTCCTTGCTTACCCTTACTGATCATTTGAACTCACACTTTATATTTTTTCTTTTCCCCAGGACTTAAAGAATGGTTTTAGGTAAGAAAAAAAATGGGGAAGATCTTTATGGGAGATGTTGAAGATCTTTCACCATGATTAGAATATTAATTTCTGAGTTTCCAAAGACACTAAATTATTACGATCCTTGAGTTTGGGTTTTTGTTATGTATTATGTATTCCGCAAAAGTAAAGTAATGTCCCTGTACATCAAGCTTCGGGCATCTACCGTTGGTATCAGAGGAAAGGTTTAGTCAACCTTTGGAAACTAGGATGCGAGAACTTTAGTGAGAACCCTAGAGATATTTCTAAGGTATGTCCAGGGATGTCCCTAAGGTTAAGTATAAGTATAGGTTATAGTCCTAGAATTATGGTAACGATCTTAGAATTAAACCTAAGATGTTAGATATTGATGTTACTCCCCCTTTATTATGTTGTTTTACCTATCCTGATTTTTGCCTCACACAGATTTTTTTTGTGTTTTAGTCAATGGAGGGAATGATAAGGAATTCAGTTAACATAGAATAGAATGGACTAATTGGTGACTATGAGCAAGGAAATTTCATAATGCCTAAAGAGAATGATATTGTGATTATGTAGAATCCTTCATCGCGATATATGATTAACAAGGTGAAATTTAGTGTTATTCCTAATTCATCAAATAAGAGGAAGACAGGATTTTATGCATGTTCGCATGTTGAGGATCATAAAGAAAGAAAGATTGAGATTTCTAAATAAGGGAAGAAGAACCATGAGGAATACCCCAAATGGAGGGGAAGATGTTATCTGTGTGGAGAGAAGGGTCATAGAGTGACAAACTGTTATGAAGTTCAATGTATTATCCGTGGAGAACATGGGCATTACCCAACTCAATGCCCTGACCTAAGAGGTTACTTCTAAATCAAGTAAAGACTTATTCCATGAAAATCATAGAAGATGATGGTTTGAAGTGTTTATGTATTGGTATTCAAGAATAATGTTATTGAGGTAATTTTATGGTATATTGGAATATCTATGTATTGGTCCATTGTGGTTTTCCATAAGAATATGGCATCGGTAACCACGAAAAGTGATTGAAATATTTTTGGAAAGAAGATGATATGGGCATAATGAAGGGATAAAGAGAAACTAATATATTTGATAGTATTCATGAGCTCATGATTGATATAAGGACTAAGTGGTATCATGGTTTGAGTATATAGAATGTTTTGGATTTTGGAATGTGGAAAGAGACAACTTTTGACCACATTCATGTTTTCAACTAAGGTTCTATGGTAATTCATGTGGCAATAGAATAAATGATTAAGGAATTCACATGTTTGGAATGTGACCAACAAGACATATCGTATGATAAATGATGTTATTCACGTTCTTGTTATTTGACCTTTCCAGTAATTGTTTTCTTTATACTATGATCTTGGACAGATGTATTTTGGATAAGTCTAAATATTGTAAAGGGTTATGTCGGACATCATATAGTATTGTTTAAGGCTTGAAATTTTTTCGAATTTTTTTTCTGTAATGTTATAATAGTGTAGTTTTAGAAAAAGTACAACCTGCAGGACGAGCGACAACCCATCGCGTCAGACAAGGCTGTGGGAATCGAACCCACAACCGATGTGCGATAGGCCTTTATCACCTACCACTTGCCTTCAGGAAGTCCCTGGTTAGTAGAAATTAGTTTTATTTTATTAAGCAGTATGATAATTGAAGTATAAGTCCATTTTAGGAATCATATACGATTAAACTCACCATAGATGAACTTATGTATATTTGATAACTTTTTCTAACCTATTGTTTGAAATAGATGGAATGACCCATCATTATATCACCTGATCTACTAACACTTAATGAATAAAAAATTCAACTTCATTTCTTTAAGAGATTATGTGAAAATTGTTTAAGGCACGAACAACGGTGAGATGGTACCAAAATAATGTAAGTATTTCTTTTAATTCATCAACTTTAGGGAAATGATATTGAAAACCAAAAGAAATGTTGTCCTAGTGCCCTCATATCTGATGAATCAGATGGTACCTTAGATCATCACAAATTTATGGTTTTGTGATTGTTGGCTTTTTCATAGCCATGTTCTCTACCACTCTTCATCAGAACTTGATGGTTAGATTTTTCTTCCATATCCATATTTTCATCTATGTTCTCCTATATGGAAACCCAGTGATGAGTTACTTTGGGTAATCGTTACGTTTCATACATTAGTTTTTAAAATCAAGTTTTAGTATTCCTTTTTACAATGTGGGTTTCTATGAATAGTCAATGATTTATAACCCAGATGAATTTTGAGGGAGAAATTCATTTTAAGGGGGGTAGAATGTAACACCCCAAGATTTTATGAAAAATATTCTTTCAATTTCATTGATGTCTTGTGTTTTACGCTACACCAAGATTACCTTGCGCTATATGCAACACCGTATTAGTTTTCAGTATACGCAATACTATTCTTGGATCATGTTACACACAATTTTGATAGTAGTTATTCTACGCAACATTGAGTGTGTATATACATATATATATATATATTCAATGTATAAATGAAATATGGTTGGATTCTGTTATAAAAAACAATGAAGGAGTCTTGCATCACACGCAACCCTGACTTGGCTTGCATTACACACAATCACGACCTTCCTCGATAGTGTGTGTAGTACGCAATACCGAGTTTCACTAAAAAACAATATATGGTTATAATATTATTATGAACTAGCCGTTATGAATAGTATTAACTACATTTTGAATTTTATAACATTATTATTCATCTTACATATTTTCTAGAACATGGTATGAGAACAAAATCAATTTTTCGAGTAAAATAAGTACTTTTAAAAAAATGTAGTTTTGCCGCCTTTTGATGGCGCACCCACTTTAAATCTTGTTTTTGACATGTCTATAAGTTCAATTTGAAAAAATAAAATTCTTCTTTGGAATTAGGACATAAAAATTTACTTTGGATAATTTTTTCATATTATTCTGATAACTTTCATTTTTTTATGAACAGTAAAAACACGCTATATTTTAATTAAAACATCTTTTTTCATAGTAATAATTTATATGGATAGATTATCTTTTTAATTGATTTTAAAGTGTAATTAGAATATATTTATACTATTTAATCCAATGTTGGTCATTGGAATTAATTTCACTTTGAAATTGGACATAAACAAGTGATGATCTTTTGATAGTTATTATTTCTTAAAAACATGCTATTTGTTTTGATAAGGATAATTACTTTTAAAATTAATTAATTCCACTTATATGTTTTGAATTTGGAAAAATAGACAAAATTTTTGAATTCAGAATATCAAATATATATTAGGCTGAATTTTTGGTATTTTTCTGAAAAACTTCAATTTTTGATGAACAATGAAAACACGGAGTTTTTTGTTAAAACTGACTTTTTATTTAAATAATAATTTATTTGATTTAAATTTATTTTAGGTAAAAATAGATACATAATACTTATATAAGTTCAATGAAATTAATTGGATTTATTTTATAATAATTTTAGATTTAAAAAAATTGTATTGAACTTTTCACCGTCTTTTACCCACCTCCTAGGAGCTTTTGCAATTGTTCATAAAACATAATTTTACCGCTTCTGTGAGTTGAATTTCGAAAATCCAAGAAACACGGTTAATATCATGGAGTAAAATGTGGTTCAATTCGATAAAAATAATTTTTGGTGAATATTACCTTTTTACTTTTATTTACAACTGTTAAAGGTAAATAGGGTAGTTCAATGTTAAAAGAATATTATAATAATTCAAAATTACCATAACACTTGTCCAAACCTTATTTGATGAGTAATGGCTGACCATGGTCATCCTTGGGTATATTTTGGGACCCCATGGAGCCACTTATGAAAGACAATGACACATTAGACTAATTAATTTAATGTAAAGACAAAATTGGCATTAACAAAAATCCTTTAGTAATTAATTTATATATGGGGCTATATAAATTATCTTTTCGACTATAAATATTAATTGGAAAGATAAAAAGATTTCCTACATGTTGGTTTTTTTTTATAATTTTTAGATATCAAATAAATTAAATTATTTTTGACACAATAATGATGCAGTATTTACCTCATTAATAAATGATTTAAATAAATAAGATTATAATGATTAAAATATCATCCAAAACCTGTCCAATTCCTATTGGATGATTTTATTTAAAATATGAGTCATATTATCTTTTAAATTAATGTGTTTTGGACCTCTTGAAACTGAAGATAAGTTTATAATAAAATAATGTTTTCACACTTTCCTAAAGAGCCCCTCCTCTCCCTTATAAAATGAGAGCACTTCTATGAAATTCTTGACACCTCTCAAGCCTTTTGGCACGTCCAAACTCTACCAAACTAAGCTCCCTACATTCCTATACTCCCCCTAGAAGCCTTAAATTAGGAATAAGGCACTTCAAGAAGTCCTTTTGGTTCAAACCAAAGGAAGTTACCAAAATTAAAGGTAATAGTTTCTCTTAAGTTGTTTTCTTTTATTCTACTTCTCCAACCCCTAAAATCTTTTTAATACTTTATTTTGTAACAACACCAGTTTCCTAAAAATAATAGGATTTTGTTATGAGAATTATTAGAACTACACTTACACACACCTCCATCTAATGGATGAAGAACATAATGTTTCTGTGATGGAAAACTAACGCCTCACGAAATGATGATTGTTCGATTTTCTCCTACCGCCTCTCATGGTGGCTATTATGATGGAACTGTATTTATATATGATATATATTATGTTTATGATTTCCTTATGATTATTTAATTCCCAATTATATCAAGCCTTTATGGTTTCCATAGTTGGTAAGTACGATAATCTCATTTGAGGAAGTGCGGACTACCGCCCCCTCAAAGTGATGTGATTCATTCATGCCTTATATGATATGTATAAAGGATGGAGTTAATGATATTATATATTATATTATACTGGAATTATAATATACCTATGTATAATTATGTTTTAATTCCATTAAAATAATAAATATAAATGAAAGTAGTGTCCATGTGTACGTTCTGTTTACCGTCTCAATGAACGGTGCATTTCATTTCTTACCTCCATATGTTATGTACTATTATAAATACATGTATATGATTGATATATAAAGAATATATATGATATATAAATCATTATTTACATTCTTTAAGTAAGTAAATCATGATATAAGTAATAATAACATCAAGAACAACAAGTCCAAATTTAGGCTAAACTCTTAAGAATTATTCATGATAAAAAAAATAAATCATGATGAAATATTCCTCTATGAATAATTAAATAACCCCAAACATACATGATCAATGTAATTCTCATAAATATGAAAAATATGTACAATTAATAATCCCCTATTTTTCAATAATTATTTTTTAAAATCATTCCATTCAGTATTTCTCAACAATTGTATTTTTACATTTTCACCAATTTTTTATGTAATTAATTTTTTTTCATAGGATAAACAAGGAATCAAAATTAAATATAACTCATTAACTATCCACCAAAAATTCCATGAAACACCCTCACATATTCTCTTCATTGTTAGATATCCCTTTTGACCTGAGGAAACCTTTTCCCCACACTTGAAACTTTGAATGTTATGTAAGAATACCAATTGTAATTATAAGAAGGATATATTAGGATTGAAATGTGTATCTTACCTAAATTTTTTAATCATGGATTATATGATATTAGAATAAAGATAAAAATATCATGGTAGGTCTCAAGGATAAGGGAGTAAAAGTAAAAATGACTTGATCTTTTTAAAAGTTATTTTATTCAATAAAAGATTATACAAGATACAATGAAAGTTATAATAGGTTTACATACCCCTAGTATCACTAAATAATGGGGTATTAGAAATAATATGGAAAATTTTCCTTAGAACCCTCTTGGAAATGGAAAATATATGGTATCATTGAATAAATCATAACCTGAATAATAAATAACAAACTAATGAATATAAATTTCATAAATTCAAAGCATGAAAAGTGTAAGGGAATTTCATCTATATATATTAAATCACCACCCCAAATCATGATTCATTAACTTAATACCCATGTTCTTATCTATTATCATTCAATCCCAAAGCTTCCTCATTGAACCACATCAAAAATTAAATCCAAAACATTGAATCGTGGTATTATTAACATTTTTTTATCATAGATTAAAATTATTTCCAAAATCCAAGTGGGGCATGCATTTTCTTCATTGAAATTAAAAATCTTATTAGAATACAATTTTTGGGATCAAAAGTTATAGAATTAAAATTAATACTCCAATTTACATATGAGAATATTATTTTACTATGTTTTCATTTTTACTTTTTTCATTATCATGGACCTAAATTATAAAATAACCAACTGAAAGAAAAAGATCTATTATTTTTTACAAAAAATATAAAGGGATTATAATTTATTTCCTATTTCACATCCTAAGACTAATTCCTAATAAACTCTATATTCCTAGAAAGAAATAAAAATCATAGTTTGTTTCCAAAAAAATTCTATAGTTAAAAACATTTAGCTTGACCTTACCTTTTTAAATTAAGTGATGGAGGGTTGGAAGGATATTATCCAGTCTAGATTAACAATAGGATTGAACCAAGATTATTCCAAAGAGATGGGTATTTATCCTTTTTCTGAGATTATATTCCAGATTATATAATTTATAATTTTATCCATATCAATAGGACTAATCAAAAATTGATTAATTGACCCTAAAAATTCAAAATTTAATCCTTGAACCAACCAAACTTACCATCCATCCTTGAACTATCCCAGTTGAGTAGTCCCGTATGGGTCTTATATTATTTTCAATAGTTTACCTTCACTATTTTACTATTTTCAAACTTATTTTTGTCTATATAATAACTATATCTTTTGTATCTTAAATTGAAGAAACAATCTCAACTTCTAGATTACTTTCCTCATTCAAATCAACCACTTTTTCATCATAATTCCTCATTACTTAGTGGATATTAAATTTACATGTTCATAACCGACACTTTAAGATAAATCTCCAATTTTCACATTGATTATGTAAATACCTATATCTCTAAATGGACTTACCAATATTAGTGGTTTATTTTACTCATCTATTCCAAGTATAAGGAAGTCAACTAAAAAAATAAATTTTTTCCACAATAACCAGAATATATTCATTCAGACCACATGTATTTTTAATTGTGGATTACCCTATTTAAATATCAAATATTTTGGGATTCATCTCTTTTATTCATAGGTTTTAAAAGGTTTCATTTGACATGATATTCAAACCCACTAATAGATCACATAAATCTCTCCCAAAAACATAAGATCCAATGTTAACTAGAATGAAATAAAATAACTTGGAATGGTTTCTTATTTGGTAAAATTATTATCACAACTTTTGAACACTCTCCCATGAGTGGTATTGTTCCCATGTCCTCAAATTGTCTCTTTTTGGAAACAATCTCTTTAAAAAACATAGAATATATGAGAATCTTATCTATAGATTCAGTAAAGGGTATGTTCTCTTAAATTTTATTGAAAATTTATATAAATTTACCTCTCTTAAATTTTATCCTTCCCTAATTAATTATCTTGAGAATAGGTAGTGGTGGTTTTAGGTTGGTTGGGTTTCCTCATATTTTTATTCTTCTTATTTCCCTTTCCCCTTTTCTCTTTACCTTTCATTTTCTACTTTATTTTTGTTTTATTTTTTCTATTTAATTCTATTTTGATCACTCTAATCTATGAGTTTCTTCACATATTAGTGTGGTAGATTCTAGTTCTCCACTTGTACTGAACTACATGTCACTCTACAACATCCATCTTGGCCTCTACTTGAGTTGGTTAGAATTTTGAACAATCGATAATTATAGATTCCTCAAGGAAGATATCTAATATTTTGAATCATCTCTGAGTTCTATGATGGTATCTATGATAGTTATCCTGATAGTGGACAAGGTCTCCTCTAAGGTGTTTATTTTTATTTGTATAGAAGGTACTTGTTTTTTTGGATCCCTAGTGATCCTGGATAATACCCTTTACTTTTTTGTTCCTTTGGTCTCCACACCTGAAACTTATTTTGATGATTATAATAAACATAATTATAATTTACTAAATACATACCTTGGGGTTGGTTCATGACCATCATAGAATCCATATTCATCATCAGGGCCTCCATTTGTGCTAATATTCATCCATTGCTGTCTACTATGTTGATTAATCTCTTTTTTGATCCTTAATTTTTCTATTGTAAACTATTTCCATACATTTCATTCAAAAATTAATAGCTCTCTTATTGTGATTTTTTCATTAGTGAATATCCAATGGAAGAATCTACGATTGATCTATTACCATAAGAAATACCTTTATATAAGTATTTAATTAGAGACCACATCTCAATATCCTGATGGGGGAATTACTAATTAATGCGTTAAATCGATCCCTGGAATTATATAATGATTAATTATTAAATTGATTTAAATATAAAATATTGATGTCAATGTCCATTGATTTTGATGGAGGGAGGAAGCGAGTTAAGAAGTTTCTTAACAATTCATCCCACATGGTTATGGAATGAGGGGATAAAATTTGGATCCATTATTAGGTTTTTTATTGTATTACGAATCTAAATAAACACAACCATACCATATAACTATAGAAATTTTTGAATTTGAATATTCCATAAATATCTAAAAATCTACCCAACTGAGTGTTTAGGTCTTTGTGTGGTATATCGATGAGTTAAATGGAATTCAAGATCTTTTCAATTATCACGAACTTTATCTCAAAGTGTTTAGATGAAATTGTTGGCACTAGAATTCTTAGTTGAACCCCTATGATTGAATGTCAACCAAAATCCATTAGAGATCACATCCCCATATCTCTCAATTTAAACACTTGGTTGGATCCTTGTTCTCACTGTTATACTCTATCTATGGTCTATTTAGTGACCATATTTTTCTTCCTTAAAATTATTTCCAACTCATGATTATAGTATAATACTTTTTTTCCTTTATATAAGTGGATTACTCATACATCAGTGGATTTCCCTGAAATAATATCACAAAAAGAACTATGTTAGTAGACCAAATAAAAAGTAAAAAAGAAAAAAAAATTCTTAATTATATAAATCTCCTAAGAAACTACTCCCTGACAATGGTTCAAAAAAATAAGTCATTCACAAGGTTTAATTACTTCTTAAGAACATACCTATTTAGAATTTATTTTACCTAAACTTCCAACTAACTACTCAAGGTTCATTATAATCCATATAATCCCAAGGTAGAACCCATATTTAATGGGTTAGAAACTATTTATAAAGTTTAATAATGAATGAAAATAGAAAAAAATAAATGAAAACCAGTTAGAAAAACTTATACCAAGAGTTTGTGTATCTAGTTTGATATATTATCCATGTAATATGAATAGTTGTTTGATCAATAATGCTACTGGAATTATGTATAAGATAACCCTTTGTTTTGGTGTCCACTCTATACTCTAAAACCCCTTTCTTCTTATAGTAATGTACTAAGAATTTTTAATGGAATAAGTGACCCAAAAAAATGATTATGAATTGAAACAGTAATTCATACAATGTTCATACATGAAATAATAAAACTAGAAATACACTATAAAGCACTTATATAATAATACATAATGGTCATACTTATGTATAAGAATGAGGTGGAAGGAATAGATGAATGAAAAATCCAAAAATATTTAAACAATACACTTCACTAAACACATCCCCCCTTTAAACATAAAATTGTCACACAGAAAAATCACCCATTCATGATATCCATGACAGAGTGTAGATATAATAAATAACCTCCTAATATGAGAACTCTATTAATTGTAAGCCCTGTCAATGGAATAATAATCTCCCAAAACTGAAATGATGAGATGATCAAATAATATATTGCACAAATAAAACACTAATCATTTTATAATAAACATACTCCCAATATAAATTTATGTATCTACTCTTTATATATCCTCGTTTCTCACCCATATTTCTTTCTCTTTAAATATAGATCATATCCCTCATATATAAAACAAGTCCCACATGTGAAACTCCTTTGAGATATAGATCAAAATCATACAGGGAGATAATTTTGATGAATATGACATATCTATTTTGTATTTGTTGTTCTTAAAAAAATACCGTATGTAGAATTAACGTCACTTCATCCTCTACTGTTTTTTCTTGGAATGTATGTTTTATGATGAAAAAAATTTATCCCATGATACAAAATACACCTTTATCCTTTAATACTTTCTATCAATATTGTTTCACTCCAATATGTTAAATATTTTTATTTTAGTAAGGATACATGGAAATGAAACTCAACTATATTTCATGTATATATTATGAACCTAGACTCTCATTTTGTGAAACAAATATAAAAATTTACAGCTCCAATATCCTCATATTCACAACCATGTATGATCTCATAATGTCATGAATTAACTCCTAGAAGAATACAAGACGTAATGTATTCTATGTTCATAAAATAATGGCATGACACCCTTCCATTCATAGCATGAAGTATTTATCCAATATTTGGTAAATGCAGTCATCAATATGAAATCTAAATGACATATAAACACCTTATCATGGAACATATAGATCTAACATTTTTATATAAATTGGGTGATCGTAGACCAAACATTAACTATATCAATAATTCATCACCACCATTTTCATCATTCAATATTATTAGTGGATTAACCAAGACACAATAGTCCTCTCATGGTGATTTAAAGATTTGAAAATGTGGAAAAGAGATCCAAAACATTGTAAATGGTGATTTATGGTGGCATAATGTGGTGAGTGGATGTCAGATGCATTGAAAAGAAGTGGGGGATCTGTACGGTGACAGTAACTCAGAATAACAGACTTGGACTTCCCCATCTAGACTCTTCTTCCCATAACTTACCTACACCCTTTGTTTATTTGTCTAAACTAACACACACCTAGCACTTGAAAATGCTAGGCTCACTTGCACTATTCAATATTGAAAACCCTATACCATGATTGAGAATTACTCAATGCCTCTTGTGGTTGTCTAAGTCTCCTATGGTGCTCAACTGGATGAAATTTTCTATACAAGCACTTATTTTTTTATTTTGATATTTTATCTATATTGAACATAATATTTTTTCCCTTTAATGGACTTCTTTATAACTTCAAATATATCATTTTACTTCTAAAGTTCATAATCTTATTCTACCTAACATAAATTTTAAAAACAATAAAAATAGAGAAATAATAATCAATTTAACTATTAAATTAATTAAATTAAATTTTAATATATATATATATATATATAAATTAGAATTTTTAGGTATCAAACATCTATTTAGATGGATCCATTTGAGGCCTTATATGATATATTGTTTCAATCCCCTATGTGCTAATTAAAAGTTGGGGTGTCTTATTCTTTTAGGATGAATATCATAAATGATACTTCAAAAGAAATTTAATTAATTTAGAATATGTTTGTAATTGCATTGATTTGGTAGTGATATTATATAGATTGACACCAATATCCTCATGAATTTGAGGTGGAAAACAAGGTTTTATTAAAAGAATATCCTCATTTAGGAAATTAATAGATTCAATAGGTAGGAGAAATTAGAACCCAGGTTTGTGGGGCCATTTAGGGTTATCGATGAGATTGGTACTATGAATTACTGATTATATATTCCTCATAGGATCCATGGAATGTATGATTTATTTCACTTATATCAAATCATAAGATAAAAAATGATTCATCTTATTTTATTAGTGATGATGATTTTGAGTTGGATCTTGATGCCAGGTTGAAGGAATGATCTATTTGTATTAACAGCTAGAGTGAGATAGTTCTTCATGGGAAGATTTTTCCTTTTCTACATCTTTTCTGGTGTCATAGGCATATCTAGGAGGAGTCATGGGTGTTAGAGGTAGATAAAGAGTAAAATGGTTGGAGTTTTTTATTGGTGATGCTCAATGATGAATCTCGGGGATGAGGTAACTATAGTGGATAGGTTTTCACTCCCATTGTGAATGCAAGGTACTATTTTGATTTAAATTTAGTCAAACAATATTTATTTTGAACAATTTTGGGTATTTAATTTTTTTAGGGAGGATTAAGATCATTTTTTGAGAAAAGGGGTCTGAATGGTGGAAATCTACATAGGTGTAAATTTCCCACTAGAACACTGGTGGGTGATAACAAAATTTTGGTGGGCCCAAGTAGTGGGATGTAGAACTTCCCAACCCACTTGAATTCTGATTGGGGTTCGACTAGAGTTTTGGTGGACCTGGGCACTTGATAGTTCCATTTAAACCCAAAACATAGTTTCTATGGGATCCTAGAATTATTATTTTTTAGTTTATTTAGTTCTATATTTAAAAAAAAAATTCCTCAAATTTAATCCATTAATTATCTTCCATTAAACTACAGAAACCTCCATTTTTTCCTCTCATTTTACACTTAAAATTTTCTCCGACCTTATTTCTTGGTAAAATTAATGGGCTCTTAATGTGTTTAAATTATTTAAGTGATTCTAATATTTTTCATCTCTAAAATATTTGTGTATATCACTATGTTTTCATTCTAAAGTGTCTTACACTATTTTTTTAGTTTTTTCAAGGTATTTATATTCGTACTATTTTAGGATACATTTTCCATTGATATTAATTTAGTGGGAACGTACAATGTAGAGGCCAGTGTCCTTAAGATTTCATGATAGTTTATACTAGCTTTCAATCTTTCTTGATGTGTGGGTCACACCAACCAAATGTTCCTAAACATAATTTAAATCCACATATTTTTTTTCTATAAATTTATAAATTATTATGATTATTTTTACCATGAGTGGTTTCACTAGGATTGTTTTTTTGATGTCAGGGCCACTGATGGATATGAACTCGATTTCAAGTGTGTTGAACTCTATTTACTCAGAACCCAAATTGGGTTTCATTGAGTTATATGATTCCATTATGGATCTATGATGGTTATATTTACTTCTTGGACATAGGATATTCACATGATTCCTAGTGGTTGACTTGGGCCTTTACCAAATTGGAAATTGTGATTTTCCATTAGCCATTTTTAGTGTAGTTATAGAATAATTTGGGATGAGTTTTCCCCCACCACTAACTTATTGGGACTGGGTAGGTTATTACTTGGATTAGATATTGAATATAGGTTGATAATGGGGAAATTGACCTATCATATATTTAAATGTGAGTTGGATGATATGAAAACCTTAAAGAAAATTTCTTATATCATTTTGTTTGAGATATTTGTTATAAATTTTTGGGTTATTTCTTTGTATGTTTTGTGACATATTGATATTAATATTGATGGATTTTATTCGAACAAAATTTTTATTTGTTCTACGATGTTTATGATAGGGGATTCTATGCACATTATTTGTTATGCTTATGACTGAGACACTATTCATATTATTATGTGAGGAAATTCCCATTTATTTCTTATTTTTTAGTATTAGGGATAAAATTTTCATTACATTGAGCCTTTTTGTTCTGGGTACAATACCATGGTGATTGTACACGATTCCCACATGATTTTTATGATATTTTAAATGGGATTCTTACCTAGTAAAATGTTCTACCCTTGGAAGTGGGACATTTTACCCTTGGTGCGATGCTTCCAAGGAAGGGTACAAGATTCCCATGTGTGAATGGACAATTAATGATTGTGATGTCCTTATTACTATTAAGAGGCTTAATAATAGTGACACCTTTTCCCTATATTTATTTTCCCCATGATTAGGGATGATATACCCTCTTGATGATGGAGTCAGATAAGATACATACTATTATATTTTCTTTTGAGAATACTATTCTTGTCCTTAATGCACATGTCAAAACATAATGCCTAATACATTATTATTACTTGAAGAATATATTTATACGCAATAAAATTTTTTATCTAGACAATATTTCCACCAGTTTGACATGGTTTATATAATAGACCACCCATATATTGACTATCATGACTTCAGGATACATAATTCCACTACTATGACTTGATTATTGGGAAGTACTTAACATGATTTTCTATTATATTATCATAAGATGTAATGTACATGCTTATAAACATGGTTGAGATTCCAATAAATACTTCTATGGTATGTCCAATGACACCTTAACATTGGTTTAAGTAGGTAATGTTACACATAGGAGGCTAAGTAGTATATGTGGTTATGACAGATTTATTATTTATACCATTTTTCTTATTTACATACAATCATATCACATTGTTCATATACCTGTATACACTGTATTTTTTGGGACACCATTAGTTGTGTCCTATTGAGTTGTACTCACACCCTAAACAGGTGCCCTAATACCTCATAAGATCTCATGGCCATAAGTATGGATACGTCTAGGGTATCTACAATTGATGGGTGAGATGGTGGAGTGTGGTTAGCTCTAAGAAACATTATTGATTAAGGAATTTTGACCCTATCTCACAATAGCATCCTTTATTTTTTCCTTCAGACTACTTTCATATGGAAAACCAATGGGAAACCATACTTTATTTTTATACTTTCTAGACAATGTAGATTATCTCAACTTGTTATCACATGTGTTAAATGTTGTATTGGTGGATGGTTTTTTAACACTAATTCCAAATTATTATTTCATTTTATTTTTATGTTTATTATTAATTGTACTATGATTTATGGACATCTATACCAAATGGTATATTATCTGAATTTTTATATCAACCCTTTTCACTGATTCATATCCTTTGGCATATGGGGATGCAAGCCTAAGGGATATAGATTCACTAGTTCAGTTATAATGGTAGTGACCCAGGATTTGGGGATATTACATATTTTTATCTCTTCTTAGAGATAATCCATAATTGAAAACAACACTTTTCACCCTATAATTAAATATCTTAATTTCATAGTTTAAAAAATTAAAAAAAACCATTAAACCCATTTTTTACTTTCATTAAAAATATAATAATATATTATCATTTTCCACTCTCCATAACTTTACCAATTATATAACATTTTGTTTTAATATAATATATCATTACATGACCAAGATATACACAAAATTTTCAATTCATTAATTGATTCACCTTCTCGATTTCTCTTATAATCACTTCATAATATTCTCTATTTTTTTGGCATATCTCTGAAACTTTTTTCTTAGAATTTTATTCTTCATTTTTATTTCTTTTTTGTTCCTACTTTATTATTTTAGTGCCTATAATATTGTATTTTGATGATTATCCCATGTAACCATGTTTAAGATTTTCCTTAAAAGTTAACCTCTTAATTCTCAAAATATTATAATATTATATTATAATTTTTTTATATTTTTATTTTGATTATAAACTATTATAGAAAATAAAATTATTTTCATATTTTTCCATATTTATTTCTACCATAAGATATTTTTCACAATAACAACTTCAACTTTAGGTTAACCAATCATCTGAAATTTTTCTTTAATATAAGCATTAATATGATCAATAATCATAACTTGATCTTGTATATTTCACTTTAAAACAACCATACCATTATTAGTTTATTAAAAAGTGTATTTTACTTCAACCAGATATTATAACACTTCAATTTTAGCTGCAAGTTCATATATATACATTGATGATTCCATTAATAAATTTAGAATAGAGCAATTTTTTTATTTCCTGTATTAATAATCTCAATAGATGATTCAAGAACACTATTGATTTCAACAAAAATCTTTTTTAGTTATAATTTTTCATAATTAAAACCAACGTTAATTATTAATTATCAAATAAGAATTCCATCCCCTCTTCTTCATGAGAATATTCAATATCCACTTCTTCTTTGTTATCAAATATTTTTCTTTAGAATATATTTTTCCCTTAAAATTAGGAACACATTTATTATTATTATTTTAGGAAGTTATGTTTTATCTTCCACTATTGGAGTTTGTCTTTATTTATTCTTCTCCATATTTTTTTTATCCATATAGTGTAAAAATGTCTAACTTTTCCACATTTAAAACATTTAAATGAAAATTTACTATAGAACCTTATTTTCCCTATCTTTACACCACTATAAATTAGTAAACTGAAAACATAAATTATATATTTTCCATTCTTCTCATACCAAATTTATATTATTTATAGTTTAAAAATTCATCTTCTTAGTTTATTAGGTGAAATATCCTTATGATTTAAGTGTCATTTCATAGTATACTAATGAATTTTACAAATCATAAATATATACAAGACTTGAATATATTTCACTGATTATTGAAACCTTTTCATTGTACAAATATGTTGGTCTCCTTAAAATATTATTTTTAATATTAATATCTTCAATTGTCAAATATAGTCATTTCATTGTGATAAAAACATTAGTGATCATACTAAAGAATTAAACCACATTTTCACCTGACATCATTCTCAAAAATTAAAATTTATTTCTCATATTACATTGGGAAAGAGATGTGGATGGGATTAAATGCGATAGTTTGATTGATTGCGGGGAGGTAAATGCCTTGTTCAATCATTATTATATGGTTTACCATTTTTAATATTCTCTAGAAACTCCCAATGGTTCCCACATCCATAACTGACTATGGACCTATTTTCTAAAGGCAGGTGTCCCTTTGGGGTTTTACACCCAACGATGCTTGGGAAGTCAAATTCTTTAATAAGATGAGAGGTTGGTCTCATCATACACTATTGGGGAAAATTATTTTCTACTTCATGAATCTCTTATAGATTTAAGATATGTTCATGAAATCATTCCAAGACCCTAATACAAGATTGGTTAGCCTTGTTTCAATGACTTGATTATGAACATGTATCGATAGGGGAAATTGTGTGACTATCATGAGTTCTCTATTTCTCTCTTATTTATTTATGATTGTTTGGGTTATGGCCATATGAGGGTACTCTATAGTTTATTTCCATCCACGAAGGGGTTTTGTGTCTAGGAAATGGGATCGAACCTCTAAAAGGATTCCTACACACCCTATTAAAATTGGAATCAAAACCCACATAGTTCATTTGGAGAAGTTTAATTTTGTGTGTATAGACTGATCCATGTAGTTTAATGTCCTGAGTTAAGGACATGAATAAAGGGATTGGACCTTGATGAGGTGTCATACATATCCTATTTCAAAAAGGAATCAGAGTCTACATAGTTTTTACATGAGCATCTTCTTTGTGAGGGAAACAACCATAGAGTCCCTTAGGAAGGACTTAAACATATAAAAATTACCTAGATTTATTTTTTGTGAGTATGAAAGTTTGAGAGGAGATGAGATGTACTAAGACATACATCTCAATGGTGGCCCCACCTTGGGGAATTCTCATTATTCTGTTGGTACAATCATCCCCAGTCTTTAATCCCATATAAGACATTCTCAGTGTGGGAAATAACAGATAAAAAGAGATTAGATAAATTGAAATAGATAATATCCATTAGAGGAATACACATTAATGATTACATTTAATATTTATGATTATCCATATCATGGAGTATATGGTATGAAGCTCAGACTTTAAGAAGGCATCATACATATCCTATTTTATAACAGGAATCAGAATCATCATAGTATAGTTCATACCTAACCTACTGATGGGTTTGAGGTACTCAAGGGAATTATTGAGATTGATACTTAAAATGATACTCATGTATGATCCTACATCTCAAACACTGATGGATGAGTACGGAAGGTGGAATTATGGAAATGTGAAGAGTTAAACCGAAGTGAATTCTTATTTGAGACCGAGCCTTAGGTATGCATCCTACATATCCCCGTTATTATAAGAATTTATGTTCTCTTAGTTTAGTCATCACTTAAACCGATGATGTGTTAAGTTGGATGATCATACTCAGAGGAATTACTATTATCCCTGAGGTTTCAATAATGTTAGGGGTTTACTTCAGGATGGATTACCTATTGATTGGGGCTTACAGACTGAGTATGACCTTTGATATACTCATTCTATAGCTTATGATAGATAAAGAGAGACAATTATGACCTTTAAAGGGTTTCCATACATTCTTAGAATGGAATAGAGGGCCCACCTGAGATCATGATATTAATAGGATCCCTGGATTTCATAGTCCTTTCCCATTTAGGACATGACCCTTAAAAAGGGGTATGTGTCCAATGGTTATTAGCTGAGGTCCACATGGAATGAGTCCAATTGGGTCTTCCAGAAAAAGTGGACATGCCATAAGGGATCTTCCTAACATATCCTGGCAGTCATTTAAGCACATTTTGACTATCTTCCTTACATGTTTGGGGCATTACTCTGACACAGTGGAAATATCCAAGGGTGTCTTCCTATTCAATTGACTTGCTTTTAATATATTCTCATGAGTGAAGCATTCATGACCAAAAGGGTTTACACAATCAAAGAGGACATTTCTAGGGTACTATACATGATCAAATCATACATTATATATCTCTATCGCATGATCGATCTGAATTGTCTTCGGACTATTGCATGAAAATTTTGACATGTCAATGGGAAATCGTATGATAATGCCAAAATGTCAAAGAATATTTCTTATGATGAAAATAAATTTTCTAGGATATCTTTACATAATCAAGGAAGACAATTACAATGTGCTTCACATGATCAATATGAATTTTCCTCATTCTGTCACATGCCAATGTCGGCATGTCAATGGGAAAATACATGATCAACTTGACTTATCTAGAGACTACCTTGTGACAATGTAAACATGACAAAGAGTTTCTACATAATAACCATGTCTCGTATGAGGGCAGTTAAGGACATCACAAGATCAGTAGATAATATTGATATCATGTGACCTTAAACTATTCATGCGGTAGGGTCTCATTGACATTTTTAGGAAGACTTGAATGACAAGAAGATCATTCCCTAGGCTTGTGGAAACTAGTCTAAAGGTATTATGATTTTTTTGAAGGAAATTATGCATTCCTGAGTGTGAAAGTCAATGGAATACCCCATAGGTATTTCATGTTGGAATGAGGTCCTTTCCATGGGATCACATGCATATCAATGAACACTCGCATGACTACCCACTATTTATGTGATTAACATGTACTTAGAAGGAGTTCTGAGGGAGTTTGTGAACATGGTTAGAGTCTTCCCAATGACACCACAAGCATGGGTGAAGGTCCATGGTTCAAACAGACAAGGGTTTTTCCATTGGTTTTCATGCATGTTGATGGGTATCTTCATGACACTAAATGATGCCCACACTCATTCGATCCGCATGACCATCATGAAGTCTTGCGATGGGTTCTGTGATTATGCGAATGGGGTGAATATCAAAACATCCACATGAATGGGTGATGGTAGTCATTACATAGTGTAGAAGATTTCATGGAATATGGGATTCACATTCTAATATCCACACCATGAGATCGAGCAAGGGATATAATGAGAACGATAGTGTTTCTCCTAAGCTCTGTATGAAAAAGATGCATTCATCCAAACTTCACTTATACATTACATGATATATGAGGGATCATGTGATGGACTTCGTGAACTTGTGATGGGGATGACTGCTGATGCCATATTCCAAAAGAAGGGTTCTCATTGGATGAATATAGACCCACCATCAGGCATGTGGTTCACATACATGGTACTTCCTTCATATAAGCAAGGACCTATATGGTGTTGCGTATTAAAACCATTGGTTCTTACTCTATGTTCAAGCATCACAAGATTGAATGTTCATGGCATCACAAGACACATGTCCACTGGTTTATTCCAATTGAAACTAATGTGAGTGTGATATATATTCCATGAACTATCCAATCATGTCTCATGAGGTTTTATTACACATGTGATCACGTGACCCAAAGGTGGGTATTGTTGGGGATCTCATAAATGAGTTCCAAGGTTTGTAGATGAGTGGAGACACCATATTATACGGGGGGGGGATTCTCATGATATTACTTTTCCAGGAAATTAGATGATGTTATGATCAAGCTATGATCCTTTGTGGCCACATTTTAATGGTGGGTTCTCATGATGAGAGCCTCATATTTTCCTAGAGGTGATCTTTGAAGGTGGTGTTCAGGTCCCCTATTTCTCTAATGATCTCTTTCCTCTAATTGTGAATGTATTTTTTGAGGTGAGAAGGGTATTTATAGGTTGAGGTTAGAAGATAATGGAACCTCATTACCCAAAGAGGATTCCACATACATTCGATGAGGTTATAGAGACTTTGTAGGATTGACATTATGTGTCCGCAATACAACTTCACATGATCTCCATCACTTCATACGATGGCCCTATTGACTAATAAATCCAAATTAATTCAGCAAAAAAATCCATTAGAAGATGGATGAGTCTTAGTGTCATAAATATCATGTGTTGAGTTCAGTGGTTGTATCCACTTAGATCGAGTGATCAGAGGATAATCATGAAATGGATTTTCACATTAGTGGGAGTTCCTGTGACATGCCTAGTTCTTGTAATGGGATTTCATGTGACATATCATGTACAATATTATTAGAAGTTTTTTATTTTAGTGACATGAACATAGGTTGTATTTTATTTTTTCAATAGGGATGGCTAACTATGAAGATCATTAGGTGCTCTTGTGAGCGTCATTGAGTTTCCTTACTATGATGAACCAACAACGTAGAAGATAAGTAGGTGAGAAAGAGTTTGAAGATGGAGGTATCACCCGGTGTGATATTTATTTGAATTAATGTAGCATGGGATCAACATATTCCAAAATTCTGATGCATAAAATTTAAATAAATAGTTGAGATCGGTTGATCGATTGATCGAGTGGATGGGATTATATCATGTGAATAGTACCACAAAAATCCCATCCCATATAAAAATATCATTTATCCTTCCATTATCTTTATAATCATTTTCATTGGATGATTCTCCATTTATCCTAAAATGGGGTTCAACACCCGTACTACCCACACACACCACCTACTAGCTTCGGACCTACGGGATTTCGGCCCACACTATGAACACATTTGGGCTCATACACCACAACCCCTATAAAAGGACCCTCCCAATTTCTGTGGGTGTTATGCCTCCATCCTCTGGCTGTCCTAGGCTAGATCCCACTAGGTGTGGTTGAATTCATTCCCACATGGGTATATAGTTGAGCCCTAGTCTAGATACCTAGTGGATTTTCAAAAAAATTTATGGGGGGGGGCATTTCCATAAATGAATAAGGGCCAAAGTGTATGACCTTATATCAAATCCCAAGACCAAAATCATACTTTTAAGGATTTTATGAATGATATATTATTTTTACCACATGGTCTCAAAACATTTGAAATCATCAATAGAAAAGTGTATGATTCAAAATTATGTGTTCCAAAAAAATGTTTCCCCTTAGAATGAGATTCATTCAGAATGAAAAGAATATGATTCTAAGGTAAAAATAGATCACTTTGCTTCACATTTAAAAATATGACGTGCTATGATACTAAAAACCATGAGATGATTTATCCAGATTTCTGAATGAGAAACTTTCAAGAATTATGATGAAGAAAATTCTGGCCACAAATGATCAGTTGAATCCAATAACGGAAGTAGCTTTGTCTTGGGAGAATGTGTACCGTAAGATGATAATGTTCATAAATTCCGAACTGGAACAAGGATTGGGAGGAATGGAACTCATGGATGGATATGAAGTAAGGTACTTGTACATCACTATGTATCCCACGAGAAGGAAAAATCAATCCATGAGTAGGTATGAAATATACCACGTTTTAAATCAAACTCATGCATAGAGAACATAGGTTCCTGGATAAAGAACTCTATGATGAATTTCCATACGTAGATTTAGCTCATACATAATAAGGTGAATGCCACTATTTTGTGATGAAATCCTGAGTATGGATCCATGTTTGGGTGGCTATGTTTCTCAAATATTCCAAAATACCCATCCTTTTTGTGTAATACATAATAGATCCAATCACTTAGATTTGAGCTCTTAACTTTAAAAAAGTTTCTATTAGAAAAATTTCCACAAATTCCTACTGACATGAAGTTCTTCATTGATGCACCAACTATAGTTTTCTTGAGAACATCTAATTTACAAGTATAATTTCTCAATGGTAAAATGATCTAAATTATTCCTATGTCAAGGTGCTTAGCAAGCATAGACTGATTTTGTCAAAGGCCATATTGTGGGCCCTAGAATCATTGTATCTCTCTATTTATTTCCCCTAATTTTTCTTAAGATTCATATGGAGGAAGACTTAGCAGAAATGGACTTGGATTTTTTTCAGACCACCTTCTTATGGGTTTTTGACCTGACATGTTTTGCACCTTTTCTATTTTATAGATTCTCAATATTGGCTGGATCAAACAAAGTGAATGTCCAGTGAGTAGAGAATCATCTTTTTCCTAGGATTCCCTTATTGGGTTCTCAACATTGAAACATTATATCTCTTTTAGTTGGGTATTTTAAGGTCTTCCAAGATTGACTATCACAGTTCTATAGTTTAGATTATTTTATCTCAGACCTTTTTTTCTACATTAGTTTAGGGTATTCTAGATCGGACCATTGATGTGATATAGTTTTCAGTCTTATAGCTTGGATATTTGATGTACTATATTTTAGGGTCTTCTATTTCAAACCTTTTATGTGGTGTAGATTAAGTACTTTTATCACTAACCTTTGATGTGTTGTGATTTAGGGTCCTCCAGATTAGACCTTTGATGTGATTTAGTATAGGGTCTTATATCTTGGACCTTTGATGTGTTGTATTTTTGGGTCTTCAAGATCGAACATGTGATGTGTTATAGTATAAGGTCTTCTTTCTCAGACCTGATTAATTAATCTGGAATGGGGAAGACATTCCAGGGATGAACCAAAACACCCTAAGGTTATGGGTTCTTCTGTTGTGTTGTGAGGGATCACAAGGATTTAAGTTCCTTTATTGAAAGGATTTCTCACCTTTGGTTGGTTGGTCATAGTCATTATACATCACCAGCATAACCAACAAAAGGGGTCTCTATTCCTTTCCAAGGGTCATGGAAGATTTATGGGGTAAAATATTGGATGAGGGATAAATACTAGGGATTCTAGGTCATACTTGGATAGTTGGGGTATGGGTGATATAAGGCATAATCCAAAAGATTGACACAATGAATATGGGATGGGGTATACATGTCGGGGATGACCTGTAACATCTTGTGGTGTTAGGTTCCACAAATTTGTTCCCATAGATCATGATTATTGGAGTTCCTTTCATATAAGGAGTCTATTCCTCTAATTTATAGGTCAAATAACATATTCATGATTCCATAGGGCTTACATTACTATCCAATTAGAGTTGATCCAAACTCTTTTTTAAGGGAAATATAATATTTTTTAAGACTCAAATATCTTTCCAATGATGTTGGGCATGGATGAAAAGTTATTCAGGAAGGGCTCTACCACCATAAGAAAATTTAGCTCCTAATGTGAAGCTTGATCCCTACACCCTATGGTTTTTAATCACAAGGTCTCAACCATAAATGGTTTTGGATAGGGGAATCACAATACTAATTTGAGAAAGGGTATAAAACATGGTGAAATAACGCTATGGATGTCAAATCCCCTTGAATAGTATAGTTAGAGGAATTGTAAATAAATGTCCAAAGTGCTCAGGTCATGAGGAAGGTATGTGAAAATCACATCGGGAATTACTCCAAACACACTCAGGTATTGGGTTCTTCCAAAGTGACATTAGGCTCCCAAGAATAATAAATCCATTTATATTGGGCCATGATGTCTCTTTTTAGTGGTTATAAGTCCTTAGGCATCAATATAATGGACAAGAAGATGTATTTTTATTTCATTTCAAGGGATATGAATGGCTTGAAACAACCCAAGTCACTTTAAATCATGAAGTGTAATTTAGGGAAAATGTAATATTCATGAAGGGGTTGAGTTCCCAAAAAGTTGGGTCACTACCTATTGAACACGTTATCATGACAAGGGGATGTGAAAAACCATTACTCTAATGTTTTCTTGGACCGATGAGTTTACTGACCATAGATTGGATTTTACTAGGGCTATAAAGTGGATCCTATAATCTTCATGCCAAATTTATTTATGCCATAATTTTTTCCTAAACTCCAGAGATGATGGGTTTAGCGAGAAAAGAATTGAATTTCGATTAGGCTTCCCTTTGAAGGTTTTAAAACCATCAAGTTTTGTATCTCTTTTTCCATAATATTATGGTCTTAAAATTTGGATCATCGTAGGCTTGAGTTTTAGGTCCTACATCTTTAACCAAAGTGTAGATTATTTAAGGTTGTGACACACATGGACCTGATATGGGGGATGTTTCAAAAGAGCCCAATTAGGGTACCCGGGGCCAAGATCACTCTAACATTCTTCTAATAGAGGGATGAAAATGTTATAAATAATGGATCAATGGTCTTAGTTCATGAGTAATGAAATGGGAAAATCATGCTGAGGATGACCTAGAACACCCTAAGGTGTTCAGTTCCACCACAGTGACATCAGGTTCACATGAATCAGAAATCCCATTATATTGGACAAATATGTCTCTATTTGGTGGGTCTAAGACCTTCTGTATCAATATCATAGATAGACCGATAGATCTATTTTCATTTTCAAGGGCCATAAAAGGTTTTCAGTAACCAGAGGTGCTCAAGATATGAAGTGTGGTATATGGATTGAGGTTCTTTAATTATAAAGGATTAACCCTGTACTCTAGTTAACTGGGGTAAGGTTCTTGTGGTCCTTTGATAAGTGATGATGATAGGTAGTGGTCTGCCTAGTTTTACATCTTGTGTTGGGAAATTATTGGTGTCTATTAATTTTAACATCATGTAGTAAGTACATGTTTGTTGAGAGGTTTTAATGTCCTGATACTATAATATTTTCTTTGTAGTTTAACATCATGCAGTAAGGATGTATTTGTTGTGTAGTTTTAATGTCATATGACAAGGATGTTTTCATTATAGTTTTACATCATGTGGTAAGATCATGGGAACCAATATGAAAAATTGTTCAAGATATATTACCTTAAAAAATAGACTGCATGTAGATCTGACACATACATGGGATAAATGGGCTCATATGGATCAACACCTATGCATTAGTGGAGAATTGTTTTTTGTTGTAACTAGACCAAAGATTTGAGATCTGGAATCACTACATTTCCTATGATAGAATGAATAAATCCAAACATAATTATTGAATGGGAAAAACTTTATATAGGTCTGGATCATTCATAGATCTAGGCATTAATTCCATTGATTATTGTAGACGGGCCCTAGGTTGGAGATCTTGACGTCACTATGTATCCTATGATGATAGGACTCAATCCACACATAGTTCTTGGGAACTGTGTATTTTAACATATTACAAGAAGGTTGTTGACTTCCCAACATGAAAGGGGGTATTTTGGCTGGAACCAATGATGCAAATCTAGGTGTCACTACCTATCCCACAATAATAGGAATAAACCCACATGTAGTTTAAAAGGAACTATGCAGTTTAAACTCACGTGGAAAGGACATTGAATTCAAAATATAAAAAGGGTTATTGTATCTCAACCCAAGGATTGAAATTTGGGTTTCACTACATATCCCATAATAATAGGAATCAACAAACACATAGTTCTTGAGGAACCATGAAGTTTAAAATAATACAACAAGGACATTAACTTCCTAATTTTAAAAGGGTTATTTTGGATGGACCCAAGGATGTAAATATGGGTGTCAATATATATCCTGAATCAATAGGAATGAATCCACACATAGTTCTTGAGGAATTGGATTCCCCTACAAGTATGACCTATATAAAGGGAGGGGGAATTCTTATATTTGTTGCGACTGAACCCTGGGATTGAATATCTTACAATCTTTATGTATCCTATGGTGTGGGGGAATCAACTAACACATAGTTCTTTAGAACATATGTTTGGTAAGAGAAAAACCACCATTAATAGTGCACTACTTAGGTGAGGTCCATAAGAATGTGTAGTTTTATGTCATGAAAAGTACATCAACTGGGCAGTTTAACATCAAGCGGCGAGGAATCAAGGTATTCCATTTAAGGTCTTATATTTAGGACTACGATGAAACTATCCTGGACGGTTATGACTATTTCATGTGGATGAATCCATTACTAAAATTACTAATCTCATGTGAGCTATGCTCAGTGTGAGAAACAGGGAATGTTGAGGGTTCCTCTATCCATGAAGAGGTTATTAAATCATGGACATGGGTCATTTTGTATCATGTGGTGGATGGACAAAGATTTATGATCAATGAATTCCTACATATATCATTGAAAATGTGAATCTAGCCATACATAGTTCAATAATCCCTTACAGTTTAATGTCTTATGGTAAGGTAAATAGTTGTGCAGTTTAACATCATACAATAAGGACATCCATCATGCAGTTTAACATAATGTGGTAAGAAAGAGGATCACCTGATGTGAAAGAAAAGGAATATTACAGTTGGTACCCAGACTAGAGGTTCAGGTATCACTACATATCCTTTTATAGAAGGAATCAAGGCACACATAGTTCTTGGTTGAATAGATTCCTTATGTGGAGATGAATCTCACATGGTAATGAGTGAATTTCATCCTTCCATAACATAGATCTAGCTTGTGTGTGGAGAGTTGTTACTGAGGTTGTGCTTCCCATGTAGTTGAACATCTTTCAGTGATGAGTATCTTATGTAGTTTAACATCATACAATTAGGATGATTTTATGGGAATTTTAATGTCATGTAGTGAGGAACATCATTTGGCCAGGAAGTACTAAACAGATTTTACCGTCATGTGGCTAAGATGAACTCCATACAGTTTAACATCCTGCGGTTAAGATGATCTCTATACAGTTTAACCTAATGTGGTTAAGATGAAATATGTATAGTTTAACTTTGTGTGGTGAATATGAACACCATACAATTTAATGTAATGCATTTTAGATGAAATCCATATAATTTAACATCACGTGGTTAAGATGAAATCTGTATTGTTTAACTTCATGTGGTTAATAAGAACTCTATCACTCCCTTTTTGATCCATTTGGGATCTTTTAATTGGAATTGAAAATGGGTATGGTAATGCTTGGGAGGCTTCTTGAGACTAAAGCTCACAATATATCCATGTTAGACACTTCTTCATCATAGCTATATGTCTTTACCTAGTCAGACCATAGAAGTTTCCTCTTTGGGTCGCCTGCTGACAATGATGAAGTGTTGTTGATGGTTGATCAAGCTACTATATACAGTTAACACCAGAATTGTGAGAATATTTCTATATTAAGGTTCTTGATATTTTTTCGCATCACTCTATACAAAGGTGTCTAACTTTTGAACAAAACTCTATGAGAACGTGTCTAGGAAAGGGGAGGATTTCCTTATCTGTGGGAGAGATTACCATTGAGAGGTTGAACATTGAAAATTTCACAAGTAGACTCCTTGAAATCCATCTTCACACTACCATGAGGAGGAATATCATGGTAATTATTACCTTATACTTCGATTGAAGAGTTTACAGACCCTTGGGGTGTTGAGAATGTGTCCCAAAAATCAACAAGGAAACATGGCATTGAGCAGGTCAGGTCTATGAGCCTCACTCTTCATCATGGTCAGAGTATACCATCTTAACTTTTGGGGTCGAGTAAGGATATAAGTCTACACTATTATGTCTTCTAGAATCCATAGATAACCATATGGTGCTATAGGAATATGATCCCACTGCTGAGAAGTTGCTGGAGTATGGCAATGAGCTTCTCTAAAAGGGATATGATCATGTCCCGAGGCGTCAGCTACTATCACTTGGTGGGCCTCAACCAGAATGAGGATACAAGCCTGATCATGGGCCTTTGAAATATTCAACTTTTATTCTTTGATAAGAGTATGATCCCATCTTAAGGCATGTTTATCTCTCACTTGGTGATCCACAGTTGGAATGAGAATATAAGCCTCATCTAGATATGCAATCCCCAAAAGAATAAGTCGATGAACCTATAGAATGGGAGTAGGGATATAATCCTCATCTTATAAGCTATTGGTATATTTTGAGTTTATTTGTTGATAAAATAATGATCTTGTATTGAGGCTTGCTTCAATCTCACTTAGTAATCCTCGGCCAGAACAGGTGTATAAGCCTGATCCTAGGCCTTGAAATATTTCACTAGTCTTTTTTAGGGGTATGAGCCTATCCTGAGGCATATTCCACTCTCACTTGGTGTTCCCCAACCACAATGGGGATATGAGACCAATCTCGGGCCTTTGAAATATGTTGCTAGTCTTTTGTGACAAGAATATGAGCCTATCCCAAGGCATGTGCTACTCTCACATAGTGAGCCCTGATTAGAATGAGGTTATAAGCCCAGTCCTTATGCCACATCCTATACTGGAATATGGAGATAATCTACCAGGATGGGAGAAAGGATATGTGCTTGCTATAGAATATCCAATTGTTCATACTAATCATAGTCTTATGCAACTCTGGCTATTAGGATATAAATATATCCCTATCCCTATATCTTCACCAGAATTTAACGATGGAGCCCTCTGTTTCTATTACAATGAAATGAAACTTGAATAGGGTTTGTATAAGAATATATTCCTATATGATGTTAGTTATCAGGATTTTGTGGTTGATGTATTTGATTGAAGAGGGTATTTACACCCACTCCGGTCCTCCATGTTCCATTATAATATGACTATGGAATTTATGCATGGGGGAATTGATTTATACATGATCAATGCTTGCTACCTAGATATGATAACATACCTTGTTTAAACCAGTATGGGTATGAGATTTCATTCTCTGGTCTATAGATTTCCTCATTTGAAAAGGTGTCCTTGATGTTCAGATATGAATGTTTGGGGAGGTGACCAATTAGATAATTCCTTAAGTAGGCGTCCAAGGAGGTTATGTGATTTTATGATATATGTATATATGGGATTGATATTGTACTATGTCAGTGGTTCTTCAGGAAACTTCAATTTCCACATGACGCTGACGATTTATCTTAGAGATTAAGACGCCATATAGTTTATTTTCCAATAACTAGGATGTGTTCCATAGAGTTTATCATCATGTGGTAAGGATGTGAAAATAGGTGGAAGGGATAGGATATTGGATCTATACATCCCTAAGTATATCATTAGGATGATAATCAATCCATACCTAGTTCATGAAAATCCAAGTAGTTTCAATGTCATACGGAAAGGACAGCAGTCGTGCATTTTAACGTCTTGCGATAAAGACATGATCCATGCAGTTTAACATATTACGATATGGACATGGTGCATGAATTTTAACATCTTTTAGTTTGGATGATGGTCATTCATTTTAATGTCTTGCAGTAAGTACTATAACAACAATGTTTAACTTCTATAGGTAAGCATGATGGTCATGTAGTTTAACATCTTATGGTAAGGATGTCAGCTGTGCAGTTTAATGTATTGCGTTAAGGACATCAGTTGTGATGTTCAATGACATGTGGTAAGGAAATAAATTTTTTAGTTTAATGTCATGAAGTAATAACATCAATCATGAATTTTAGGGTCTTACGATAAGGTAGAGTTTTTAAAACCTATCAGGAGAGTGGACCTTCCGATGGATCTTGGATAACTCTTATAAATATTTCATGAGTTTCGGGATCCTTCAACTCTATCAAGCCTGCACTAACATTTATCTCCAACCAATTCATGAAGACAAATTAGCTCTCTATTTTGTTCCCAAGATATCTATGGTAGGGGAAATGATTTTCCTATCTAGTCAACCCATTCTCGTTCGGCTTCCTTATCATTGGAATTTCCATCAAACCATTTTCCATGGCATAATAAAAATATATGGATAAATGTTTTTTTTGAAGGAATTGGATTTGTTCAATATCATATTGAAATATGATCTCTTATCCCTATGAGGTTTATTTGTCATTCTCTGCTACACAATGTTTGTTTTCTATTTAGAGTGCTCAGATGACTGGAGCAAGGATTCAGGTTTCGGTGGTTCCAATATCCCCATGTCCATCTGTAACTAAAGACAGTCTTTAAAAGAAAAAACCTTCTATCATGTGACCGATATGTCAATGTTTGGGGTAATGATTGTCCTGGCATATCATACTTTCCTCACCCAACATTCTCATCATCATGAGCTCTATTAAACCATTTTCCATGGTATCATTGAAATACCTAAGAACATTTCTGTATTAGCAGAAATACACTCGTTATTTTCATCAAGAAATAGGTGAGCATGCTGCTTCTACCACACATTCTATATGCCTCCATTGACTTTATCAGATAGATGAGTCTAAAACATGAGGTACAAATTTATGATATTTATTCTTCTGGGGGAATATTCTGATTCATGGGGGTTCTGGGATGATGTAGAAAATTCCCATAGATTAAAGGATCCTGAATCTCCTGGGTGATTTGTAGCAACATATGAGGTCAAATGGTTTCTAAAATATCCCCAATGACGAGGTGTAAATATGGAAATTCCTAAATCCCTCTGGGTTGGGGAGAGGAGGAAAAATGTCTAGATTTAACCTGATGAGGGTATGAAAAATATGAAAATTCTCACATCCCTGTGTGTTGGGGAACTTCACTATAAGGAGGGATTCCGTAGGAAGGTATCTATACATCATTATGGGGGAGAGATCTCAGGAGTATACTCACAATTATTTCCCAAATATCCTTATTCTATTTTTGGAATTGAGTGACATATTATTCTTTATAAATTTCCTTGTCATCCTCAAGGGGATATCTAGTAGGATCCATTAAAACACCCTTTCATTTATAAGTGGTTGGGTGAGTGGATGATGATGGGAGTTTTAATCTGGACCCTAGAGACTGAATGAACTTCCTCCGTTTTTCATATTCTCTATTTTCATTACCCTATGAAACACCAAAATGGTTAGTAAAACGTTATATATATTCCTAAATGATACCTCTAGGATTTATTTTCTCGTGCCAATGGAAGAGGGTATGACAACCAAATGTGATTTAGATGACCATGGGAGGATATGATTGTACTCTTTAGGAGTCTGCTCATTTGGATATTATGTGGATTCTTCAGATTTGACTGATATCATATTAATTGTTACACAAGTGGGATAGTGTTCCTCATTAATGTAGTATCTCTTTTGGAGTTTCGGTGACTGATATACTATTTGAGGGGTCGATGCCCATGATACCATTTCTTGGGTTGGTGCCCATGATACCGTTTGAGGGGTCAGTGCCCATGAAACCATTTAAGGGGTCAATGGTTATAGTACTATTTTATGGGTTGGTGACCATGATACCATATGAGGGGTTAGTGACCATATTGAAGACAATCCTAGGGTAATATTTGATAACAATTACCCTTTACCTATGGGTTGGGGTACTCCCTAGGATCCCAAAATTACTAAGGATAGATGTGATGAAGTTAGAAGCTCCTGGATAGAGATGATATGAGATTGACTCTAGACCACTATTTGGATACACTAGTGGGCCTCAGATAGATTGGTGGTAGAAGGGATATAATCCTACTCTCGAGTTTAATTATTTGGATACCCTTGGTGGGATATCCTTCTTGGTTCCCCAACATGGACAGTTGGTGTAGGCCTATCCTCAACGACAACTCCTTGTGGAATCATTGGAACATGTTACTAATGATGACCTGAATCGATGGGAGTCCTCATAGGTATCTCCAGAGTTATTGAGTAGACATGGTGATTGTACTCATCCATATCCTTGATGTTTGGAAGGTATTCATTGTTTCACTATAGGGATAAGCTCCCAAAGTTGTTTAATGTGGAAATAAGGGCCAATTATTCTCCTGTAGTCTGTCATGTGGAATATGACCAGTGGGAATTAATCATTCAAAGGATTTCAGGTGCCGATTCTAGAGATATGACAAATCTATTTATGTGGTACTCCTGGATCAATACATTCACCAACTAGTACTTGAGGTGTTGTGTTGGAAACAATGTACATCGAGGCCTTGGGGCCAAAGAATCTTGTCCGACAATCTTAGAATTCATTGGAACATTTGATGGTTTCATTTTGATTGAAAGGAATTTGAAAATTCTTGGTGAAGGAAACAAGACACCTTATTGATGAAACATCATAAATAAGAGTACATGTTCGATCAATAACTTTCACAGTTTAAAAGATAAAGAGGCGGTCCCATATTTTTATTCTAGGTTCAGCACAATTAATTTTTTTTGTTTGTTTCACCATTTAATTATGAAAAGAGCGTAGAATAAATGGGATTGATGGGAAACTGAAAATATATCATTTTTAAGACATTAAAGGGATGAAACAGTTAAATAAATTCAATTTTGGTTCACTATTTTTTAAAAGGAGATATATGTGGATGGGATTAGGTGCGATGGTATGATTGATTGTGGGGGGTTAAATGACTTTCGAAATCATTTGCATATGGTTTCCCTTTTTTTAATATTCCCTAGAAACTCCCAAAAGTTATCACATTTTGAACTATGTATGAACTTGATTTCCAAAGGAATGTGGTCCTTTGGGGTTTCATGGTCAATGATATTTAAGAACTCACATTAGTCGAGAGGGTGGGAGGTCGAGTTATCAAAACCATGGGGGGGGGGTATTTTTCATACACCAAGACTCTCTTATAGATTTTATAAATTTTCATGAAATCCTTACAAGACCCCAATAGTATAATGGTTACCCCTATTCCAATGACTTGATTACAAGCATTTATCGGTAGGAAAAAATTCGTGCATATAACAAGTTCTCTGTCAATTTTTTATTTATTTAGGATGCTTTGGGTTATACACATATTTGAATACTTTGGATATAATTTTAATCCAGTAAGGAAATTGGTGTCTTATATATGGTATTCAACCTCTACATGGTGTCCTAAAAACCCTATGAAAATAGGAATCAAAACTGACATTATTCATTTGTTATAGTTTAAGGTCAGGTGTCTAGATCAATCCATGTAGTTTAATTTCATGAAATATGGATGTGAATAAAGGGCTTGGAACTCAATGAAACATCTTAAATATCCTATTTTAATCATCACAAGTGGAAATACTGGATTTAGCACCGAATTAATGACGTCAGTTTTTTCTAAAATGACACCAATAGTATGTGCGAGAAATTTTGGGCATAGGTTTTAATAAAAACCAATGCTAGAATTTTTTAAGAGTGGTTTTTGGCATTGGTTTTTAATTGAAATAACACCAAAAACCTTCAAAGTCATGATATATGGCATTGTTTTTTCAAAAAACTGACGCTATAAATAAAAAAACTTTGGTGTCGATTTTTACAAAAATTGATGCCATTAATCCCAAACTCGGGATCTCTCTATGTTAGTTTTTTTTGGAAAAAAGATTCCATATATATAAAAAAATATTTTCAGCATCGGTTTTGGAAAAGAATGATGCCTACAAATTTTTTTCTAACTCTTCGGCGTTTATTTTAAAAAAAACTGATGTCAAAAGTCTTTTAAAGATAGTGGGGATCTGGTAACCCTCATGTTTTTGGATATACAAAAGCTAAACCTCGGCGGCTCCACTCAACTACTGTCAACTTTGAAAGTGTTTTTGTGATCTCAAATGGCCATTATTGTCTATTTTCTTCCATTTTCATGATCTATTTTCTGATTTCTGTACTATCTCCTCGTTTTTCGTCATTTATGGATTGTTTGTTCTTATGAAGCCTATTTCCATAAACATTTTACCGTAGTTTGATTTTAGGTTTTTTTCCATCATTGTTTTCCATTTTTAAAATCATTTTTTTGTTTATATCTTGTAGTATTTCTTTTTCTAAAGCATTCTATGGAGAAACGTTTGGATTTCGATCAATTTTCATGTGAAAATCTGAATTTAGTAAGTTTTTTTTAATTTTGAAGACAAATTAGTTATCATTTAATTATGTTTCTCATTTTCTTAAATTATTGTTTTATATTCTATTATAAATTTATTGGAATATGGTTAATAGTTATCCCTAAAAGAGATCATCCCATATATTGTGAAAATTCAAAGTGGACATGGATGTGATGGTTGTTCATGTAGATTTTTGTTATAGTTTATTATGGTTTCACCTTAACTGATATGATTATATTCTTATTTTTACTAATTTATGATATTTATGGTATTTAAACAAGGATAGGTATAGGAAGGATGTAGAATTACATGCATCTTTATATTGACATATAGATTAACATGTTCTTCATATGACATTCCATGTAGGTTTCATTACAATGCTATTTTAAATTTACTGATATACCTTGTATGTTTCATTAAAATTATTTTTACATACTATGATTGGATTTTTATAAGAAAAAAATTATATTATCCTTTTTAGTTATTTGAATAGAATTCTTGTTTTCACAACATACTCTTATTATATAATTATTATGCTTTGAATATATTCTATGTTGAGGGTTTCCAACTTATATAGTTTCTTTCCATGCATATTTGTTATGCTGGTGCTTCTATATTATTTTTACCTAGACTTGTTGCAGTGTTCATGATTCCTATAGATTTATTAATGTTTCCCATGAGATTTACATATTTAGTTGATTAATAAGTAATCTAGGGTTGTATTCCATGCATCTATACTTAGACATCATATAATATTTTATTTATTACATGTGATCTCATGCCCTGATATAATTTCCTTGCACTGTTGGGTCAAATAAAATTCTGGAATCAATCAAATTAAAGTAAATTTATAATTTATCATCCAATGATTTATTTCACTTATAATATGAACATTTTATCTAATTACTATTTCATATTACTAATAATAATTAATTTTTCAGTCAATAAATTAATGCAATTTTCAATACTTTTGACACATGAAAAATCGAAATAATGAAACAACTATGTAAAATGAGATAATAAATTTTAGAATATTGATATTATAATTAAATTATAACATTAATATAACACATGTATATAATAGGAAAATAAAAATTATACTATTTTTAAATGCATTTCATATCTCATGTTTTATATCTGATTATCAATAGTTTTAATTAATTTTGTTTCTATTTAAAATTTATCTATATATATATTTAAATGTTATATGTTTTAATATATTCAATAATTATATTGTGATATTAGGTATTGAATGGATCATAATTGGATACATTTATGAAGAACCACTATTGAATAGGAAAAAGGAGTTGATGAATTCTTGTAATTTTCTAAACAACATCTTCAAAACATTGATTTGATATTATTTCCATGTGTAAAGTGTTTGAATATGATAAATTTAAACTCCCAAGAAATCGAGGATCATATCATTTGTTACAGTTTTAGCCTTAATTATATACTTTCGATCTGGCATGGTGAAAGAACTGAAAATTAAATATCCAATGTTGATGAAAATATTCATAATGAGGCAGAGGATCATATTGAAAAATTAATTCATGATTCAAGTGTCGAAATAGTCAAAAAATAGAAACTTTTGAATGATTGTATGGAGATTATGAGAAACCATTATTTCTAGGTTGCAGTAAATATACAATATTATCAGTAGTTTTGAGATTAGTTAACTTAAAAGAAAAAATTGGTGGATTGATAAAAGTTTCACAAGCTTACTTGAGATTTTAAAATAGATACTACCAGAAGGAAACTAGATTCTATATTCTAATTATGAGGTGAAGAAAATATTATGCCCAATAGTATTGGGGTATAAAAAGATACATTCTTACCCCAATGATTGTGTACTATATAGGAAAAAATCTGAATATTTATCAAATTGTCCTACATGTGGGACATCACGCTATAAGATAGATGTGAAAGTTAACTCAGATTAATTCTCAGGTAATATCATGTAACAACATGAAAAATCAATTTTGTACTTTCTAATGATATCATCCAATATTTTTTTTATATAATTATGATAATTCAACTGTGATTCATTCTATGGTACCAGAATCAAAACTCCTTCTAATGAAATTTGGTACCTTCCAATAATTTATTATTTGAAGCATCTACTTTCAAATTCAATTGATGAAAAAAGGTTAATTTGGCATTTAGATGAGTTCATATCTAATGGTAACTTATGTCACCCTACCAATTCACCACAGTGGAAGAGTTTTGATAAACAATTCACGATTTTCTAAGTGAAGTTAGAAATATCAGAATGGGATTGTGTACTGATGTAATAATTCCATATCCAAGACTCAGTATCCAACATAGTTTATAGCCTATTTTTTGGTAGTTTACAAATTCTCCCCAAATCTATGTATGATGAAAAAATATGTTTTGATGAGAATGAAGATTTGTAGACCAAAAAAACCAGGAAATGATATTGATTTGTATATTTCACAATTAATTGATGATTTGAAACTAATATGGGAGGAATGTGTTAAGGTTTTCGATGCATACAATAAATATTATTTTCTTTTGTGTGATATGACAATGTTCTCTATAAAAGACTTTCCAACATATGGAAACTTATCCAGATATAGTGTTAAGGGACATAAAACATGTCCAATTTCTAAAGAACATAATTAATATTATCAATTACAGATTAGAAGAAAGACAGTGTACATGGGACATCAAATATTTTTTCAAAATGATCATCCTTATCGTAGATTGAAAAAAGAATTTAACAATTTACAAGAATACAAGCAGCCCCCTCAGCCATTGCCAGCTGAAAATTATTATGATAGGGTGAAAAATAATGATTCGTCATTTGTAAAGAAAAGAAGTTATGATATTCAAATAAATATATGGAAGAAGCAGTCTATTTTCTTGAACTACCTTATTGATGTTTTTTAGAGATAAAACATAACATCGATGTTATGCATATTGAGAAAAACATATGTGATAGTTTTATTGAAACTTTTTTATACATAAAAAAAAGAAAAAAATATGGATTTCAGGCTAGATTAGACTTGACATTAATGAGAATGAATTTGGAGTTAGGTCCCACTATGAATGGAAATAGAACATATTTACCTCTGGCTTGTCACACATTAAGCAAGATTGAAAAGGTATATCTTTTCAGTGTCTTCTTGGTATTAAAGTACCCAGTGGGTTTTCTTTAGATGTGAATAATTTGGTGTCTTTGAAGGATTTTAAATTAATACATGTGAAGTCTTATGACTTCCATGTATTGATGAAACAACTTCTACCAGTAGCAGTGCATGATATATTTCTGATAGCTTTCAGAAAGACTATCATCAAGTTAGGTAATTTTTTTAAATCCATTTGTAACAATGTCCTTGATCCAAATTTTTTAGATGTGTTGAAGAATGAAGAAACTCTTATTATTTTTACACTATAAATGTATTTCCCACCTATGTTTTTTTCTATAATGGTTTATCTGTTGATTCATTTGGGGTGTGAGAAAAGAATATGTAGGTCTATTTATTTATGATGGGTGTATCATTTTGAAAGATATAGGAAAATTTTGAAGGGATATGTTAAAAATACTTATCTACTAGAGGCCCTTATTGTTGTAAAATATGTATTTGAAGAGGTGATTGAGTTCAATAATTATTATTTGTATGAGGTGGAGAATATTGGTCTCCCTATATCTCAATATATGACAGTTGATAGTGAAGGTAGAAGGGTTCGAGGCTTAAAGGTAAAGTTCATTCCACATGATGAAGTGATGCAGGAACATTTATATATTTTTAACAACAAATATGAGGTTAAATCATATATATCCTCACATATTTCTGAATTAAAATTACGATATCAAAAAATAAATTAAAAGTGGTTAATTATTGAGCATAAGAAGCCACTTGCTTCATGGTTTAAAGAGAAAGTAACAACAGATATATCTGTAATAGAAACATTGTAGTGGTTACCAGGGGGGACCATATCTTAATGTGATCACATGGTCTGGTCTTGATATTAAGGGTTACACATTTCACACAAAAAATCTTGATGATAAGAGTACCATTTAGAACAGTGGTGTGATGGTTTTGGATGAAGCAGTTCATTTTTTGAGTGCCAAACAAAAAAACCCAATTTCTTCATCAGTGACATATTTTGGAGTACTTGAATACATATGGGAAATGTATTATATTAAATTTCATGTCATAGTTTTTACATGTAATTGGGTTGATAGTAAGAATGGTGTGAAACATAATGAATATGGGTTTAAATTTGTTGATTTGAAAAGATTTAATTACAATGAGGAACCATTTATCATGGTGAAATGTGAAAAAAGTATTTTATGTTATTGGTCCATCGAATGATCAATAGTCCACCATTTTTCATGAAAAAAGATACCATTTGGTTTATGAGGATGATTCTAATGATGTTATTGATTTACATGAGCCTTGTTAATCTATTACACAATTTCTAGATGATTACAATGAGTATATGATATGAATAGTGCATGAAATACATAATTGTCATGATGAAGGAATATAGTAAAACACTAAATTAGTATCCTAATTTTTTTGGTAAATATTTATATTTTGTTTATTTTTTTGAAACTTAGAAATGAATGTATCTTTTTTACCTTCTTATTTTTTTCTTTATTGTTTCTAAATATTCAGTTTTCTAATGATATGCAGGTACACAAAATTTCATTACACTTTCTAATAGAAATGTTAGATAGAGATAGAGAGGAGCAGTTACAGAGGTATATCTATTTTTTTATATTATTAAATATTCAGTAATATACTTATTTAAGGAAAGATAACTATTAATTTACAATTTTTTTTGCAGTACTACTGATGTGTCCCCGGTAGTGGAGACATCTCCTATTAATACTAAAAAAATAAAGTTCTCAAGTTGGAAAATGTGGTATTAAACACTTACCAAAACTATCACATGCTTGTGATGATGATAGGTTTTGATGATAACAATAATGTAACCAGTTTTAATGGAGTTTATTTTATCAATTATATATTGACACAGAGCTATTATAGGATTAGTATTTTATATCATTATTAGAAGTCAGTGGACAAGATGGCAAAGAAACAGCTTTGGCAGGCCATGATGGTAAAATATCATAATTGATTTTGTTTTATCTCATTTTTTGAATATTAAATATTTTAAATGACACATTTAATTTATTCAATTACAGATGACATTCAAATTTTAGGAAACCAAATAAATTAATAAAAGACATCTCTCTTTAGCGGAAGTTTGATGGAGATATTTTAAAATAAAAATGACAAAAAATTAATTTTTTGGAAAGGGAAGGTTTGAAAACCCATGCCTCAAGTACCAGTTATGGTTGAAGATACATGGATGCAACTTTTTTATAGTCATCATGAAGAAAATTTTTAGGTATGCTAATTATTTTATATTGTAAAATTTATTATATTTTTATAATTACTTAGTAGTTTATTTTTATATAGTAGGCCTCCAGGAGATCTCATCAAGAGATTCAGTTGAGAAATGTATACCCTCATACTTTATCATGTGGAGGGTATCCGTATTTGGAGCAGAAAATGATTGAATAAAAATTTGAAGCATTAAGAGCTCAATATAGTAGTGGTTTAGAAGAGTTTCAACATGGTCCTCCATCTCCTCCCATCTGACATGAAAAATTGAAATGAGCAAGAAGAAGGAAAAATGAATAGTATCTTACAGAGTAAGCTAAGAAAGTATATGATAAAATTGTAAGTAAATATTATTTATTTGTCATCAATTTTTATATTTTATATATTTTTTACACTAATATAACTTTTTTATTTTCATTTCAGGATGATCTTTAGGAGAAAGAGACACAAGGATCTTCTATCCCTGAGGGTAGGATGGACATCCTAGCCACAACTTTGGGAAATGTAGAACACCCTAGACATGTAAGAGGACATTAGGTAGGTGTTAGTATTCAGAAGGTTTTTGGTCATAGTAAGAAATCAAGAGACGCAGAAATAGATTCTTTAAATGCAGAGATGAAAGATTTGAAATGGTCTATGGGTAATAAAATACAAACAGTGGTTTAGAAGGATTTCTTAGAACACTTGGCAAGATAGTCACAGTCAGCGCAACCTTTCTAGGCATAATTTTTATTTGTCATCAATTTTTATATTTTATAAATTATAAAACCAATATAAATTTTTCATTTTTCAACCTTCCCAGTCGGATCACCTAGAATATGCTACCCAATTTGCCTACCCCACCTCGTATGAGTAGCCTTCCCAGGTATATTATTTATTTGTCATCAATTTTTCTATTTTATAAATTATAAACACAAATATAACTTTTTTACTTTTCAGCCTTCCCAGCCTTCTCACCTGGACTACCCTACCCAATCTATATACCCTACACCATATGAGAATCCATCCCTGGTATATTATTTATTTGTCATCAATTTTTATATTTTATAAATTATAAACACTAATTTAACTTTTTCATTTTTCAGCCTTACCGGCCTACTCATCTAGACTACCTTGCCCCGTATGCCTACTTTAATCCTCCACATCCTCGCTGAGACCCACCATTATATTATTAATTTGTCATAAATTTTTCTATTTTATAAATTATAAACACTAATATAATTTTTTCATTTTCATCCTTCCCAAACTTCTCACCTGGACTTCCCTACCCCATCTACTTACTTTGATCCTCCACCACCTCACTCGGACCAAAACATATACTGTGAGTTGTTTGATGGAGATCATCATTTACATATTGTTGCGTTATTAATCATTCATTTTTGGGGGATTATATATATCACCATCCTATCCATATGGGTCAGGATAGAGTATCATTAATTGATAGTAATGATCCTAATGGTCTACTAGCATTCCCTACTAAGGAGTTCACCAGAGTTAGGGATTGTCTGGGTCATTTTTTACTTTTTAAATCTATTATTTTCCATTATATTTCATACAAGGTATTAATTTTTTTAAATATTAATTAAAAATTATTTAAAATTAGTTATAATTTTTAAAACATTTAACTGATATAAGATTATCTAAAAGAAAAAGAATATTCACAAATGTAAACAAATGTTCAGGAATAATCGACTGTATATACTTCATATATTTCTTATGTGATACAATGATTATCTATAGATTATTATTCATTGAATTATATCTACAAGTTTTGAATGAAAGTTGATATATGAAGAAAATAATATCCATTTAGATTACTTGAAGAAGATATCATGCATCTAGTTTATTTTGAAGAGATCAGGCTGAATTTAGTGCAGTTGTTTTCCATGTAATTAAATTGACATTTGAATTTTTATTTATTAAAAAAATGATGGTTTTAAATTGTCTAACTATATTTTATTTTTAAATTAGGTATCTACACATTCTTTTTAAAAAAAATGAAATTACATACATTTACAATTTTATTGATTCAGAATTCATTTTCAGGGAAGTGAAACATATGAATAATCCTCATAGAGTTGCATATATATGTGAGAGATTATCACATATGAAGATTAAGTGTTGGTTCCTTCCATTTTGTGATAAGTAAGAATAGAAACATAATTTTGAACTAATGATCATTATAATGTCCTTAATTGTGAACTTTTTGTATTGTAGGGGTCATTGGAAGTTAGGCGTATTGTGCCCAAGTGAATACACCTTAAATTGGTTTTTATCTTTATTAGGGAATGTTACTAATATTTTACACCTTATTAGACAAATAAGTTTTTGAGAAGCTCATTATGTTTAATAATAATTTTTTAAACATGTATTATTAGTTCATATATATGAAAATGCAGTTCATAGAAACATTTAACAAGGAATACATGTCGATAAAGACACCAAATAAAATCAAATATGTGGAAGTAAAGGTAATTAGTATTTATATTTGATTTTATTCTTATTTTTTGTTATATATTGATTTTTTTATCAGTTTAATGTTTTATAACTATATTTTAATCATAAAAAAGAAATGTTGAATGTCGTTATTATATTATACGATTCATGTATGAGATAATCACAACTAGGTAAACTACTCAAATTGATAAGGTTAGTTGTATTAATGTTTTTATATTTTCTTCCGTATTATTCTATGTTTTTATCTCATACCAGTCAATGATTTTGTAGGCGTTCAATGATTCCAATTCTTATTCTCAATCTGATATTACCCCTATTCAATTTAATTTTGAGAACTATTTGTTAAGTTTGATTAGGATTTTAGGTATGTATAATTTAAAATTTATAAATAATATTACATATGGGTTCAATAAACTAACTCTTTTGATATAATAGGTGTCTGAACATACTGATAATAAAATGAATTCTTCGATAGTATCCAGTAATTAACATGTTGTAAATTTTAGGTACATGTATTTTAATTCTACTTTTCAATACAAACGTGTATATTATTTTTTGATTAACTAGATAAAATCATGTATGTTATATATTTTTAGTTAAGGATAAGTAATATTTGATTATTGTATATTGTGTTTTTATTACAGGGGTTTCGACTATTTTGGAAGTGTAATATGTTAAATTTTCTATTTTTTTAACAATCAGCATCGAGTTTTTAAAAACCCACAAAGAATTTTTTTTAAAAATATTCGGTTTTTGGCGTCGATTTTTAAAATAACTGATTCCAAAGCCCCCTCTTCCCAGCTTTCGACATCCATTATTTAATAAACTGATACTGAAATCTGGGAAAGGGGGGGTGGAGGTGTTTAGTTTCATTTTTGGGAAAAACGACGTTGAAACCCTCAACAAAACTGATTTTTACGTCGGTTTTTGTACAACCGATGCAAAAAATAATCTTTTTTATGTCACCTTTATAAAATTTGGTTAAAAACCATTGTAAAAAATAAAAAAAACAACATTAAATCCTATTTTTTCACTATTTCATGAATTATATTCTACATAGTTCTTACATGGGCATCTGTGTTTTGATGTATACAACCATTGATGCCTCATGTGGGACATAAACATATAAAACTACCCTAGATTACTTTGTCTGGAGTATATCCTATTGAGCGAATATGAGATGTAATCAGACATACATCCCAATGGTGACCCCACCTATAGAGACTCAATCTTGACATACATGGACATTACATTACTTTTTCGGAATACTTAATACATAACAAAAACCAACACTCAAGGATTGTAATAGTTTAGTGTCTTTGGACACTCGGAACAAAATCTTCTAATTGTTGTGAAAGATCTTCAACATCTCCCACAAAGATCTTCCCCTTTTGTTTTATTACCTAAAACTTTTCTTTATATCCCGGGGAAAAGAAAACATATAAAGGGTGATCTCAAATGCTTAGTAAGTGTAAGCATGGAGAGAATAAAACAAACCATATACATTTGAACTTAAAAACATGAACATAATGTTTAAACATAAAAATCTTGAGCAATGACAAAAAACATGGCAGTAAATAAGGAATATATCACAATGGAAAATCGATCATGATAAAATAGCATGGGAATAAAACATGTAATTATGGAAAACCATTAAGAACAAGATACGATTTCCATAGTAGCCAAGGAATTACTGCTAAGACCATCTTAGTGGATAAAGTCCCTTTCTGAATCGAGTTCACTCCTCGTTCCAGTCCTATATCATTGAACCGGATTAACTTTCCGTTCCAGCCATGTCTATATCATGAGATATATGTCTTTACCCAATTCATTGGAGGGAGATATAGGTCCCACCCATCTCATAATGAAATCATTCTTACTTGTGCCACACAAAAAAACATAAATCATTCATCATAACCCAAAGAATAAAATGGGTTTCATAAATGTCATCCCATCATAACATAATCCATATAAAACAAATTAATATCATTTCATCATAAGAAAAGTGAAACCATGTAAATCATAGAGACATTATATGCATATGATATAATTTCATCTTAGATGTAAAATAGTTTTGACAAAACACTTGAAATGAATTCTTGAAGAAAATATCCTTTCATCTTCAAAATCATTTTCTTTTCACAAAATGACATTCAATTTTAAAAGAAAATATTTTGTTGAAAAATAATAATGAAATAATGTACAGGAATATTCATGGAAATAAGGCGTTATGAAACTGTAAGAATCCGTTCATGCCGTATAAGTTAAAAAAACATTCTCCTCATACTTTTGTTGGAAAAGTCAAAAAAGTACCTTGTATGGTAAACAAAAGAAAGATTCCTTCAATAATATGTAGTAAAAGTAAGAAAAGGGTAAAAATGAATTTAAACATACATGGAATAAATGTAAACATTGTATGAAAACATTTTGAGAAAATATGGACATGGATAATAAACATAACCCCAGTAAATACTTACGAATAAACAATCTCGGATAAGAATGAGAGTGGAATAATTATCCCTTACAAAGATCTTTTTGTAAATAAAATAGACCACTTATGTGTATTCACTATAAGTTCACATAAATAAATTTTAAATAAATGATAATATATAAAATTTTATTTCTCACATAATAAAAGAACGACATAAACAAGAAAGATAAGATCAACCCAAAGAATGTAAATCGGGTTAAGAAGTTCCCTTACCTCATGTCTGACTTGACTCGATCATTCTTTAATCTCCTGAATAATAAACCAAAGTTAATTTATACTTTCTTAATAACCTTTTTCAATTTTATTATTCGTTTTATATCACTTATTACTATGTTATATACATTATGTAACCATTTATGTTAATAACGTTCGTTTTGTCGATATTTGGTACTTGAGTCAAAAATGGACTTCTTATAATTACATGTTGTTCATATGGTCAATGGTTCATTACATCCAAGATTATATTCATGATTTATATATCATATATATCATATATATCCAGCATATACATGTATTTATAATAGTACATAACATATGGAGGTAAGAAATGAAATGCACCGTTCATGGAGACGGTAAGCCGTACGTACGCATGAACGCTACTTTCATTTATATTTCTTATTTTAATGGAATTAAAACATAATGATACATATTTATATTATAATTACAGTATAATATCATATATAATATCATTAAATCCATCCTTTATACATCCCACAAAAGTCATTAACGAATCACATCACTTTGAGGGGGCGGTAGTCCGCACTTCCTCAAATGAGATTATTGTATTTACCCACTATAGAAACCATAAAGTAGTGATATAATTGGAAAGTAAAGAAGTATAAGGAAACCATAAATATAATATATATCATATATAAATACAGTTCCATCATAATTTCCACCATGAGAGGCGGTAGGAGAAAATCAAACAATCATCGTTTCGTGAGGCCTTAGTTTTCCATCCACAGAAACATTATGTTCTTCATCCATTAGATAGAGGTGTGTGTATGTGTAGTTATAATACCTCTCATAACAACATCCTAGTATATTTAATATACTGCTGTTGTTACAAAAGAAAGTATTAAAAAGATTTTAGGGGTTGGAGAAGTAGAATAAAAGAAAACAATTTAAGAGAAATTGTTACCTTTAATTTGGGTAACTTCCTTTGGTTTGAACCAAAAGGACTTCTTGAAGTTCCTTATACCTAAGTTAAGGATTCTAGGGGGAGTATAGGTATGTAGGGAGATTAATTGGGCATAGTTTGGATGAGTCAAATTATAAGACCCCAACCTTAAACCTTACTTAATCTTGAGTTATTACAAGATTACACATTGAGGATCTTTTCAGGTTTAGAGTTTTAGAGAATTAGATCATGAAACTTGCATTACATTCCAAATTTAGACAAAGTGGTTACATAAAAGATAGTATTCATTCTTCCCATAAACAGAAACATATTTAAAATAAAACATGGATTCTTTCTTGACACATCCTTGACACTATCATCACATCATGTACCCTTCCCTTGACCTGTGAAAAACATTTCAAAAACTTGGGATGAGCATAAAAAGCTCAGTAAGGGATATAAAAATATGGAAAGGAAACATGAGTACATGTATACATAATAATGAAATCATAGTTTACCCATAAAACATAAGCACTTTAACATACCTCATAAAATCATTGAAATCATATGACATAAAGGTAGCTTGAGGCATTCATAACATTCTTACGTAGGGAGTAACCCTCTTGGTTAGGTTTGGAATACCCATCACAATATATTCCATAAATCTCTTCGGAGAAACCTTAACGTTTCACTCCTTCGCGTTACCCAATGCATTGGAGAGATATATCGGGCTCACCCGCCCTTAGTTTATCACGGAACCACCCGTCTTCATAATAATGCCTAAGAACCTCAACATAATCGTATCACATAAAACATGCATGAAGGAAACATAACATTTCCACCTTTCAATCACAATATATCAATACAACACATTGATATAAAAAAATTATGAAAACCATTTTCAATACCAAAATAAAAGAAAATTAAAACATGGTATTTATTTTTCTTTTAAAAAGAAGGTATGGCTTGTAGAGGAAGCGGAAACTCAAATAACGGTCACGGCGGCGGAGAAGTCGTTGTCACTGCATACGTACGACAAAAACATTCCCTTTTGTCGTTTAGTAAAATGATTCATATAAAAATATTCCTTTTGGATAAACGTAAAAGTCAAAGGGGTTTATACACCGTATAAAAGAAGGTTGTGTATAAAACAAAATATGCCTCAATGAAAGGAGATTGAGTCGAAGTCCCTTACAAAGACGATATCCTTGGTTTAAGGATAAATCAATTACATAATTATGTGTGAAAAATGAATACACCAAATATAAGGGGATATTAAGTGTAAAATAATCAAAGGTAATTCACACATATTCAAAGGATGACATATTCAATAACTACATGTTGAACCCAAAGAAATCGAAATTGGGTTAAGAAGTTCCCTTGACAGCCTAACGGCGTCACATCAAAATGAGTTGATGAGAGATAAAAAGTGTATGTCATCACTTGGACATAAAATTTACATCAACAAAGATATATGAGAACATATCCAAACATAAAAATATGTAAATTAAAAGACATAACAAAAAAAGTCTTTTAAAAAGAGGAGGGTGAAAGGTCCCCTTACCGAGTTGGGTAACTTTCGAAACGTACACCCCATGGAAGAAGGGTCATACAATGAAGATGTGAATACCCATAAATGAAATTATACTACAAAAAGTGTATAATAATTGGCAGTACATACACCAATAAAAGGAAATTGTGGCAAATGTAGCATAAATCTCATGGTAATAAAAGTGAGATGAAAAATCCCTTACGAAAACTCGGCAGCCTAACAGTGCCACTTAAAACTTCCAAAATGGATTGATGAGAGGAAATAGGGTCTCTCATCATATCAACATAAAGTTTACAGAAAGAGATATAAAAAAGAACATACCCCAACATAACAAATAGGAGCTTAAAAGAAGTGACATAAAAGAGAGTACTTAAAAAGAAAGAGAGAGGTTGGATCTCTTACGAAAATTCGACAGCCTAACGGTGCCACTCAAAACTTCCAAAATGGATTGATGAGAGAGAAAAGGGTATCTCATCATATGAACATAAAAATTACAGTAAGAGTATTATAAAAGAACATCCCAATCACAATAAATATGAGCTTAGAAGGAATGACATAAAAGAGTGTACTTAAAAAGAAAGAGAGGAGTAAGATCCCTTACCTCAGGTCCGACTTGACTCGATCGTTCTTTAACGTCCTGAATAATAAACTTGAGTTAATTTATACTTGCTTAAGAACCTTTTTCAAGTTAATTATTCCTTTTATATCAATTATTGACATGTTATAAACATTATGTAATCATTTAAGTTAATAATGTTTGTTTTGTCGATATTTGGTCCTTAAGTCAAAAGTGGACTTCTTACAATTACATGTTGTTCGTGTGGTCAATGGTTCATTATATCCAGAATGATATTCATGATTTGGATATCATATATATCATATATATCCAGCATATACATGTATTTATAATATTACATAATCATTTAGAGGTAAGAAATGAAATGCACCGTTCATGGAGATGGTAAGCCGTACGTACGCATGAACGCTACTTTCATTTCTTTGTCATATTAATGGAATTAAAACTGAATGAGAGGTCTGTATATTTTAATTCCAGAATTATATTCATCATTTATATGTAACATACCTTATATATATATCCATTATAAATATGTACTTATAATAGTACATTACATTTGGGGATAAGAAATGAAATGCACCGTTTATGGAGACGGTAAGCCGTACGTACGCATGAACGCTACTTTCATTTCTATCTCATACATTAATGGAAAGAAATAACAATGATATAGATGTATATTATAATCCAGTATAACATCATATATAATAACTTTAAATCCATCCTTTATACATCCCACATATGGCATTAACGAATCACATCACTTTAAGGGGGCGGTAGTCCGCACTTCCTTAAACAAAGATATCGCGTTTACCCATAATGGAAACCATAAAGGTTCTCCGTAAATGAAAAATACAGAAGCTTAAGTAAAACATAAAAATATTAAATATCATATATAAATATAGTGACATCTTAATGGCCACCTTTGAAGGTGTTATATGAGTGTTGAACAATCATCATTTCGTGAGGCAGAAATTCGCCATCCACGGAAACAGTATGTTCTTTAACCGTTAGATGTAGGTGTGTGTAAGTGTAGCTCTAATACTTCTTATAAAAACATCCTAGTATATTTAAGATACTGGAGTTGTTAAAAAAGAAATGAATAAAAAGAGTTTTGGGGGTTGGAGAGGAAAAATAAAACAAACGGACTCAAGTGAAGACATTACCTTAAAATCAGGTAACTCCCTTTGGTTTGAGCTCAAAGGCTTCCTTGGGAAGAATTCTTCCCAAATTGAGGCTTCAAGGAGTAAGAGAGGGAAGTGTAGAGAAAAATTGGTAGAGTTTGGCCGAGCCAAAGGCTTTGGGAGTGTGGGTAATGAGGTAGAGGTGGGGGCCTTTTATAATAGGAGAGGAGGGGCACTCTTGGAAGGTAAAGAAAAGTCACTTTATTTTAAAATGATATTCGGATTTAAGAGGTCCCACATTGATATAATTCTAGGATAAGGTGATAAGGGTTATAAATCCACTCATCCAATAAGTTTTGGACATGTTTAGGTCTTAGATATTACATTATCATTCCATTTTATTTAAATCGTTAAATAATGAGGTCATCGCTGCATCATCATGATGTCATAAATAATTTAATTTTTTAATGTATAAAAATTATAAAAAAATACTATGATTTAGGAAATCGATTTATCTTTCCAATGAATATTTATAGTCAAAAATCTGATTTGTATAACCCCATGTAAAAATTGTTTTATTAAAACATTTAATGTTTGTCTCATTTTTACTTTAACTTTAAATAAAAAGGTATTTATGTCATTTTCCAACCAAAGTGGCTCTAAGGGGTCCCCAAGTTGACCCATGGATTTTCTTGGTCGGCCATGACTCATCCAATGGGGTTAGGACATGTTTCAAGTTCATTTCATATTATTAAAACATTATTTTTACCTTAAACTACACTAATTACCTCTAATCGCGATTAAAAACTTAATAAGTTACTATTCACCAAAAATTATTTTTATCACATTGAACAACATTTTACTTATTAATGACAACCATTTATGTCCGATTTTTGAAATTCAAAACACAAATATGGAAAAATTTCATTTAAACGGAAAAATCAGTTTTTATAAGTACCACTTAGTGGTTTCACTATTCATCAAAAATTGAAGTTTTTCAGAAAAATCCCAAAAATTCACCCCAAGCTATATTTGATATTCCAAATTTAAAAATGAAGTCTATTTTACAAAATTAAAAACATATAATTCACATTAATTAATTTAATAATTAATTTCCGCTGTCATAGCAAATAGCGTGTTTTTATGAAACAATAAGTATCAAAAGATTGACACTAGTTTATGTCTGATTTCAAAGTGAAATTAATTCCAACGACCACTATTTGATTTAATGGTAAAAATATATTCTAATTTCACTTTAAAACCAATTAAAAAGATAATCTAATCATATAAATAAATTAGATTAAAAAGATGTTTTGAATTAAAATACAACATTTTACACTATTAATTAAAAAATGAACTTTATCAGAAAGATACCAAAAATTTACACAAAGTTAATTTTTATGTCCCAATTCTTAAAGAAGAGTTTTATTTGGTCCAAAAGTATGTATAAGAGTGAACAAAACTATATTTAATGACGGTTCTCCATCAAAAGGCGATAAGTGAACCTTTAGTGAAAACTAGGGCATATACGCCTAAAATTGAATTCTTTCCGTATTTTATGCCCTTATCTTTTATTGGATAAATGTAAAAACATTTAAAAACATATATAATCATATTTTAGTTATTTCTATCCATTCCCTCCAATACAACGGCTACATGTTAACTACCATTTAAAATAATATTATTTTATTATTAGAGTGCAACGTAAGATTCCCAAGAAACTCGTTGTTGCGTGTTGGGTACACCATCGAGCATAGCGTCCCCTTTAAAGTAATATTAATATTTTATTAAATATTGATAAATATAAATATGTCATATTCTTTATTTACCTGGGGTGTTATACAAATGGCTTGAGAGTTGTGAGGAACTTGATAGAAATGGTCTCCTTTTATAAGGGGGAGGAGGAGTGCTTTTGGAAAGTGTGAAAATATTATTTTATTATATACATATCTTCGGTTTCAAAATGTAAAAAAATCATTAAAGATTAATATAAAATGACTCATGGTCGAAATAAAATCATCCAATTAGAATTGGACATGTTTTGGATAATATTTTAATCATTATAATCTTATTTATTTAAATCATTTATTAATGAAGTAAATACTGCATCAATATTGTGTCATGAATAATTTAATTTATTTGATGTTTAAAAATTATAAAAAAATACGATCACGTATGAAATCTTTTTATCTTTCCAATTAATATTTATATTCAAAAAGATAATTTATATAACCCCTTATAAAAATTAATTACTAAAGGATTTTTGTTAATGTCAATTTTGTCTTTACATTAAATTAATTAATCCAAATTGTCATTATCACTACCAAGTGGCTCAATAGGGTCCCCAAATCTACCCAAGGATTACCATGACCGTAAATGACTCAAGCAATAAGGTTTGGATAAGGTTAAGGTAATTTTAAATTATTATAATATTATTTTAATCTTGAATTACCCTATTTACCTTTAATCGCGGTAAATAAAAGTCAAAAGTTACTATTCTCCAAAAATTATTTTCATCTTATTGAACCACATTTTACATATTGATAAAAACCATGTATGTAGTATTTTTGGAATTCAATTCACAGAAGTGTTAAAATTTTATTTAAATGAAGGAGTCAGTTTTTTAACTACCACTAAGTGGTTTCACTATTCCTCAAAAATTGAAGTTTTTCAGAAAAATACCAAAACTTCAGCCTAACCTATATTTGATATTACGAATTAAAAAATGATGTATATTTTTCCAAATTCAAAACATATAAGTGGAATTAATTAATTTTATAATTAATTCCCGTTATCAAAACAAATAGCGTGTTTTTAAGAAACAATAACTATCAAAAGATCGACACTTGTTTATGTCCAATTTCAAAGTGAAATTAATTCGAATGAACAACTTTGGATTAAATGGTAAAAATATATTCTAATTAAACTTTAAAACCAATTAGAAATATAATCTATTCAAATAAATTATTGCGATGAAAAAAGTTGTTTTTAATTAAAATATATCATGTTTTTACTATTCATTAAAATATGAACGTTATCAGAATAATATGAAAAACTTATCCCAATTAAATTTTTATATCCTGATTCCAAGGAAGAATTTTATTTTGTCAAATTGAACTTATAAACATGTCAAAAACTAGATTTAATGTGGTTGCACCATCAAAAGGCGGCAAAAATGCATTTTTTGAAAAATACTTATTTTACCCGAAAAATTTATTTTTTTCTAATAAGATGTTCTATAAAATGTGTAAGATGAATTATAATTTCATAATCATTAAAAATGTAGTTACTACTATTCATAACGGCTTGTTCATATAATATTTTAATAACATATTGCTATTTAGTGAAACTCCATATTGCGTACAACAAACGCTATCGTGGAAGGTCGTGATTGCATGTGATGCAAGACAAGTAAGGGCTGCATGTAGTGGAAGCTCCCTTTGTTGTTGCGTATAACATAATCAAACATTATTTCATTTATACATTAAACAAAATCTATACTTAATGGTGAGTTGAATAATTCCTACAAAACAAACTTGAAATTGTGTGTCACACTAGCCAAGAATAGTGTTGCGTATACTGCAAGCTAATACGTTGTTGCGCATAGTACAAGATAATTTTGGTGTAGAATAAAACACAAGACATCAATGAAATTAAATGAATATTTTTCATAAAATCTAGGGGTGTTACATTCTACCCCACTTAAAATTATTTTTTCCCTCGAAATTCGTCGGGGTTATAAATGGTTTACTACTTGAAAGTTTTCTTTAATAGAAAACCACATCGTAAAAAGGAATAATAAAACATAATTTTAAAAACTCAAGTATGAAACATAACATTTACCCAAATTAACTCATCACTGGGTTTCCACCTAAGAGAACATAGGTTAAAATGTGGATATGGAAGAGAAATCTAATCATCAATTTCTGATGGAGAGTGGTAGAGAACATGGCTATGAAAAAACCAACAATCACAAAGCCATAAATTTGTGACAATCTAAGGTACCATCTGATTCATCAGATATAAGGGCACTAGGAAAACATTTTTGGTTTTGAAGATCATTTCCCTAATGTTGAAAAATTTTCGAATTAAAATAAATACTTACTTTATTTCGGTACAATATCACCATTGTTCATGCCTTGAAAAATTTCCACTTCATCTCTTAAAGAAATGAAGTTGAATTTGTCTTCCATGAAGTGTTAGCAGATCATGTGATAGAATGATAGGTCATTCCATCTGTCTCAAACATAAGGTTAGCAAAAGTTATATACATAAGTGCATTTATGGTGAGATTAATCGTATATGGTTCCTAAAATGGACTTATACTTCATCTATCATACATCTTAATAAAATAAAACTAGTTTATACTAACTAGGGACTTCTTGTAGGCCAGTGGTAGGAGATAAAGGCCTATCACACTTCGTTTGTGGGTTCGATTCCCATAGTTGTGTCCGATGCAATGGGTTGTAACCTATCCTACAGGTTGTCCCTTTTTCTAAAACTACATTATTATAACATTCCTGCAATAATATCAAAACAATTTCTAGCCTTAAATAATACAATCTTATATCTAACTTAATTCATTCCAATATTTAGTCTTATCAAAAATACTTTTGTCCAAGCTCATAGTATAAAGAAAACTATTACTAGAAATTTCATCTACCGAGCATGTGAATACCATCATTTATCACCCATATATCATACGATATATCTTGTTGGCCACATTACAAACATTTGAATACATTAATCATGTATTCTCTTGAAAAATGAATACCCATTGAACCTTAGTGAAAACATGAATGCAGTCAAAAGTTAACTCTTTCCACATACCAAAATCCAAAAATTTCTATATACTCAAACCATGATATAACTATGTCCGTATATCACTCATGAGCTCATTTCATTAGCTCTTTATCCATTCATTATGTGCATATCATCTACTTTCCAAAAATATTTCAATCACTTTTCATGGTTACCGGTACCATATAATTATTGAAAACCAATACATAAATATTTAAAAATTCCACGATACTATAAATGAGATTCCGTGATACTATTTTGAAATCCCATTACATAAACACTTAATCATTACACAACATCATTGTCATACTCAACATCACAAATAGTGATCGCATGTGACGTCCCTTTATCCTTTTCATTAAGAGGTTGCTCACATTGATCATCATTAACCCTTGGATTAGGGAATTGATTAGCATAATGCCTCATTTCCTTGCACTTGAAGCATTGAAGTGTTGGTGGTGCGTTCTCTATAATATTTTCTTTATTCACATCATTAGAAACCCTTTTTCCATTACTTCGACACTCAAATCCTTGATGACCTTCTTTTCCACACTTAAAAAAATTTATAGTACCTTTTATACAATCTCCACCATGCTTTTTTCCACACTTTAATCATAAAGAAAGATTCATCTTCTTTTCACCATTGTTTTGAGATTTCTCCTTGAACTCCATCTTTTGTTTCTTGTCAAACCCATGAGATGGATATGTAACACCAACTTCCAGTTCTACCTTGATAGCACAATGCACAATTTCTTCATAGCTATTGAAGTCTCTTATAGATTATTCTTTTCAAATACTTGGTTTTAAGCCACTGAAGAATCGATCAACTTTACTTTCAGGTTGGATGATAAAGCCAGATACATACCTTGAAAGCCTTGTAAAATTCACTTCGTATATACCAACAGATTAATCATCCTTCTTCTTAATCTCAAGGAACCCCTTTTCCATATTTGTTTGTATAATACGAGGTAATTACTTACTGAAAAACAAGTTCTTGAACTTGTCACATTCCATGGATTAAATTTCATCTTGGGGCCTTGTATTCTTAATTAGAGTCCACCACTGGTTTTCTTCACCTTCTAAACAGTAAATAGTTAAAATGACTTTTTCATGTTCTAAACAACGAAGTATGGAAAATATATTTTCAGTGGTAATAATACATTGTTCAGTAATAAGTGGATCAGAAGATCCATTGAATGAAGGTGGACGTTGCCTCATGAAGGACTCAATAGAATATTGTTCCTTTCTCTACTCATTTGGAAGTCCATGATGGATCGGATCCCTCGGCCCAGCACTATTGTCCGCTCTGGCCCAGTTGCTATCCCAGGCCTCACGGCTTTAAAACGCGTTGCTGAGGGGAAGGTAGGCACGGGAATTTCAAGCACCCACCAATCTCCCTCCACAACCGATGTGGGATTGGTTACCGGGGCACAGGCGCCAACAATTCTGGTGGGGGCCCAACAATCCTGGGCCCAGGACACAACATCCCCCCCCAAGCCCACACCGGTCCCGAGACCAACCACCCTCTGATACCAATTGATGGATCAGATCCCTCGGCCCAACAATATTGTCCGCTCTGGCCCAGTTGCTATCCCAGGCCTCACGGCTTTAAAACGCGTTGTTGAGGGGAAGGTAGGCACGGGAATTTCAAGCACCCACCAATCTCCCTCCACAACCGATGTGGGATTGGTTACCGGGGCACAGGCGCCAACAATCCTGGCGGGGGCCCAACAATCCTGGGCCCAGGACACAACATCCCCCCCCCAAGCCCACACCGGTCCCGAGACCAACCACCATTTGATACCAATTGATGGATCGGATCCCTCGGCCCAGCAATATTGTCCGCTCTGGCCCAGTTGCTATCCCAGGCCTCATGGCTTTAAAACGCGTTGATGAGGGGAAGGTAGGCACGGGAATTTCAAGCACCCACCAATCTCCCTCCACAACCGATGTGGGATTGGTTACCGGGGCACAGGCGCCAACAATCCTGGCGGGGGCCCAACAATCCTGGGCCCAGGACACAACAGCCCCCCCCCCCCCAAGCCCACACCGGTCCCGAGACCAACCACCCTTTGATACCAATTGATGGATCGGATCCCTCGGCCCAGCAATATTGTCCGCTCTGGCCCAGTTGCTATCCCAGGCCTCACGTCTTTAAAACGCGTTGCTGAGGGGAAGGTAGGCACGAGAATTTCAAGCACCCACCAATCTCCCTCCACAACCGATGTGGGATTGGTTACCGGGGCACAGGCGCCAACAATCCTGGCGGGGGCCCAACAATCCTGGGCCCAGGACACAACAGTCCAGAATGATTCATAGCTTGTGTAAGTATAGCAAACAGATTTTGCACTCTATCTCCCATAACTTTAACCAAGAGGACAATCATTGCATCGTCCATTACATTGATCAACACGGTTCCTTCGGGTTCCAGCAATCGTCTAAAACCCAAAAAGAATAGTGTGAGAGGCAAAATCATGCTAGGAAAACAGCATAATAAAGGGGGATTACATTCAATATATAACATCTTAGGTTTAATTCTAAGATCGTTACCATAATTCTAGGAATAAAACCTATACATATACTTATCCTTTGGGATATCCCAATATATCCCTTAGAATTATCTCTAGGGATTTCACTAATGTTTTGGCATCGTAGTTTCCAAAGGTTAACTAAACGTTTCCTCTGATACCAACTGTAGAGACCCAATCTTGACATACATGGACATTAAATTACTTTTTCGAAATACTTAATAAATAACAAAAAACCAACACTCAAGGATCATAATAGTTTAGTGTCTTTGGAAACTTAGAACAAAATCTTATAATCATTGTGAAAGATCTTCAAAATCTCCTATAAAGATCTTCCCCTTTTGTTTTCTTATCTAAAACTTTTCTTTATATCCTGGGGAAAAGAAAACATATAAAGGGTGAGATCAAATGCTCAGTAAGGTTAATAATGGAGAGAATAAAACAAACCATATACATTTGAACATAAAAACATGAACATAATGTTTAAACATCAAAATCTTGTGCAATGACATAAAACATGGAAGTAAATAAGGAATAGATCTTAATGGAACATCAATCATGAGAAAATAGCGTGGGAATAAAACATGTAATTGTGGAAAACCATTAATCACATGATATGATTTCCATAGTAGCCAAGGCATTCCTACCAAGACTATATTAGTGGACAAATTCCCTTTCTAAATCGAGTTCACTCCTCGTTTCAGTCCGGTATCACTGAATTGGATTAACTTTCAATTACAGACATTTCTATCTCATAAGATATAAATATTTACCCAATTCATTGGAAGGAGATATAGGTCCCACCCATCTCATAATGAAATCATTCTTAATTGTGCCACAAAATAAACATAAATCATTCATCATAACCCAAAGAATAAAATGGGTTTCATAAACATCATCCCAATATAACATAATCCATATAAAACAAATGAATATCATTACATCATAAGAAAAGTGAAATGATGTAAATCATAGAGACATTATTCACATATGAAATAACTTCATCTTAGATGTAAAATAGTTTTGACAAAACACTTGAAATGAATTCTTGAGGAAAATATCCTATCTTTTTCAAAATAATTTTCTTTTCACAAAATGACATGCAATTTTAAAATAAAGGATTTTTTTTTAAAATAATCATGAAATCTTGTACAGGAATCTTCATAGAAATAAGGCATTATGAAACCGTAAGAATCTGTTCATGCCGTATAAGATAAAAAAACATTCTCCTCATACTTTTTTTGGAAAAGTCAAAAAAGTACCTCATATGGTAAACAATATAAAGATTCCTTCCATATGCTTTGGTAAAAGTAAAAAAGCATAAAAATTACTTTAAACATACATGGTAGAAAAGTAAACATTTGATGAAAACATTTTGAGAACATATGAACATGGATAATAAACATAACCCCAGTAAATACTTACGAATAAACAATCTGTGATAAGAATAAGATTATAATAATTATCCCTTACAAAGATATTTTTGTAAATAAAATAGATCACTTATGTGTATTCACTATAATGTAACATAAAGAAAGTATAAACACATGATAAGATATAAAATTTTATTTCTCACATAATCAAAGAATGATGTAAATAAGAAAGAGAAGATCAACCCAAAGAATGGAAATTGGGTTAAGAAGTTCCCTTACCTCGTGTCCGACTTGACTCGATCATTCTTTAATCTCCTGAATAATAAACCAAAGTTAATTTCTACTTGCTTAAGAAAATTTTTCAAGTTTATTATTACTTTTATATCACTTTTTACCATGTTATAAACATTATGTAACCATTTAAGTTAATAACGTTCATTTTGTTGATATTTGGTACTAGAGTCAAAAATGGACTTCTTATAATTACATGTTGTTCATGTGGTCAAAGGTTCATTATATCCAGAATGATATTTATGATTTATATATCATATATATCATATATATCCATCATATACATGTATTTATAATAGTACATAACATATGGAGGTAAGAAATAAAATGCACCGTTCATAGAGACGGTAAGACATACGTACGCATGAACGCTACTTTAATTTCTATTTCTTATTTTAATGGAATTAAAACATACTGATACATAGTTATATTATAATTCCAGTATAATATCATGTATAATATCATTAAATCCATCCTTTATACATCCCAAATAAGGAATTAATGAATCACATCACTTTGAGGGGGCGGTAGTCCGCACATCCTCAAATGAGCTTATCGTATTTACCCACAATGGAAACCATAAAGTCTTGATATAATTGGGAATTAAAAAAGCATAAGGAAATCATAAACATAATATATATCATATATAAATATAGTTCCATCATAATGGCCACCATGAGAGGCAGTAGGGTAAAATCGAGCAATCATCGTTTCGTGAGGTGTTAGTTTTCCATCCATAGAAACATTATGTTATTCATCCATTAGATAGAGGTGTGTCTAAGTGTAGTTAGAATAACTCTCATAGAAATATTCGATTATATTTAGGATACTTGTGTTTTTACAAAACAAAGGATTAAAAAGAGTTTAGGGGTTGGAGAAGTAGAATAAAAGAAAACAATTTAAGATAAACTGTTTCCTTTAATTTGGGTAACTTCCATATGTTTGAACTGAAAGGACTTCTTGAAGTACCTTCTGCCTAAGGTAAGGCTTCTAGGGGAAGGAAATGGATGTAGGGAGATTAATTGGGCAGAGGTTGGACGAACCAAATGGCTTGATAGGTCTGATGAATTGGATAAAAATGGTCTCCTTTTATAAGGGGGAGGAGGGGCTCTTTTGAAAAGTGTGAATATATTATTTTATTATAAACTTATATTCGGTTTAAAAAGGACCAAAAATCATTACAGATTAATATAAGATGACTAATGGTCGAAATAAAATAATCCAATCATAGTTGGACATGTTTTGGATAATATTTTAATCATTATAATCTTATTTATTTAAATCATTTATTAAGGAGGTAAATGCTGCATCAATATTGTGTCATGAAAAATTTAATTTATTTGATGTATAAAAATTAAATAAGTACCATCATGTAATAAATAATTTTATCTTTCCAATGAATATTTATAGTTGAAAAGATAATTTATATAACCCCTTATAAAAATTAATTACTAAAAGATTTTTGTTAATGTCAATTTTGTATCTACTTTAAATTAATTAATCCAAATTGTCATTATCACTACCAAGTGGCTCAATTGGGTCCCAAAATTGACCCAAGGATGACCATGGTCATAAATGACTCAACCAATAAGGTTTTTATAAGTGTTAAGGTAATTTTGAATTATTATAATATTCTTTTAACCTTGAATTACCCTATTTACCTTTAACTGCGGTAAATAAAAGACAAAAGTTACTATTCACCATAAATTATTTTCATCTTATTGAACCACATTTTAGTTCTTGATAAAAACCATATATGTCGGATTTTTGAAATTCAATTCATAGAAGTGGTAAAATTTCATTTAAATGAAAGAGTTAGTTTTTTAACTACTACTGAGTGGTTTCACTATTCATCAAAAATTGAAGTTTTTCAGAGAAATACAAAAAAATCAGCCTAAGATATATTTAATATTCCAAATTCAAAAAAGATTTCTATTTTTCCAAATTCAAAACATAGAAGTGGAATTAATTAATTTTAATATTAATTCCCGTTCTCAAAAGAAATAGCATGCTTTTATGAAACAATAACTATCAAAAGATCGACACTTGTTTATGTCCAATTTCAAAGTGAAATTAATTCCAATGACCAAAATTGGATTAAATAGTAAAAATATATTCTAATTACACTTTAAAAACAATTAAAAATATAATCTAGACATAAAAATTATTGTGATGAAAAAAGTTGTTTTTAATTAAAATATAGCCTGTTTTTACTATTCATTAAAATATGAAAGTTATCAGAATAATATGAAACATTTATCCAAATTAATTTTTTATATCCTTATTCCAAGAGAGAATTTTATTTTGTCAAATTGAACTTATAAACATGTCAAAAACTAGATTTAAAGTGGGTGTTCCATCAAAAGGCGACAAAACAACATTTTTTGAAAAATACTTATTTTTCCCGAAAAAATGATTTTGTTCTCGTAACATGTTCTATAAAATGTGTAAGATGAATTATAATGTAATAATCATTCAAAATGTAGTTACTACTATTCATAACGACTAGTTCATATAATATTTTAATAACATATCGCTGTTTAGTGAAACTCGGTATTGCGTACAACACACACTATCATGGAAGGTCGTGATTGCGTGTGATGCAAGCCAAGTCATGGTGGCATGTAGTGGAAGCTCCCTTTGGTGTTTTGTATAAAATAATCAAAACTTATTTCATTTATACATTAAAAATATCTATACTTAATGTTGCGTAGAATAATTCCCACAGAACAAACTTGAAATTCTGTGTAACACTGGCCAAGAATAGTGTTGCATATACTGTAAGCTAGTATGATATTGCGTATAGTACAAGCTAATATTGGTGTAGCGTACAACAAAAGACATCAATGAAATTAAAAGGATGTTTTTCATAAAATCTCGGGGTGTTACACCACCTTAAGGAATTATTTTCATACAATTGGTATGATCATTGCTAGTCTCTAAGCCAATGTGAGTCCTGATCTATGTGAGAAACATGATATAATAAAATATTAGACACATTTCCTGAGAGCATATCCATCAAGGGATTACATAGTAATGTTTTACTTTGAGAGGTATGATTACCCATCTCATGGAGGATATGGTACAGAGCTTGGGCCTTAGAGATGCATCTTATGTATCCTATTTTATAACAGAAATTAGAGTCGTCAAAGTTTAGTTCATCCCTAACCTGTAAATTGGTTTGAGGTACTCGAGGGAATGATCAAGACTGATAGTTAAAATGGTACCTGTGTATGATCCCACCTCTCATCCACTAATGGATGGGGAAGGGAGGTGTACTTTTGGGATATTGGGGGACTTACACCAAAGTAAATTCATGTTTAAGATCAGGAATTCAGATGGAATCCTATATATCACAGTTATTGTGGGACTCAAGTTATCATAGTTCACTCATCCCTTAACCAGCTGATGGGTTAAGGTGTATGATCACACTCAGAGGCATTATTGTTATCCCTATGGTTTTAGGAATGTAATAAGGTTACTTCAAGATGGATACCCTATTGATCAGGGATTACACATTAAGGATTTCCTTGGACATAAATATTCTCTATCTTTTGAAAGATAAAGAGAGATAATTATTACCATGAATAGTCTACCAGAAATTATTGGAATGACATGGAGGGCCCTCCTGAATGCATGATACCAATAGGTAGGATTTCATAGTCCTTTACCATTTATAATACATTCCTCAAAAAGGGGTATGCGGTCGAAGATTCTTGGCCAGGGTCCACATGGAAAGATTCAAAGTGTCTCTTCCAAAAAAGTTGACATTCTATAAGAGATATTCTAGAAACATCCTGGCTATCTAGTGGGAACATTTTAATTTTCTTCTTGACATGTTTGGGGAATCAGTCTAACATGGAAGGTATGTACCATGTTGTCTGCCCAATCAATTGAATTATGTTGGATTTATTTTCATGAGTGAAGTTTAAATTTCCAAAATGATTTTCATAATCAAAGTGGACATGTCTTGGGAACTATACATGATCAAAGAAGACATGTAATAACTCTGTTTCATGATTGACCGAACTTGTCTTCAGACCATCACATGACAATGCTGACATGTCTATGGGTAATCACATGATCATTCCAACATGTTAAATACTCCTTCTCATAATCAAAACACACTGTATAATTTATATTTACAAAATCAAGGTAAAAAATTCCATGGTTATTCACATGATCAATATAAAATTTCCTCAGACTATCACATGTCAATGCCAGCATGTCAATGAGAAATCACATGATCAACCTAAATTTTCCAGATCCTATATTGTGATAATTCAGACATTCTAAAGAGGCATCACTTAATAAAAATGGATTTTACAAGGACACTTAATCAAATCGAGAGATCATTAGAGAATAAAATGATCATTTGAACTTAAAATATTCATTCAAAGTGGTCTTGCAGACATTTTCAGGATTAATTTCATGCCCAAAAGAGAATCTTGTAAGCTTATGTAATACTGTCCAAAGGCATTATTCTTAAATTTTTAAGGAAAAATATGTATGATTTAGTGTGTTGCCAAGGGTGTACACTATAGGTCTTTCATGGTGGAAGGATTTACTATACATGGAATTGCATGAGTGTAAAAAAACAGTCACATAATGACCAATTATTCATGCGATTTACATAAACTTGGAAGGAATTGTAAAGGATTATATGAACATTCTCAGAGTCTTCCAAATGACACAAGAAGCATGAGTGTGGTTCCATTGTTTATACAGTTGAGGTTTTTCCCCATTGGTTGTCTTGAATATCAATAGATATATTCATGAAACCTTATGTTGTCAGCACTCATGCAATTCACATTACCTTTATGAGGTCTTGTGATGGGTTCTATACTTATACGCTGGGGGTGAATATCAAAATCGTAGCATGCATGGGTGATGGAATACATTTCATGGCGAGGAGGAGTGCATGGCATATGGGATGCACATCCTAATGCCTGAACTATGAGACTGAGCATGGGATCTCACTTGATCATGGGTGTTACTTATTAACTCTGTATGATAGAGATGCATTCATCAAAACTTAACCTATACACTGCATAATCTCCAAGGGATCATGTGATGGACTACACGAACATGTGAGGGGATGTCTGCCAACGCCGCATACACTAACAAGGGTTCTTGTTTGTGGACTGTCAACCCACCTTTAGGTTCGGGGTTTACATCCTATGTACATCCTTTACATAACCCGATACCCACGGGGTGTTTTATGCTTAATCCATTTCTTATGATGTTGTGTTGATGCATCACAAGACTAAGTGTCCATGTCATCACAAGGTTCAAGTCCACTGGTGTATTCCTATTGAAACTATTAGGAGTGTGATATATATTACTAATATTAATAATATTTTTTATTAAAATCATCATTTTACAATAATATTTTTTTTTATTTAAATAAATTCATACCACATTAAGTGTTTTTTCATAAAATGTTTTTATTATTTATTTGAATATATTTTTTTAAAAAATAATTTTTTATTTCTGTTTAAAATTATAAAAAATGTATAAAAATACAAATTATATTTATATATATATAATTTATTAAATTTATAATTATACATTTATATAATTATAACTTCGCCTTAAAAAACACGATATGTTTTATACGTAATACCTATGAATAAGATATGCAATAGTGGTAGTCATGGGTGATGATTCAACTAGATTGAATCTCATAGTGATTTCCATGATCTTGAACCTCTCCTATAAATAATATCTCTCAAGAAATTTTTTTATAGGTCAACTTGTGCTTGGTCTAGGAAAAAACAAAGTGAAGATACCTCCCATCAATGTTTGGATAAATGAGCATCATAAGAAATAATCTTAGTACTTTATGTAATTTCTTTTTTTCTTTTTTATTGATTTCATAATACAGTTACTTCTATTTATACCGACTAATTCAATGACTACATGACAACAATATTTTTTTAATTAAAACAATGTTCATTTATGATTTTTTGTTGTCTATAAAACAAGTTATCGTCACTTTAAAGTGTTTTAATTTAAAGTGTGTTACATTGCACCACTTAAATAAATTTCTCCCATGAAATTTTATTACTCAAATGAAAAAATGAGCTTATTTTTGACTGATTATATCTTCACGTTCCCATGAAAATTAGTCAAAATTATGTGTTTTAAAACAAAAAAATGACAAGGTTGGTTGTTTTATTTAACAAAACCTTATATCTTTGATCAAATATCTTTATAGGTTATTCTTTATAAGAAATATCTGGTTCTGATTTTATAGCTTCTAATTTCAATACCTGTGATGGATTTGGTATATACATCCCCAAAAGTGATAAATGTAACACATAATAGATTTTTGAGTTGTGTGGATGAAGTGAAAAGATATATTATAAAACCCTTACATTATCAAGAATATTGAATAGAATGATGTGTCTAGGGATCGAATTCCCTTTCTTTCTAAATTATATAACCTACTTCCATATATAAATCAGAATGAATACCTTGTCACTGAGGTAAAAATATAGATCTTATCTATGGTTATCATTATTGATTTTCTATTTAGTTTTTTCCTCTTTCATATTTCATAGAATGGTTTGATACTTTTTCATCATTTCATGGTCAATATTAGGTTTGAATAGATTATTTTCTCTTAATTCAACCCAACATACTAGAGTCCTATATCTCCTCCCTTATATATCTTCTTATAATATCATTTTGGATTCTTGAGTGTAAACCATTATTATATGATAACTTGATCAAAGGAAGATGTTGATCCCAACCTACTTTTAAATCCATCGAGAAATATCTTAACCTATCTTCTAATGGTTAAAAAGTCCCTTTAAATTTACAATCATTTTTTGGATGGTTAACCAACATAAAGATCAACTATATATCCAATTTATGTTAAAGTATCCTCTAATATTTTTATGTAATCCTTGGATCTTGATAAGATATAAATTAAATTGGTATTACATTCATGATCACCACTTCCATTATGTATAATTTTTAATTTATCAAGTGATTAGTCTTATCAAATAACAATAAGGTGTGTATACTTCTTAAGTCTATCCACCACTACCCAGATGGATTATATCCTTTATAAGTCTTATGAATACCAATTACCACACCCATACTAATGTTTTTCCATTTACATACTAGTATAGGTAATGGTTTTATTATCCCCTTATATTTATGATTTTCGTCTTTTACTTGTGGACATACTATTAATTTAGAAACATACTATACACTCTTCCTCTTCAAGTTTCCACACTAGAAGTGTGGCTAAAAATATCTATAAATCATTTCATTTATTGGATGAATAAATAAGGATATGATATATAGATTATACAAAATCTAATTCTTTTGTTCTAGTTTAAATGGGACAAACATCAGGTTTCCAAATCTAAAAAACTCTATTTTTATCAGCGTTGAACTATAGAATATTTCCCACCTTCTTCTCGAGCTCCATATCATCATTTTTGGCCTCCATGAACTTTAGATATTTGGATGATTGAGAATTAATTTGATAAAGGTAATATTTTATCCCTTCCTTTATGATCATCAGATCTATACTTTAAATATACAGAAAGATTGGGTCCCTTTCAATTATCATCATGGATAGAGTAACATGGTAATTTATTCATAGAGAATTATACGCTGTGTTTTCCTTCCAAGGGATGTTTGTATTAATAATTCATAGTATTTTATTATCTATAACCATATTCCTTGTTTCATGTTTAGCTCCTTATATGTGAACTTATACTTTAATATCATGATATTTGTATAGATTTCACACTTTTCACCATAGAGATAATTGCCCCAAATTTTTAATAAAAAGAATAATAGAAATATCTCAACATCATTTGTTGGGTAAATTTTCTCATTAATCATTTATTGATGTCAATAATATACTATTAAATTTTTATTTTTCATTAGGGTTCATAAAAGAATATTTAGTGAAGCATCACTTTATATTACAAACCCTTCCCCATTGTAGGTTAATGTATGTATAGGTGTGTTGATCAATATCCTTTCACGATCCAGGAATAATTAGGTACATAATTTCATCTAGAGAAACTTCACTCCCTTATATGTTACCATTGCTAGTGTATTGGAATATTGTGAGAAATTTCTCACAAAATTAGGATGACATCCAACTAATCCATGAAAGATATGAATTTATATCATATTGGTTGGTTCAAACAATCATCAATTACCCCATAATTCAATAAATCAATAAGTATACTCTAACTTGTGATCATATGACCCAATAAGGATAATTCGTGTAGCCAAAATTTACACTTTCTAAACATAGAATATAATTTATCCTTTCAAAGGGTCTATACCATAATTCTAAATTGTTCTTCATATTTTTTTTCCTGGAATATATGATAATATCATCGATAAATACTACCATGATTTTTTATGATAATATATAAAGATCAATTTATTAAATCCATAAAGATAGTTGGGGAATTTATATGTTCAAATAGAATAAATATAAAATAATTGTGTCCATACATTGTATGGAAATATTTCTTCGATATATCTTCTCTACCTAAAAGTAAATGATGGTATCCAGATTGAAAATCCACCTACAAAAAGTATTGAGATCCTCAACGTTGATAAAAAATCATTAATATGGGGTATAATATACTTTTTATTGATCTTGATCTTGTTAAAATATTGATAATCTATATAAAGATAAATTTATCCATCATTCTTATTAAAAAAGAGGACTAGTACACCTCATGGTGAATCAATAGGGATTATAAAAACTTATTCCATATTTTCTTAAATTTTCTTCTTTATTTCTTTAAATTAAATGGATTTCCTTCTACATGGACTCTCCAATATAGGCTTATCCCCAAGTATGAGTTCAATAAAAAAAATAAACCCCATAATTTAGGGTAAATATAGGTAATTCCTTTAGAAATATATCAATATACTCTCAAATATTTATAATGTTAATAATGTTGAATTCTTTTTTGATATTTTTGTCTATGTATTCATTTTTATCAGATAGTAAAACCTAAAGTAGGGGGTTTTCTTCCAAAGGGATATAATAATCATCCTTGCACATATATTTGATAATAGTATGATTAGGGATATGAAATAATATTTCCTTATATCGATTTTTTTTAAGAAATCTATATAGAGAAATCTAGTCCATGCCAAGTGTCACATTGAATTCTTCCAAGGGAAGGAGAACTAGATCCATAATAAGTTTCTTCCCAAAAATCTTTATCAAAGAAGAGTTTTATAATGTAGATTAAATTAGAATACCACCAAGTATTTTCACTAGTAATTCCATACCCAATGTTTGAGGTGGTGAATAAATTTTTTTAGAGAAGCTATATGATATAAAAGAAAGAAATGACCCAGAATAAAATAATACATTCACAAATTTGGAGTGTAGAATTAGTGTACCTATAACCAAATCATTATTACAGTCCACTTTAGTGGTATTCATTATATAGAACATTCATAATTCCATTGGTATATGTTCTTTCTAATTACTATCGTCATCATTGGTTCATAGATTAGTGCGTTGATTTTTTTTAATTCCAAGACTCCTTTCATATGAAGAGTTGATGTGTAGATAGAGAATTAGATGAGACCTTATTTTCTTCCATTATATTAATTTGAATCTTTACATCTTTTAAAAAATTTCTCACTTAATTGAATGCTCTACCATATTTAAAACATCTTCCAGATTGACTTATCAAATTTCATCAGTGTTCATTCCAAAATTTCTTGTATGTAGGGGTTTTAAATTTATTTCCCCATTTATATTTTTCATATAAGTTTCCATGAAAATCAATTTTCCTTATATCTAGAATAACGAGAGTCTCCAACTTATGTTTCCATATTAATTTCACAGAAAACAATTTCTTCATATATTCCAAAGAATATTGTAGTTAATACCATTCAAAGGCTTTATTTAAGGATTATAAAGAATTATTAAATATTATTTTTAGGGTTAATAATAAAACTAGAGGCATTACTCATGAGTCTTATAAAGTTTTATTTTTAGATAACCTTGGATATATCCTTTTTTTTCAATTATGATAATTATCTCTCCATTTTCATGTTAATAGTTTAGGTAATATACATAGTGAATAATATTTTCTTGAACTCATTCCATTATATTGCGTCAATTTCTACACTTTTCATCATATTCTTAATGAGGGTCCACCATTTTTCATCCTTACCTTCCATGAAATAAATATATAATACAAATATTTCATGGTTTGAGATTTGGAAAATTGAAAATATCTTCTCCATTTCATTGATCCATTTCTTATAAATTAGTGGGTTAGATGACCCACTAAATGAGGGTGGTTATTGACATAGAAAGGACTCAATAGAAAGTAGCTCCTTAGTTAATGAATTTTGGAGTTCAACATGGTTTGCATGATTTTTCAGAGCTTGATAGAGTTGATTGATAATTTTGATGATATTTTGTACTTACACATCTAACTCATTAGGTTAGAAAATGGAACAATATCTGAATTTTCAATCAAAAACATTGTTAATTCAGTTTATCTTGGCTCCAAACATTTCTTCATAATAAATTAAAGTTGTGGCATGAGAAAATTAATAAATACATAAAAAGAAACTATAAAATTAAATAAGTAAGTCATAAATGAGATTCAAAACCTAACTTATGAATCAATAAGTTTCAAATTAGATTATCCATAGTTATATTACTTTTATATTTTCTAACCTAAATAGATATATTATATCATTAAATTACCTTTAAAACCTTTGTAATGGTTTATAAAGAGTATGTGAATCACCAAATTATTTCCCCTGAGAGTGTAAAACTTGGTTTATATTAAACACCACTTATTTTTTACTGAGTGATGGTTAAGGTAACACCCAAAAAACATTTATAGGGATTATTGACCCTAGTTGAATCTGTGATAGAACCTTAATCCACTTCGTTGTATTAAGATAGCGATTTCATTTCTAGGAAACCACACACACTATAATTTATCAAAGTTTCAAGATTTTTTTCTATATTTAGTCTTATCCCTAGGTTTTTCACTAATTATTTCTCATCCAAAAACCTAAAAATAACTAAAACCTACTCTAATACGAACAAAAAAACCCTAGACACACACTCCTAGGTGTAGTTCTAAAAACACATACTTTAAAAACCAGCTTCGATACCAAGTGAGATAACCCAATCTAAATGTTTACTTCTTTTTCATCGTTTTCATAATTTAAACATTAATTATCATAATTAATTTTAGAACCCCATGAATTGTAGGTTTAGTGTCTTCAGATATTATATATGTAAAAAAATTATTTCACACAATGTATTTAAAATCTTCTATAATATCTCTACATAAGTATTCCTTCTATACATAATCCTGCATGTAATTTCTATGGGAAATTGAAACAAAATAAGTGATGAAATCAAATTCTCAGTAAGGGAAAATATTATAAAAGAGACGTTAATTGGTTAGATCATAAGAATATGAGAAAATATGATTGACATAAAAAATTATAACTTTTTCTATAAGTAATGATAAAACCATATGCAATCCTAAATGATAAAGCATGTAACATGGAATAAAAGTTGAGAAACATGAGATAATAAATATAATGCATGGAGAATAAAATAAGTATAAGTTTGTGGAATAATAGTGAAAAAAGTATATGCTTTTGAAATCATAACATATATCATGGATGACTACAAAGGCAGTCATATCATACTAGACTAGTCATCACTACTTATTTATCATCATATTGTTGATCAAATATCAATACATTTTTACCATATTGGATCAAGAATACCTACTCATTTCCCAATATTATCTCATGAGATATTAATATTTTTCCAAAGAATTTAAAATTTATATATGACCCACCCATCAATTAATAATCATCCATATGCATGTGTCCCACATGAAAAAAATTTACATATCATATCATTTAAAATAACGGGAATGAAAATGGTTTTCATAAAACTTTTCAAATGGTATAATATAAATGATAATAATATTTATATATATTAATACCAAAATACAATCATGAAAAATGAGTAATATTAAGAGGGAATTTAGAGGGAAATTTTTAAACTTTACTAAAAAGTAGGAAGATATTTTGGAATTGAAGAGTAAAATTAAATTAAAATATAAAATAGGTTTTTAGAAAACATTTCTCAATATTATTGTAAAGAGATAAAGTTATGTGTAACTTACAAAATATTAATTTTGAGTAGTTTTCATGAATACTTTTTAAAAAAAATTAAAAAAAATCACAACAAATAGAGTTTTGAAAAATACATAAAAGTTATATCCACCAATGTTTAGTGGAATACAAAATATAAGATAGTGAAAAGAAAATAATACTTTTTTAATATTTTAAAATACCTTTATTGAAACCCACATTGTAAAAAGGGATAATAAAAATTCCATTAGAAAATGTGTAATGAGAAATATGGAGATGAAAATAAATAACAAATATTTAGATTTGTATTTAATAAATTAAAACATTTATGGAAATAAAGAATATGGAAAAGGGAGTAAAAAAGTTTTTTGGAAAGGAAGATAATTAGTCAAAATAATATTTTTTTTATTAAAGATCGAAATAAATCAATGAAGAATATTTTGTTCAGAAAATTTAATTTCAATAGAGAGAATTATAAATTACCATATGATGTAATGAAATGAAAAAATATAATAAGTTGAGAAAAACATAGTCATGGGAGAAAAATATGGCCCAATGAAAAAGAGGTTCAGTAAACAAAAACCCTTACCTTAGATTATTTCTTGCCTTGAAATGAAATAAACTTACATATAATGAAAATAAATATCTCAATTACTTATTTTATAGCCTTATTAAAATGTATTATTTTAATACTCTTTAATTATACTTCTTCTTTCTATATTTGTTATTTAGATATTGTTTCTTTTCATCATTGGATGTTAGTGATTTTAATTGTTTAACACACAATTTAGAATGCTTATGTTGATCTTGATACATTGATAAAATTTTTGTAATTCGTATATTATTTAAGGCACTATAATATATATTTTATAATGTTTTAAAAATTCTTAATTTCATTACATGATATTTTTAGTTTTGATTTGTGAAGATGAAATCAATGACGAACAAATTTTAGTAAATTTCATTGAACAAATGGTGGTAAGTTCATAGTGGTTTAGATATTAATACAATTACAATTTTATCTTTACATAATCATATTTAATTTCATAAATATATTTTTATCCATTAAATACATTCTTATAACCATACATGATAAGATATGATGAAAAATGAAATATTTCATTAATGGTGGCGATAATATGTACATAAAACAAGGGAAATTTTCTTTTCCATTTAGATGGTAGGGAAAAAAATAAGTTTAATTAAATTAATATAATATCTTTTTATTATACAAATTATACTAATTTAATTAAGTTAATATATTTATAATAGGTTTGAAGGAGAAATATATATAAGAAAAGTGTAAGGAGTGGATAAAACTAATGTTGAGAGTGTCAATATTTTTTTAAAGAACCTCTTGAAAATGGAGTAACTTGGAAAATTTAATTTAACAAACTATAACACCCTGAGAGTTTAAAATAATAACATTATTTTCAATATCATATATGACATGCAACAACGAGCTTAAATGACCTAATAAATATACGAACGTTATAAGCAAGTTGTTAATTTGACAGGTATGAATAAGATTAACTAATTTATCATATATGTATATATAAATTTCCTATACAATATAATAATCTTGATAAATTCGTCATAAACAATCATTGAATTTTTAATAATGACATTTTATTCATAAAAAATATGTTTTCTTCAAAAAAGAATTATAATTCTTTTTGTGAGAAAATATTATAATTAATTTCAATAAAACTTATAAAATGGATTTGGTAAAAATAAATTGACATTTAAATCATATTAACATTTAAATTATGGAAAAGTTTTGGTATTTTTTAGAAAATGTTTATTTTTCAATAAATAGGGAAAATATTGATTTTTGTGAAATTGATATTTCTTTTAAATAAATTAAGTAACAAAAATTACCATTATGAATTGAATTCTATTTCCTGTAGAATATGTAATATTTATTTATATTTAATTCAATTAATTATATTTGAATCATATTTATACTATAATTTAGTATAACTTTATTTTTTTTGCATAAAACACATTTTTCTAGAAAATGTTTCGAATTTCATAATGTTTATACTTTTTAATTAATTAAAATAACTCTTTAAAATGAATAATTTAAGTTTAATTTATATATTATATATCTTTAAATATTAATTTAAATTCATATAATGATTATTAATTTTCATTAAGTTAATATGAAATCATTTTTTCTTGAAAAATACTTGTATTGAAAAACCTCTTTTTCATCGCGTCTGCAGGGTTAATTTTAAATTAAATTCTACCCCTTATATTAATTTAATTTATTAAAATTTATTCTATATTTTTAATCAAAATAATTTATATAATATAATAAGGTGAAAATAAGTATTTTTCTTGACAAATAATTAATGGTAAAAAACTATTACTGTGGTTAAGGTAAAAAGGTTTTATCGGGGGTAAATGAAAAAAATAAGGGTGTTATGGACCTAAAAATATAAAAAATATAATATATGTACATATTTAGAACTTAAATCATATAAGTATTTATAATGGACCATTTTTACCCATTCTTCAATTGAAAAATGTTGCTATAACTTTTTCTTTTAAAAAATTCTTAGTGTGTCCTTTCCCCTGCTTATAAAAGGCGGCCTCTCTCCTCCCATATTTACACCTTCAAAGAATTTTGGTGCTGAAAATTCCTACCCAAATACTTTCATAAATTCCACACCTAAAATCCTATATTACATTCCTTGATCATAAATTCAATCTATGAAGGCTATAATTATAATCTAAAAAAGGTAGTCCAAAGAAGCGGTAACGTTCTTAACCAGACTTTTTTTTTGTTTTATTTATTATTCCACCCCATTAAAATATTCTCCAAACATGATTATATAATAAAAACATTATATCCCATATAGTTAGATTTTATTATGTTAATTACATAACATAAATCATTCTTCTTATCCATTAAATGGGAAACAAAACCATTGTTCATATCTAAGGAAGATTACCACCTGACGGACCAATGTAATTCATTTTTCATCATCGCCTCTCAAAGTTGGTTATAATGATTTATTTAAATTATATATATGATATTTTTAACATAATTATACTTTTTTAGTTATTATATCACATATATATTCACACTTTACATTCCTTGTGGGATACAATAACATCATACTTGTGTTTGACATACTACTGCCACACCAAGCGAGGTAATTTGTTTTTCACTAATTATTTACATGGAAGGTAATAAGGGTAATATTGATGAATATATGTGATATAAATGAAATAATTGTGATATTTATTTCATATTTATCATTATTCAATGATAATATATCATTTTATTTATTAAGCTATTAAATGACAATGTCGTTCATGCGCATGTGTGGACTACTGTCTCCATGAAGCGATGTGACTCCTTTTTTCATCACCAAATCATTTAGAAGATAAATATAATTATATTTAACGAAATAATATTGAATTTATTATATTATTATCCTTATGATATTATAATATATTACTTTCCTTTTTTCCATAATGATCATTGAAAAATGGAAATGTTACTCATGCGTACATACAACCTACCATCTTCATGATCGTAACAGAGTTATTTTTTCATTAAAATATTTCATGATTGGTTTTAAAAGTTTAAGTGATTTATAAAAATGATAATTATTAAATGGTTATTATTCCATATATATTTAAATAATGACCTATTTTACAATATTCAACCTACCAAAGTCTTTTTCTACAAATAAACCAAATATGATAAAAACATCCAACCTATACATAATAGACTAAGTAGTTGAATATAATAATGTAATAAGTGACAAAAAGGAATAGTAAACATTAAATTTTTTAATAATAAATAAAATAATCATAATAAGATTATTTTTTATGAATATTGATAATTTACATGAAAAAAAATAATCGAGGTAAGGGACACATTTACTTAAAACATTGCTTTAAAAGGATTTAAATATTTAATTTCTAAATTTATTTCTAATTTTTCATTCTAAATGATTCATTAAAACTATTATTTATGTTTAAATGGATGATAAAGTCCATTTTTTACAATATTTTAATTTATATAAACCATTTTAAAAATATCTTGTAAAGGTTTTAGATACGGGACATTTTACTTTAAACACATGTTTTAAATGTTTTAAATATTTATTTTATTAGTATTTTTCTTCTATATACATATTCATGAAAGTATTTTATTATATTTTTCATATGAATATAAAAAAAGTATAAATGAAATTTTATGTCTAGTTTGGATTTTCTTTAAATAATTTCAAAACATATCATTTACATGTTTTTTAAGGAATGTTTTGAAAAAAAGAGAAAGGGAATGTTCTATTTTAACATATACAATGACATTGAAATTTCACACCATTGTAACCATTATTTTTTTCTATATTCCTTTACAATATTTCTTTTTTTATTAAATAAAAACCTCACTTTCTATTTAATGGTTATTTTGGAATTAAAAATGGTGTTTCAAATGGGATGAATATATTAAAATTTGGAAAAGTTTACTTAGGGGTGAAAATAATATTTTAAGAATGAAATATTGAAAATTTGAAGCTTTTATTTGTTATTATTATGTGATGGTTTTATTAAGTTATTTATATTGATGGTTGGTTCTATTATAATCCATTAAACGGTGGTTACATTATAATCCAAGGAATGGTGTTTACATTATAAAGCATGAAGGGGTGGTTGTGTTATAAACCAAAGATGAGTGGGTCCATGATATCCATCAAATTCACTGGGTATTGAAGTTGAATGTATAATTTTTCCATTTTTAAGAGTGGTATGGAAAGTTATGTCTCAATAAACCTATATGTTTTTATCTAGGATTGATATTGGTTTTTATGGTAATCCTATGATTTCTAAAAAGGTATGGAATGGGATTATTTTATAATGAAATTATTGACAACTTATAAAGTGTAAGAAGTTTAACTTTATGAAAAGGTTTTCATGAGTTTATCATATTTTCAAAGAATCCTTTATGGGTTTTATTTTGCCTTTAATTTTTCTTATGAGATTTTTTATAAAAACATTTGGGTAGATATGGTGATTTTTTGGGTAAGAAAATGTTTATTTTGATCCCAAATCTTACTTTTAAATGTAAAAGTTTAAATAACAAGTTTTTTCCTGTGGGGATAATCATTTTTATGATGATCTATTTGGGTATGTGGGGTGGGCCTAGGTAGAGGACCCTATGTCTATGAGGAAACTGGTGGTACTATGGGATCCAATACCTGATTAGCATATAAATGTGAGGTGTATATGATGTCTATAGGGCCTAGTTGTTACATTGGTATCAAAGTAGGAACCCACACTTATGTGTAGTGGAACTTCCTAGGTTGAGATGTATGGTCCACAAAAAGAACATCGTGCTCTAAATAGGGGTTGAACATAACACCCTAAAATGATAAACATGTTAAATGACTAAATTATATGACTTATTTCAATAAGAGTATTCATGGAATAATGGTTTTATTTCTTTTATTTTATGTCCCTTCATATGACATTTGAACTCATACCATGTTTGAAAATATTTTTCATGAGGTTTAAGGATGGTTAATGTAAAGGATTAAGTCATGTTGAAAACATTGATGATTTTTTATGAAAATAAATAATTTCTTATTTTAAAAGTTTTACATAATGAAAAAATAGATACCTATATAAAGTTTCCACTATATAATATATGTTTTTTTATGTATGAGTTATGAAAAAAATTCTTTAAAACTATAAACCTAGAATATATATGGGAAAATAAATAATATTATAGTATAAGGGCACTATAATATTTAATATTTAAGGTCCGGTCCTTATAGTTGGTATCAGAGAAAAGGTTTCGATAAATTTAGAGGTTATGATTTTATTTGAGCTTATATTAAAAATACTCTATTACCGCAAAGGTTAGTAAGATAAGGATAATTATTGTTATTTCGGATAAATAGAAAGAGTGGAATAGAATATGAAATGGTTAATGATATCTTAGTATTTATCCTCCAAATAAGATGGTTTATTATGATTTATTTGATAAGTTTTATTTTTATTTTAGTAAATTAATGGATATAGAAAGATCTAAATTAATACTAGATGTGAAGGAAAATGTGGTGGTTTTCTGAATGAGCAACCAAACAGAATGGGAGATTTTTTTGAAATCTCTTGTGTTTATTATTAACTAGATATCACTTGTTTTGATTGAAAACATTGAACTTGGTGGGTTTTCTAACACACCAAAAAAGAGAAAAATGGACTTCCATAGAATTTCAAATTATAAATATCATAGAGGTAAAAATATTCAATGATCTATATTTCAAGAATGTGGGAAGAATCACTAAATAAAATGTCTTAATTGAAACATAATATTTTTTTAATGTGGTAAAGTGGGGAAAAAGTAATATTCTACCAATGATAAAGGAAGTGTTCATTTAATGAAATAAAGGGGAATAAAATTCTTCTGAAGGTATTAATTGAATGTTTTAAACATGGGGGGTTTTGGAAATATGAAAATTGATTTATTGGGTGGAAATCTCAAAAATGGGATAAAAAAGACTATATAGATAAATGCCTTGAAATTCCTAATTCCATTACTGTAAAAGATGATGACACTATATATGAAATATGAAAGGTATGGATTATATACTAGCTTATTTTTTGAAATTTTTGACTCTTATGACGTGATTAAATTTTTTTATAGGATGGAAGTATTAATGAAAGATATGGAAAAGAATGGAAAATGGATAATGAATAATGTTGAGTGATTAATTTGTCTTCATCAAGGGATTCAAGAGTTTTATTGTAGTGGTATATTTAAGGATGATGATATGTTTAAATTAACTGATACTCTTTTTATGTTTTCTGTGATTGGAGTAATTTTGAATACATTTATTGACTTTTTATAGATGTTTAAGGTATATGAAACCCTAATTTGAACATTATAAAATGTTATTTTAGGGAGAATATCCTTTTTGAACATAAGTATAAAGGTATTAAAATAATTAGGGTTTATATGAACTTTTATGATTTTGAATTTTTTTAGGATGTTTACATATTTTTGGGAATGTTATAAGAATTATATTTATAAAATTTATGAAAATGTACAGCCTATAACATTGGAAAAGGCTGTAGGGGTTGAACCCACAATCAATGGGAGACAAGGGTGCAATACTATCCATTATCCTATATGATGTCCTAGTTAGTATAAAATCATTTTTTTTCACACAAACGGTTTCACAGATGATTATTAAGTTGATTTTGTGATCATATGTTTTATCATACAGATATCCATGGGATTGATACGTGATTTGGTTATTACTTGATTAATGTTATTTCAGAAGAAGATCATGGTTTTGGGAACCTTATATGATTTAGGTAAAAAGAGCATTATGGGATTTTATTTGAGGAATAGGGATTAAATTATATATTTTACTATTTATTTGTAGACATTAATGTTATTTATATAAATGGTTAGTATATCATAGTTATTACATGATTAAGTTATTTACATATTTGGTTTGGGAGTTTAAAAGTGATTGGTGTTATTTGGAGATAAATATTAAAACAATCTCAGAGGAATATGTGATCAAACCCTTATGTTTTTTGGGTTTCAATCTCAGTGATTAATATTGTTTTATTATGTAATATGGTTACAAAAAATACATTCACTTCCTTGGTTATGTATTTTGGATTTAAAAGACCATTGAGAATATTACCAATGATAATATTCCCATTAAATAGTGATCAAATTATTAATATAAATATAGGGCTTTAATAAATCCAATAAATAAAGCCAATGAAGAGATTGCCTCATCTTGTAGGATTTTACCCAATGAATCTCATTTATAGGATCTTCCATGGGATATAGAATCACTGAGATTTTCTATTGAAAAATCCCAATATGAGATCCAACAACTAAATCATGAGTGAAACTATTTACGGGGGAAGTTCAAGCTCATCGAGAGCATGAAATAAACCATGTTCACTGAATGACCCCCTCTGAATGTATCACCATCACACACCTTACTCTTAGGGTGTATGCCACTTTAATAATGATATATTTATGAGGACCTTAATAATATGAAATTGTATATGGTATTTAATAATGAATTTATTTTCATTTTTATTGTTACTTTATAAATGATTTTGATTTTGATTCAATTAAATACAAATTATATTTTTGGGTAATATTCAAATTCAATTAATTAATTTATTTTCATGAATTAATGGATTTTTGAAATAAATGGTATTTTAATAAAATTTAATTATTAAATAAGTTTTATTAATTCTAAATGCTCATATAATTTTTATGAAGTGAAATGTTATTTTTATAAGGGTTCAAAAACTATCATGGTCAAAAACCCATCATTTTTTAATAAATGATGAATATTATTTTAAAAGTGAAAATTAAATTATTTATAAAATTATTTAGATAAAATGAATATTATTTTTTGAAATCAGAATATTTAAATTATCTAATGGTGAAATTTTCATAATTTTCTTAGATAATTGAATTTTCAGGTAAAAATTAAATACCATATAAATATACGGTGTGTTTTATTACATCATAATTTCCCAAAAATGATATAATAAATACTAAAATGGGTATACTAGGAATACACCTGTTACCATGCTGATGTTTCGTAAGAATCACGTTCTTTCTCTCTTTATTCAAGATTATTTATTATCATATGACTCATTTTTGTAATTCTATATGTGTGGAAATGTCCTTCCATTTTCCAATTACTATACACTCCATGTAAAAAATACGATAAATGAATTTCACTATCATTAACCCATTTTATGAATTTTTAAGTGACGCTGTTATGAAAACAAATATTCACCGTGATTTTCCATGCCGAACCCATTATGTATTGAATGCCATACCCATTTCCTATTAAGGGTGTTAAATTTTCTAAATATATAAACTTGGATTGGATAATTACATATATTTAATTAAAACTCATTTATTATGGAATAAATTATAAATATGAATGAATCCATGTTTTATGATCTATGTCTCACACATAATCATGAGAATGAAATAAAAGTGAGGGGTGCACCTAGAATTATATAGTGCCCCAATGCATTGGTTAATACTTTGTATCCTGATATGTCATGTTGGGAAAGGGTTATACATGATTAATTTATTGTAATTTTCCACCATGATGTCTTGGATGTTTATCCTTTACATATGATGCAATGTTTTAAGTTGTTTCCACATTTATCACGTTATGATTATCATGATATATAATGACTTATTATTAATTTTACTTTATGACTCCTTGATATGCCTTGTCTAAAATGTATTATCTTCATATTATTGTATTTTTATTCCCTTACTAGTAATTATGGATTAGCCCTTTCTTATGAATTTTCCTAGGTTATCCAATACAGTTTTAAGTTCAATCATGCTGAAGAATTTTTAAATAAAGATGTTGTAATTCATGTTTAAAGTTGTAATGAAATATACCTAATTCTCAAATCCACTAGAAAAATCAATAATTAAGGTTGTATTTAGTGTAATTTTACTTTTTAAAATCATTAATTAATGTTTAATAAAGATAAGGGTTGTTATAGCTGGTATTAAAGGAAAATATTAGTTATTTTTGGGATTAGAATTACATAACTCTAGAAAAATACATAATGGTAAGACTATATATAAAAATAATTCACTAAAATTTTTGTGAGTATAGGGTAAGAATTTTTTTCAATAAAATAAAATCTTTCTAGATACCACAATTAGATGTGGTTCTGTTATATATGTATCTAGGAGTAACAACTCTGAAAAGGTGTTCCAGAGCTACCTTGGGGTAACCCGGTACACGAAAATGGGCCTTATTATGCACCTAATTTGACACTCATGGGGGATATTCTTTGGTAATTTATAAGATAATTATGAACCATTATTAAGGGAATAAAAAATGTACATCATATTGCATGTTAGGGAATATATCATGGATAATAAAGACCGAAGCCTACAAATACATAAGTTAATGAAATACATTTATGTTATAAGTTATCACTTTAATTTCATTAAATTTCAATTTATGTGTTTAAAAGATAAATATAATCAAAATTTATTTTTCCTTTTATTTTAGACAATGGCCAGAAATATGGTTAATCAGGTAAACAATCACATTGAAGAGTAATGTGATGATTTCCCCAATGAGATGCCCAGCCCAATGGGAGAAGGAATCACACACTTCATGAAAATAGCCTCCTAATTGACTCAGCTTTTTAATAGAAACCTAGATCATGATGCGAATCCAAATCCCCCCAAAAGAGAACAAGATAAAATTGAGAGATTCATGCAACAAAGGCCTCATAATTTAAATGGATCGACTTCATTGATATGATCTTCTCCATCCTACAATGCTCTGAAAAAGAGAAGGCTGTTTTGGATGTTTATCATATGGAAGGTGAAGCTGATCAATGGTGTAAATTGATCAATAATACATATATTGATGAAGATGTCAAAGCAATGGTGTTAAAGGATTTCTCGAAAAAAAAATTCAATAAATATTATCCTCACACTCTCCATCATAAATGGAAATGTATTTCCATACCCTTAAGTAAAAAGATGACAAATCTATCGGTTTGTATGGGGAAAACTTCACAAGACATGCATGTCATTCCTATGGGCTTATATTTACCCCCAAATGCAAGGTTGACCACATATTTAGTGGGATAAAACCAATACTATAGATATCCTCAGTGATCTATGACTTTGATAGCGATGAGGAAATTGTTCGATGTGCCATCAAAGTAAAAAATGGAGATTAGCGAATCTCAGGGTTATCGAGGGGATAAGAAGTGGAATGTAAAGATCAATTATGGTGGTCCAATAAAAAGATCTAATGGTGTTATAAAATTTCAAAAACCCACTTTTCAAAGGTGTGCAAAGAAGAACCCTATAAATTTCATAAAGGGGACGAGGAAATGATTTAGGTGCATGAAGGAAGGGAGCCTAACTAGTGATTTTTGAGAAGAGAAACCCACTACTGTGATGAAGGAAAGGAATACTCTAGTTAACCCTCTGCATATTTTTCATTTCTATAACTGCAAGGAACTGTGGAACTTTTCAAACAAATTCACTAAGACAAGGGTTTTCAGAGACAACCAACAACCTCCAAGGTAGTAAGGGGGATATTTTTCCATCACTACCACCAAGGTGAATCCTGACAATGAATTTGGGACAAGTACACTAGTTATTCATTCAAGAATAGATAATGTACTTTTTGACTCTATTTCTACACATCCCTTTAAATCACAAATGTTTAGTAGAACTATTAAAATATCACCAAAAATCATAGAAGTAGATATTTTAGTGAAAATAGAAAATGGGGAAATTATTTCATCCCAAATATATACATCCTTCCCTATCAACGTCTGTGGGATGAATGTCCTAGAAAACCTTTTCATACTACATTGGGTGGAATTTGATGCAATTCTAGGCATAGATTAGATTTCCCTATATTGAGCCAACTTAAATTGTAATGAGAAGGAAATCACCCATCGTATTGAGAATCATCCTTAGATTCTGTACAAAATGTTTGGATGATGATGAATCTTATTTAGAACCATCATCCCAATCATGGATATTATTTCCCTATGATAAAGTATATCTAACATAAATGGTTAAGTCTAAGGAATGAATCATCCTTGAATACATGCCCATTGTTAGGGAATATGTAGATGTGTTTCCTGAGTAATTTCCTAGTCTTCCTCCTAGCTGAGATGTTGAATTTTCTATTGAAATTATACTTGGGGAATTACCATTATCCATTACTCCAAATATAATGGTCGTTGTGGAACTTAAGTAGTTGAAGAAACAACTATAGGAGAATCTGAATAAAGGTTTAATATTCCCACGTGCTTCACCATGAGGTGCACTAGTCTTCTTCTTCAAGAAGAATGATGGTTCCAAGTGCCTTTTCATTGATTATCGTGATTTAAACAAGATAATAATAATAAAAGTATCCTCTACCTCAGATTTATGACTTGTTCAATCATCTATGTGGAGAAAAATACTTTTACAAGGTGGATATACGGTCCAGATATTACCAAGTTAGGGTGAAGAAGGAGGATATCCCTAAGATTTCTTTTCATACAAGGCAGAGCACTATGAACTCATAGTAATTCCTCTCGGACTCAATAATTCTCCAACAATATTCATGGACTTGATGAATAAAGTATTTATAGATTACCTCAACAAATATTTGGTAGTTTTTATAGATTATATTCTAATATACTCCAAAATTAAAGAGGATCCTGAGGAGCATTTGAATACTGTGCTGAAGACATTGTAGAAGGAAAGGCTTTATGCCAAGTACAAAAAAGGTGAGTTTAGTTTAAGGAAGTATTTTTCTTTGGCATATCATGCCATGAAATGGGATATATCTAGACTTTTCCAAAATAGAAGAAATTGAAGGATGGATGAGGCTAACATATTTGACATATATCCATAGTTTTCTTGGGTTATCTAGGTATTATCACTGATTCATTAGAAATTTCTCATTTTTTTCAAACCCTCTCACCAAAATAACTCAGAATGGAGTCAAGAATGTTTCAAATGATGAATTAAAAGAAATATTCAAGGAGTTGAAATGAAGGCTTATCACTGCACTTGTTCTCACACAACCCACAAGTGGAGATATTTTCATGGTATTCAGCGATGCTTCAATGAAAGGAATGGGCTATGTGTTGATGAAAAATGAAAAATATATTGCTTATGTTTCAAGCCAGTTGATAGTTCATGAACTGAACTACCCAACACAATATCTAGGGTTGGATGAAGTGATTTTTTATTTAAAAATTTGGTGACATTATCTCTATGGGGTGAAGTGAGAAATATATACAGTTAAAAAAAGTATTACGTATATATTCAAACATAAAGAGTTGAATATGCAATAATGAAGATGTTTAGATTTGATAAAATACTATGAATTATCAATCTTCTACCTTCCTGGTAAATAAATAAAGGGGAAGATGCTTTAAGAAGAAAGGATCCAACAATTATGTCATTGATGAGAATATGGGATGGATCCAATTTTCTTAGATTTGGAAATGAGGGACATGGGAATCATAAAGGAAGGAAAATCATCAATAATTTCAGAAATGATTTCTCACCATTCTATTCTAGAGAGGTTAAAGGATGCTCAAAGAGTTGATGTGGTGATTGATAAGAAAGCAGAAGATATAAGGAAAGGGAAATCCTCAACGTTTAATTTTAATGATCAAGGTGATCTGAGATTTGGGTCAAGACTATGTTTTCCATCAAATCATGAGTTAAAGAATGATCTGTTAGGTAATAAACATATATCAACCTTCTCCATCCACCCAGGAATCACAATGATGTATTGAGATCACTGAGAACACTATTTTGGGACAATATGAAGAAGAAGATCACTGAATTTATATTAATATGTCTTGTATGTTACTCAATGAAAGAAAAAATTAAAAAATAAAATGGGGTGATGAAACCCTTACCCATACCTACTTGGAAATAGGAAAACATAACTGTTGACTTTTTCACAGATCTTCCAAAGACATAATGAGGAAACCATTCTATATGGGTTGTGGGGGATAGTCTTACAAATACTGCACACTACATTGTGATATGAGAGGAATTATTAGTGGATAAACTTGCATGGATATACATCAAGGAAGTGGTTAGGCTACATGGAGTACCACTATAAATTGTATCTGATGAAGATCTATGATTTACCTTTATGTTATGGAAGAGTCTCCAACATGCTATGAACAATGTCATGGCCTATCACCCTCAAACTGATAGCCAATCTATGGAAACTAGACACTTGAGGATATATTGAGAGCAAGATCAATGGAAATTAAAGGATGATGGGATAAACATTATCCTTTGTTTGAGTTCTCTTACAACAACATTTTCAACATGAGTATCCAAATGGCTCCCTATGAAGCCCTTTATGGGAAGAGGTGCAAGACACCTGCATGCTAGGATGAAGTTGGGGAATGAAAATTTCTATGTCCAGAAATGGTTGAGGAAACGGTGTAAAAGGTTAAGACCATTTATCAACACATCAAGTTTGATCAGAGTCAACAAAATATATATGATGATAATTATTGAGAGATCTATAGTTTTATGTTTGAGAAATGGTATTCCTCTACATATCTCCATGGAAGAATGTGATGAGATTTTGGAATAACTGAAAGATTAGTCCTAGATACATTACCCCCTTTGAGATCCTTGATCACATCAGAGCGGTGAACTATCGACTAGCACCCCCACCAAACTATATCGAGTAAATGATGTATTACATGTATCCCTCTTTAGGTAGTAAATAATGACCCATCACATGTACTCAATAGAGATGTGATACCATTAGAGAATAATCTTTCCTATGAGGAGCACTTGGTGGAGATCTTAGTTCGTAGAGACAAAGCTCCACGAAATAAGACAATGAACCTAGTAAAAGTGCTGTAGAGAAACCAAATTTTTTAAGAAGAAATGTGGGAACTGGAGGAAGTGATGAGATATAATTACCATCATCTATTTTAATGGGGTGAAATGAACATTTCTTGGGTGAAATTTCTCAAGGGGGAAGACTGTAACAACACGAACTGTTATAAAAAAAATTCCATTATGATTTAATGATATACTATGTAATATGGTTATAGAAAACACAATAAATTCCTTAGTTATATATTTTTATTTAAAATTCCATTAATAATATTAACATTTTTAATATATCCATTAAATAGTGATCACATGATTAATATAAATATAGGTCTTTAAAAAATCCAATTGATAGAGACAAAGGAAGTGATGTCCTCATCTAATAGGATTGTACCCTTTGAAGCCCATTTATTAGAGATTCCAAGGGAGATTTAATCACCATTATTTTACCTTGACCAAGCCCAATATGATATCCAATAAATTATTCATGAGATAAATCATTTATGGGAGAAGTTCAAGTTCATCGAGATCACGACCTAAACCATGTTCACCGAACAACCCCATGAAAGTCTCACCATCGCACACCTTACTCTTAGGGAATACTTCAGTTTAATAAAGGGATATGTATCAAGACATTAATAATATTAATATATTTATTTTATAGAAAAATTAATTTATTTTCATTTTTATTGTAACTTTATAAATGATTTTGATTTTGATTCAATTAAACACCAATTGTTTTTGGGGTAATATTAAAATTCAATATAGGGATTTATTTTTATGAATCCATGGATTTTTTAAATTGAAATAATTTTATTATAATTTTATTATTAAATAAGTTTTATTAATTATAAATTGTCATATAATTTTTATGAAGTGAAATGTACTTTTTATTAGGGTTCAAAAACTATTATTGTCAAAATACCAACATTTTTCAATAAATGTCAAATATTATTTTAAATGTGAAAATTAACATATTTAAAAAATTATTTAGGTAAATTAAATATTATTTCTAGAATCGAAACTTCAAAATTTTCCAACGATGAATGTTTCATAATTTTCTAAGACAGTCAAATTTTTAGGAAAAAATTAAATGCCGTATAAATATATAGTGTGTTTAATGACATCATAACGACCAAAAAATGATTTGATAAATACTATAACTAGTATTATAGGCCAAATATATGTTTTCCCCTTAAAAAAATTTGATTTTATGTTTACTTAATTAATTTTATTAAGCCTTAATGAATCCTCAAAAACATTTAATATATATTAGATTTTTAAATTCAATTATATAAATGTGTGACTCACCTGCACATAAGAAGGGGAATTGTTTTAATATATTAGGCCAATTCCTAATAAAATAATGAAAACCTACCCAATTTGTAAAAAACTATGGGAAGGTTTTTTGTTTTTAATATTTTATTATATAGATTCTGAAACCAATGTTTGTGAAATATTAAAGAATTCCTCTCTCATTTCCTATATTATCCCACCCAAGATCCCCCATATCTTCACTAAAAATAATTGGATCACATCCTTACTCTTCACTACCATCTATATAATCCTCTTAAGGTTCCCCAAGATCTAAAGAATCATCTTTTCATGATTTTGGTTCCACACATTCAAGTAAGGGTTCTTTCCTTTCTCATCTTTATCAAAATGAATTTATCTTATTATAACATTTTACTTTTAATTAATAATGATGGGGTGTGTTTTTAAACTTCCCCTATACTTCCCTTATTTTTTCCATATTATAAGATACCCTTTATCACTCATTAATCCCGCCGATGTACACCTGTTAACATGTTGATGTTTTGTAAGAATCCATTCCCTTCTCTTTTTTTTTCATGATTTTTTTATTATCGTATTCCTTATTTTTGATAATTATATATGTGTAGAAATTTATTTCCATGTACTTATTACTTTCCACTTCATTTAAAAATTATAAGATAAACATTTCTCTCTCATCAACCCATTTTATGAATTTTTAAGTAACATTGTTATGCTGACGAATTTTTATGGTGATTTTCCATGCCAATCCATTTATATAGTGAATGTCGTACCTATTTCCTATCATGGGTTTTCACCTTTATGAATATATACCTTTTATTGGGGACTTACATGTATCTATTCCATATTCCTTTATTGTGGAATAAATTATAATGATGAATGAATACATGTTTTATGATATATGTGGCACACTTAAGCATGAGAATGAAATGAAAGTGATGGATGCACCCAGAATTATATAATGCTCAAATGCATTGGGTAATATTTAGTTTCATGATACTTAATTTTTGGATAGGGTTTTACAAAAGTCCTTTATGAGGCTTTTTCCACCATGAAGTCCTGGCAGGTTATCCTTGACCTATGATGCAGTGTTTTAAGTTGTTTTCACATTTACCATGTTAAGATTATAATACTATATCATTCTTTATTATTCATGTTTTTTATGCCTCATTGACATTCTTTGTCTAACATGTATTATTATCTTCATGTTTTTCCATCTATATTCCCTTTCTGAGATTTATGGTTCACCCCTTTATTATGTATTTCTCTAGGTTATCCAATGCAGTTTTAAGCTCAAGCATGTTAAAAAAGTTTTAAATAAATATGTTTTAATTCATGTTTAAAGTTGTAACGAAATGCAACTATTACCAAAGACACTAGACTTCTGGATATTTTTCATTGTATTAAGTGTAATTTTATGTTATTAAATCAGGTATTAATGTTTAATATAGAGAATGGTCGTTATATGGATGATGTATATAAGTATATTTAATGAAATAATATGTTTTTTATGATATAATTATAATTTTGTAATGATAACATTTTTCTTACCTTATTTACATAATGATTTTTGAAAAATTGAAATATTTCTCATATGTACATACGACTTACCATCTCCATGATTGTAACACAATTAATATATCCTAACCATCTTTCTTTATTGATTTAAAAATTATAATTTATGTATAAAAATGATAATTATGCCATTATTTATATTTAATAGATGTTGAGATAATGACCTATTTGACCATAGTCATCCAACTGAAGTCATTTTGGAACTTCTTGAATAAGAAATATTTGTGATGGGTCATTTGATTTGGGAACCCATACTAAAATGACCCATTTTTGAAAATCATATTGAAAAAAATATTTTCTATGATGGGGTGTGGAATTTTTTTTGGGAAGTGGGATTCACCAGCTACAAAAATATTATTCCAGTTATATAAAAGTTAGAATTTGTGATGATATTGATATCCCATAAAAAATATTTTTTGTGATGGAAGATCAATCCCATCATAATTAATGAAAAATAAATAAAATAAAAAAATAAAAAAATATAAAAACAAAAACAAAAACCAAAAACATCACAATAATATAGATTAATGCATTACATAAACCTGTAAATTTATAAATTAATAATAACATTAAAAAATATGTTCATTAAAATATTTATCATTGTAAATGTGTAAAAAAAATATATAAATCACCAAGGGGGAGAGTCATATAGAGGATGTGGTGGAGGGAACTCGGTCCCTATACCATGCACCAAATGTCACATGTATTCCATCATCTGCTGCTACTGCTAATCAGACATTTGATACTTATCCTACTTATACTACTCATGTTATCCATGAAACTCTTCCTTATATCTATTTAGGGTATTTATAACATCATATTAAGCCCAAAACTTATACTCAAACTCTATGACCAATAATGATGAATCTCCATGAGCACCCCTCAAATTGGATGATGAAAACGTAATAGTACCATATTAACTTCCAAGAAACAATCGAGAACTGATTCCAACAACTAAGACTTTTTTGAAAGAAAACTATGTTTCCTATATGTATACTGCATCACCAAATCCTATAGCACTGGTGGAATGACCCTCTGTCCAATCTTGACTCTCATCATGTGTGTGAGAAGTCATGAACTCATATTTCTCCTTAAAATGAAATCTGATATTAAAATACTCAATATTATTTTTTTAATTTTAAAACATAAAAAATTATAACGAACAAAAATTGGAACTATCAACCACCATTAATATCTTCAGTGAAATGATCAGTCTACATCCTCTTATAAACATCAAACCCTGTAATATCAGGCTACTCAACTTCCAATATTATTAATAATATAAAAAATTCACATTTAAAATTATAACAATTATTAAATAAATTTACTTACCAGATGTCATCGATAAGTACTGAATGTACAACTACCAGCTCTGTGTGTGACCTCCAACCACCCCCATTTTTTCCTACCTAATGATGATCTCCTCTAAAAACTAGCTGTTATCTAGTATGAGGAAAATCCATCCCATACCTGAGAGGATATGTAATCGGGTTGATGGATGCAACAAGACTGATAAAAGAATAATGACTCCATACTTCTTCATGACTCTCTTCCCTATATTGTGAAAACATATATGATAATGATCATGCATGCAGGCCTCCCAGATAGAGGTACTCATTCAATCATTAATCGAATAATATATAGCCTACAAATAATTAATAAGTGAAATTTAATAATTAAATAGATTTCAAAATAACAATTATATATTTACGTTCCATCCAATGACCAAGCATGTTATTACAAACATCAATGGGAATAGGATCCCACACCACCCATTCTCTAGAATATAATTCCATAGAAATGAATTTTTGTTTCCAACATCTATATGAGAAAAATTGTTGGAAAAAAACAAATAATATTATAATTAGTACATTAATAAACTAATGAAAATTTATGATAATGAAAAATAACTAAATTACACAACTATACATACCTCGGCATGAATGGATCAAAATCATGTCGTGGACGTTGCTCTAGAATGGGGTTGGGAATTTTATTTCCTACAAGACTACAAACCCTATGAGTTGATGGGGAAATACATGAATCCTAAGTGTTATATGATGAAGAATCAAGCTCGTCAGTTGGAAGAAAAACATCCTCGAGGCCACACAACATCTCATCAAAACTCTCAATAGCTATCTAAAACAAAAAAATAATTTTGTTTTCAAATATTGGAAAATGGGTATTATATTTATTAATTATGACTATAAAAAACATTCAATTGTTTTATTCTCCATATTAATCCTCATATTTTTATATGATAGTGTCAATCCCTTTATATTCCTCCTCTGTATCTTCAATTTTCATAAGAGTTCCACCTTAATCCTCTCTTTTTAATTAAAATTGTTTTGTTACAACATCAGTATCATTATCACCATCGACTCGTAACCGCTGGGTGTCATCATTGATATTCCTTTCTCACCATTGAAAAGATTTATTTGGAGCTGTCTGTTGAAAAAATTTAATTCCATTAACTTTAATAGAACCACATTAAATTTTCATATATTTATTTTCATGGGATTTCATTCTTATAATGATCCACCGATCAATTAAATCACTTGAAGAAGCACACTAATTTGAAAAATAAAATTTATGTGTTTGATGTGCCAATAAAAATGGTTCATTTACCATAATAAGTCTTTTATATTTAATATAAATGATACCATGACACAAATGATCAAACAATCCTCTATCAACATCAATCCCATGACATTTATTTATTTTTTAAATATTTATATAAAAGATAACTCAATTTAATTTTTTCATTCTGACATTCCATAATAGTAAACTTCACTTTCTCTATGAGGAGATCTTCTCAAGAATGGACCACTACTCATTGTTTTTTTAGTCACCATATGCACATGTATGGAATCAAAAATCATTAACCTCATATGAATTATACAATTTAAATATTTTTTTATTGTTTATTCTATAAATTCAATAAATTATCAATTTTATTGGCATGTTGTGGTACATGAAAAATTATAAAATAGTTTGAAAAATAAAAAATAAAAAATTAATTTTATATGTTAAACAGTAAAGAATTTATTTTCACAGTCTTTAAAACCATTAGAAAAAAATATGTTTTCAATGTTCTTCAAGGGAAGATGGTGTAATTTGTAGAAATAGTTTCTTGATATGATCATCATATAATCTAAAAATTAAATAAAGTTAATTTACATTTAATTTTTTTAGAGAATTGGTGATTGTAGAACTCACTCTACAAATAGTTTTATCTCTTCACAATTGAGTATAACCTATGTATGATCCCTATAATGTTCATATTAAAAAATACATTTTTCATGAACTCCATAAAATAAAAGTTCAAGATGATTAAAATAATTGAAATTTAATGTTCATTACATCATCATCATTTCCCTCATTACGAACCATTCATTTATGTTTTGATGGATATTTAGGTTGGAAATAATTGGAGCTTAAAAAAGAAATTTCCTCAAACAAATAATATTATATAATTGAGCTTTGAGCTAATACTTGGTTATAAACCTTTTTATTAAATTTCTACATAAATCTCTCATATGGGTATATCCCCTAGAATTATAATAGCCCTAATTTTTTTTCTTCATGTAGGAAATCTGATATCAAATGTCCCATTGAGTAATAGAAATATATTGGATTTTTTTTCCAATTTATATAAAAAAAATATTCTTAGAATCTAATATACGAATCATATTCTGTTGTAACTATGAAAATGTATTCAAAAAAAGAAAATATTTTTATTAGCTCGTACCAATTTAAAGAATTTAAAAAACTCTAAATCCAAATGGTATAATTATTTCCATTATAACATTATAATCATGAATTTTTTAATCTAGTAATATAGTTGTTTCAAACACATCTAGAAAATATGGAAACATAACTATATAATAGGATCAAATTTCAAATCCAATGAAATGGATTTATTTGGGGATTATATAAGACACCTTTTTCTTCATTAACTTTTATGATTTTTCATTTTCAAAAAACTCATGTTCTGGTCACCTTGAAATTTGGGTAAGATCTTATAATGCCTTTTTGTTATAATTGGTTTAACTAGTTGTGTACAAAAATATATACAATATATTATCAAAATTATTCTTCCCAATATGAATGACATCCAACATGTGACATTCTACCAAATCAGACCAATATGGGATATCCCAAAAAATACTTCATTAAATCCAATTGCGATCATTCCAAAAGACACCTATTTTTTGTTAGTTTATAGTCCGTCCAAAGGTAGTCCGAGGTAATGAGGTGATAATAGATTTTAAATAAATACCTGACATAATTTTTGTAGGTCCATCTATTTCAAATTTACCTTTTCTGAAATGATTTCTATTTATTTGAAACAGATGATAAATACGAATAAATTTGTAATGATTGTAAAAAACAATGTTTCCTCCCATTGATGAGCATAAACATTCTTCACCTAACCATAAAATAAGAAATTGATTTTGGACCTTGTGTACCACATATAGATAAAATTACATATGTTGGGAATTCACTAATTGTTCATATTAATGAATCTATCATTAGGAAATTCTATTTTTCAGCAATATCATATGTACTAACACCATTACTATAAAAAAATTTGAATAATCAATCCGGGATTTAAATAAAAAACAATATTCTTGTTTGGATGACCTAGAATTAATAATGTTAAACTGATATATGGTTTAGTCAAAAAAATACAAGGAGGTAAGTCATACAAAGTTATAAAGATAGTCCAATAATAATATTGACTTCTATAAGAACTAAATGGACATAAACCATTAGTAAAAAGGCCCAATCGCACGTTATAGTTTTTTGAAGTAAAAGAAGGATGTACATGGACAAAATGTTTCCATGAATAACCATCACAAGGATGGTTTAATATTCAATTAGTTGACATATTGGATTAGTGCCATGACATTAGTAATGTTGTGTTTTGAGACATAATGAACCAATGCAATCTGGGTGTAAGTGGGAAATACCACAACAGTTTAACTAGAACCAAAATAGAATTTTCTTTCTGATCCTACATGTACATCAATTTTCCATATATAGGAAAAAAACTAAGGAATAATTTTCACCAAAATATAAGATGTAATCATTTTAATTGAAATGAATCATTTGATAACTAAGATGAAAATTATGAACCAACCTCTTTCTCTAATAGAAATTTTTAGGCAACATATTTTCTTCATTTAACGGTGATTTAAACAAAGAGAATATCTAATCAAAACAACTATTTAAAATTCCATTATCTGATTTGAGGGCCATAAATTTTGAAACCACTTCATATTTCCTTATCCTTCAACTAGGATATAAGGAATCTTCAACAAACTTCATCAACTCATAAAATCATAATAGTTTTAACTCAAGAGTTAAATCAATATAATTATGTGTTTCTATTTACTAAAAGGATAGACCAAAAACCTAATATAATAATTATTTAAACTCTGATGGATCTAGAACTAGATTATGAGTATCATCTTTTGAGGATCATTAACTATGTTAATACCAAAAAACATAATCCTTCTAAAAACCAAAATACAAAAGATGACCCCTAATGTTGTCAAATATTTCAAATATCCTTAGATAAAATTTATTTCAGGGAAAAATAGTTATCCCTTCTGAATTTTGTTTGGTTTTAGATGATGAAAATGATAACAAAACATCAACACCCTCAATATATATTGGATTTATACTAGAATAGTTTGGATTCCTATGATGATTTATCCAATCAAGATCTTGTAATAAATATTATTTTCAATTTATTTGTTCCAAATTTTTCAAAAAAATAGAAAATAAATATATTTATTTCGATAAATATAATATAAGTAAGACACTATCCAAAAATATTTGAACATAACAAATCTTAATGCACTTTTAAATATTATCATTTCTTTCTAATTACAACTAAATTTTTCTTATTTCGTAAATTATTTCTATTTTTTCAAATTACCAATTTTTTTCTAGCTACCATTAATTATCATTAATGGAAATAGAAGGATGACCTAGAGGGTATAGGTAAGAATAGATTTTATGGGATGAATTTGACAAAATTATGAATGAATTTCAATGCCCCTATGTTAAAACCATTTGTAGGAGAGGTAGTCATGGTTAAAAATGTGAGTTTATCAATGACTGCCTCTCATCCAAATGTTTTGAGGGGAACTAGAATTCTTTAACTCCATAATTTAATTCATCTTCTCCATGCTATGCCTCCATATAGGGAATAATAGAGTAGAGGGGATAGAGGCAACCATAGAGAGAAATAATTCTAGCACAAGAATTCTTTCACTCTATCATCCCCTTCATCCACTATGCTCCATGATTCCCTTACACCCATCGGTCGACCTTCTATTATTAATTATCATTGATTATTGTTAATCTAATTTAATTGTGGATAATTTTGGTTAATTATAGTTAATTATGGTTAATTGTGGTTAGTTTTGGTTAATTGTGGTATTTTTTACTAATTAATACTAATTACTAGTATTTGTTTTACAAAATACTGCTCATTACCAGTACATTTTAATAAATACTTGTCATTATAAGTAATTTTTACTAAATACCCCTCAATATTGGTAATTTTTACTAAATACCACTCAATAAAATTATTTTATATTAATTACTACTAAATATTGGTATTGTTTACTGAATAAATCTCATTAATGGTAATTTTTACAAATTACTACTCATTACCATTATTATTTTTACTAATTATCACTCATTAATGGTAAATTTTATTAATTACCACTCATTACCAACATTTTTTTCACTAAATAACACTCATTTATAGTATTGTTTTACTATGTACCATTCATTAATAGTATTTTTTACTAATTACCACCCATTATTGGTAATGTTTACTAATAACCACTCATTACAGGTAATTTTTACTAATTACCACTAATTACTAATATTTTTTTCTAATCACCACTCATTATCGAAATTTATTTACTAATTACCACTCATTATAGGAATATTTTACTAATTAATGCTCATTTACATTATTTTTTTACTAATTAGCACTTGTTGATGAGTTTTTTACTAATTACCGCCTATTACCATTAATTTTTACTAAATACCCTCCAATACTGGTATTTTTTACAAAATACCACTCAATAATTGTATTTTTTACTAATTACCACACATTATTGGTATTTGTTATTAATAACCACTCATTACCAGTAATTGTTACTAGTTACAACTCATTATAAGTAATTTTTACTAATTACTGCTCATTATCTGTAATTTTTACTAATTTCCACTCTTTACCAGTATTTTTTACTCAATACCTATCATTAATTTTTTTTTACTATTTAGCACTCTTTAATGGTATTTTTCCTTAAATAACACTCTTTAGTTTTATTTTTTATTAACTACCACTCTTTACCAACAATTTTAGTAAATACCACTCTTTAAAAGTATTTTTTACTAAATACTTATCTTTACTGATATTTTTTTACTCAATACAGGTATTTACCAATATGTTTTTCTAAATACCACTCCTTACTAGTAATTTATTGCAAATACCACTCTTTACCAACAATATTTACTAAATACCACTCATTACCGGTATTTTTTAGTAAATAACACTGATTATCATTATTTTTTAGTAAATACCACTCATTATCTGTCTTTTTTACTAAATAGATCTCATTATCGATAATTTTTACTAAATACCTTTCATTACAAGTATTTTTTACTAATTATTGTTCATTACACATATTTTTTACTTATTACTACTCATTACTAGTAATTTGTAAAAATTTCCACTCATTACTTGTATTTGATGAACAATTTATGTGATGAATCAGACTTCAGGAAAGGGACCATTTTACTTAAAACCATCTTTTAAAAAGTGTTAAAGATTTATTTTCTAAATATTTTTCTTATATGTTCTTAGAAATGATTCAATAAAATTGTGATTTATGTTTCATTAGGCTATAAAGTTCATTTATAACCATATTTTATATTCTTTAAAATGTTTTAAAAATATGTAATCTATTTAAGATTTAATGTAAGGGACACTTTACGTTAAAAACCTTTTTTAAAAATGTCTTAAAGATTGATTTTATAAGTCTTATTCCTCCATATCTATATTATTGAAATTATTTTATGGGTTTAATTAATGGATATAAAATAATTTTAAAGGAAATTTTATTTTGTATTTTAATTTATTTCAAAGTGTTTCAATAGGAATCTTTTATATTTTTTGTAAAAAACATTTTGAGAAAAAGATGAAGGAAATGTTCTATTTTAATGTATATAGTGACACTGAATTTTCCTTCCACCATAACCATTTATTTATTTCTAGCTTCCTTTATAAAATTTCATGTGTTCTTTAAATAAAAACTATCCACCCCTTTTAATTTTTATTTTGGTATTAAAAATCGGGTTTTAAATGGGAAGAATATTTTAATATCCAGAAATTTTTTCTCATGGGTGGAAAGAATATTTTATGAGTGTAATATTGAAAATTACAAGTTTTTATGTATTATTCTTATGTTATGGTTCTTGAATATTATTTATAACGATTTGTGGATCCATTATACAAAAATTGAGGGTAGTTACGTTATGAACCAAGGATACATAGTTTTGTTATAAACTAAGGAAGGGGGGTTAATGTATCCATCCAACACATTGGGTATGGAAGTTTCCATATGGTTATTCTAATTGTAAGAGTGACATAGAATCTGATGTCCCAATATAACTATTTGTATTATCTATTATTTCAATGGGTCTTTATTATAATCATATGATTTCTAAAATGGTAAGGAATGAGATTCTTTTCAAAAGAAAGTATTTACTACTTCTTAAGGGTGAAAAGTATAACTTTATAAAAATGATATAATGAGTTTATCTCGTTTTCAAAAAAACAATTATGAGTTTTATTTTAATTTTATGTTTTTTATGAAATGTTTTTTGAAAATCATTGGGCATAGATGGTGATTTATTGGGTAATAAAATGTTTCTTTTGAGACTAAAGATTACTTTAAAAATATATTTTTTTATAAGTATTCATGGAACAACATGTTTCTTTCTATAATTATATGTCCCTTTATTGAGGCTTTCACACTTATCCCAAGTTCTAAAATGTTTTTCAAAGGAATTAAGGATGGTTAAGAGAAATTATTATGTCACGTTTAAATTCATGAGGATTTTCAGGAAAAGAAAAAATGTCGTATTTTAAAATATTAACATTATGGAAAAAATGTATACTAGTCATAATTCCTCAATAGGTAATATATGTTTTTTATGTGTGAGTTATGAAATAATTCTCTAAAACTATACACATAAAATACCTATGGACAAAATAAAGTGAATTCTAGTCTAAATACACGAGAATATGTAATTTTTATGGTCCGGTCCTTATACCAAGGGTAAGAAAATGTGGAAGAGGGATATTATGGTGATAAAATGGGTATAGGTTCTAGGTAATTTTGAAGGATATGTGTTTCTTTAAGTGGGTGGAAATGATATTATTTTATAGGTAAAAAATAGGGATATTTCCTTTGATACTAATGTTAGATGAAGGGTAAAGATAAAATTACATTAGAATTATGTGTGTTAGCTTAAGAAATTTTGGTGATAAATGGGGGTGTGACTGTCCTACCTAAGAAAGTTGTTCTATAAGGTCTACATATCAAGTTAGTTTAAAAAAAATTGATCCACTTTAAGTTACCCCTTTTACCCTTATTAACCATGATTGATTTTTTACCACCAAAAATATATTTTATACTAAAAATATTAGATGACCCTTGTTTTAAAATTTTAACATTATGAATCCAAATTTAGATTCCATTTAATTTAATTCAATTCAAAATATGAGAAATCAATATTTTAAATAAAAATAAAAGTTATATAGAAATTTGTCTTGTAGAAAATTGACTTTTTAAATATCATATTTCATTATTACTATTAATATCAATTTATAATTAATTGAGTATTAATATATTATTCATATAAATAAAATATTTTATTTAAATCATAATTTTACCATAATGAATTTAGTTTTCTTAAAATAAATAAATTATGTATAAAAGACATTTTTATCATAAAATTATTTTATTAGTTATTTGAATATATTTGTATTAAAATGGTGTATTTTTCCTTCAAATTGTAAATGTTAAATGTATAAAAAATGGTACATATATAATTTTTTAAATTGAAAATTACATGTTTATATCATCCTAAATTATGCTTGTAAAACTCTTCATGATCTCCATATAATACCTATAGATTAGATAATCACCAGTTGTAGTCGTAGGTGCTGATTCATCTGGCATGAAATTCATAATGATTTACATGAGCACAAAATTCTCCAACACATTATTTTTCTCAAGATTCCCTTATTATAGTTCAACTTATGCTTGGTCTAGTGAAATTAATAGTTAAGTTATCTCCATTCCAGGTTTGGATAAATAAGACCCAATAGGAAAAATCTAACTGCTTGATTTCATTTATTCTAAATTTAATATTGATTTCACTTTATAGTTACTTCTATTTATACACGATAATTTAATGACTGTTTTATAACTACAATTTTTTAATTATAACATATTTAATTAGTGTTTTATTTCAGCTTTAAAACAAGATATCATTACATTAAAGTATCATTCTATCTAGGGTGTTATAAAGATAATTTGTAATAACCTTTGAGAACCAAGAAATTTTTAATCTCAAAATTATCCATGGGAACCTCCCATTAAATTAAAACCTTCACATTTTCTTGATATAATGAAATATTAGCTTATGGAACCAAATGAACTACAATAAATCATATTTAACATCCTTTTATTAATAGGTTTTTCTGAAAATTACTGATGAATAATTATCTCAAAACCTATTATTTCTTGAATCACCATCATATTTATGGTTAGGAAAAACCACCTCTTAAATATTAATTAGTAATGGTTCTTTAAAAAAACACTACTAAAAAAACTCTATCATTCCTTGCACATGACACCCTCCTTCTTTCTTCTCTATGGATTTCTTTTATTTATTTAGTTTCCCATAGCTCCTCCTCATCACATATCTTACTCTAACCACTTCTCTAATGGCCTCCAGTCACTAGTCATCATCTCTTAATCTTCAGCTACTATATATCACTCTCATGGGACTTGTTATCCTATTCTTAAATGATGATGTCAAAATCAACTGATATTTAATTTCAATTTCAATTTTTTTATTCATTTAATTGAATATAAAATAGAATTTTTATTTTTTAATTGAGGTGAATTAGTTTTTTTTTAATTTAATTACAATATAATTAATTAAACATTTTTACATTAAATTTCTTGTGTAAAAAACTTTTAGAAACTAATGAATATTATTTTTAATTATTTTAATGAGTTAGAATCTTGAGTTTTTTGTTGTGATTTTCAAAAAATGAAGTTAAAAAATAGGTGATATGCAATTTTATTTTTAGTGAAAGGGAATTTCAATATGAAATATTTGTTATCATCTTTATTTTTTAGTTTGTTGATGATAATTTGTTCTTTTAATATTTCATATGTAATAATAATTATAAATATTGTTTTTATAGTTATGTTTTTTAGTTTGAATTTATATATATAATAATGTTATAAATGTTTTATAATGCCTTATTATTTAATTCTTGTTTAATGAACTCTAATGATGTTTTTTTATTAATGAATTTTAATTAATTTATACTTTAATTATTTTAAATTTTTAAATTTTTTTGACATATATTACTTTATTATGATTGTTTAATATTCAACCCCCATGATTTTACATAAAATGATTTTAATATTTTCAATATTATTTAATTTAACCAATAAATGTTATTTTTTATGTAGATATTTATCAATATTATACCAATAGATAAAGGCCAGATTAATTTACTTCATAATACACCTCAATATGTTAGTTGGTTGGAGTTTCTTTATATTTTTCAATTTAAAATATGTTTATAGATTAAATAGTAAAATTTTGATCATTTAATTTTATTTTTAAATGATGATTGAGAGGATATTAAGTTTTTATTAAGTTTTTATTAAAACAATTTCCAATTGGATACGTGTTTCTAAAAATGTATTAGATTAATCAAGCTGCCACCCTGATAATGGGGACTATATTTTAAAACATATGTGATGTTGATTTTATGACTTCAACACAACATAATGAATATTATAACATATTAGTGGAGCAACTTCCTTATTTTGAGGAAACATATAAAAGAAAGAAGCTACCTAATTTGTCACATGAGTCTTATGTATCAATAGAAGTTGAAATCAGAATTTTTATAACAGATATATAAAATATAAAAAATTATTCATTATACTGAAGGTATACCATATAAAGTGATGATATATATTATATATAATGAAATTTTGATGATATTGATGTTTTCCTTCCATGAAATCAATGAAACTATGATTCTTGAATCATTTTCTTAAATGATAAAAGTTTTTTAATTTTTTTTCCTTTTTTATAAAAAGATATATTCATATAGTAGTGAAAATTTATTATATTGAGTAAAAGACTGAGGAAATGAAAAGATCATGTGATTTCAGACTTCTAGACTAAAATCATTGAATCATGATGAATTTCTTAATGAAAATATTATGAAAGTGGAGAAGATAAATAAGACTACTACAAATGTTTTAAGTTAAATTATTTTCAAACCACAAATGTAAATATTATTCTTGTCATCTAAAATGAAATAGAAAACAAAGTAGTGTACTATGGATGAAAATAATTATGGGATTATTTTTCTTCCAAGTGATTCAAAATCATGAAAATTGTTTAGGTTTTTATTTCTAAATATTTCATTAGATCCCAAAAATGTGAATTTTTGATTGGATACATGTGTATTTAACCCATTTGATACTATATGTATAAATTTAATCATATGACCCGTTATCTTGATCCATTACTACCTAAGTCAATGGATGGGTATGCAATTCACTTCCTTAATTATTTGAATGATCATTTCTAGGAAGAAAGTGTCTAGCAATTACATTAATGTATAACTTCATCCTATTATATAAGAGGAGAAAGATTTATTGAATAGTGGTAAAAATATATATGATGCATTGGTGAAATTTGTTTTTCAAAATACATGCCACTATACTACGGACCACTAGTGATTTTTTGGTACTAGGAAACATATATAGTTAGAGAAAAGACACTGGCCAAGTATAATTTCATTAACTTTTAAATTTAGTGTAGAAGACTACAATTTAAGTAAAAACGGTTTTTATGTGTTACTAGTGATTATTAGATTCTTCTCATAGATTTTTTTTAATAACACAAGATTTAGTGAATTCATTAATTTGAGTCCACGAAGCCAATGTTATCTGGCTAATAAACACTTTCATAATTGTCAACTATTGAGAAAATTTTTATAAAAGACCATCAATGGTGGGAAAAGAGTTCTATGTTCATTTGATACTTTGGGAATACAAAAATATATGAAAAATAATGATTTTTGAAAATGTATTATTATTAATTTTTGTTTTTACATAATAATATTTATATTTTTCACAATGGAAATTTTTTTGTACCAACATGGTTTCTAAAATATTGAATGAAAAAGGGAAATCAAAATATCATCTTAATACTTATAATAACTTAGAATAAATGATTATAAAATTTTATATGTGAGAAAATTATAATGGTATGTATCCTATAATAATTTTTACATTAAAAAATATGAAAAATATATTTTTTCATTTGAAGATTAAAAAATGTAAAAGTTCCTAACAGATAGGGGAGATTGTATTAGAAAACTGATCACCAAAAATAGTCTATATAGGTGGTGTGACCATTACCATATTAAGGTTATTTTCGAGTTACTATTAACAGTATGCACTTCTTAATGTAAAAAATAAATTATTATATATTTACTAAAATAGTTGAATATATTTACTGAACATATCTAGATAATAATAAGATATGAAAAAAATTAAATCATTTGATGTTTTAAGGTCAAAAAAATTATAAAGTAGTTGTTCCATTTAACATGTATAGGGTTCTTATAGAAGATTCTATAAACTTGTACAAAAAATATTGGGGAAACTAACATGTGAAACAATTTCCATTTCCATTACTTATTGTGATTGATGGTATATTCCCAAATATTGAATGATTTAGATATATGATAAAAAACTACATGTTAGTTAAAATAAATATTTAAAATTTATTGAGTCTTATATTCTTCTTTGATTGTACAAATATAATTAGTTTAGCGTATCTTATTTTTATAGTATTTTCAATTTGTATGTTCAGGAAATGCTTATGCATCAATGGACAATGAAACATTTATGGAAAAAATCGAAGGACTTCAAGTATAAGTTGTGGTTCATGTTCAATTGAACATGTTTTAATGTAGTTAATTTTTTAGGGATATGCATAATATATATTTTTTATAAGGTAATTTATAATTCCCTAGTACAATTATTATAATTTCAAAAAATAATTTAATTTTTGTTAATATTAAATTTTCTTCCTATAATATTAAAAAAATACATCAATTTTTGAGATACAAGTAATTTCAAATATAGTTGGATCTAATTTTTTTATTTAGAATATTGAGGAATATATGCTTTTAAATATTATTAACTATATATTTGTTCCATATTAAGGAATTAAATTTAAATAATTTTTATATTTTTTTGATGATATTGGTGCAAGAGGTTTTTCATGTGGTTAGTTGGATTGAGATGTTAATTGAATTACATAAGAATATGGATGGAAATTAAGTAATTGATCCTACTGAAAACCATAGGGTAATAAATTTAAATTTAAATTTTATTTTTATTTTTTTTGGAAATTATTATTTTCACTAAAATATATTTTATTTATAGCTTAAAATCTAATAGGTAATGGATACAAATTATCTATTGTCATCATCAGTCCTTTTCAGTGTATGTTTTAGTTAAGGATCATATTGTTTCTATGTGGGGATGGGTTTTGGTCCTTCTCCATCATGATTCCATTGGAAATTATTATTTTCATTAACTACACTACCAAATAGTAAAGGTCCCAATATGGCTACAATTTAGGATTTTGAATCACATATGAATGTTACAAGGATAAAGAAAAGAGTACAGGAGAAGGATTCATGATATAAATATCAGGATGAGTAGCTTATATTCATAAATAGTGCATTGGATAGTATATTATTGAGCATAAAAAGGATCATTTTAAAGAAAATTACATCATTGATATGATAAAATCCATCGATAATGTGTTAGTTATGTTTATTCAACTAGGTTTACATTATTATGATAATCATTTTAATTATATTTTCTATTTTCAATGTTGAAATGAAACTAATTCATATTTTATTAAATATTTAATTCCATAACTATAGGACAATAACATTAAATAATTATTAGTATCAAGGTATACATTATTGGGGGGGGGGGGGGGGCGTCTAACCCCATCTAGTAGGGATGATCCCACATCCATTTATATTTTTTATATATTTAATATTTTTTTAGGATAAAAATAAATTATACCTATGGAAAAATTCAAATAAATAAAATAGTTTTTATGTTTTATTTATAATTTTATGTGGTGTTTATACTTTTCATTTCTTGTATTTTTTATTTTTTTACTAATTGTTGAAATTGTGTATACTGATGAATTATATGTTTTTTATATGGAAAAAATGTATTTAATGGTAAAGTATATATTTTTTAAGCAACATTATTCTACTAAAAATCCACTAGTATTTACTAATAAGATTGCACATTCCATTAATTATAGTTTAATATATTTTCATTTCAATGAAAAAATTGTAACAAACAGACCTAGGTAAATTTGTAATGTCACCCAACCTATCTCAACACATTGCCCCAAGTATATTATTGGTCACCATGGGATGGCGATAAGAACCATGGTATCAACATATGAACATTAGGAATGATTTAACCCTTTTAATCCAAATAACCATTACCCACATATCTCAAAGATCTAACATGACCCGTCCATAAATTTGAATCCATGAAATTAAATAAAAAATTTCAAAATATAGAGTAAAAAAAACAAATAAAAAAATATAAATAGATAAATCATAAACATCAAAACAAACATAAATTAAGTAACTAATATCCAAGTAAAAAATAAACCCAAATGATATCAAAGTTGAGGAGTCCAACACATGATAACCCAAACATCATTGAATATTTTAAAATGATCCACATGTGATATGACTTTTTATGACCCATGGTCGAATGATATAAGGAAAAAATATCCTGATGATCCACCAAGATGCATGACACTCCTTCCATTTTCTGTATCTTACAAAACAAAGTTCTCATATTGAAACACTCAGACCCACACTCTTGGGTTTGATGCAGAAAACACATTATTTAAAAAAAATTATTCGATACAATGTGAGGTGAACCAAGATAAGCTTATATATATATATCACATTAACCTTAAATCTCATAAAAATTTCATATAATTCCCAAAAAATTTTGGTTTAGTATCTTTGAATATTAGTTGCATAAAAAAATATTTTACAGAACTTGTGAACATTCCTCCATAATCGTACCCATCTAGACCAAATAATGGACTTCTCATATTCTATATTTCTCTTCATAACGTAGGGAATGGAAATATAATAAATGGGTGAGCATAGATTCTCAATTAGGGTAAGTATATGTGATAAATTGTTTTGAGAATATTTGATTATAGGATAAGAATGTGGGTATGAAAACATATTCAAATTATTATAACTCCACATTAGGAGTTCATACCCAAATAAACATGGATCATAGTACAAAAAATCCATAATTTAATCATAACATAAGACCAAATCTAACATTACATGAGTATGATGCAAAACATAATAGTGTGTCTTAAAGATAAATTTAGAAATAATAAAATATTAGAGCATGAATCACTACCCATTTCCCATAACATAGTGGAGAAATAATCAATAATTGATTACTATATCATAGTGGAGTAGGAATCAACAAAAGATTCCCATAATATAGTGGATTAGTTATCAAAACATGATTCCCAAAAAATAGTGGATCATGCATCACTACTTGATCCCCATAATATATTCAAGAAAACATCACTTCCTAATTCCAATAGAGGATCGAGTATTAATAATTTGTTACAATAATTAAATCATGATATATAAGTCTTTACACAATGTTTTTCAGGGATATATAATTATGAACTGAATTGCTACTTAAGGGACAAAGCCCTATAGGGGTTTGGGTTCACTCCCCGCCCCTTTTCACAATGTCTTAAGAGATATCATGATTTACCCTATTCATTGGAAGGATATATAATTTTTGACCCACCCATAATGTTAGGTCCACTAGGGTAGATACCCAGAGAGGGGGGTGAATCAGGGTATGACAAATTAAAACAACTACCCCAATTGATCATGTTTGTTTGTTAGACAGAACACTCTTCTCTCACCATCCCATTATAGTGTATAAAGAAATATTAAAGAAAGCACATGACAGAACAATTTTACTTGGTTCACCCTACCTGGGCTTTGTCCAATGAATATACACCAACGATGTGACGATGTACCAAATCCCCTAAAAGCACAATACTATTTTCCAAATTTGGAGAGGACTCAATTTTACTCCAGGTTTACAACCAATAACAATTTGAAATCTCATTACTCTCTCAACTGAAGAGAGCTTACTACTTATTCAGAAGACACACTCACAATTTAGAGATATATAGGTCCTTTCATTATCTCTAACAAATGTATCCTCCATAGTATATAGATTCTATGTTGAAGTTCAATTTCAATCCACTTATCAATACCACTTTACCGCAGGTGTACTGGGAATCTTACAACATTCACACATCCCTAGATTGACTTGTGTGCCACTTTAACTAGTGTGCAGCCTATGCCATTGTTGCAGGAAAATAAACTTGTGCACCAAATTAATACTTGCACGCCAAATTTTACTTATGCGCCACTTCTTGAATGCCACTTCTTGTGAGACACTATTTCGCACCACTCCCTGTATGCCACTGCTTGTGCACCCCTACTTGTGGGCCACAGACTACGCAACTCACTGCTTACATGCCACTCTGAAAATATGCACCACTTCAACTTACATGATCAGAGATCATATTTTCCCAAAATGTTGATGTACTACTAAATGAGGATGGTATCCATATATTTATATGAATTTTAGAGACCCTTCATGGGTGGTGCACAAATCCCCTTGCACGCCACTTTTTGACTTGTTCACCGCTCCATAACATAGGAACCGCTTCATGACTTGTGTGCCCCATAATGACTTTCACGCCACTTGTTAACTTGTGTGCCACTTTATATCCTTTGTTATATTTTGGTGTGATGAAATATGAATTTCACAACACTTATTTACATTCATACCACTTAATGAATTTCTCGCCACTCCATAACTTTCACGCCGCTCCATAACTTGTTTTCCAATTAATGAATTGTGTGAAACTTCATAACTTGTGTGCCACTTTCTTTCCTTTGTCATATTTTGATGTTCTGATATTGAAACATTCCTGGTACACAATATTCCAATCGACCACTTTTTTAACACACAAAATCACCTAAAAAAGGATTCAATGATAGATTGAAAGATATTTACCCAGCAAACTCAACCTTTAGGTTTGTTCACAACACTTTCATAATTAGATACCTTGTTGAATATTCTTCCATAATTAACCACTATTCGCCTCTTGCGATTCTAATAGTGATCAATGATTTACTCAAAACATACTCTAATTCCACAAGAGCAATTCTTGGCCTAAGAAACAAGAGTATAATGAAACGTTAATCAATAAATCACTTCATTCCCGACAACAAATCTTGAAACCAATAAACTGATTTCATCACAAACATCATCTATCATGATATATCTTCTTTGACCGATCACTGCTAACACCGTGAGATTTAACACTCCTACTCCTATCTCATTTCTCCCCTATCTCGCTACTCCATCTATCATCTTCTCCTAATGTCTTGAAAAATATGTTGTCACAATTTCTCCCCTTGAGTAGTCACACTTCTCCCCCTTTCTCAACAAACCCAAAGGTTACTCTTTTGTGGTCTACAACATTGGAAATTGCACATATCAGTACATAAGAGAGAAACACACCATTACTTGGGGGGGGGGGGTGGTCCGCATCCATAATCTTTCAAGTGAGGGGAGTCGACTGAACTCCCATAGCCAGTCGTTTCCTCTCGAACTCTTCCTTGGGTAAGGCCTTCGTCAGAATATCAGCAACCTGTAGCGCTTTAGGCACATATTCCAACATCAGTAGCCCTGTTTCCACCTTCTCCTTAAAAAAATGATATTTGATTTAAATTTTATTGGTCCTTGAATGATGGATGAGACTTTTTACAATATTTATATTACTCAAATTATCACACTTAATTCCAATTGGAGACTACATTGTCATGCCCATGTTACCAAGTTGTTGCTTCATCCATAATAACTGCTTTCATGCTTTCATGACTAAAATACACTCAGATTCTATGGTGATTAAAGAAATGAAATCTTGTTTCTTGCTCAACCATGAAATACACAATCCATAAATATAAAAAGAATCTCCTGACATTGATTTTTGGTCGTATACTGAACTATCCCAATATGTATATCTATATCCCAAAAGATTTGGATGAGATTTTTCAATATACATTAAGCCGAAATCAATTGTTCCCTTGATATACTGAAGTATTATTTTCCCTATGATCATATGGATTTACTTGGGATTACATTAATATATCATTTCTTGGGATGTAGAGAATACAATGTCAGGCCTTGTCAAGGTCAAGTACAATAAACCTCCAATAACTTGTCAGTATTATGTGATATTAACTGCCCTACCTTCATCATATTTCGACCGTTTCATCCGGGTAGCAATTGGAGTCTTAATTTCCTTGTAATTTTCTATCCAAAATCTCCTTATAACCTCCTTGGAATATTTGGATTGATAGATAAAGGGGTCATTCATTCCTTTTGTCACCTATAAAATAAGGAGAAACGTCATCTCACCAATCCTAGAAATTTCAAACCCATGTTTCACAAATTCAAAAAACAATCTATACTATGCCTCATCTGAACCTCCAATTATTATATCATCAACATATATCAGTGCTATCACCCATTTATTACTATCATTGTTCATATATAAATTTTAATCAACTCCCCCACACTAGAAACTGAGATTATTCAAAAAACTGATATAGCCTTAATTACCATGCTCTTGGTGCTTAATTCAAACCATACAAGTCATTCTTCATCCAAAAAACTATGTTCTCATATTCATGAATTACAAAACCATCTAGATTCTCAATTTACCCTTCTTATTCTAGAACCCCATTCAAAAAGGATGACTTAACATCCATCTGGAACACTTTGAACTTCTATTGAACTACACTGGCCAAGAAAAATCTGATGGTTCTTGCCATTACATAGGTGGAAATGTCTCATAAAAATCAATACCCTCTATCTGGGAGTATCCTTTATAGATGAGACATGATTTTTTTTGGATCACAAAACCATATTCATTCATTTGGTTGAAAAAGACCCATTTCTCCGGATAACATTCTTATCTATCGGCCTCGAAACAATATACCAAGCCTGATTCTTTTCAATATGATCCAGCTCTTCATTCATCTCCTGAACCCAATTTAAATCTTCATCTATATCGGCCGAAAATTTAGATTCAAATTGAGATAAGAGAGATGTTTCTGGTAGTGATTTCAATATTCTTGTCTGAACTGGTGCTGTCTGATTACCAATGACATTATGCCTATAAATTTTAGCTCGACTACTTAGCATCTTTAAAGATAAAGACTTTACTTCTTCTTTTTCATCATCAGCATCTTCATCTGAGTCAACATCAACTACTACTGCACCCCCTGTGTTACTTTCCAAATTATCACATTCACCAAGAAATTTTTGACTATGCTATTCAGTATTCTCTTCATTTTACACAAAAGTGGCATCATTGCTCTCAAATACTTTTCCAAGCCTCTTGTAAAAGCATTTGTATGCTTTGTTTTTTCTTGAGTAACCAAGGAATATCCCCTCATCTCCATGTGACTCAAATTTCATTTTTTTTATATGTTGAGAATAAATAACCCACATCCAATGATTTGAAATTATTTCACTTAAGGATTATTTCCATACCACATCTCAAATGGAGTCTTTCCTTCATTCAGAAATAACCGAGCCTTGTTATAAATGTATACCGATTTCAATAAAGCTTTTTTCAAAAATTTATTTGGTAGAATTTTTTCTATAATCATCATTATAGCCATATTGTTGATGACCAAATTTCTCATTTCAACCACTCCATTCTATTGGGGAGTTCATACTGAAAAAACTTGATGCCTTATCATGTATTTCTCGAGATATTCTTCCACCTGACTATTTGTGAATTCCATACCATTGTCAGTACAAAACATCAGATTTTTCTACCCAAGCATCATTTTAGATTCCCTCTGATACTATTTTAGGCTACTGAACACATCATACTTAGGGTAAATGATGAATACCCATGACATTATACTATAATCATCAATGAACAGAAAATAATATCTCTTTCCATCAATGGATCATGGTGAGATATGTCAAAAAACATCAACATTCACTAATTAGAGCAATCTTGATAACTTCTTTCCCTACTCATTGTATGCGTTTCAGATGATCCTCCCAATTGAAAAACATCACATGTATGTGTAGGATCACATTATAGATTGGGGAAATCTCTAGCTACATCACACTTTACTAGATATTCTAGGAAATTTTGGCATAGATGAATATGTTATTTATGTCATAACTTTTTTTCCTCCTCTCTGGTTAAAAACACACATCTTCATCACCACTTAGAAGGTAAATATTTCTCTTTATCCTTTTTCCCTATAGAATCACTACACCATATCTTCCTTTGATGATGCATGTATGCTTATTAGACCTTATAGAATTACCTGAGTCACACAGTTGACGGGCGTTGAGAAAATTGTGACTGAGTCCTTTTACTACTATGACATCAGCACATATCATTTCTTTTCCCCTAAACCGGGCCTTTCCAGATCCAATAATCTTCAGGACTTCATCATTTCCAAATGTGAAAACTCATTCTTTGTCATATTTTATGCCTATAACAAGATCTTTATTACCTATCATGAGAGATGTTCAACCACTGTCAAGGATCCATACACCATAATAGTCTGATGCTTTAAGGGAAATTTCTGCAACCACTACCTCTCAGCTCTCTTCTTCTTAATCCAGGTTTTTGAATTAATACTCTGAATGGATTGGAAATCATTGTATTCCTTGGAGTACGAGGGACCAATATTTTTATGTAGAGCTGCGAATCAATTTTTTGTTTTCAACACATTTTTTGATTCTTTCATTTCCTGCTTGTGACCACTCGGGTTCTGTTTTGGCACATTTTTTTGCATGATTGATGTACAGTATCTTGACATGTGCCCAAATCCTCTACACCAAAAACAATGCACCTAAAAATATGTTCTATAATATTATGATCTATTTATATGTCACTATTTATCTTGTTCCCTTCAGTATCTCTTGCCAATAGAACATACAGTCCGTGAATGTCCCATCTTTACATAGTAATAACACCCAATGTAGGGTTCATTATTTTGTGTCACTTCTGCACTTTTAATTTCCCCTTTGATTCTCTTAATATTATGATATTTTTTCATACCCAAATCAATCTTCAATTTCGGAGTGGGTTCTTGCTGTTTGAATTCAACTTTCACATTTTTTTTGCTTTCTATCATGCCTCACATCAACCTTAACATCTGAATATAATTGTTTCTTCTTTTTCTCTTGGTTACTATGAACCACATTCAACCTTTTGTTCTTCTAAATTATTTGATTTTATGGTATCATACTAGGAGTCATGAGTTTTTCTTGATCCTTTAGTTTTTGTCATATACTAACAACTTCTTCTTCTTCATGTTCTTCGATATGATTGATTTGATCTTTTACTGTGTTATTAAATCCATCAATCTCCCTTTTCTGTTCATCAACCTTTAGTTTTTGTTCATCAACATTTTCTATGCTCCTTGTCCTGGAGGACTAAGTTATTCAATTTCTTTTACCAGCTCAGACTCCCTTCTTCCTGCTATTTCATAGAGTTTGGCATCATGTACCACTTTTTTTGTCCTTATTTATTTTTTTCTCCAAGTATATATCTACCCAAAATCTTCTTCTAATTAAGATTTCATATCATCTCTTCCTTTAACTTCTTATTTTTCTTCATTAGTGTCGATTTCTTCCTATTTCTGAGAACTACCAACATCTACCCCCATATAATTTTCTCCACCATATTCTTAGTTCTCTATCTCTTCAACATCCTCAGCCTCAAACTCATCTAAACTGTCACAGCATTTTGAAAGAAGATTATTTTTCTTAAATAAATTTCTCTTGAACTATTCATTTCCTTTAACATTGGTAGAATACTTCTTCTAGGTAATTTAAAATTCATCTTCATCATCTTCTTGGACCTTCTTGGGGAACCTTACCTCATGATTTCCAACATTTCCACATAAAAAACATGCTTGTGGGGGTTTCCCATTTTACTTTCCTTTTCCACTTTGTAGGTTTGAGGAAAGAAATGACATCACCTCATCTGTCTCTTTATCTTCGTGATAATCTTCAATGGTGACCTTCTTCATGGCCTTGAATGTCACCTCTTTAGATTTCCTCTTTTCCACAGCATCATTGTCATCATTTCTCATTTCATATGCAACAAAGGTTCTATGTAGGTTATCCAATGTAAGATCTTTTATGTTTTCATCTTACAAAACTAAAATATTCAGATTGAATTGAGGTAGAAGATTTCTCAAGACGTTCTTCACAATATTTATGTCTTAAATAACATCTCCAAGGCCTTTAATTTCTTCCACAACAATATTTACCATGTCAAATAATGAATCAACAGACTCATTCAGGTTCATTCTCAGATCTTCATACTTGTTTCACCGAACTTCCATCTTTTCCACTATGACCTTTATATCTCCTTCACATATATTCAATATCTTTTCCCATAAAACATGTGATTATTTTAATTACATCACCTTAGTATATACAACATTGCATATGGACCCCCCTAAAGAATTGATTCCCTTGGTGTCAGCATCTAGTTACCTTCTTTCAGCCTCTGATAACACACCACTATTGACGTTGGCTGAGGTACCATGGATCATTGCTGTTGAAACATCCATTACCAAAGATCTAAATTAGTGTTTCATCTGATTCTTCCATAATTTAATGTTCTTACCATAGAAGATCATAATCCCTTTTTGATTGGTGACCTAGATTGAGATATAAACACTGATATTGACCTTTCCCTCTGATACCAATTGTTAGGTCCACTAGGTTAGATACCCTGAGGGGGGGGGGGGTGAATCAAGGTATGAAAGATTAAAACAACTTCCCCTATTGATCTTGTTTCATTGTTAGAAAAAACTATATTATCTCTCCTTACCGTTAAAATTATGAACAAATATTAAGGCAAGAATATGACAGAACAATTTTACTTGGTTCACCCTCACTGAGATACATCCAAAAAGCATACACTGTCAATGTGCAGTTGTACCAAATCCACTAAAAGTGCACTTACATTTACATGGTTTGGAGAAGATTCACTATCCCTCCTGGTTTACAACCAATCAAAGTTTTAAAGATCACTACTCTCTCAACGGAAGATATCTCACTACTTATTCAGAAGATCCACTCACATTTTAGAGACTTGTAGGTCCTTTAATTATCTCTAAAGAATGCATCCTCTACTGTATGTAGATGATTTTTTGAAGTCCAATTTTCATCCACTGAGGAATACCCATTTACTGTTGGTGTACTGGCCAACTTCCAACTTTCACACAATCCTAAGGTGACTTGTGCTCAAGTTTAACTAGTATGCAGCCTCTGCCTATGTTGCGGGAAAACCAACTTGCGCACCAATTTTCTAATTGCACACCACTTTATACTTTTGCATCACTTCTTGCGTTCCACTTATTTCACGTCACTTCATGTGTTCCACTCCTTGCACACCACTACTTGCACACCACTATTTTCATGCCACTGAACGCACAACTCACTGCTTGCACACCACTCCAAACTTGTGCGAGACTTTCTCTTGCATGATCAGAGCTCAAATTTTCTCTAACTATTGTGCCGATATTAAATGAGGAGGGTAACCAACTATTTATAGGAATTTTGGAGACCCTTCATGGGTGGTGAAAACTCACCTTGCGTGCCACTTTGTGACTTGAGTGGCACTTCATAACATGTGTTCCACTTCATGACATTCACACCCCTTAATGACTCGGGCGCCACTTGTTAACTTATGCAATACTTGTTAACTTTATCACCACTTTATTTCTTTTTTCTTATTTTGGTTTTTTGAAATATGGCTTGCGCACCCCTTCTTCACTAGTGCACCACTTAATGACTTGCACACTAATCCATAACATGCACGCCACTTAATTACTTGCAAGCCATTTCTTAATTTTCACCCCACTTTCTTTTCTTTGTCATATTTTGATGTTCTAATTTTGAAACATGTCGGGTGCACAATATTCTAATCAGTGACTTTTTCAATAAACAAAATCACCTCAAAAATTATTCAATAATAACTTTTGGGTTTTTATCCCAACACATATCATAAATAAAATCATAAATATGTGTGACAATAGGATATGTAAACAATCATATTTAAAGTATAACATAACTAACCCATGTAAAAGAGAAGGGTTTCAAGAATACATTAACATAATATTTCATAAGTCATCTAAATAAATGAGGTGTGTAGTATCAAAAGAACATATCTCATTTTTATCATATAAAATTTAAAATTATGTTTACATAGATGAAAAAATCCCTTTTAATATTATTGTATAATTCACTTTGAAAAACAATAAGAAATATCCCGTTTTTAAATGCTTCAAAACTCCTTAAAAATGTTTTCTTTAAAATGAAATAATTTAACTTGATAATTTTTTTAAAAAAATTATTTCATAATTTAAAAATAGTTTTCAGAACACAAATTTTATAAAAGAAAAATAATTTCAAAAACATTCTTTGAGAATTCATAAAAATCAATAACTTATTTCATAAAAATAAAATCCATTAAAATCCCTTTTAAAATAAAGAAATAATTCTTATTATCAAACTTTTAAATTTGAAAAATATAAAAAAATTAATTTTATTTTAAAACTAATTAAGAATAAAAATTATTTAGAAAAATATTTTATAAAATTAAATGTAATCCTTTTAAAGAATAATGGTCATGAAATAATATGTTCACACCAAAAATATTAAAAAGAAGTTCGTTTTACACTTTATATGAAACAAGACTATAAAAAAAACATTAAAATACATATATAGAACTTTTTTTGAGAAATTAATAATTTTAGAAATGAACTTAATTAATTATTTAATCATAGATAAGGATATCCATCGAGTCATCCAATGAATATACATATAGTGTAGGGAAAATTCTGACTGAAAAGAATAAGAGAGGTTGTTTTTTCTCAAAAATATAACATTGGGTAAATTATTTAACAAAGGAAATAAAATTAAGATTATATATATAAAAACATAAAAATAAATAGAGGAGAATAAATGGCTTGGGTATTATTGACAAACATCACACAATTCTTCCCCAGATGGAAATTCATTCATAAAAATATTGATTTAAAAATGATATTTGAAATAAACGCTTATAAATTCATTACCCATCAAGTCAAAAACCCATGAAAGGAATAACATAAGATGTATTATTGAATACCTTCAATTTAATTATAATTAAAATGAAAATGCATTCATGGGTATAATATACACCATGAAATAAAGTAATTGGTGTATACAAAGAACATCTTAATGAAGAAAAATTGAGATGAGGAAACCCTTATAACATATGTATATCTTGAATAAAATTCTCATGATTTATAGAACATTATATTTATTTTAAAATCCATTTAATTTTATTAAAGTTTAAAAAAATCATCCATAGGGTACTATGTAAACCACTAAAATTAAAATAGAAGATTAATATGTCATATGTCTCAATTAATGAAATCTGAGAGAAGAAAAAACCATTACCTTAATTATCGGCTTCCGTGAAAGTGATATAACCTCCTAGATGATAATAATAGATATATTAATAACTCATTTAAGATAATTGTTATTATCTTTGCACATTTTTTATCTTTGGTTATAATCATTTATTATACATTCATTAGTTAGTTATCACTTATATTTATTATTATATGTTGTAATTTTGATTTTTTCACACATGTTTCATAATGGTGACCTTGAAACCCATTATTTGATATTAGGTACATTATTCCTAGATTATAATATATATTTAAATATTTTTTTGTCAATTATTTATACACCCTATAGTTCATTTTATGTTTATTATGGGAATGGTTCAAGAAAGAAAGATCTGTAACGACATTGTTTCAGGTAATCTCCTGTTAAAAACAAATTAATTCATAATGATAATTGATTATTTTGTCACACATTCATAAACATATTAAAAAAATATTAATTCAAGATATAATATATTTTAAAAAAATAATTTTTATGACAATCTATGTAATGAATTGATGAAAAACAAAATACATCGTTCCATGGAGGTGGTAATCGGCACATACACACAATTGAAATTTTCATTTTCCAGAGAATGGGAGGGAGGTATAAAATATTTTATCTTATTAAAATCATAAAAATATTATAAATTTAATATTAATTTATGAAATAAAATTTTATAATAATCCATTTAAGGTGATTATTAAAAATAAAACATATCCTTTATAGAAGTGTTAGTTTGCACGTATAAATGGACAACATTTTCATTCTTCTAAAGGAAAGGTATGAAGGTAGATACTAGTAATTCCATTAATATAATAACATTTAAGTATACTAATAATACTGATGTTATTATATTTAGATGGTATGATATAATTTATGGTAGAAGTAGAATACTTAAAGAAATATAAATGAAAAGGAGTGATTTTGAAATTTTTAACCGTACTACTTGGAATAACTCCTCCGTAAATGAGATTAATGATTTAAAGGGGTAGAATTTTTAGGAGGGAATAACCTATAATATATTTCATGGTATGTTGAGGAGGGATTTTGGATGGTTTTAAAACTAAATTATAATTTATGGAGTGTAATTTAAGTGGTGGTGGAAGTCTCCTTTTATAAGTGAGGGGAGTGACATTTTGGTAATAAAAGGTGCATTATTCAATAAAGGAGGAGTCAAATGTGTGGAATAATGGAAAAAAAAATTTTGGGTGAAGAAAAAACTTAAATACCAATTTATAGATAAATTTTGAGGATTTATATTCCTTTTCTTTTTAGTTTTACCTTTTAACAAATTTTAATTTTACTACAATAAAACCTTTTTTACCCTCAGAAACATATTATTATACGTAAAATTACAAGTACCATGATTAGATAATTTTATTAATATGATTATAAATATGATAAAAATGTCACAATATTAAATTTATAAAATTGATAAAAATTAATTTTAAAATAATAAGTATTTAACATATAAATCATGTTTTTTAAGTTTTACTTTAGCAGGAACATATAAGTCATAAGATTCTAAAATAACTATAACATTTTAAATATATAAATTATTTTAAAATATTCATTTTTAAAGAAATAATTAACTTCTTTTTTAAGTTGTGGTTATATCCTAATGATTTTATAAAATTCCTTTTATTTGTAAAAACATTATTTTACATTACTATCCTAAAATATTACTATTTTTATAAAAATACGAGAAATTAATCCTAAGATAATTTTTTATGATGAAACCAAAAATTAAATTCATTTTTTCAAATTAAAATCCAAAAATATTTGAATATAAATTTTAATTGGAGATATAAAATATAATGAAAAACAGTTTTTATTGGAAACCATCTTTTTAAATATTATATATTATTGTTATTATTTTATATAAATTATTAATTAACTATTTTTAATCAATTATTATTATTAAAGATATATTTTATCATCATTATACCATAATATATTTACTTTTTTAAATAAAAATACATAGTTCATAATTTTTTTGGAAATTTGTATTTTTAATCATAAAATGATCTTATTATTTATTTTGGTTTAATAATTGAATTTTATCAGTGAATTGGTATTAAAAACAACCTTTTTTATTTATATATAGATTTAAAAAAATGTTTACTTCTATTTATAATCTCCAATTCAGCACCTATATTATAACGGTCACATTTAATAATTTAATATTTTATTAATAATAATTATTATCGTTAGTTTTATTTTGTTGTTTCATATTAAGTGAGATATTAAACACAATAGTTATATAAATTAATTATAAAATTTAGTGGATTTATATATATACCCCTTGGGAATATTCATCATTTGAGGAAAATTTTATTAGGATACCACTATGAATCTACAAAATGAATTCCATCATGAAACCATTATTTCTAGTTTGAAAAATAATTTGAAAACAATTTTGTTGATTTATTTTGGAAATACTTTGTTTTCAATAAAATAAAATAATTTTTGGGAAAATATGAACAAGGTAATCAATAAATGAAATTTATTGTGAGAAGGCATGAATAACATAAATGGCCAAATATGGAAGTGGGAAATTATCAATCATAAATCTCATTAAAAACCAGTCATGCATCATGGACATAGAAATATGAGTCTAAATTAATTAGGAATATCTACAAAAACACATTTGGTATACATGAACTAGTTAACATCCCAAAAGTCAGGTTGGTTGAATCAAGTCACATAATTTATCCCCATCGTGCTATATGATCACTCACATCAGCTCACTCTTTTAAATCGGAAAACAATCCCTATCTATCACATATTATACACTAGGGATTATTTAGTTCATATTACCCACTCATCCAATGTCTCCCATAAGAAAATATCATTCATTTTATTGTAAATATATAAATAATAACATCATCAAACATGTCCAAGATACACTAGAGATTCTTTAGTTCATATTACCCACTCACCCAAGGTCTCCCATATAAATATATCATTCATTTTATGGTAAACATACAAACAATAACATCATAAAAAATTTCCAAGATCCATAAAACATCAAATAAAATACTAAATTAAAAACATACCTTGAAATTATTTAGGATTCAAAATTCCCTTTGAAGAATTTCATCAAATAAATATATATATATAACCATTTTTTTGGAAACTTATATAAAACCACCATTTAAAATAAAAAAAATCTATGAATAACCTTAAACATTCATATTCTTACCTTAAAAATACAATTCAAGTATAATTAAAGATCCAAAACCCAATAAAAATAAATAACTCAATGTATTCCAGGGGAAATATCAATCATGTAGAGTACCTTCCAAAAAATGGAGTAGACCTCACCTCCATTATTAGAAAACACTAGATTTGGAAATAAGTTATCTTAAAAACCTATAGAACTAAAAAATTTCATTAATAACCCACACATAAACCTATTTTTGGCCCCCATTAATTTTTAAGGTTTCAAAACCCAAAGGGAATGGGAGAAAATAGTGAAATAGGAATAGAAGAGTAGAAATTCAATAGAAATGAAGGTATAACTTGAATAAATCCACCCAATAATACAAGAAACCACTATGAGGGAAAGGTATAGGAAGGAATATTAGTTGGGAGAACCCAATTCGAATGAGTGAGGAGAAAATATGTGTATAAGGGTTTAAAATACAATAGGGGTAATGTTATAATATCACTTATTTTAGATTGGAAGCACAACTCACGATATAATATATTACTTTTTCAATATGGAGATACCTATCACAAAACCTATATAATGTAACCTCTAAGGATTTCATAATTTTTCTCCCTTTCTAGGGCCTTCTATAGTGTAACCTGATGGTCCATGACATAGATTATCCAAATAAGGCATAATTAGTAGGTCATGAACCTTAATCCTCGATGGTGTAGTGTCATTTACTATGATATATACCTTCCCATAACATTTATTCCATGGTTCAAATTCACTCACCATATAATTATCACTCCTTAAAAAAGTGAGTAAAATCTTATTTTGAAATAATATTGTCCTCAACACCTTGGACCATAAACTGCGGCATGAAACACTATATTTTAAAATGATATACTTTTCATAAATCACATAAATAACTATAAGATCAAAAAAACATAAAAATTAAAATATTTAACTAAAACTATTAATTTAAATATGTTCTAGTGACATGAAGGGTGTCACAAAATCAATGATAAAAATAACCACTATAATGAATGTGGCGGTTTATACTACCATTAATTGACATAAAAAATACCATTTTACAACTTACTATTATAAGGAATGGAAGGATTCCAAAACCACCATTAGTTACCGATTCATATAAGATTTAAAAAACCACCACATATTTAATATCCGATTGAGAAATCTAGAGTGTCTTTCAAAACCTTCATAGATGAAATACTAGTAGTTGAAACCAAAAAATATTTAATATATAACCACCATTAATCAGTGTTTTCCTTATTTTAATTTCTCAAGAAATTAACTTCCTAGATCAAGAAATGAAACCTCGATAGATTGACATAAATTTATTGATATTTAAATGTCTAATAAACTATTTCATTGTTCTCCTTATAGTCTTTTATTGAAAATATATATATAAAAATTTCATCTATGAACACTATGAAAAATAAACCTAAGAATCAATTGAAAATTTGATTAATCAAAATTATGATGGTTTTGAATCTTTAATTATCCCAAAAGACATCCCCAAATATTCAAAGTGTTAATATTGGATCTAAAAACTATATCTGGGTCATTCTATACTTCCTCTCTTAATTTTTGATAACATGAGTGAAAATATATCTTTTAAAATCATCATGTACCTTTTAATTAAAAAATTATTTTTATTCTATAAAATAAAATAATTATTTTCACTAATAATTAAATAAAATCAAAGTAGATGGAACAAAAAAAATTCAATTGTACTTGTTATTAAATAAAATTAGACCAGAAAATAATCTAATGGAAAAGGTCTTGGTTATATGAATACATTTACTTAAGATACCCTGAATTGAATTTTTACCTCCTAAATCATTATTAATGTTATTCATCATAAGCTGATAAAAAATGGATTTATCTTCAAAAACATATTTCTATTAATATTAACTTCTTTAACTACATACAATAACAAAAAATTATCAAAGGAACATCCAGTAAGTGGTCCATAACCAAATATATGGTTAACCATAAAACTATCCTTAATATCATACTTTTTATTTGAGAGGTAATAAACCTAAAATTTCCTATGAATGTTCTAGTAGAACTTATTAATAAATCTTAATCACTAATAAAGATATGTGTAACCCTTTAGAGTGAGGTAAATGATGCCTATTGAGTAGTAAAATTCAATATGTACTCCAAATAGAATGTGTTAGTCCATACCAAAGAACACATTAAATATATTTATTTACATAATAAATAAATTCCATAAATTTACACTATGTTTTCATATATTGGGAATTTAATTATCAACTTTAACTATTAACCATATTATAATTGACTTTCAATGCATCCCTTGAGCTCTTTCCAGTTCATTCTATGTGATAGACCAGGCATGTTGAAATAATGAGTGTGAAAAACTTATATTAAACATTTCACATTAGAAATTGGGAGCCACTAAGATAGTTTATTGAACTATTAATGACACGTTTCCACCATTGGATAATGTATTCTATACTATGGACAATAATTTTGAACACCAACCATGGTCTTATAGTTGAATCCCTTTACTACACCGAGGTTACCATTTTTGTTGTGGCCTTCATGTCTAGATCCATCTCCCTGACCTAATATTTTTAATGAAACCCTACTACTACTCTACCATTTCACACACATCTAGGTTTGAGAAGTTCGATTTTTATAATAACTCTTATAACCACCCCATGTGGTTGATGCCTTATAATAACATTATAAGTTTTATATTATAATAACCTACCATAAGATATACTATCCCATAAGATATATATCCATAGACTACTAATATGTCTCTCATACGAAATTTTATATTCATTAACAATGATAATATTAACTTATTACCACAGATACTAAAACCTTATAAATTGAGACAAAGTGTTACATGTTTAGATTTACCAAAAATTTAGCATGACCCATTCGAATATCAAATATCTTATAAAATAAAACTTGAAATATATATTACAAACTATTATTCATTGGATATCAAAACATCAACATTAAAAATATGAAATAAATGGCATATATATGCATATGTATATATAAAATCTACAAAATAAATATATTATGATTTCAAAAATGAAAAATGAATAAACATGGTTAAATAGTTGCGATAGAAAAAAATAGAAATGACATCCTATACCCTAGCCTTCTTATCTCATACCAATACCTTGTAATCCATGACATTTCTCTTCATAATACACGGATTTCCTCCTAAAATGATTTATAGATTCTATATATCAAATAATAAATCTATCTATATACAAATGAAAACCCCATCATGTACATCGATATTGGGTAAGCACAAATGATTTATTTAGATTTACTTTTCCTTTAACTCCCCAAAGTGAAAGTGATAAACATGCACATGTTTATATGTTTTTGATGAGTGATCATAATACCATCCCACATTATATATAAAATAAAAAAACAGGAATGTTCTTGTTTAATTGAAGGGAAAAAATATCTACTAAGCCTAAATTACCCCTCTATTTCAACCCAATATATTCTAGACACCCTTTTCTATAAATATTGACTTTACCCATGAACTTTTAAACCAAATGAAAGTATAAATATAATGGAATCTCTTAACATAATGTTACCCTACAAAATAATCAAATAAAATAATTTTTTAAACCCCAATGTAATGGGGTAAATCATTATTATATCAAAAAAATAAAAAAAAATAGTTAAGGAAAATTTGATAATTAAAAATACACTTACTAAAATATTTATTACCATATTTTGTTCCCAACTCAACATTTGAGTAAAACCTTCTAAATAATCTGAAAATATAATAAATATAACCAAAAAATATATATTATTTAATTTATAATATCAATACCCATCAAGGGGGATGAATTCCACAAAATACCGATTAGTTATCACATGATACCTACATCATATCACTAGTATCATAAAAATTGTGCTACCCCTATGTACCCTTATGAGATAGAATCCAATATTATCATTTTAAAAAACATAATAATTTAGATTAATAATTTTTTTTATTCCTCTAATTTGTGATTTATAGGTTCTAGATGAGTTAAGAGAGTGAGTGAAAAGGTTAATTTAGAGGAGAAGTTGTGTTTTAACTAAAATTTTATCTCAAAGGCAAATCTCTCCATAATGAGTAATCATTTTACTATGATTTACTACCCAATGGAATAGAGTTGGAAGTATTTACGTTGGATGTTATGTTATATTCCTTGCACAATGATTTAATTCACCATTATGTAATGTGTTACATTAATATATAATTAATTTGGGAGGAATGATTTAATGACTCATGTTGTTAGAGTGTTATATAGTGATGTATTTTGGGATATTTTGGATTTAAGGGGAATGTTGGTTATAAAATTAAAAGGAAGTGTGGTTTTTCCAAGAAGGTTTAGAGTCTATACATTTTAGTTTAACATGATGTCTTATTCTATAATGTTCTTTAATTTTATCAAAATTAAATGGTTTTTATTGTGAGATATAGGGAATAATAAAGTATTTTAACCTTGGTCTTTGAATTTTAGTTATTCAACCCTCATTACAACATAACATGAAGTATTAAAATATGATTATTAAAATCATTTTATTATATAAATATTTAAGTGTTTTTAAAATTCTAATCATTTTCTATTGTTTCCACCAGCATTTTAAACACCTTTTAATAATTTTTGACATCTTGGAATGAACATTTTGTTTTTCTATAATTTCTTCTCATTTTTGGTTTTATTTTCAATGAATGAGGTAATTATTCCATTTTCCTCCTTCTTCTTCTTATTCTTATTATTGTTATTTTTATTCATATTATCCCCTTTCCCCTTGGGGCACCTATACATTTTATGTGTTAAGATGATGATAAATTTATGTTTTATTTATTTTGTGGAGGAATATAATGAGTTTGTTAGAATTTGATCACAAGTTTTCTCTTTCTTGGTTTTATTTAGGTAAGGAGATGAAAGTTAACTAATAAAGATATTGAATTGGATTAAATAAATAGAATGATGGAATTGAGTTAATTTTTTTTAATTTATTTTCATTATGAATGTTGTTCTAGTGATTTAGTTTTTACCTAATCATGTTACTATGAAGTTGGTTTGTTATTAATGATAAGTAGAATAATGTTTCAAATTGGATATAGAATCAAACTATTGTAATGATATAAATAAATAAGAATATATAATTTATTAATTATTCTTTTTATAATTATAATAATGGATGATAAATTAAAAACTATTAGGTTAAGTCTTAGTAATTATTATGCTATTTATATTACTTATTTCATATTGTGCAAAATATATGTAATTAAGATTTTGTGATGGAAGATTAAATGAGGAAATAATATTATTGTTTTTATTTTTTTGTGGTATATGTTTATATTATAGATATTGTATTAGAGGGAATTTAACACCCCGTGACTTTAAAATAATAACATTATGTTCGATACCGTACATGACACTCAACACTGAGCGCAAAAGAACTATAAATATTATTATTTAAATATGACCATTATAAGGACCTTATTGATGTATCTCAAGTTCACATGTAAAATGTTTCTACGGTTTCCTTTACTGGGCCTTCTGCTCACCCTTTCTTTTGATGTATGTCCCCAGGATATGGGATGCATTAATGAACCTAGGGTGAACATAAGGATAAGACTTTCAAGAGTTTAAGAGGAATGTTTTATGTTATTTTCATGTATTATGTTCTTGGATTCCAAGACACTAAACCTTAAATATCCTCAGTTTTGTATAATGTAATGAAAGTTTATGTTATAAATAGGCGGGATGCCATAAAAATGGTGATAAATTTAGTCATAAATCCATTTATTTGAGCTTGTATGGAAATTGAAGGGGAGTTAGATATCGAAAATTCTTCTAGATTCATAGATTTATGTAAGTTTGGTTAATAAAATCCAAAGGTGGAGAATGTTTTAACACAAAGATTGGTTGTTATATTTACTAATAATAATTGTTGAAATGTATAGTATTGTATTTGATGACAATAATTGTTAAGAGAATATTGAAAGAGGATTTTCAATACTTTGAGAGTCATGAAATATTTTTGGCATTGATATATATGGTGTGTAATCATTGGAGATTTTAAAGTATGGGGAAGAGTATGGAAAACCCAGAGAGGAATCCATGGATCGATTTCATTTACTATATAACGAAATTTTCAATGGACTGTAATGCACAATATATCTTAATATCCATATATTTATAGGAGTTTCTATATGAATAATATTGAATGTTGATGCATTAATCTAAAATGGATAGATTTTTTGATGATAAAAAATTTATTAATATGGTCTATTAAAGTACAAGAAGAAGAAAGATCATGTATGGAAATACCTGGAGATGGATAGGATTTTTTTAGAGATAGATGAGATAACCATGCTATGGAGGTCACTTGACCACACAATAGATAGAAAAAAACATGTAATATAACATGGATGAAGGATTTTTGGAATGAATGGTGTGAAGTTAAAATTCTTTTTGGTAACAACATTTTGATTTATGGCATGATGATAGTTATTATGTAGAATAAAATGGGGTGCTATATATTTGTAGGAGTAAATACATCATGGTTTTTATATTTGTGTAAGATATAATGCGATATTGAATGGTGACCATACCATAGTGGTTTCTGTGGTTATGGAAAGATAAATATGAAATAATATTAAAATCATAGTACAAGGGTGAATAATATCATGGAACAAGAAGGTTGAACTAAAATTAAGATTTGGGGTTTAATTATGTCATGAAAGAATACATTTTGATTATTGATAATTCAATATTGAACTAGAAATTGGCATTAAGTCATAGAGGAAGATGAAAAAGAATCTATTTCATATAGATTTTAAGTATATAATGGTTAATGGATTTTTATTCCATGGCAGGTCATGGTTTGGGAAAAATTTGAATTTTGAAATAGTAATAGATCTTGAGATATGTATTTGAACATGTTGTGGTTTGTGAAGTAGTGGTTGATATGGTGATAATCTTACAACACTAAGGAGGACAAAAAACTAGAAAAAATATATATGATTAAATCCAGATGACGATTCTTGGGATTTGGATGGTTTATTTTTTTCATTAAAGATGTATTTTTTACGTCCCAACCACTTTTCACTCTATATAAACTGGATAGGGTCAAAGAATGACCCTAGGAATACCTCCCCATATGCTAGGGGATACCAACATGTAGCGGGGTTAAGGGTGTTACCATGGGGAGACAATACCTCATACTAGAGTGAATAATTCTAGTAATATCACCAAACATAAACATAACAATAATTAGAGTATTAATACTAAATAAATAATAAATCATGTTATAATAATGAAAATATGAAAAAATTAACCAAAACAATTCATGGTTATACCAGAATACAATGATTTATTTCCCATTGGTTGGATCACAATATAGTAAATGAAATAAATATAATGTATGAGGGCTCTTCCAAATCATCATTATCATTTAGATTTATATTTAAATAGTGAGAAAGCAGGATAGGAAAGGCCTGCAAAATAGGATGGGGGAAAAGACTATGGGGGTCTAAAGAGAAAAAGACCGAGAGCATCCCCTATAATGATGTTAATGCCCATCAGTTTTAGGTTATGATGGTTATGAAAAATAATCTATTTGGGCCTATAATTTAAAGTTAGGCTAGGTAGTCTGCTACCTTATTACCCTCCCTCCATGTGTGATAAGCTTTAAGGTTGTTTTCAATGATACCACAACTCTTACTAATGATATAATAAATAGACTATGGGATAACATTGAGATATTGGAGTGCGCCATGAACCAATATTGAATTGGTTTCAGCTTCCATGAGATCCATCCCCTTCTTCTTTCACTCTATGAGACCTGTCAGCATGGTCTTTGCCTCTTCCATCAGCAACATACCTTGTCCCAACCATATTGTGAAATCCAAGATGGCTGATCCATGGCTATCACGAATGATCACCCCGCCACACATAACTCTTGAGACACATGATCCATTAGATTTCATCTTTAATTCATGAGGGGGAGGTTTCCATCTGACCCACATACCTATAGATATATTGATGTTGTAAGGAGTATCATCAAAAGCATGAAAAAACCATTTTAAAGAAGGTTCCTCCCTCTAAGTGTTGACAACCCGGACCATATCAATAAAAAGATTTTTAACTCTAATAATGATCTCATGTCCAGACGAAACCACCCGATTATGAAGACACTTATTCCGCACCTTCCAAAAACACTTGTATCCTGCATGAAAAACTAACGTGTGTGACATTATTTCTGACCCTCTTCCCCTAATCCATGGAACCAGTGAACAAGAAAAGGCTACTCTCCCATGCTAGGAATGGAAAATGCAGTGAACTCAGCAAATATATGCCATAACTCCTTCTCCCATTCACTCTTGGTGAATAGGTGGCCCAAGCATTCATCCTTGTGTCTCCTACATCAGTGACACCTGGATGCCATACTCAAAATGCATCACTTAATATTCTCATCAGGGGGGATTTCATTGTCATGAATTCTCCAGCTGAGAAAGTTATACATTGTGGGGATGTTCCTGGCCTATAATCCTCATTCCAATCATTCCATTCATCCAGTGTGAGCAAGACCCTATGATAATCCTTGGTCATGAAAGAGCCTAAGGAAGATGGGGTGAACACACATCTATCAGGATCTGAGGTCAACTCAATGAGATGAAAAATTTCTAGCTGGTCCTTATCCAAAACTGTATTAATTAATGACCAATGGAGGCTGACCTCTCTAAAGGATATGTCGGTGGCTGGGAAACTTGGGAATCCAATGACCTCTCCACACTAGTTTTCATGATAGAAAGATACTTCACCGGTACCTACAAGTGTTATGGTCACCTAATAAGGGTGTGAGTATAACAATATAGGGAACCACCAACATGGTTCCATACATAACTATTAAAGAAAATATATACATGTGGTTTGATTAGAAAATAAATGTAGCTATAGAAGCATAAATAAATAACCACCATGAACCATTATTTTCTAACATTATACATGAGACTGAAACAATCCTACTTCATCCAATGTGGGGTGTCATTGAATATGTCACACAAAAATTATAACAAGTACCATCACTTAGAGATACTGAGAAACCTGTCCAGAAAAACACATTTAAAAATCAGGGGAGTTCCCTTTTAGGAATCTTGCACTGGGAGACTGGGGTGTGTGTCTACCCTGTATAGGAATCCACCACCTAGTTCTAGGGGAATACCTTTCCATAAAAACTACATCTGAAACATAGGGGAGTTAATTGCTAGAAATCCATCCCTTGGATCTAGCGTTATGTCTCTACGATACTAGTAATCCATCACATGGAGCTTAGGATTTGTATCTTTGATAATAGGAATCCATCTACTAGAACCATGGTATAAAATTTTAAGACTAATGCATCCAAAACTCAAAGAACATCCCAACATAGAGTCCATATCTTTGATCATGGGGTTTTTATCCCCCCTTATAGGAATCCATCACTTAGAGAAAATGCATGACCTAATAGGAAAAATACATCAAGATAGTCAGGGGAGTGCCCTTCCAAGAATCCATCACCTGGATCCAGGGGTCTGTCTCCCACATATTAACCATCCATTATCATATTAGTAGGTGAGAAGGCTTGATCTAAGGAGAACATCCATGGAATCCCATATTTCACAATATATATCAATGGGTATTTTATCCCACCCTAGTCATATCATAAAATGCCTCTCGATTGGATGGCTATCCAACTAATCCTATACTATTGGAACAAGTTCCTCCTATCAAGTAAAAAACACATCAATATCATAGAAATAACATGATCAAATAACTGATTTAGGTTCTAATGTGACACCTATAATCATCACTACCCATTTCCCATAAAAAACTCTCTAGGGTAAAAATATGATTGGGGTACACACTAGGTCACGTAGAAAACCTCATATGATGGATACCCCTTATAGAATCCTCTATTTCATTATCATCTCCTCGTTAATAACAATAACTTAGATGGAATCACATCCATTAGAATCATCATCATCATAATGCCACAAACATGCTGGCTTTATAGGAAAAGAATCACTAGAATTGTACTCAAGAGATGGAATAATATCTGTATCACTTTACTATTCACCTCAGGTTTGTCCTCTCACTGAACCCATCCACAATTACCATAGGGTTTACACACCCACATACTCACATATCAAGAGGATGATTACTCACCCCCATACACAACACAACTAAACCTAAGGATTCAAGGTATCTCAAGGTTCCCACATGGCCTACTTGGCCCAAAAACCCTAGTCTATCAACATTTTATACATGGAAGTCACTAATGTAACCTTTAAATATCTTCTATATGAGTTTTTCATTTAATTATCACCCCTTAAGGATAAAGTGTCACATGGAACACATTATCATAATCATGGCCTCATCGATTTGAAATGAGGGCATCAAGACAGCGAATATGTTCCATTAGAATCCCTTAGAACTTTGTGAAACTAAATAATAGGTATTGAATTTGATTTAGACAATTTATTTATTTTAAATAGGTTTTTTTCCAATCTCGTGAGACCACATATCACATTCTATATAAATAAATTAATGAAAATTCAATATGGTCATGTTATGAGAAGAACCGTTAGTTCATGGGTTATCTGATTTTTAATGTATCTTAGCCACTCTCACTAAGATCCAAAGAAGCTCAAACATCCATAATCCTTCCACACAAGTGTGTAACTGAGGGAAAAAAAATCCGATTTAGTAAATTATAAATATTTATAATTAATTGAACAATTTAAAAATATTTAATCAATTTAGTTCAATTTGGTATAAATGATTAATTACTCACTATGTTATCTAAACACACCAAAAACTTGGAAAGCTACATGAATAAGTTACCCTTAACATTTATACTAATATCCTTGAAAAAATAATTACAAAAAGATTCTGGTCAATGGACAATTTAATTTAACTTAGGAAAAAACTCAAATAAAGTCAAAGAGTGATGTAATTTCATTGAAATAACATGAAATGATGTGTGATCACGACCATGATACATCCTACACACTTCACATGTATAATAAATAATATTAGGATTATCTAACAATGATCTAGGGAATCATCTCAAGAAACCTAGATTATGACATACGAAATTAGTGGCTAATTGAATGAATTAAGAATAATGGAAGGGGAGGAGATAATTCACCATGAATATTCAAAGACATCACACCAAAATCCACCCAAAATTATGGGGGATTGAATGAGTAATGGGGGAGACCCTCCCTTTTTTTCTCACACAAGAGTAGAAGATAGGGGATTCCTGATGCCTTAAAAATCTAGGGGAAGAAAATGAGGTATTTTACACTCTAAAACTACAATGGGTAGAAAAAAACATGCATCATGACTACTATTATGATATGGTGCACCTCCCAATAGGCCCTTGAGAACCTAGAGTTTCCTAACACCACACTAAAGCCCCTTACTGCTCTATGTTTTCCACTGTGGATCCTCCCTCACACCACAACTTGGATCTATGGTGATTTAGAGATTCCTTCACTTTTTCTAGGAACTATAGGATTTTCAAAACCCATATCAGGCTCCCCATTTTATATATCCAAGCCTCTTAGGTTCATAATTCATCCAAAATTATATGAATTCAAGCTTGGGAACTTTACCCTCAACCATGGGAACAACCAAAACATGATCCTCTCTATGGTGGTGAACCTGTAGAAAAAATGTTCGCAGATGCACCAAACCATGCTCCAATATCCACCAAAACACCCAAAAAATATCATTGGAATTTTTTTATCTGAAAAAAATCATCTCAAGATGATTAAAATTTTTATATCATGATCTTATTACCGATTACCAAAAATATCCCTTTTCCAAATTTAGAAATTTAAATTTATGTTGAATTTCATTACTAAAAAAGGACAAAGGGTTTTATAACCATCCCACCATAGAAATTCTCATCCTCAAGAATCCTCAAGGGACATTCAACCATTTACATTATCTTATTTCGAGCATTAATTCATAACCATCTCACAGGGTTTTACTCTTGAATGATGAACAATATTTCACTATGAAACTCCAAACATGAGGCTAACTATTCACCATAACTCAATCCACCAGTCACCACCATTACTAAAAAATAGAGATGATGCATACCCTCACCTGTTTATCTTAAGAAATCATGGTGTCATCAATCAATTCATTACTATGATCATGGTTATTTCCACTATAATACACAACTAAAAATGACCAATTTATATCCATGATAATCCCCAATATTAGAATCTCCTACCAAAAAACATTCTTTGCAGTATAAGGACCCACTCAATGTAGTTTCCATATCATTACACCAAATTACACATAAAAACACTAGTCAAATGTTCAATGTATTATCATTATAAAAAAATCATAGTTATACCCATATATGTACTACCTTATCACCGAATCACAATGCATTTACTTCCGAAGTCAACCCACTATTCTTTATGTACCCACACCAAAGAAAAAATATTACTGATAGTGGAATTCTGTGAATAAATACTCAACCAACCAAATCCACAATCATTCCCTTCTCCTAACCATCAACACACCCTTTATCTATGACACCCTTAGATCATATTAGAACCATCCCAATACCAATGAAAACACATGAACTATGTATAATTCCACATCCAAATCCAAAATATGGTAGTCTATATAGAACTGGATATAATTAAATTCACTTACTCACCGGTATCCAAAGGCCTCCATAACAGTCCAATGACTAGTCTAATCATACCCATGATTCTATACACACTAAGGTAATACCTATAGGTCCCATTCTCTATCCATCACCATACATAATGATTGGACATAACTGTCCTTCTCATACTCGATCACCAATGAAAAACATCAACTTCCACCCATTCTTGGATCATGGGAACATCATCTTTAGGATACGCAGGATTTCATCTATAATGAGGGTAAAACCCTATAAAAATCAATGTTGTAATACTCACTGTATGAAATTCCTTATCTCACTACTCGAGTGTAACCTCAACAGGTTTCATTAACACATTAATGTTTCTTATCCAGAACCATGCTCATACACTATCAAATCCTAACAATATTCCATTCAGGGTGTCATAACCATCACAATGGTGACATTACTCATCAAAATGTATAGCAACTATTCCCACAAGAATATTAATTATTCAATCATTATTCAGATAGTAAATAGTAATCACTGATCTACAATTCAATGGATCTTTTCATAACGAATGCATACATAAATATCTCATAAAAATACAAAAATAATATGATCCCATACCACTAAATCATAGATCATAACTCACAATCTTATAAGTTACATGTCAACAATACTAGGATCACACTTCTAATCAACATAACATGATCCTCATATATGTCATCACATCTATCCAGAATCAACCTAAACACTTGACATGGGCCTATCATGGGGTGTGGAAAAAAATTATTTATTAATTTAAAACGTAGTAAAGTGGTTAAACTAGGTTTTCTATGGAGAGGAGTGCACAACACTCACATATGTAAGTTTAAATTTGAGATGAAGTGGGGCCCTTTTTGTATTTTTTTTTGTGTTTTAAAAAAAAAATTAATGAAACAAAAGAAATAATTAAATTAAAATATTTTAAAAAAATTGACAAATCATGTGTTTAAAACCAGTGATTATAATCTGGTGATCAGGTTGGGGCTATTTTTCTAATTTAAATATTATCATAGTTCCAATGTATCCCATCCTATTCTGCTAAGACGATTGATGTGAGATTTCACGATCGCAACGTCCCACTCCCTTGGTTAATGGTGATGGGGAGAGTAAAACTTATCAAGATATTAGTTTAGTTTATTTTCCTTAATTTTGAATAAGAGTTTTAGAGAATACCCTCAATTTATTTAGTCAATTCCTGACCGGATCTTGTTTATCCCAAACAGTCAAGAATATACACTACTCCACCCACACGTACTAACGATTGTTTAGTAATTTTCCACTAAGTCCTAATATACTCCATCATAAATAAACCAGTACCTATTGGAGGGATATAATTATCATTTAAAAATGAAATAATAACAACAAAATCTAAAATCCAATACAATCTCCCAGGATAATTAATATTGATAGTAAAATAGGAATCCAACTTCGTAGAAGAGAGAAAGATTTCATATCATTAGGTTCATGGAATAAAACATTAAAAAAGATAAAAACCAACCTTAACCAATCACTCATAATATTTACCCCACTATTTTAAGGGTAATTGACACTAAGTGGGAAGAATAATATATTACAACACTAAAAATAAATAAAAGAGGGAGAAAGAAGAACATAAAAATTTCCATAGGAATATGTCCTCTAAAAGTTTTCTTCTATTCTTCCAACCAGATGGCCGAAAAATATTGAGGTCTATTCTTATAAGATGTTACAAATTTATTTGGTCATCTACAATTGAAATTTTAGAGTATTTGGATTGTTTTAAATAAGTTATGGATGCCTTAATAAAATGTACTTTTTATGGCTATTGAACACTATTCCACCAACCCCCACTTTGATCGGTTCAATAGTGACCTTAACGAATGAATTTCTCCATGAAATTTAATTTTCAGCTTCCAAATAGATCCATATTTTTAACCCATATAAAATCATACCATTTGGACGTTTTTATCCCAAGATACGTCTCATTTAATGAGTTAGGTTCCATTCTGTCGACCACAATAACTATTTAACATAGTTGATTTTTTTGGGCATGTGGGAGTTCGAATGGGATCTGGTTCTAGAATCATAATTTTTTGCCAAAAAAATTATAAGACTACAAAATTAATCACATGAGTTGGATCAAAATTTTAGCAGTTATTCTAAAAAAATAGAAGCAATAGAAAATGGGAAAATGTCCATATTTAACAAACCTTCACATTTAAGCCGAAAATTCCCAAAAAATACAAAATAATGAAAATAAGATCTAATTTATTAATTATAAGGGATTAAATCACTGAAAAAAATGAATAATTTTGAAAATATTATCACTATCAATTCCCCTACACTTATCTCTTTGAATCTGAGACATGTAAACACCAGTATCAAATCAAATCATATTTTATAACACATATCATTAAGATCCAACAATTTAACACAAGGAAACAAAAGATAAAATTAATAATAATAAAAAATTATTTCATGTTCTTCATTTATACAAATTAATATATTTTCACTTCATTTGACCTCCCATTCACACAATACACTTACATCACTTTCATTTTTTCTTATCACATGAATGTCAATTTTTCTGTAATGTCTTTCTCATCCAAACTCATACTAGGGTAATCGTAGTCTTGATAAATTCCTACAACTCTACCATATGTTAGTTTAGGACATATATTTTAATTAGGTCTTTTTAGGGTTATTATTTGGATTATATTTGGTAGGCTTTAGATGTGAAAAATTATGAGACCAAATAAATAGGGTTTAACTCTTTTAAAGAAAAATTGTTGGATTGAAATTTTCACTTAAGTACGGTCTCATAATAACTCTCAAAATTATCAATTCATATCCATAATCATTAAAAATAATGAAATATTCAAACCATTCACAATTTCAATAGCAAAAATTTCAATCTTCACACATAAATTGTTTCATGAAATCCATGATAGGAACAACTTTCTTTCTCCATTAGAAGCTCCAGAAAGGCATAACTTCTCTTATCAGGAACTCTCTAGATATGGAAGAACTTCCAACAAAATAGTTTTTTATCATCAAACATATATATTAATCATTTTATTTTCCACCCAAATTATCACCAAATTATTTATCACAATAAAATAAAAATTCAACCACACTTAAGTTCCACTAGATTATGAAATTTCACTTCAACAGTAAGTTGGATTGGGATAATTGGCTTGTAATGTGTCTAACCATACAAGACGTTCATATCTTATAAGGTATAAAATGATTAAATGTGCATGTTAGGAAATAATTAAATTTATTCTTATGAAACAAAGGAATTTAAAAAAAATAATCACCTCAATCATTTAAAACACAAGTACATCAAACCATCAGGTTTTCATATGAATAAATCAAATTCTTATCAAATAAATAATGGCATGGTTCCCTCAAGAAGTGAGGTGAATGAGATGAATGTGACAAAAATGGTTCAACATCCACACAGGAAAGTGATTTCAATGATTAAGATAGTGATATGTTGCATGGGATTTAAAAATCAATGTGCTTTTAGTGAAATTCCTAATGATTTAAACTTGAAATAAATTCCTTTTCAGTAATATTTTAAGCTCAATTTCATGGGATAATTTTTTTTCACTCATATAAAAGGGTTTAAAAAATTTAAATGATAATAATTTCTACTAAAAAGTTTTAGAAAAAAAAAAATAAAAAAAACACAATTTTTTTTAAAAAATATACAATGTTTTAGAAAAATAGGGAAAAAAGAATTTGAAATTCCTTAACAACAATGGTTCCCCCTCACACATAAATGATACAATGAATGGAATGACTTAAAATTTATTTAACATGTAATAATAATTTAAATTAAATCACAATAATAAATAAAGGAATAAAGATAGGTAAAACCTGACTTATTGGTAATGAAATGTTGATTTAATCACCTAAGTACTGCACACTGAAAACCTATAACTAAAAGTAGGGAAAATAATATAATAAATTAATTAAAAGAAAATAAAATAGAAATTGAGTGAGAAAATAAAGATAGATCTTGGTTTAATCCCACTATTTGGCCTTGGGTTTTGACTGCATCCTGATGGGAAGTTCCAGTTGGTTATCCCCAATTTGATGGTGGATTGAGTTTCTATGAGATGAACCAACAAAACTTCTTCTTTCTATATTTCACTTCATCCTTTTTGTTGATAACTACATTGATATAATATACCAAATAAACCCCTAGGAAAATTATATGCATCTTATATAGTGGGGTTAGGATAAAAAATGAGTCATCTTTCTTGGTTTCAACTTTCACAACTTCTTCTTCACTCTTCTGTAGTTTCTCATGGTATGTTTAATCCAAAGAATAGTTAAAGGAAAAGTCATAGTGTAATTATATTTGAACAAAATTAAAATATGAAGAATCAATATCAAATTATTCCCTTTAAAATTAGTAATATTGTGTCTCTTTTTCCTCAAGAAAATAAACTTTGGTCTACTCTGTAACTCCCTTTAATAAGTGTTCAAGAAGTTTAGGGAGATCTAGATGTTCTTAATTAGATGCATATTCTTTTTCTTCCCCTTCCACCAATGCAATAGATGTTATGACCAAATATGAAAATTTCATGCAAGTGGAGGTGATACTCCGTAAGGATTACATAAAATTAGAATATAATGATCTCTTGAAAAGATCATCTCCCTGAGTTTGTTCAGCTTTAAATTCTTCTTCTGTGGAAATAACCTCAGGGAGTTGAGTAGAAGCAGTTTGAGGCAGGTGGTGATGCTCCTCTAATTTATGAATCTCATTTGAAAAATAATATAAGACTAAGGGAGAATATTCTAAGTCCTTTTAAAATTTGTAAAAATCAGGAATGTAATGGGAGAATTGACTTAGCTCCCAGGCCATTGCTTCCAAAATTTCCGGGTTCATTTCCTCCCTCTGGCTAGCTATGTATTCTTTGAATGCCTACTCCCCAATATTTGATTTATAAAATAACCTCACCCATCTGAAAATAACATAAACACCATACTCCATGAACAAGGGGGGGGGGAATATTAAAAGGTTCTTTCACTTGTGGAAATGTATTCCAATAATTAAAGAAATAATCATTTGAAAACATAATAATTATTTTTTGAAAAGTTTCAAATATTTATAAATAGATTGTAGCACTACATCCCTAAAAAAGGTGAAATGTTTTGACATGAGACTATAGAGGGGTGTGTAAAAAATTATTTTTTAATTTAAAATGTAGTAAATTGGTTAACCTAGGTTGTCTCCAGAGAGGAGCACACAATAATCACATATGTCATTATAAATTTTTTAAAAAAGTGGGTCTGTTTTTGAAATTGTTTGGTTTTGAAAAAAATGCAGCGAAAAAAACGAAATAAATAATGTAAAAAATTTAAAATAAATTGACAATGCATGTGATTAAAAATAGTGATATTAATTGGGTGATCAGGTTGGGTTTGTATTCCCAATTGCAATGTTATTATAGTTTCAATTTATCCAATCCTCTTCTACTAAGCTGAATAAAGTCATATTTCGTGATCACTTCCTCTCACTCCCTTGGTTAATGGTGATGGTGATAGTGAACTATACCAAGATATTTCCTTGGTCTACTCTGCTTCCTTTTATGTAATATTTTCAGAGAATACCCTCAATTGATTTAGGTAATTCCTGATCGGGTCTTGTTTATCCCAAAATATCAATAATATGCACTACTCCTCCCACAAGTACTAATGATCGTCGAGTAATTCACTATTAGGCCCAGATATATTCCACTGTATATAGACCATAACCTAGTGGAGGGAGGTAATTATAATTTATCAAAGAAATAATAATAACATAATCTAATATAAATTACAATCCCACAATATAATAAAAATCCTTATTAGAATTTTAAACCAACATCATAGAAGAGAGAATGATTTCCAACCATTATGTTTATGTACTCGAACATTATAAAAGATAAGATCTATCCTTCCCAAATCAGTCATAATATTTACCCCACCATTTTTAGGTTAATTGAGATGAAGAGGTAAGAAGAATAATTTACACAGCTAAAATTAAAGAAAATAGGGGAATATAAGAACAAAAAAATTTCCTCTAGAATCTGGCCTCTAGAAGTTCCCATTTGATTTTCCCACTAGATGGACAGAACATTCTATGGTATCTTATTATATGCCATTCCAAATTGTGTTTTACATATACCCTATAAAATTAAAATCATTTGGAGTCATTTAAAATATTTTATTGCCACCTTAATGAAACTGACTTTTTATAACTGTCGAACACTATTCCACCAACGCACTTTGACCGATTCAATGGAAAACATAATGAAAGAATTTCTCCTTGAAATTTAGTTTTCCACTTCTCATTCTATTAATCTGTTGAAACCAATGATAAGAATTCTATTTTTCATTTTTATCCATCAATAATCCTCATTTAATGAGGTTGGGTCCATTCTACCGACAAAAACAACTGTTCAACTTAGTCGTTTTTTTGGGCATGTGGGAGTTTGAAACGGCTCAAGTTCCAGAAGAAGAATTTATAGCCCATGAACACTAGCATCCTAAAAAAGGAATAACTTGAATTGTATCAAAAAATTTGAAGTTATTATTGAAAAATAGTAATTAAAAACATCTAAATGTTCACATTTAACAAATTATCACATTTAAGTCCAAAATTCACAAAAAAATATGAAATGATTAAAATAAGCTCATGTTGATTATTTATAAGGGATTAAATCATTGAAAAATATATGAATAATTATAAAAATATTATTACTATTAAAAAACCTCTTTCAAATCATTCATTTCACCTATTACACAGTATACTTCACAAACTCCCACTATCTGATGATGTTAGAAAACTAAAAGCAGATATATATACTCTCACCGCACTCCTAAAAACACACCTAGAAATAATAGGGGTAGACACTCTATTGATGCTCATCCATATAACTAATCATTCATACAAAAATATCCTCAATATATTTATATCATGGAATCCCATGTAATCTCTTCACCTATACCACATACCTAAAGGCACCTCCCACACACCGATCTCATAAACCGAAGCCTAGACCCATTATTTCCATCCCTAAGTCACTCATAAACCTAGTCTGACCCTCATATCTCTTTGTTTACCCTTATATATCACATCTCATATAAACCGTAATACATGTCTCAACCCTATTTGGAGATTTAATTCAATAACTCTATGCTCGTTAACCTATCCCATAAGTCATATCTTACATAGGTCATATCCTATAGGCAACATCCTTATTACCATTTCTAACATTACTCAACAACTCACATGAAAAAAATAACCACTCTAGAGACTCAAACACACCATGAAACATATGAAAATTCATCAATTTATTAGGGAACACAGTCTCAATGGGTATCCACATACAGGACTACCTTCTCATGAATCTATTATCTCAAGAAAATCCTCACCATGCCTCCACATGCAGGAGTTTCCCCGAATAGGATCACAATATTTAGAAGATCTGCACCGAGCCTATATATATGGAAGTCAGCCCTCAAGGATCACAATCTCATCATTCTGTATTTACATATATAATTAAATAATCCTACCATCATCCATGTTGGTTATCCCATAATCAGATGGTTCGGTTGTGTAGAATGGTAACAATAAACTATATGAAAAAACTATATAGGTTCATGTTAACACCTTAAATAACTGAACCTATTTTCTAATCCCCAATAACTGGTTTATCCCCAAGTCATCACATGACTGTACTTACCCATTCTGGGTCAATGTACATCCCTTATACATGGGGACTGTATAGCCATCATAATCTAGTATCTCAACATAAGATCCACATGAAATTCTATGAGGAGAAAATATACTATAGTTCGTAGGATTATAATTATACCACGATGTTATATGGAAAGATGAAATAAATTATTTTTTGAAACTTTAAATAAATGAACCCTATCATTAGCTATAAAAAATAACACAAACTCTTATATTTCATGTTAATGATATATGACGAACATGATACATGAACATTTACATATTACTAATAACCCAAGATCCAAAAATCCAAAAATCAGTAATTTCAAAAAACAATTTCATCAAACTAGGTGAAAGCACACAACTTTTAAATTAGAAACCAAGAACAAAAATCCCATTCCCTTAGTAATCTAGATTTTTTATTGGAAAGAAGTTCATGACATACCCGTATGATATCTATCATAATCTTTGACACATTCCTTGGTCACATGTATAACATCTCCGAAAACAATATGAAAAAATAATGTGATAAACTATGACATCAACCAAATAAAATATCTAATACAACATTTCAATTTTCTATCCCTAGTTCACTATATAGTAGCTATATCGGGCCACCACAAGACCTTAGATGCACCTCCCTATATTCTAGAGGATGCTGACTAAAAACGAGGGTTGATGGTGTTTCTGTGAATAGAATATACCACCATATTTGATTTTGGAATAATAGAAAAATCAACCATTATCCACATGAAAATAACTATAGTACATATAATCAATAAATAAGAAACCATTCTATAATAATGAACATTTGGAAACAACCAGTCATATAGACTCATGTTCATTCCAACAAACAATGATTGACCACCCATTAGGATGATTATAATAAACTTAATGAAATTAATAAAATGTATATGGGGTCTAATATATCTTCGATCCGTACCTAAACAATATTATAACTCTATAAAATATTTTCCATAAAAATGATCCAAACCTAAGCCTCAACCCTTCTCGAACCTAGGAACAATGAGATCTACTTAGGGAAAAAACAATTTTTCGCCATGAAATATTTTTGTGATTAAAACTCAATAGGGAAAAAAACATGGTCCCATACATATTAAGTAAATGAAATTTATACACATGATATGATCATAAAACAAATTAATCTATAGAAGCATATAAAAATAACCATTTCTGATCCTGAGGTTATTACATGATTCTTGGGATCAACCAAAACATACTTCTTCCAATTTTGGGGTGTCTATGGGAATGTCACACAACCATTCCAAATAGCATGATCACATAGAGCTAGGGTGAACCCTACCTAGAAAACCACATCTATAAATCAGGGGAGTTCCCTTTTATGAATCTGTCACCCAAAGATACTAGTGTGTTTCTACCCTACCATGTTTCACTTACATGGAGACAAGGTATAATCTACTGGGAAAAATGAAAATGGAACCCACGGGAGTACCCTATTAGGAATCCATCACCTAGATCTAATTAGTGACTCTACCTTTCTAGGAATCCAACAACAGGTGCTAGGGGTGTGTCTCTACCCTACCATATATCCATAACATGGATCAAAGGTATAACCTAATATGAAAAATAAATATGAAACATAGGGGAGTGACCTATTGGGAATTCATTACATGAAACTTGAGTTATGTCTCATGTAACATCCTTCCTATCCTCATTAGCGTGAGTTGATTCATAATTGCTACTTGGACTAAATAAAAATCCCTAAGATTCCAAAGGATGCCATAAAATTCCAAGGGATTCAATAATATTGGGGGATGAATTTCTATTTTAAAATAAAAAAAATCACAACCAACAATACCATAACCAAAATAACAATATTATGCATGATAAGAATGTAATGAAACATAATGTAATACCAAAATACAACAATCCCAAAATACACAATTGCCAATATTAGTGTACCAAAGAAGAATACCACTTCAAAACCTCAACACTCCAAATACATTGACCTAGAAACTCCTAACTTGAACCAAGCTCTAATTCCACAATCCATGACCAACTATCATGAACCACCACTAAATAAATGTGAAACTTTATCCTTACCTATGTCTAATTAAACAATATCTGCAAATTCACCAAATTTCCCAAGAAAGGGGTGAGTAATGAAACCTAGAAGGTTTTTCCCAAATTACTTACCTACTCACTCCACTAGGATAGAACATTTAAGCACATTTAAATTTAAAAAATTATATAAAAAAATGTGAAGCATTTTATACCAGAATATAAAATAATTTACATGACAAAACCATTTCCCTACCAAATCCCTTTCAAAGGAAAGAAACCAAAAATGTAATTTAACTGTTAATCAATAATACCATATAGTAATTTAATATCCCACTTTATATAACCATGAACACAAACACACATATCCACAGAATCGTTTTGTTTACCATTGATAGTTGAACTTCATGTCTAATCTCTATCAAATTGATGGTGGTACTTTAAACCATTATCCATCCCATTCAACTAACACATAACCATTTAATCGAAGAAAATTTCCAAACAAATATTTACTAAACTAGTTAAATAAACAAAAAAATGTATTGAGAACACATTCCAACAAAATTTCCATACATCAAAACAAATAACAATTTTAAAATGATGTTTCCACTTTCACATTCCACCGAAATTTCTAACTTTCACAATTTTATAAACCGTCACCCATGATTTTTCCCATAAATAATTTCACAACAATTTAAAAATTAATTTCTTTATAAAAATATACAATTACATGTAAATCATTATAGTTCTAGAAAGATTATTCAAGAGATAAGCCACCTAACTTATAAACTATGGAGAAAACGAACAACAACATAATTTCTTCAACAAAACAAGGTCAAATATAAAAAAACCCACCATAGATCATGTTGCCTAACATCCGCATAGCTATATCACATTATTATTGGCATAAATTTTATTATATATTTTCAAAAAGGATTATATTTATGAATATAAGATAGGGTAGAAAATTATATCTAAGAAAAACCACCAAGAATGGAGACTTACCACACAATACAGCCTTCAGCGCACAAAGATTTTCCATCACATCGCTCCCAAATCGAAGGGGAAGGTCTCTAAATCCTTTGAGAGGAATGAAAACATGCTTGGGTCAAAATGGATAAAAATGTGGTTTATAGTAAAATTTGAGTTAGATCAAATTTTTAGGATCTAACTTTTAACTGTGCATGGTTTTCCGCACTGTTAGGGAAACCAGGTGCTAACAATGAAAATGCCTCTGTCCCCAAAATCATTGTTACTAATGGGTGAAGTCATAGTTTAGTAAAACTGTGTGCCAACCCAGAGCCCACTTACTCTCTTTTCATGTCTTCCTGTAGAAGTTACATAGTTTATACTAACCATTCTCAAACCGTTCACTTCTAGAAAAGCCCCAAACTAATTTCAAAATTCCTCTAAACCCTACTAAACACCACCCAAAAACCATAAATACATAAATATAATAAATAAAGGAATAATTAAATGAAAATGGGGGTGATAAATTTTCCCTACCATTGTCCATTCAGTCCCCAAAATGTAGAAAACTACTGATCTCCTAAAAATTTCAAGCCATTGTCCGACTATTTCATTCTCCCATTCTAAAGTTTCTTCCAAAATTTGACCATTATACCAAAAAAACCACACAAAAAAAATACATTTCCATGAAATATGTTCTCTTGATCTTCCAAAATCAATACCGATATATGAACCAATGAAGAATCTAGCTCTAGGTCAATGTGATCCCATCAAATTAGATGGTCAGGATCAGGAAGTTACTTTTTCAATTGAGATACATGAGGCACATTATGAAATATGCTGAACTACGGTGTCGAAGGCAACCAATATTCCATATCACCCACTGATTCAAGTATCTCAAAATTACCTATGTATCAAGGAGATAACTTTCCATGCTTCCGAAAATGACATCTCCCAAGCATTGGAGAGATCCTAAAGAAAACATGATCACCCAAATTGAATAATAAAGGCCATCAATGATGATCCACATATGATTTATAATGAATATGTTCCTTATCCATATATTTCATGATCAAATGAATCTTCTTCATTGTCTCTTGGAAAAGGCTCAGCCTAACCTGTGATGTTTCACCGATTTCCACCATAAAAAGTAGAGAATGATAAGGATGCCCATACATTTCCTCAAAAGGATCCATACGTATATACGAATGACAATTTTTTTATAAAATAACTACACTAATGGTAGTTTCTCCTCCCATGAGCCACCAAACTATATTAAACAATCCCGATTTATGTCTTCCAATGTTTTTACCATCCTTTCAGATTATCCATATTTTTGAGGATGATACAACATACTCATTGTCAACTGAGTCATAAGGGATTACCGTAAAGATTTCCATAAACCTGATGTAAACTATGAATCACTATCTGATACTATTCATATTGATACTCCATGCCTCTTTAACACTTCTTAGATACATATTTTTGAAATTTCCTCCACCATAAGTGATTCATGAATAAGGATAAAATAGTCATACTTTATGAGCCAATCCACTATCACCCATATGGAATCATGTTTCTAAACCTTTCATGGGAGACCTTTTACTAAATCCATGGCTATCTACCCACATTTCAAAATAAGAATAGGTAAAGATAGAATTATACCTACTAGTCATTGATGCTTTACCTTAACTTGATGCTAAGTTAAGAAACTTGAAACAAATTCACCCACTTTACTTTTCATTCTGACCGACCAACATTATTTTTTCAATTATTTATACATCATCTATATTCCAGGATGAATAACCCGTCTTGAATGGTGGTAAACCAATATAATTTTTTCCAAAAAATCAATAGGTATGACCATCTAATTTAAAAAATAGAAAATTGAACTCCAATCTATTTCCATCCTTCAATGGTCTCCCTACTGTTTTGTTTTGACCTCATAGAAATTTATTATAAAGAAGAAATTTGTTACTATTTTACCATGTACACTAGATTAGGAACCAAATAAACTATAAATAAAACTGAAACATCGCCTCAGTCTTCAAATTACCTATGCATGTCAGCCATCACTAACATGAACTTCCATTGATCAAAAGCGTCATTTTCTAACAGACTATATGACTTTCTTCTTAATGCATATTCCACCACATTTCATTTAACCCATGTATACTTATAATCAATTTCAAACATTTGAAGATACTCCATCCATCATTATTATTTTAAATTAAAGCCCCTTTTTTGAGAAAATATTATTCAAGATCATATGATCTGTAAACAATGGAAATTTATCATGAAATAGGTAATAACACCATGTTTTCAAAGCATGAACTAGGAAGAATAAATCCAAATATTGTGTTAGGTAGTTATTCTCATGAAATTTTAACTTTCATGAGTCATAAAAAACAGCATGATCTCCCTTCATGAGAACACATCCCAACTTAGATCCCAAAGCATCACAATACACCACATACCCTTATCCTAATTCTAAAAATTACAAGACTAGTGTTGATTTAAGGGAAACATTAAGCTCATACAGAGACTTCTAAAATTACTCATTTCATTGGAATGTAACATTTTTCCTCATCAATGTTGTCATTAGTGAAGGTTGTCATGATAAATCAAGAACAAAGTATTGATAATAACAAGATAGACCAAGAAAATAGCACATCTCAATGGAATTTTTCGTAGTTTCCAAGATACAATATACACTATATTTTCTAGATCCATTGAAAAAACTCTTTTATAGATTTAAATTTTATGTAAACTTAAATCTTTTATCCAAAAATTACACTTTGATAAATTGGCATATAGATGAAGATCCCTCAAAATTATCAACATTGTTCCCAAGTGTTGCTTGTGATCATCCATTGTCCTTGAATAAACCTATATTTCATCCAAAAAAACCACCAAAAAACAATCCATATACCTTTGAAATATTCAATTCATCAATTTCATAATGATCATTGGTGTATTCGTAAGATTGAAAGTCATTACCACAGACTCATAATGGCCATATATACTCTTGGAAGCTCTCTTTGGAATATCTTCTTATTAAACCTAAAATTGGTGATATCCTGACCATAAGTAAATTTTAGAGAACCACTAGGATCCCCTAAATTTATCAAATATATTTTCAATGCATGGAATTGGATAATTATTCTTTATCATAACTTGGTTAAGGTTATAATTTTCGACACAAATCCATGTAGTTCCATCTAACTTTTTCACAAAAAGACCGGTGTGGTTGATTGAGATGTTCTAGGTTGAATGAAACCTTTGATTTATATCTCTTCTAAATGTACATTCAATTCCATTAATTCTATTTATTCCATATGATAAAAAAAATGGAAATAGGATTGGTCTCTAAGAGGAGATCAATCGTAAACTCCACTTCTCTGTGGGTGAAAACCATGAGAAATTTTAAGAAAAAAATTCTGAGAAATGATCAAAAATGGTAGAAAACTTATATTCTAGATCTCTTCCATTGATATCATAGTCAATGATACCAAATGGTATGATATAATTCTAAATTCTGGTTCCAACAAGAAAGTTTCACATACCTTTACATTATGGTCACCTTTTAATAGATGATCGACACCATCATTCATCATAAAGATAACCTATCTCATATATAAATAGATGTGATACTAGAACATTTTCAACAAATCCGTACCCATAATTATTTAATGCAAATCCATTTCAAGCACAAATAAATCCCATATCAACTCAGCTCCAATAATAGTTATAGAACAAGCATTACACATAAAGGCTTGACATTCTATTTGACTAATAAGAGTTTGGTGTTTCAAAATTGAATTAATCATCTCAACATTTCATCCCAAAAGATAATCAATTAATAAGAAATAAATTAATGGGATGAAATTGTATAAAAATAACTTCCTAAGGTTATAATTCAAAAGAATCAAACATGTCACCATCGATGGTTTAGATTGATCATCCATAATAACTTGATTATATCCATATAACTGATTACTCACTGCACTTTTTTCTTTAATACCCTAATAAGATTTAATTATCTGAGGATTCAAGGTATTCTTGGAATCACAATGGATATATTAGATCTTTTGATAAGATGGTTTATTTTTCCCTTATCCTATGGATGCATACGATGTCTTTGAATCATGATATGTGTCCCAAAAACCCGACCTCAGAGATCTAGGAAAATAATGTTGAATATTCCCCATATGATTGAAATTATGGCATGCTCTAGGTGGATACATACATTCTAACTTATTTTAACAAAAATGACCACATTTGAAACATCCCAGCTTACTCTTAGGCTTTATAGGAAGATTCACCGATCTAGACATCTCATTCTGAGCCATTCGCCTACCTTGGAAATAGGTTTCCCTTGATTTATTTTCCCCAAAATTAGATTTCCCACCGTTTCCCATATGTATCAACATTCTCCATCGTCACATAGATTCTATGAAATCCATTTCTACCATAGTCACTCTATTGACCATCTCTATATAATTCATTATACACAACCCAACAATCTTCAAGACAATCTCTTACCTAAACCCCAATTCAAAAATTCATTCCTTTAAGGATGAAATTTTCGCAAAATTGGGTGAAATGTGGACTAAATTTATATATTTATTTTCATACTCTATCTATGAGAGGTTCTCCTACTTCAAGAATTAAATTCTTTCATTATTGAAATCATAAATGTATGAGGATAGAATTTTTTATTGAATAATTCTTAAATATCATCCCTTACACTACCTTAGTCTAATTCTGCCTGAACTACTAAATCCCACAACTAGAAGGAAATATCCTATATCATGTACATAATGAAATTTAATTTCTTATCTGCTAGTGTGTAAAGGAAAGAAAAGATTCAATTCATCATGTTGATCCAAACCTCTACCTTATCAGGTTCTAAATCGCCCTAAATGAGGGGTAGATTCTTCTTATAAAAATGAATGTAATGATCCACTATCCTTGTTTCATCCATTCAGTTCCCTATGTACATAGCTTCAAACTATTGGAAAACACTCTAAACTAGTTGTTGGTTCTCATGTGTCTCATGAGAAACCACATTCTCAACATCCTTTTTTAGTTGTCTTTTACGACACCTACTAGGTGCCATTTTATATAAACACAAAAAAATCCATAAGTCTCACTCTCTAGAAACTGAAGGATTAACAATTAAAAATTCTACCACATCATATATGACAACATTAATTTATAAAATTTAAAATTTTTCACATTCAACCATTTTTGAACATCTTACAATGATTTCAAAAATCAACCCATTTTCAAAATACCCATATCATGGCTTTTCGAAATCTATCATTTTAAAATATTTTCCAATACTTTTCAAAAATCCACAATTTTTAACCAAATAATAATTTATTATTCAACATGAAATATTAACTCCTAGTGGGATGTAATTTTTATCAATGTCTGTCATGCTCTTCTCATGGGATAAACCCATGAAAATGAGTTTACTACCCATATAAGTGTCTCCAAAACACTTATGTACCAAACATCCTGGTAACCTGAATTTACACAAAAATATGTTAGTTATATATTTTTATAATCTACATTTTTAGTCCTAAAAATCCTACTCCTCTCTACAATCCCATTATAAGAACTTACCAGAATGAATTTCAACTCAAATATCGACAACCAATACCATTTGTCACAAAGTATTTGGACAGACCAAGACAGATAATATTTTTAAATCAAGGAGCAAACAAGATGACACAATTTATAACATCCCAACCCTACTCATTACCTTGAGTTGATGTGGGATTTCTACATGGACTTAAGCGAAATCCCCAAGATGCCAAAGGGTGGTAATAAATGTGAAGATATTAAATAAAATAGGGGATTATTGCCCATCGAAAATAAAAAAAACCGTAACCAAGAATTCCATAACCAAAACCACAATATGAAGCATGATAAAAATGTAATAAAACACAAAATAATATCTAAAGACAATAATTACAAACTACATCATGACCAATATTAGAGTCCCAAAGCAGATGACAAAACCACAAGATCAACAATCCTAATACATTGACCTAGAAGCTATCAAAATTATCAAACATCCAGTTCCATAATCCATGTACAATTATCATGAATCAACACTAATTAAATGATATACTTTCCCTTTAACCATGTCTAAATAAATAATACATGAAAACACACTAAAGTTCCCAAGAAGGGGTGAGTAAAGAAACACAGTAGGTTTTTACCAAATGACTACCCAACTCACACCACCAGTATAGAACATTTTATAACATTTATGTAAAAAAATTTATTTAAAATATTTTTAATTATATTCTATCAGAATATAAAAAAATTTCCATAACCAAACCATATTCCCAACTAGAGATTTTAAAAGGAATGAAACCAAACAAATCATTTAATCATTTCTCAATAAACCCATTTTGGAATTACCAATAACATTTCACATAACAACACACACACACACTCAACTACATGAGATTAGTGTTTACCATTTATGGTGTATTTTCACATCTATACTCCATACCTTTGATGGTTGTACTTCATGACCATTATCCATCCAATTCAACTCACACTTAACCATTTAAAATAATAACCACTCAAAACCAATCATTTCCAAACCATTTCAATGAAAATACATTTTTACTAAAAATAGTTTACAACCAAATTTATATGCTTAAAAACCATTTTAAAATCATTACATTTATATTCATGTTAACAGTTTCACTATCCACCAAAATGAGCAATTTTCACAATTTCCTAAACCATCAGTAAAGAGGGTTTCCATCAAGCACCAAGCAACAATTTAACAATTAATTCAAATAAAAAAACCAATTTGATATAAATACTTATATTTATAGTATAAGGATTCAATATAAAATCCACCTACCACAAAAACTATGGTAAAAAAGAAGAAAAACAAAAATTCTTCAAAACAATTAGGTAAAATCTCAAAAAACCCTCCATAGATATTATTCCACAACATCCATACAACCATATATAATCATTATAGGCATAAAATATCATATATATATATATATATATATATCCGTAATTAAACAGATATATTAATCTAAGAGAGGGAATAAAAGTTGATCTATGAAAACCCACTATGAACGTAGACTTACCACACAATCAGGATTCTAACACACTAATATTTCCTACCAGATCACTCCTGGATTGAAGGGGATGGTCTACGATGAATCTTGGAGGAATAAACATTGAGTAAGGTATAAATAGTCTAAAAATTATTGGTTTAGAGTAAAATCCTTGTTCGGTCCACTTTTTACGATCTATCTTTTAACTGTGCATGGTTAGTCACAGGATTAGGAAAACTATTCACTAACCATTAAATTGAATATATTCCCAAATGAACAGTTACTACCGGGTGGCCATACAGTTTTGAAAAACCATGCATGTTACATTTTTCTTACCTAGATCCCACCACCTCTCTTTTCATGATTTCCTGTATGAGTTTCATGGTACCTACTAACCATGCTCAAACTGGGCATGTCTAGAAATACACCCAAAACTTCCTAAAAGTCCTCCAAACCCTCCCATGATTAACCCAAACTATAAAAATTATAAAATATAATATATAATGGACCAATTAAATGAATCTTAGGGTTCTAAATCACTCAGTTTCTATAAATCCATTTTCTGGAGCTAGGTCATACCCTACTAGGAACACTACATTTGGAATCTTAGGAGAGAGGGCTATCGAGAATCTATCACCTGGATCCAGGTGTTTTTCTCTCCCCTTCTAGGAATATATTATAAATATATTATTAATTGTTTTTATATATTAGGATAAAATCTAATTAATATATTTCACCTTAATACATCTTAGTGGGTAGTACATACCACCCAAATTATCTCATAATACACATCTCCATAGGTTTACTATATTCCCGAACCCATAAAAAATCATTGGGTGGACTCTCAAGTTCATAATACACAATGATCACTGTTATAACATGTTTACATACCAGATTTTAGTTATAATTTTACACATATAATAATCACTACCCATTTAACTTACACACCCTCTCTAGGGCTAACATCTTATTGGCACACCCACCAGGTCCCCTAGGTCACTTCATATCCAGGACATCGTAAATGGGATCATCTATCATGTTCTAATATCCATGTTTAATTATTATCACTCATAGGGAATCATTTCTCTTTTATCATCATTATCACATCATAAACTCTTTGGCCTCATAGGAAAAGTGTTACTAACATTGGTATCAAGAGATGGAATAAGGCTCATCCCAATTTCATGATCATATAAAGTGAGTCCTCTCTCTAAACCCATACATAGTCTTTATAGGGACTACCCACCTAGGTACTCAGATCTTAAGGGGGATAATTTCTTTCCCCCATTGTTTTCATGGATATCCTAAAGGCTTTAGGGCATATCATGGTTCTCACATGCCATAATCTGGCCGAACACACTAGTTCAATACCCTACTCGACTTAGAGGTCATTAAGGGAACCTATCACTAGGTGATCTATATATTTTTCATTTAATTCTCACCCCATAGTGTCCAAGTGTCACAAGTGACACATAATAATAACCAATTCCTTGACCATCAGGGACGAAGGCATCATGGTAGTGCACAAGGGCCCTTCATGGCCATTAGAATTTAATATAACCGATTCATAGGATTTAACTTTTTTGAAAAATATACTTATTTTAAGATATTGATCTCTACAATAGAGGGAACACAAATCACATTACATATAAATTAATTAATTAAAGTCTAATAGGGGCTTGTTCTATAGAACACCTACATCAATTCAGAAGTTATTCCACTTTTAAATCAGGCTAGACAATCTCATCAAGATTTGTCCAAGCTCAACTATCCATCATCCATTCACACGAGGACCTAAATAAATCTAAAAATAAAATTTAATTAATTATAAAATTTATAATTAATTAAAAAAAATTCAAAAATAATTAATCAATTTAGTTTACTATGGTAGAAACACCAAATTACACATTTGGTATTCTCCTTGTATCAGAACCATGACCAACCACCAACAGAAGGTCTTTGGCATACACCCTCAACTATTCAAGGAAGATTCCATAATAATTGGAGCCTAGAAAATAAACAATTTAATATAGTTTATGTTAAAATCATAAATAAACTCATGTGATGATATAAAATTGTTTATGTGGAGTGCGATGGCATGTTATCACCATCATTGGAAATTCTTAACCCATCAAAAAAATAACCATAATATTAAGATGACTTCATTATGCTTTGGTGGAATCATCACATGAATACTAGCTAGTGATTTATGAAATCATTTTCTAATAAATATAATATATAATGAAGGAATATATGGAGGTAACTTAAACTGAATTAATGAAGAAATATCACTATAACTTCCCTCAAATCATGTGTGATTGAAGGATGAATGGGGAAAATGATACTTGGTTTTTCAAGAATAATAGTGGAATAGAGGAGGGTCTAGAGCCCTTTAAAATTTATGGGGGAAAAAATAAGTTTTCCAACCATATGAAAATAGTACTGGGTGAAAAAAACATAAACCATGGCTTGTTTTACACCATGGTGAACCTTCTAGTAGCTCCACAAGAATCCTGACACACCCACAACTAGGCTAATGACCCTGCTTACTTTATTTTTCCACTATGGGTTCTCCCTTTCCAAATGACCTGACTATATTGCATGGTGGAGTTTTCTTCACTATTTCATGGTTCCATGATCTCCACCATGGATATTTCTGGATCCTCATTTCTAATAGGTGAGTCTCTAAAGTTCTACACTCATTAAATGCTTTAATTATTTAGTCCTGGTTATTTCAATTCTCACCATAGGTTTCAACATGCTATGGTCCTCCAGGTTGTGAAACACCTACAAAAAATGGATACAGTTTCACCCAGTCGTACTCCAATAGCCACTCGAGCACTAAAAACATCAATTGTTACTTATTATATTTATAAAAAACCTAATTAAGATATTTAATATTTTATAATTCTGATTCAAATCATGATTACAAAAAAAAACCAATCAAAAAATTGACAATTTTAAATTCCCCTATAATTTCACAACACTAAAAAGAAATAAGGTTTTATATGTTTGAAGACACTAATTTTTAAGGAACACTTAACATGATTTCAAATATTTAATGGAATTATAATTTAACCTATCCAATGATTAAAGAGTTAAAAATATGGAATAATTTTTTTAAACTCTTTTAGAAGCTTTAGAAAAGGATGAAAATTAAAATTATATTTGTTTTTATGTGAATAAGTAGAAAGGATATCCAATGATAAATAATTGAATTGCTCTAATTTTTCTTATTGTAATAATTTTCTAATGAAGGTATAGTTTCTTTATTATATAAAATTATTTAAGATGAAGAAGAAAGAACAATAAGAATAATTCCAATATTGAACTGTTTTCCTAGGGTGGTGTTAGTGAATTTGTGGATGATATTAATCTAAATCCATCATTGAAGAGTGGATCTCTTTTTTTATTAGAGTAGAAACAGTGTAGTGAATTTGAATTCATAAGAGTATCAAATATTTATTTCTATAGTTAAAAAATTTAATTTGATAAATTAGTTTGTAACAGGCCCACACAAATATAAAATAATGTGTCTTTTTATAAAGTGGTGTTTGGATCAAGAAAAATAGGAAGTGATCCTTAGGTGAGAAATGAGAAATATCAAAATATTATGAAACAAGTTACCACTATTTTCCAGTTACCCTGAATGAATTTTTATCCACTGGAATAGTGGGTTTATTAGTGGATTTTAGTACACTGAAAATCACTTTTTTACGTGATCCCAAATTATATCACAATGTACATAAACCATGTAAAATATTTTTGTTCATTCCATTTAATTTTTTTTATTTTTGAATGAATTTAATGTTAATTATGGTGGGGGAAAATATATTGAATTATTACATTACAATGAATGAACAAGATCTAATGTCAGGAGTGGGTTTAAAAATAAAAAGATTAAATTACATACCACCATGATTCACCCCATCCTGTGGTGCCTCATTATACTTATCATAGCCTTCGAGTCCCAATAAGAACTAGTAACTAAATGTATTGGTTAGTAGGAGAAAAGTATCAACTAGTGTTATCATGTGAAGTTAACATCAGAGATTGGAAAGGGTGGAAACTTTTCCTCTAAAATATGATGTAATAACCACAATAATTCTAAATATACTAAATTAATATTACACTAAAAACTAGATAGAGACCTAGGTATGGTATATTCATCCAAATTGGTTGCACTTATATTTGAATTTTTGAGATTATAAGATAATTTTAAATTAAATTTTAATTAAATGTTATTAATTTCGTCCATATCAGAGATTAAGAGTCTTTCTTTCATTTTTAGCGATGGTAGTTGGTTAAAGGAATTGATCCATTAATGTTGCTAAAGTGTATTAGGATATACCCATGAATCGTAGAAGAGTTGATCATGAGGATGATGAATCCTGATGGAATGTGTTTTTTATGTTTTAGTGTTAGAGTTTTACAAAGTATGATGGGTCAAATATTTGGTTAAAGGATCAAGATGTGGATGGAGGGGGTTGAGATCACATTTATATATATATATCCAAGATTAAATCAATAATTGTATTCCTTCTATAGTTATTTTATTGTGATATGAGGCTAGGTAGTGGTTTATGTCATTAAGGGTGAAAATAAAAGGATAAATGTAACACCCCAAGCTTCTACAGTACACTTCTCTTTGAATAATACAATAGCGTGTGTTGTACGCAACATTGAGTTCTAACACACCACAACCAATCAAACTAGCCGTTATAAATAGTAATTACCACATTTTTTAAATTTTATAAATTATATCTTTTAAAATGGACTTCATTTTTGGGTTCGGAGTATCGAAATTAGCTTAGGGTGATTTTTTATTATTTTATGAAAACATTTTCTTTTTTATGAATAGTGAAAAACACTGAGCTGTAGTTTAAAACAAATTTTTATTTAAATAATTATTTATTTTATTTAAATTTATTTTAGGTAAAAATTGATATATTATACCTGTATAAGATCAATTTAATTCATTGGAGTTAGTTTATAATAATTTTAGATATATAAAAATTTTATTGAACTTTTTACCGTCATTTACCCACCTTCTAGGAGCATTTGAAAATTTATATAAAACTTAATTTTACCTATTCTATGAGTTAAATTACAAAAATCTGAGAGACACAGTTGATATCAGTAAGTAAAATGTTGTTCAATAACATGAAAATAATTTTTGGTGAATAGTAACATTTTACTTTTATTTACCACAGTTAAAAGTAAATAGGGTAATTAAGGGTAAAAATGATTTTATTTTGAACCTAACACATTTTCTAATTCTATTAGATAAGTGTAATTAGACAAAAAACCTAATTAATATAATATGATCCTTTAGGTCCACTTGGATTAGATTAGGACATTTATTATTATTTAATTCATAGAAGAGTTAAAAGTTTTAAATTCAATGTTTAATAGCTAGAACATTTTTAATATAGGGTTACACATAAGATAAATTAGAATATAAATTTTCATTAGAAATATGAAAATATTCCCTATATAAGGATATTTTATTTATATTTTTTAGACAAAAATAAGTAAATTTATTTTTGACATAATGATGATGCAGTAATTACGGTATTAAGGATAGATTAAAATAATTGATGTTATAAATATAACAATGAATTTATTTTAAGGCTTTTTATGAATTAAACTAATTTTATAGGTTAATATGACATATTAGCGTTGGTTAAATGAATTTTTTTCGAAGTAATAATGCCCTTATGAATTTATCCAAAACAAAATACCAAATAGTGTCCAAATTGAAAAAAAAATAGTTTTTAAAACAAATATTATATTATTAATTGATATTCTATTCCTAAAAATCTAAGGTTAAGAAAAAAGAATTATATAATTATTGGTGACTTATTAATGAACCATTTGGGGTTCTCTTGTAAGTATATAGAAAGTTCATTAACCATATAATATAAAAATACCAAGAGACATGGTAAATGTCAAACTATTTAACTACGAGTTAAATCTAAAAGATAAGGTTAATAAAGTCACCCAAAACTGTCTAAAACCTATTGGTGGAGTGGTTTTAGACCAATACCCACATTATCCTTTAAAAAATTTATTTTGGAGCCATTGAAAACCGAAAATTATTTTATTATAAAATAATATTTCTAGCTTTTCCTAAGGTGCCCCTCACCCATCTTATAAAAGGGAACTCCCCCTTCTCTCTAATTCACACCTTCCAATCCATTTTGATCGGCCAAAACCTGCCCAAATACTGTCTCAACTATTCTACCTTCATCCTAGAGGCCTTAATTTAGTTATAAATCCAACCTACGGATCCCTTTTGATCAAATCAAAAGGAAGAACCCGAAGAAGAAGTAAATATTTTAATCACCTCTTTCAAGATTATTTATTCTTCCACTTCCTCATTATTTGTTGTTTCCATTCTAAAATAATAACTCCAGTATCTTATATATATTGTGGTATTATTATAAATATGATATAACCATATTCATTATTCTATCAATCCTTTTAATGGCATGTCACCATATGTGCGTACATACGACTTACCGTCTCCACGTCGTGGATTAATTGTTATTCAATAAATTATTATTTGGATGGGTATAATAATGATGTGTAATTGATGTAAATAATAAATATAACATGATAATTATTCTGTATATATGATATACCATCCAATTATATGTTATTTTAATATCAGAAGAAAGATATTGTCGCTCATGCATACGTACGGATTACCGTCTCCATGAACGTGATGTGATTCATTCCCCATCGTAGTCATTCAAGACTAATTTTCATTAGATGATTAAAAATATTGTTTAAAGACTTAATATCATTCTTAATATGAATAATATACATCCTATCCATAACAAACATTACTTACATAACAAATCATATAAATGAAAACGAATTAGTTAACACCTAAAACGACGATAATACAAAAATATTATTAACAATAAACTATTAAAAGATCGTATATGATATCATATTAATGTATATGATTCTTTTATAATTTAATAAAAACTATTTCACCATTATACAGGAGTTTAAACTACCCTCGACCAAGGAAAAGTACAAGGTAAGGGTTAATTTCACAATCTCTCCATTCTTCGAGGTTGTTTATACGTAATTATCTACTAGGACCTCTTTATCAACAACATCCATTCTTCTTAAAAATGTATTTCAAAACATTTTTACTATTTACTTGAAAATGGATAAAATTCATTCATAACCTCATATGACCTTATATGTTTTGAATGGAATCATTCCATCACTTTCCAAACTATGTACTTTTTTTCCTTTTTGACAAATTTAAGGTAAGAATGTTTTTTAACTTATACTGCGGGTGTGTCAATTTTTTGCCGTTATAACATTGTCGAAGTATCCCTCACAAGCTTATAGAAATATTATCAAAATAAATTGTTTCTTAAATGATTTCAAAATATAAAGAGATATTTCTCTAAAAAAACTGTTTTGATTTCATCTATATCAACATCCTTTGATGGATTTTAAGATTATTTGAAGTTGATTTATTATGATACAAAACTTCATTATTTTATTGATGGTTTTGTGATATTTTTGATTGTGGATGTGTTATTTTTACACCATTCATGGTTTATGGATAAATTATTAATATTTCATATGCTAGTCTTAATACAAATGTTTATGTTATGTTTAAACCTTTTCATATAAGGAATGCATTAGACTTAGTAAGTGATGGGTGGAGCCTGCTATAGCTCCTAGATGCATCAATATATCTCATGAGACAAACTAGTGTATTGGCACAAGGCCTTGACAAAATATTATTTGTATTCTTTTCACAAGGCCTTGACTATGAGGTTATGAAAGTATGGCATTATTCATTTCATCATTATGAAAATGGCTATTGATGTTGCATGTGTTTATAGAGTAGTAGAATATCCATGTGAGTAAGTAAAAGAAATTATTTTGATTTATATTTTCCATATTATGATGATTTTTATGTTGAAAAGGATTTTGTTTTAGTTTTATACATTTCCTTAAATGTTTATACTTATTTATGAATGTTTCTGCGATATTGTTATCCTTACTGAGAATTTGAGCTCCCGACTTCCTATGTTTTATTTTTCCCGGGATGTGAAGAAGTATATTATGAATGGCCTATAGGGATAGTCTATGGGATCTCAGTGTTTTCCATGGAAACAATGTTGTTGTAGTTTTCCATTTTATGATGTAATGTAAACCTTATAAATGTATCTAGTAATTCCAAGGCTACTAAACTAATTGGTCTTTTGAGAAATGAAATTTTGTGATCATGCCAATGATACATAATAATGCACCGACTTTGGGTAACTAGGGTCGGGGCGTTACAGTTAGTATCATAGGATGTTTAGTACAAACCCTGGAATCTAGATTTAGATAAACTCTGATTAGAGAACATTACCCTAAGATAGACATTGAGGATTAGTAAAGAAGAACATTCTAGTTATTTTGTATTGTAGAGATTTTGTGAGTTTTCCAAGATATACATTCTTTTCTGGATACAAGCAGGTAGAGGCAGCTCTGGCACAGATGTATGTAGGGGTAAAACCAAAAAATACTACTTTGATCTGGACTCGAATGGGAACTGGTGCACGATAACGGGCCTTGTGACACTCTTGGTTACGACACTCTCAGGGGATATGCTTAGGATAATTCTCATTTTCATTAAAAACCATTATGAAGGGTTTATGAGTATATACATCTCATATAAAACATTTTTATGATTATGGATTATATCCATAAACTGTTCAATTTATTTTAAGTGTTTTACAAGTTTGGATTTATGTATTGTGATTCATAAACTAATCATGTTTATTCCATTTTTTAGAAATGGTGCATAGCCGAAGGAATGGAAATCATATCAATTCACACACTCCATATAGGGATTTCCCTCCTACTCATGATAATTATAGTGGAGCTGGTGAAGAAATTGGTGCTGATCAACTTATCACCATACTGGGACAACTCACCCAGGTTATGAATAACAATATTACCCGTATGGAGCACCCTGATCCACAATGTGGAGGATCAATGTTAGAAAGCTTCATGAGGAAACAACCACCAACATTCAATGGGGGTACAAATCCACTAGTAGCTGAACAATGGATAATTTACATAGAGAAAATATTCCACGCCTTGGGGAGTAGCGAAAGGGAAAAAGTTGTCATGGCAGTTTACCGCCTCAATGGAGATGATGATCAATGGTGGTCATCGATTCAAAACACAAAGGAAGATGATGAAGTATCAAATATGGAATGGAGGGAGTTTAAAGGAATTTTCTTAGAAAAATACTTTCCTCATGACCATCGAGCGGATATGGAAAGACAATTTCTGAGTCTGAGGAAAAAGGAGGATGAGAATGTCGCAAAGTATGAAGCTAACTTTACAATGTTAGTGAGGCTTGCTAAAGATTATATACGTAACCCAAGAAGTAATATTGATCATTTATTTGATGGGTTAAAACCATTTCTCCGTTGAGAATTAGTCTCACAATTCTTCTCGTAATAAGAAGATAATTTCTCATGTGCTATCAAGACAGAAAAATAATTCTCTAATTCTTATGGCATTAAAGAAAATCAAGAGAATAAGAGATCTAATGAATAATCTGGAAATGGAGATAAGGGGAAGACGGGAAAAGTTGAATATCCATCCTGTATTAAATGTGGGATGAAACACCCTAGTACTTGCATGAAGGGAATGAGAGTCTGTTACATGTGTGGTGAAAAAGGCCACCAAGCTCGGGATTGCAAGGGGAAGAAAGAGGCTATCGATGTTGAATGCTACAATTTTAGAGAAAGGGGAATTATGTGAATGAATATCCTAAACGGCAGGGGAACTTGCCTCAGAAAATGAAAAGGGATCAAGGCCAAGCTTATGCTATCACTACTACTGAGGTTGAAGCTCTGAAAGACATAGTGGAAGGTAATTTAATGGTTTCCTAAAGATCAGAAAATGCTTTATTTGATTCTAGTTCATCGCATTACTTCATATCTTCCCAGTTTTCTAAGAAAATTAGATATTTCCAATTTGATTTCACAAGGGAGTTGTCAGTCAAAACTCCTATGGGAAGTATCATTGAAACAATGTTTTGTGAATCAGCCCCCATTAGGACATGTAAATGTTCTTTATCTGCTGATCTCATCATCATAACCATGATTGAATTTGATATAATCCTCAGTATGGATTGGCTTTCAAGCCATGATGTGAAAATTTATTGTAAGAATACAGAGGTTACAATTTTTAATGATGATAAGGAGTGCCTTATCTTAAGAGAAGAAACGTCACCACCTAATTCTTATCTAAATCCACCCCCAGTAGCTCAACTAAATTCAATTATTGGGGAGGAAGAAAATGAAATAACTACGGGTGAGGAAAGGAATTTTCAAATAGTGGATGTGCCTATTGTTAAAGAATATGTTGATGTGTTTCCAGAGGATTTACCAGGACATCCACCAGAATGAGAAATTGAGTTTTCCATTGATTTAATTCATGGTTCAAGACCCATATCGAAGACCCGTTATAGAATGGCCACTGTGGAATTAGTGGAACTAAAGAAACAACTAGAGGAATTGAGTAATAAGGATTTATTTTCCCTAGTGTTTCTCCATGGGGATCCCCGGTCCTTTTTGTTAAGAAGAAATATCGATCAATGAGGTTGTGTATGGACTACAGGGAGATCAATTCTATAAAAATAAAGAACATGTATCCCCTACCACACATTGATGATTTATTTTACCAACTTCATAGAGATCAATAATTTTAAAAGATTGACCTTCTATATGGATATCATCAGTTGTGTGTGAAGAAGGAAGACATTCTGAAACCAGCATTTCGAACCAGGTATGGGCATTACAAGTTTACAGTAATGCCTTTCGGATTGACTAATGCACCCTCTGTCTCCATGGATATAATGAATACAGTTTTAAAGGTATATATTGATGAAATTTTAGTGGTATTTATTGATGATATCTTAGTATACTCCAAAATCTATGAAGATCATGAAAATAACATTCGCATTACCCTAAAGACTCTTAGAAGACATGAATTATATGGGAAGTTTAGCAAGTGTGAATTCTGGCTTCAGGAGATTTCTTTTATTGGCCATATCATCTCTAAGGATGGAATCTCCGTTGATCCTTCTAAGACAAGAGTAATCCAAGAATGTCCAGCACCGACAAGTATAACTGAGTTATGAAATTTTATTTGTTTAGCAGGTTATTATCGGTGTTTTGTTTAGAATTTCCCCCGATTGGATAACCCATTAACCAAGATCACACGTAATGAGGTGAAATTTGTTTGGACAAAAGAATGTGAAGAATTTTTTGAATAATTGAAGAGAATATTAGTCAATGCTACTATATTGACCCTACCATCATGGAATGATGGGTTTGTTATTTATAGTGATCCTTCAAAGAAAGGACTTGGTTGTGTCCTTATTCAGAATCATAGTGTTATTTCCTATGCATCATAGAAGATTAAATTCATGAGAAAAACTATCCTACTCATGATCTTGACTTAGCAACTGTAATATTTACATTGAAGATTTGGAGACACTATCTATTTGGGGAAGAATATGAGATTTATACTGAACACAAGAGTTTGAAGTATATTTTATCACAGAAATAACTCAACATGAGGCAAAACAGATGGCTTGAACTACTCAAGGATTATGATTGCACGATGCACTAACACCCGGGGAAGGAAAATAAGTTGGAAGATGCTTTGAACAGAAAAGATCATGGAGTTTTGAACAAGATGAGAGTGGAAAGGGATCCTATTTTCATGGATCTAGTAAATATGGATATGGGAATAACCATGGAAGGTGAAACATTAATGCCTTTTCAAATGGTTTCCAAACCATCTTTACTAGAAAGGATAAAAGTTTTCAAGTTGATGATGAGGAGTTTCAAAAGAAGATTAAAGCTGTGAATGATGGGAGATTGAGTGACTTCGTATATGAAGATGAAATTTTGAAATTTGGCAAGATAATTTGTGTTCCCGATATACCAGATCTAAAAAGAGAATTGTTGGATGATTCTCCTGGTTCAAATTTCTCTACACACCCTGGGAGCACCAAAATGTATTGGGATTTGAAGGAACACTTTTGTGGGGACAACATGAAGAGGGAGATTGCTGATTTTGTGTCAAGATGTTTGGTTTGTCAACAAGTGAAATCTAGAAGGCAACATCAAGGAGGAGTCTTGCAACATCTTCAAATACCTGAGTGTAAATGGGATAATATTACGATGGACTTTGTCATGGGACTACCAAAGACTCCTAGAAGGAATGATGCAATATGGGTCATTGTTGATTGTCTTACCAAGTCATCATATTTTCTTTCTATAAGAGAAGATTCAACACGTGATAGTCTAGAAAGACTATATATTAATGAAGTTGTGAGACTTCATGGAGTACCCCAATCGATTGTTTCTGTTTGTGATCCACGTTTTACATCAAGATTCTAGAAAAGTCTTCCGAAAGCCCTAGATACTGAACTTTGTTTGAACACTGCCTACCACTCCCAAACTGATGGATAATCAGAATGAAATATTATAACCATAGAAGTCATGTTGAGATCATGCTCACTTGACTTTCAAGGTATGTGTGATCAATATTTACCTCTGGTAGAATTTTTCTATAACAGTAGCTTCCATTCAAGTATTTAGATGGCACCATATGAAGCGTTATATAGAAATAGATGTCGCACACCAACCTGTTGGGATGATGTTGGTGAAAGAAAACTCGTAGCCCTAGAACTGGTGGAGGAAACAATGGAAAAGGTGAATGTAATCAAAAACCACATCAAAGCAGCTCAAAGTATTCAGAAGAGCTCTTTCGATAACCAAAGGAAGAATTTGGAATTTCATGTAGAAGATCATGTTTTCTTGAAGGTATATCCATGGAAGGGTGTAATATGTTTCAGTAAGAAGGGAAAATTAAGTCCTAGGTACATTAGACCTTTTTAAATTCTAGAACGAATTGGGGCTGGAGCTTACCATTTGGTAATGCCACCAAGTCTCTCCAAAGTTCACGATATATTCCACCTATCATTGTTGAGAAAATACATGCCTGGCCCAACAGATGTACTCACCTATGAGGAATTAGAACTGGAACCTGATATGTCTTATAGCGAAGAGCCTGTCAAGGTTCTTGATACAAGATAACAAGTGCTGAGAAACCAGACGACTCGTATGGTAAAAGATCTATGGAGAAACCATAAGTTGGAAGAGGCAACATGGGAACCTGAGGAACTTATGATGATGAACCACTCGAGTCTTTTTATGCAGTAATATTCTAGAAATTTTAAGGATGAAATTATTTGATATAGGGGAGAATTTAACACCCCATGCTTCCATGGTACGTTTCTCTTTGAATAATACAATAGCAAGTGTTGTACGCAACTTCGAGTTCTAACACACCACAACCAATCAAACTAGCCGTTATGAATAATAATACCCAATTTTTAAAATTTTATAAATTTTCTATTTCAAAATGGACATCATTTTGGGATTCTAAGTATCGAAATTATCTTAGGGTGAATTTTTGACATTTTTCTGAAAACTTTCAATTTTTGATGAATAGTGAAAAACACTGAGTTATAGTTTAAAACAATTTTTTTATTTAAATAATTTTTTATTTTATTTAAATTTACTTTAGGTCAAAATATATACATAATACCAATTTAAGTTCAATTTAACTCAATGGAGTTATTTTATAATAATTTTAGATATATAAAAATTTTATTGAATTTTTTACCGTCTTTTACCCACTTCCTAGGAGCATTTTCTAATTTACTTAAAACATAATTTTACAGCTTCTGTGAGTTTAATTTCCAAAATACAAGAGACACATTTTATATCAGTAAGTAAAATGTGGTTTAATAAGATCAACATAATTTTTGATGAATAGTAACTTTTTACTTTTATTTACCACGGTTAAAAGTAATTAGGTTAATTAATGGGAAAAATGATATCATTATTACCCTAACACATGTCCTAATTCTATTGGATAAGTGTAATTCTACCAAAAACAACCTTAGGAATAAAATATGATCCTTTAGGTCCACTTGGATTAGATTAGGACATTCATTATTATTTAATTCAAAGAAGAGTTAAAAGTGTTAAATTCAATGTTTAATAACTAAACCATTTTTAATATAGGGTTACACATAAGATAAATTCAAATATAAATATTTATTAGAATGATAAAAAAATTCTAACATAATTTTATTTTATTTATATTTTTTATACATTAAATAATTAAATTTATTTATGACACAATGATGATGCAGTAATTACTGTATTATTGAATGATTAAAATAATTGATCTTATAAATATCCAAATAAATGTAATTTGAGACTTTTTATGAATTAAAATAATTTTCTTGGTTAACATGACTTGTTAGGGTTTACTAGATTAATTTTTTTAGAAGTAATAATACTTTTATGAATTTAGAAAAAACAAAATACCAAATTGTGTAAAAATTGACATAAAAGAGTTTTTAAAACAAATATTATATTATTAAATGATATTCTATTCCTAAAAATCTACGTTTTGGCGAAAAGTCTTATATAATTATTTTTGTATCATTAATGAACCACTGGGGGTTCTCTTGAACGTATATAGTATGGTTATTAACCATATAATATAAAAATACAAAGAGACATTGTAAATGTCGAACTATTTAACTAAGACTTAAATATAAAAGATAAGGTTAATATAGTAACCCAAACCTGTATAAAACCTATTGTTTGAGAGTTTTTTGACCCATACCCACCTCAGCCTTTAAATAATTCATTTTGGAGCCATTATAAACCGAAAATGGATTTATTATAAAATAATATTTCTAGCCATTCCTAAGGTGCCCCTCACCCCTCTTGTAAAAGGGAACTCCCCCTTCTCTTTAATTCACACCTTCAAAGCCATCGGGCTCGGCCAACCCATTCCCAAATACCCTCTCAACGGTCCTACTTTTATTTTAGAGGCCTTACTTTAGTAATAAAGCCAACCTATGGTTCCCTTTTGATCAAATCAAAAGGAAGAACCCGAAGAAGAGGTAATTATTTCAACACCTCTTTCAAGTTCCTTTCTTCTTCCACTTACTCTTTATTTGTTGTTTCCTTTTTAAAATAATAATTCAGTATCTTCTATATACTGTGATGTTATTATAAATATGTTACAACCATATTCATTATTCTATCCATCATTTGAATGACATGTCACCATACGTGTGTACGTACGGCTTACTGTCTCCACGTTGTGGTGTAATTGTTATTCAATACATTATTATTTGGATGGTTGTAATAATGATGTGTAATTGATGTGAATAATAAATATAAAATGATTATTATTATTTATATATGATATACCATCAAATTATATATTATTTTAATATCAAAATAATGGTATTGTTGCTCGTGCGTGCGTACGGATTACCGTCTCCACAAAGGCGATGGGATTCAATCCCCATCGTTTCCATTCAAGACTAATTTTCATTAGATGATAAAAAATAATTTTTAAAGACTTAATATAATTCTGAATATGAATAAGATACATCCTATCCCTAACAAATATTACTTACATAACAAAGCATATAAAGGAAAATGAATCAGTTAACACCCGAAATGATGATAATACTTAAATATTATTAACATAGTAGTATTAAAAGATCATATATGATATCATATAAATGTATATGATTATTGTATAATTTAATAACAATTCTTTCACCATTATAATGGAGGTTAACCTACCCTAGAATAAGTAAAAGTACAAGGTAAGAGTTAATTTCACAATCTCTTTATTATCTGAGGTTGTTTATACATAATTATCTACTGGGACCTCCTTGTCATCCACATCCATGATTCGTAAAAATATATTTCAAAACTTTTTTACTATTTACTAGACAATGGTTTGAAGTAATTTATACCCTTATTTGAACCTATATGTTTTGGAAGGAATATTTTTGTCGTTTTCCAAACAAGGTACTTTTTGACCTTTTCGACAAATTTAAGGTATGAATGTTTTTTAACTTATAAAGTGGCTGAGGCTATTTTCCGCCATTATAACCTTGTAGAAGATTCCCTTACAAGATTCTAATAATATTTTAAAAATAAATTTTTTCTTAAATAATTTGAAAATAGAAAGAGATATTTCCCTGAAAAAAGGTTTTTATTTCATCTATGTCAACATCCTTTGATGGGTTTTAAGCATATTTGAAGTTGATTTATTATGACACAATACTTCCATATTGTATTGAAGGTTTTGTGATATGTTTGACTGTGGATGTGTTATTTTTACACTATTCATGGTTTATGGATAAAGTATTTACATTTTTTATGCTAGTTTTAATACGAATGTTTATGTTATGTTTAAACCTTTTCATATGAGGAATGCATTTGACTTAGTATGTGATGAGTGGAGCCCTATATAGCTCCTCGATGCAATGGTAGGTCTCATGAGAAAAAATATTGTCTTGTCACAAGTCCTTGACAAAATATTATTTGTAGTCTTGGCACAAGGCCTTGACTATGTGGTTATGAAATTATGGAATTAGGCATTCCATCATTATGAAAGTGGCTATTGATATTACATGAGATTATTTGACTAGTAGAATATCTATGTGAGTAAGTAAATGAAATTATTTTGATTCATATTTTCCATATTATGATGAAGTTTATGTTTAAAAGGATTTTGTTTTAGTTTTATACATTTTTTTAAATGTTTATGCTTATTTATGAATGTTTCTGCTATATTTTTATCATTTTTGAGCATTTGAGCTCACCCCTTTCTATGTTTTATTTTTTCCAGGATGCGAAGAAGTATATTATGACTGACCGATAGGGATATCATATGGAATTTTAGTGTTTTCCATGGAAACAATGTTGTTTTAGTTTTCCATTTTATGATGTAATGTAAACCTTATGAATGTATCTAGTACTTCCAAGGCTACAAAACTAATCAGTCTTTCAAGACTTAATCTTTTGTGACTATGACAATGATACATAATAATGCACCGAATCAGGGTAACTAGGGTCAGGGCGTTATACTAAAGGCACAATCCATTTCATTATATAGAGTTTCTTGGAAAATGAGGGTATGAGATAATTTAAAGTACCATTTATATCTATTATACATAATATAGGATTCCATAAGTGGTCTGTATTGGTTATGTTTTTTATGGGATGTTAATGATTATTATCAAAGGAGATATTTTTTCATTTGACATGGATGGTTTAATTGTGATTTTTATTGGGGATTGGTATTATCTGATGGATCATAACTGTTTTGAGCCTCTTTCACCTCAGTTGGGAAGAGTTATGTTTATTCTAGTAGAAGTTAAGATGAAAGAGTTTTAGATAGTTATGTACAATTTATAGATTTTTACACTAAATATATTATTACATTACCCCTGTCATGAGATCATGTTTGGTATAGATTTTCAACCTAGAGTCCCTATGATTTCTATTCATTGTTATATGATTTCTCCTTCAATTTCATGGGAGTTTCAGATTCCTAAAAGTGATCTATTTTCAAAGGTTTTACTAATCCCAATGTGTCTCTTTATTGTTATCATGGGTTATTTAAAAACAGGTTTGATGGTAATTTATGGTTTCACGTTTATTATCATTGGTTGGGGAATGTGATGGTGAAGAATAACTATCCCCTCTAATGAATTTTTTTGATTATTCAATTAGTTAAAGGAAGATAACTAGTTCTGGAAGGTTGATTTGGGCTCTATGTATCAATATATGTGGTTGGAGGAGGAATATATCCCATAAACATTCTTTAAGATTCATAATATACATTTCATGTTTTTGGTGATGCTTTTTTCAGTAAAAAATGCATCGATAATATTTATGGGATTGACGAAATCAATATTTTGGGAGTTATAAGATTACATTATAGTACTATGCAAAAAATATCATGTATTTGAGGCTAGAGGACAAACATTATACAATGAATCATATCTCTTACATAGTTTATTACATTATTTTAAACAAAACATTCTATAAAAAACCAAGAAATAAATATGTTTAGTGTATATGAGATATTATCTACATAATAAATAATGTTATAAATAAACAAGACAAGTTTTTATGACTATAACTATAACAGAATCCTAGATATCATATTTGACATCCCATATTTTCAATAAAATTGTCCTAAAATTACATATTAAACTCCATATATTTTAATTTTTAAATGACATGAACTTATATTTTTTAAAAATTATCATTTTATTTAACTATAATTATTTTCTTTGAAATAATAATAAAATTATCATCACCCATATTTAAAGCATGATAATTAAAATTTATTTCCCATATTTATATTTTTCATGAAATTAATATTCCATTAATTAGTAATGTAACATTGAATAATAATAATAATTATTTTTAATTCAAATATCATAATTGAGTTTTATGAATAATAATTATTTTGAAAAATGATTTTAAAAAATCTATTTAAAATAAATCATGATTATTTTTACACATATTTTTTTATTAGATAATTAAATTCCACTTATTAATATTTTTCTTACAAATTGATATTTAAATATTAATTTATTCATCTAAAACTAATTTTCAATAATGTATGATACATGTTTTCACAATCATATAATTATAAGATATATCTATGCAAAGTAATGTTAAATTTTTAAATGTCAAATAAAAGTTTATATATATAAAATGATAAAAATAAATTTATATATAATATTTTAAATAAAATTTATAATTTATATAAAATTTTATTTATTTTATTTATTTTTATCATATTCTATTTGTATGTTTTATTAATCTAAAAATATCCTCTTAAAATGCTAAATAACATGATTTACACTTAAATAAATGTATAATGTATTTATTTTTTTATTTCAAAATTTAATTCCTTATATGTATATTGTTTTATTATCCCAAAAATGTTATTACATTTTCATAATGTAGTTTTCATAAAATTAAAATAGTTGTTGAAATAACATTGTAATAATAGTGTATACAGGTCATCACACTAAAACTATTTTCTAATGTATGATTTAAAAAAAATTCTTAATTAGAAGATGAATTTTTTAATTTTTATTTATTTGAAAGTTATAAATAATTAATTATAAAATATAAATAAATAATAAATAATAACAAAATAAATGAAATTACTCTTAATAAAATATATAGTTTGTAGTTTAAATAAAATTAGTTTTCCATGTATAAAATGATTTTATTTGAAGATAAAAAAATATAAAATCTATAAAATTTATTTGAAAAAGAAACCAAATTTTTCAAATTAAAATTTCATAAAATTTTTTAAGGTTATTTTTTTTAATTTTTTCAATTAATTATATTCTTTTGTGACTGGTAAAAGTTATAGTTTTTATGTATGCTATAAATCTTAAGACACCATCATGATATAAATGAAAATAAATATATTTATAATTTTTTAACATAAATTAAAATTTATGATATGTGTAAAATAATTAATTTAAAATAATATACTTAATTTCCAACCCAATAAAAATAATTTGAAAATCAAAGTTGTGTTTTATTCAAATAAAAAACAATATTTAATTCATTAAATCAAATAAAATATTTCGTAGGATAATTTTTGTTTTATGTGGGTTAAAATTTCATAAAAACAACAATTTTCAAATCAAACACTAATCAAATCCATTAGAATCAAAACTATTCATTTTATTTGGCCTAAATATTAAAATAAGAAATAATTTATTATAAAATACACATCCACCTTGCCTATATAAAAATCCCTTCTCCACCCAATTCTTCTCACATCCCAAACCCTTTAACTTTACAAATATCTATCCAAATAACCCTCTAAATTGTCATATCCACCTTTTTATGCCTCTCATGCAGCCAAAAGTCCCTCCTCCAAAATCATTATATTTTATCAAATGGAGGACACTCTTGGAGCATAGTAAGGGTTCCTCATCCAACTTTTATTTTTCAAATATTATTTTTTAAAATATCATAATAACATTCTCTTTATGGAATTCCATTCCAACAATTGTATCTTATTCTCATCATATTCACCTCTTATCAATTAGGGATTACTCATTCCCTCATAACGAACCCCTTTTTTAAGTTATTAATGCGTCAAAGTAAGGGTTACCAATATCTCTATTTCTCAATTCCCTTTCTTATATTAGATTATTTTACTATAGGACTATTTTAAATATCATAATTTTTTATTCGATGATTATATTCTCATTTTACTAATATCCTTTTGATACTTTATATATGAGATATCAACCATTATCCCTTATCGAAACCTCTTTAGAATCCATTATTATATTGAATAACAGGTTTAAAAATCCATTACTTTTTATTTAAAATCACATCATACCCATTTTAATAACATAAGTAATATACATAAGTTACATAAAAATATTTTAATAATTATACACCTAATATTTTATAAAATTAAAATATTTATTTATTTTCCTTGTATGTTAATCTCTTTAAAAAGGTTGTTCACTCATAGTGGTTTTAAGCTACCTATGTGAATGATGATGTTTTTTCTCCAATTATGAATTAAATAAATATAATAAAAAATATATTTAATTATTTAATATAAAATAAATAATAAAATTTATTTTTATGATTTTTTATAATAAAATTGTTAGGTTGTTAAAAATATATAATCAAATATATTTTAACAGTTTAAAATATGCTTACTATGGAAGGTTTTGTGAATTATTACTATATATTAAAATTTTGGATCCCTAAATTTTTAAATGACATTAATAATATACCATGGAACTTATAGAGGTTATGGAACTAGTAGAATGTTACCATTAACTAATAACAATACATCAAAGTATAATTGGAATTGTGAATAGAATAATCCCAAAACAACCAACACAAGATAAATTAATAAAATTAATGAATAATGAATGATAGTGGAAGAATTTAAAGGATTATTAATAAGTAAATAAAAATTAAAATATTCTTAGGTAAATAAATAATTAATTAAAATTGATTATAAAAGAATTTATAATATATACAATGTGATCTGAAAGTCGAGGTAAGGGTTTGTTTCCAAATATCAATTTTTTATATTTTTCCCTTTTATTTCCTATATTCTCTTATAAGGATAAATTAAAATGAATTAAATGTATACAATTTTATTATACAATCATTTATAATGATTTTATTGTCTCCTTTATCCCATTATGGATTTATAATTCATACCTTACATTGTTTTTAAAAGTTATTTCCCATCCCGTTTCACTCTTATGCTCATGTTCTCTATCACCCTATTTATTTATCCCTTCTTATTTATATATTTTTATATTAATACTATATATCAATTTTAAATAATAAATACTTTTATAGGTATATATATATGTATATATGTATTTTTGGTTCCCTTCCTAATATTAAATTAAAGTCAAATTTTATGATGTTCATGAATGAATGTTTTAGGTTTTTCTTATCTTACTCTATAAGTTTTTTCTATTTTAAATCAATTTATTTTTAAGGATCCATTATTCATAAATTTTACTGTCAAAATATATTTTTGAAAGTTATTTTTATCCACTTTTATTAAATGATAATTTAATATGAATAATTTATTTTTTTAAATTTTTGTAAAAAAAGTCATGAAAAATCCTTTTCAAGATTTCTCTGCTGTTTTAATTTATATTTTTCTCATGAATATTTTTCAAATTTTTAATTATTATTAATTTGTTCAAATATAAATTTTTGATCAATCTTATATTTATATCATTCCTTGAAAAAAATTATTATGCATTTCAACCAAGTATATAAACAAGATTTTTTTTTCTTAAAACATATATTGTTTTATATCTTACTTCTAAATGGATCTTTACCATTGTCAATATTGTTTTATACTCAAACCTTTAAAAATTTCTTATGTTACATTTAATTTAATGTATTATTTTTTTCATAATAATCTACACTGTTAAAATTATTCTTTGACTCATTAGGAATGTCACTATGTATATGTGGTGTGTTTTAAATGAAATATCTATATGAGGAATGACCCATAACCATGGGAATTATTGATTAGAAAATATAACCTTTATTGAATATGGTACCAATAATTTATAATTCATTATATTATGTGAATGTTATTTACTCATATAAAAACTTTATTTCCTTATATTCCCATTTTATTTAAATTTGTTTGTCATGATATGATTTTGATAAACTTTTAATGACTCAAAATTTTATAATAAAATTCCCTTTATCATTGAATTAAATTCCTTATTATGTTTTATGGTTGTAGAAAATATATTCAATTATTTGGTTTTATTAAATCCCATTGTATTTAAATGAAAATTAATTCTCATAACCATTTATAATATAGCCTTCAAATAGTGATCATAAGATTAATATAAATATATGGGTTTGATAAATCCAATTAACATAGAAAAAGGATGTGATGGCCTCGACGGGCATGATTGTACCCTATGAAGCCCATTTATCAGAGCTTCCAGTTGATTTGTCATCACTGGTATTTTATGTTAATCAATACCAATCTGATTTCCAAAATATAAAGTACGAGTGAAACCATTATTGGGAGAAGTTCAATCTCATCGAGATCACAACCCATACCAGGTATGTCGAACCACCCCATGACAATATCACCATCACAAACATTACTATTAAGGTTTTTTATGGTTTAATAAAGGTATATGTATCAATTCCCTAATAATATAGATATTTATATTTTATTTTCAATTTAATAATTGTTATATTTACATATTTTTGTTGTTACATTAAAAATGATATTGATTTTTATATAATAAAAAATTATATTTTTGTGTAAAATGCAATTTCAATTAGTAAATTATTTTTTGATGAGTTAATGACTTTAAAAATAAATTATATTTTAATAATTAACAAAATTAAATATTTTTTATTAAATATGAATTATAATATAATTTTTATGAAGTCAACTGTAATTTTTGAAAGGGTTTGAAAACTATTGTTGCAAAAAACACTAGAATTTCCCAGTAAATGTCAATTAACATTTTAAAAGTAAAAATTAACATATATATATTTATTTTGATAAAATAAATACTATAGAGTGTATAATAACATCATAGTTTTACCAGATTGAAGTAATAAATTTTATAAAAGTGATAAATTACCAAAACTATGTTTCATATTTAAAATAATGTGTATTTATGTAATTTTATTAATTTTATTAAGCCTTTATGAATCCTCCAAAACCAATATTATATTTTAAGGTTTTAAAATAAACTATTTATAAATATCAATCAGTTAAACATCGCCAAGGGTAATATATTATTGGATTAGGAAATTAGAATTATTAAATAATGAATAAAATTTATATTTGGCAGAATCCATGGGAAAAACCCATGGGAAGGTTTGTGTCTTTTATCACTTTATTATATAGTTTCCAAAACCTATGTTTGGGAAATAAAAAATAACTCTCGTATATTTTCCTTTATAAACCCGACCGATATCCCATTACCCTTAAATAAAAAACCTTTTAACACTTAATTTATATAACCTATCCCTTATATAGTCCTCCCAATATTCCTCCAATATCTCAAGAATCTCCTCCTAAGATTTTTGGAATTATCCTTCCAAGGTAAGTGTTCTTTGTCTATATCTTCTTTTTAATTCAAGCACCTTCTTTGTATTTTTCCTTTTGAATATCAACTTATTATGTTTTAATGAATTTATAATGATCCATATCATCTAAAATTTATGTACTAATAATTATAGATCATTTATCCCCTCTCAATATAGCATTTACTAAAGACACTACTCTATCTAAATTTAGTAAGAAAAATCTCTCTCTTCTTTTAATTTAATGAACCTTCTTTTTATTTATCGTTTAAAATCTCATTTTTATGATGAAATGGCCTTTTAAAGATACCTATAATATCAAATTTATGTTAAAATAATGTTATATTACTTATAACATTCCATTATAGCATTTACCTAAGCCTTTACCATGCAACAATTTAGTAAGGGGTCATCTCCTTCTCCACTTTATTCGAGAATCTTCTATATTTTTTCATTTTAATTTATAAATCCTAATATTGGGATATGTTTTTCCACATCCATATTATTGTTCTTCTTATATCCAAATTATGAGATACCCATTCAAATCTCATTAGAACATTTTATTAATCTTTAAGTACTATTGTCATGTTGCTGAAATTCCACTACAATTTTTGATGCCAAATGATTGTGTCGTGAATATCCACCCACGTTTCCACTAAAGGGTATTCAAATAGATATAATTATTTATTGTGGAATTACACTCATGTAACCTAAAATTCTTGACCATTCAGTCAAAATTGTTTAAAATAATTCTTATGTCGTATGATCTATCGGGCACACTGATACATGTAAATGATGTGAAAGCAATGGGTGCACCCCAAATTATATAGAGATCTAATTAAATAGGTAATATTTTAGTCTCAGGAGTAATAACTTCTGGGATTGATAAGTGAATCTATTCATTATTTAAATTTTTCGAACATGTTACGATGTCCAGACGGTTAGTATTGACCTATGTTTATGATTTCATGTTTAATGTTGGTTCCACTTTACCATGTTGCCTTTATGGTATCTTGTAATATCATAGAAATTTTTCCATATTTATGATTATCACCACTTTTATGTTCCATTGAAATGACTATTGTCTAACACATAATTATTTATTCAGGATATTATTTCTTTATTCCTATACCAGGATTTATAGCTCACCCCTTTCTTATGTATGCCCTAGGTTATCCTATCTTGTTTTAAGAATGAAAGAGAATCATAATCATGTTATGGAAGTTTTCAATAATATTGATGTACCCCTATTTTATATTTTTATGTAACATTCCAAATTACCCAAATACACAAGACATGTAAATATACTGTTCATTATTATGTATATTATGAAGTAGTAAATCCTGAATTAATGTGTAATGAAGGAAATGGTTTTCATATTTGGTATCAAATGAAAGTATAGTCATTTTTTGGATTGGGATTGAGAAACTATAGGGAAATACTTAGGGATAAAACTAAACATAAAAAATAGCCCAAATGTTTTTTCAATTATAGAGTAATAGTTTTCAATGAAAATAAATACATATCTAGAAACTACATGTGGATGTGGCTCTAGAACAGTGGAACGTAGTAGTAATAGTCTTGAAAAGGGAACATTGAGCTAGAATTGATCGTCACCTGGTGTATAATAATGGGGCTTTGTACACACCAGGTTTGAAACTCGGGGATGATATGATTTGTTAACTTCACAATCCCATTATGAACCATTTTTAACGGAATAAAAAAATCTCATAATAGTTTATATTAGGAAATTAATCATGGATAAATTATATCAGAGGCAAGAAATTTGTAGGTTAAGTAATATATGTTATTTATGAGTTATCCCTTTAAGAATCATGGTTTCCTTTTTTGTGTTAAATAGTTTGAAAATTATCATCCCTAATTAAAATTTGGATGAAGTAAATGGTTTGGACCAAAATCAAAATGATAAATATTGGGTTATCATCCATAGTTCTATTAATTCCTTCATATCATGAAAGTTTTGTAATATTATTCAAACACCATCACAAATCATGTAAGTTGATCTGTCAATGAAAATGGAAAATGGGGAAATTATTTCAACCAAAGTACATAACAACCCATACCAAAATTTTTAGGCTAAACTTCCCAAAAAGTATTATGATAATATCATAGGTGGAAATTTATACAATTATGGATTTGGAATGGATTTACTTACATAGTTCCAACCTAAATTTCAATGAGAATAAAACCACTCCTTGTATCGTGAATCATCATTTTATTTTGTACAAGTGAAAGGAGGAGGATGAATATTCTTTATCACCAATATCCAAATCAGGGATATTATTTCACCTTGATAGAGTGTATAGGTCAAATGATTGGGTATGAGGAATACATCATCATTGAATAAATTACCATTATGGGGTAATACATTGATGTGTTTCCAAAAATAGTTTCCTAGTCTTCCTCATAGACAAGAGGTTGAATTTTCCATCAAGATTATACCTGAGGTGAAATCATTTTCCAAGACTGAAAATAAAATAGAAATTGTAGAACTTGAGGATAAAAAGAAAAAATAGTAGGATAATATGGATAAATGGTTCATACACTCAAGTGTTTTACCTTGGGGTGAACCGGTCCACTTCATTAAGAATAAGGATGGGTCAATGAGACATTTCATTGATTATTATGATCTGAACAAGATCAAAATAAATAAAAATTTTCCTCTTCCACAAATTGATGAATTTTTCTATCATCTATATGGATCACAATAATTCTAAAAGGTAGTTATTCAGTCAGGGTATTATCAATTAAGGTAATGGAAAGAGTATATCACCCAATATAGATTTCCCTATAAGGTATGGGCACTATAAGTTTATAGAATTTATATTCAGACTCTCAAATTCTCTAGTAATCTTTATAAACTTAATTAATAGAGTGTTTAGATATTACTTCGACAAATTTGTGGTAGTATTTATAGAATATATTGTAATATAATCCAAAATAAAGGAATATTATGTGGAGAATCTGAGCACTATGATAAATAACTATTGAAAGGTGTAGCTTTATGAAAATTATAAAAAATGTGAGTTCTGGTTAAAGGAAGTATAATTATAGGGAATGTTATCATACAGAAAGGGATATCAATGGATCCTTAAAAAATATAGGAAATTGAAGTGTGAACAAGGCCAAAATAGTTGAAATATATCTGTAGTTTCTTTCGTTTTTATGTGTATTATTGATGATTTGTAACAAATTTCTTCTGATTTTCGAAGTATGGAACCAATCTATTCTATATGGGATTCATGTTTTTATATAATAATTAATGTGAAAGATCTTTAATTAGTTGAAAAAGAGTCTTATCACTACACTTTTACTTATTATATCCACATGTTGGGAAATTTTTATGGTATAAAACAATGCTTCAAAGAAGGGATTGGGTTGTGTAATAAAGAATAGTGTCAATGTTATAGCCTATGCCTCAAGGAAATTGAACATTCATGAAAAAAATACTCAATGCATGATATGGAGTTGGATTTAGTAATATTCATATTGAAAATATAGGAAGGTTATATCTTTGGTGAAATGTGTGAAATATATATGGATCATAAGATCCTTATGTATATATTCCCTTATAATGAGATAAAAACGGAACAATGAATAGGGTTAGTGGTGATCAAGGACCATGACTACTCAATACACTACCATATTGAGAATTAGAATAATGTGGAAGACAATCTATGTTGAAATGATCTGGAAATTTTATCATTGATGATAATTGAGAATTATATGATCTTATTATACTTGAAAATGATAGAAATGAGAATCATAAAGGTGATAATATCATCAGTCCTTTCAGAATTTATTTCTCATACATACCATTTAGAGAAGATAAGGGATTATCATATATATTAAGCAGAAAATAAGAATATGGTAGAAGCTATAAGAAAAGGGGAATCCATAGAGTTAAAAATTAATGAAGGAGTCGTAATATTTAGGTCATGACTATGTTTACCATTAAATCATGAGTTAAATAAGGTGTTATTGGATGATGCACATAGCTCAAAATTCTCTATATGTCCACGAAGAAAAAATATGTTTTGATATATCTAAGAGAACTAACAGTGAAAAATATGAATAAGGATATCTAAATATATACATCTAGGTTACCTTATGTCAAAAATTGAAGGATTAAAGGAAAAAAAATATAAGGGGATGATTCAACCATTACCCATACCTACCTGGAAATCAGAAAAAATAACCATGGTATTTTTCACTGGTATTCCAAATAAATCAAGAGGAAATAATTCTATACAGCTTTTGGTGGATTTCCATTCAAATATTTGTCACTTCATTTCAATCTAAGATGAATTCTCACATGATCAATTGGAGAGGACATACATTAGAGAATTGGTGAGGCTGCATAGAACACAACTATCAATTGTATCTGATTGAAAACCAAGATTTACCTTCATGTTCTATAAGAGTCTCTAACATTCTCAAAATAATGTGTCAAACTTCCTCATGACTTATACCCATCAAACCAATATAAACTCTAAGCATACAATCAAGACACTCAATGAAATGCTGAGAGAATGATCAATGGACTTCAAAGGAGGATGTGATCAACATCTTCCTCTAGTTGAGTTCTCATAATATAATTATTTACACTCAACAATCCAAATGGATCCCTATTAATACCTTTATGGTAATAGATACATAAAACCTACATGATGGTATGATGTTGGTGGACACAAATTGAGGGGTCCTGAAATGGAGGAAATGGAAAAGACCATTAATCAACATATTAGGGTTTTTTAGCGTTGTTATAAGATCTATATTTAAAATCATCAATGAGACTTGTAGTTTGAGGTTAGAGATAAATTATTCCTATATATTTCTCCATGGAAGAAAGATAGGATATTTGGGAAGAATGGAATGTTTAGTCCAAGATACATCGATCCCATTGAGATCCTAGATCACATTAAAGTGGTGGACTATAGACTATAAATACTAAATAACATATCTCAAGTACAAGATGTGTTTCATGCATCCTGATTTAAAAAGTAATATTATTCCCCTAACATGTGTTTAATTTAGAGGTGGTATAATTGGAGAATGATCCTTCATATGGTGACCATCCTATAGAGATCTTAGATCACTGAGGGAATTTTCAACGAAATAAAACAATGCACCTTGTCAAAGTGCTTTAGAGAAACCACATGTTTGAAGAAGTTATGTGGTAATTAGAGGAGAGGATGGAAACAATTTACTATAATAGTTTTTTATAAGAAATGGAAATTTTTTGTGTGAAATATCTGAAGGGGGGATGATTTTAATGACCCAAACTTTTATAAATAAAATTCCCTTTGTGATTGAATTAAATGACTTATTATGTGTTATGGTGATGAAAAAACATTCAATTCATTAGTTTTATTATATCCTATCAGATTAAAAATACAATTAATCATTATAACCCTTTGTTAAATATACACTGAACAATGATCATGTTAATAGTATAAATATAGGTTTTTAAAAATAAAATTGACACAGACAAAGGATGTGAGGGTCATTACCTGTAGAACCGTAACCTAGGAAATCCATTTATTGGAGATTCTGAGGGAGGTAACATCACTAGTATTTTCTCTTGATCAATCATAAGACATGATCCAACAACTAAATAACAGGTGAAACTACTTATTGGAGAAGTTAAACTCATCAAGATCACGACCCAAACCATGTACATCGAACCGCCCTATGAAAATCTCAGTACTGCAGACCTTACTCTCAGGAAATGTTTTGGTTTAACAAAGGGATATGTATCAAGATCTAATAATATGATTATGTAAAATGTATTTTTTACAAAATAATGCTAAATTTTACTTCTTACTATTATCACTTTATAAATTATTGTGATTTTGATATTATAAAACACAAATTGGATTTTTGTGTATAATGAATTTTTAATTAAGATATTTCTTTTTGATGAATTCATGACATTTAAAAATAATTGATGTTTTAATAAAACAGTAAAATAAATTTATTTTATTAAATATAATAGATAATATAATTTTTGTGAAGTGAAATGTAATTTAATAAGGGTTTGAAAAGATTTATTGTCAAAATAATCCAAAATTTCTCAAAAAATTTTGATTCATTTTTCAAAATAGAAAATTCACATATTTAAAAAATTATTTTGAATGGATATTGTTATTGTAATCATAACATCTAAATTATCCAATAGTGAATTTTTTTAATTTTTTGAGATGGTCAAATTTTGGGGTAAAAAAGAAATACAGTATAAATATATAGTGTATATTAGGACCTCTTAATAACCTAAAATTGATGCAATAAATTATATATATGGTTTATACAACCAAATTTATGTTTCCCCTTAAAAATAATAGGTTTTATGTTTATTTGATTAATTTTATAAATCCTTTATGAATCCTCCAAAACATATATTATATTTAATGGTTTTAAAATCATTTATTTCTAAACATGACTCACTTTCACATCACCAAGGGTAATATTTTTTTGTGTTAGGAAATTTTACTTATAAAATAACGATAAAACCTAATATTTTTTAAAAGATATGGGCAAAAACCATTGTATGATTTTCAATTTTGATATATTTTTATTATATAGAGTCCAAAACGTATGTTTGGGAAATAATAATGAACTCCCATCTCTTTTCCTACATAAAGCCTCAAAATATTTCATTAATATTCACTAAAAAAGAATTTATAACATCTTTATTCTTCCCTCACATTTATATAGTCCTCAAAAGGTTCCCCCAATCTATCAATAATCTCCTCCGATAATTTTCTATTCACCCTATCAAGGTAAGATATCTCTCTCTTCTTTTCAATTCAATAACCTTATTTGTATTTAGAATTTTTAATATCAATAGATTATATTTTCATGACTCTAAAAATATACATATACGTTCCAATTTTTTTGTTAAAAATTACATATAATTTATCCCATTCCATGATATTATTTACCTAATCAGTTACAAAGCTGAAATTTTGTAAGATACCTATCTATTCTCTTCAATTCAAGAACGTTATTTGTATTTATCCTATTAATTATATATTGGATATGTTCACATGAGCTTATAAATATCAATATACTATTAAATTAATTTCATAATAATTATATATTATTTAAATCCTTTCAAGCCATTACCAAATGATTATGTCATGAATATCCACCCCAATTTCTACTCAAGGGTGTTAAATTAGATGTACTTGCAATTAATTGATTTGGAATGTACATCTATATAACCCATACACCTTGATCATGGGGTTAAAATTGATGAAGGACATCCTTATTTTATATGATCTATGTGGCACACTTATGCATGTACATGATATGAAAGCCACATGTGCACCCGTAATTATATATCACTCAAATTCACTGGGTAATGTTTAGTCTCAAGAGAAAAAATTTATAGGATTGGGGATTGAACCTAAGAAATTATGATCCTTTTCCACCATGTTATTACGTTTTGGAATTTATCCATGGACTACATTTTTGGTTGTATGATGTGTATTCTTATATCATAAATCATGAGTTAAAATATTAAAATGGAAAGGGTTGTAATATATTTATGATTATTTTCATATTTATGTGGAACATATATTCCAAAAATGTTATAATAATGGATGGACCTATAATTATAAATTCCCCCAATTGATTGGGTGATTCATTTTATCGTATGATATTATAATGAATGGGAATGTGCTGTTAGGTTTCTCTATTATGTTATGATGAAATGGTAGTGATCCTTGAACTATGTTTATGATATATTATCGATGTTTTTTGACGCATGTTTTTTATGTATTGGTGGTGATCCTTTAATTTTTTATTATTATGGAATGAATTTTGTATGTAACACATTTCTAGAACATTAAAAAAGGGTTTCCACTAGTGATGCGGGTAATTGTATCAAATTAGATATGTATCTACCCATGGAGTTCTATGATACATATATTATGTGCTTTCAGGATTATTATTTTGTTTGTTTTATGACATGATATAAGATTATACCATCATTCCTCATGATCAATTCAAATTATTTCATATTATTATTCCTTTATTTAGGCTATTTCTCTCATGATCATGTTTCTCACTTGTTTATGATCTATTTATAAATAATATATATCTCATTTCTAATTAGTTACCCCCTTACTAAGAATTTATATTCATTAATTTCTTATATTTCTCTATTTCCCAAGGTGGTCATATGTGTAAAAGAGAGCATTCCTAGTTTATATTTAATCTACACTGAATGACTCTATTATGCCTTATAGGCTGATTATTTAATATTTATATAGTTCCCAAAGATACCAAAATTGGGATTATGGGAGTTTCATTTAATTTCATAATTTTTTATAAGTTTGTTTTTCATTCAATCCAGATGTGTGGGTCTGGGGAATCTCATCTCGTATCAGGGAAACATTTAGAAATTTTTAGGAAATATGTTTTTAAAAATTTGGGAAGATAACCATTTTCTATATAGTACTAGGTTATGTATGAATTCTATGAGCACATAAAGATTAAAATTTCCAATCCATATTTGATATGTTAAATTAAAAAAAACAATATTAAAATTTTAATATAACATTAGAGATTTATATCACCATTCATGAAAATAGGAGAAAATGATTATAAGAGTTTAATAATTAATAACAATTTTGTAGATATATTTTTTTGTGGTGGTGGAATGTTACATTCAACATTTTAAATAAAAATCCCCCCTTAAACCATATATGTAAAATGAATATATTTTTTTAATTATATAAACCTCGAATTTTTATGTAAATATTTAAAGAAAAAGATGTAGATAAATTTTATGAATTATAAAAAATTATTCACCTTCTATCCTTAAATATTGATAATATTAATTTTATTTATCATATTTATATTTTTATGATATTAATATTATATCATCAAATCCCATTTTTTTATTTTCATAAAACAACTTTTAAGGTTATTAGTGGGAACCCACACATTCAATAATACAAAAAAAAATATCTACTACCACTAACAACCATTAAAGAACCCAAAAATATTAAATTAAAATGAAAACCTAAAAAAATGGTCTATAAATTATTAGGCTTATAAACAATGATCTTTATGCCTCAAGATAAATTTCTTAAAAGTGATCTCAGACCTTGTGAGTCAAGTGGAGCATAGTTGGTGTCCACATGTATTCCAAAGTTGAACAAAAACACACAAACCACTATAAAACACCATCATTTATGGAATGAACATCCAAACAAAAAAAACATCATACATGAAGAATTAAAATATAAGATAAAAAGAAAAAAAAATTAAAATAGGAACTAATGAAACATAATAGAGATATCATTAGTAGAATTACCAAAGAATCTATTAAAATGATAGTTTTTAGATGAGGAACCATTGTATCCAATTCTAACCATGAACATTAAAGAGAGGGGAGATTTCCACCACACCAGTGTAGAGTGAATAACAAATCACAATAACAAAATGCCTCCACCAATGAAAAATATGATTCAACCCAAGAATAAATTCACGTTGATGAAGATATCTAAAACAATCCACCCTAGCTCCACCATATCCAATAAAATCACCTTTTAAAGTCTCACCACATTAAGGATGTGCTAACCTGACATCTATTAAGGAAAACCCATCAAAAAAAATCATAAACCCCTCTTCTTGGTGAATATTATTTTCATCTAGTCATTGCAAAATAAAGGATAATACAACACTGAATTGGGCTTAATATCACCACAATAATGAATAAGAACTCCCATGAATGAAATATCAGACCATCAGGGTAGATTACTTCCACCAAAGGAATATTATATAAATTAATATAAAATACAAAAATGAATTTGGGTTATGAAAATAATGATAATATGTCCCAATAAGAATAAAATAAATATGAAGTTGAAGAGTGAAATAAGGTGGTATAATGAGATGTGGGAAGGAAAAAATATGTATAACAATATTCAAAAGATAAACCAAACACTATAGTGGGGAGACAAACCTTAGAAGAGGATATATGGAAGCCCTCAAAAATCATAAGATCATCCTAGAGAAATCCCCATCTTCAAGAATAAGGTCTATTAGAGAGTGTGGATCCATGAAATTAATATTTTGAACATTAGTAATATATTATAGAATAATATAAACAATTATTTTTAATTATATTATTATAATTGAAATTAATGAATAATAATTGTTTTGAAAAATAGTTTTATAAAATCCCTTTAAAAAAATTCATGATAATTTTTAGACATATATGTTTATTTGATAAATACATTACTATTGTTAATAGTTTTATTTTTTTTATATTTAAATAGTAATTTATTGATAAAAAACTATTTGTCAAAAAAAAAATTATACATGTTTTCAGTCATATAATTAACATATAAACATGGAATGTTGTGTAAAAATATATAAAGTAAAATGACTTTTTATATGAATAATATGATACAAAAAAATGCTTAATAAAATTTTTAATTTATATAAATTCATATTTTATTTTTAAATGATTTATATTACATTATTTTTTTAATCGAAAATTTTAGATTAAAACATTATATAACATATTTGACACAAAAATAACATTATAAAGTATTTATTATTTTAATTTGAAAATGTAATTAAACATTTTTATAATGTTTTATTATTAAAAAATGGACATTACATTTTTTTCAAGGCAATTTTTATAAAATGATAATTATTATTGAGATAACATTATAATACTAGTGTATAATGTTCAACAAAACAAATCCATTTTCATAAATAAATATTTAAAAGACAAATTTATCTTAAATAGAAAATGAATTAGATATTATGTTTTAGTTTGGAATGAATAAAAAAATAATTCTAAAACATATATTAATTAAAAAACTATTAAAAGAATCTAATCAATTATAACAAAATCTATAGTATTTATTTGAGATAAAATTGTTTATCCATGTTTTTTTGGATTTAATTTAAAATTTTAATTTCTACAATTTAAAATTATAATTTTTTAAAATGAATGTAATTACCCAAATATATTTGAGGTTTTAAATTGATTATTATTTCCAAAAATCATGTATATTAATGTTTTTGGGCTGTTAAAGGTATTGTTTAGAGACTTAGGGGCCTCTTTTAGGAGTTCACCCCTTGTTTGGGAAGAGGTTTTGTGGTAAGTGGCTCCAAATGATGATGCATATGACATTAAAACATGTTGAGATTTGTGTAAGAGTAATTTTTTGATTTCATAAGATTATTGTTTTATAGATGGTCAAGGATTAATCTATAACATATGGTATTTAAGAATGGTGATGCCTCCATAAGAGAAACTCTAATTCTAGTTAAGATTAAATTTCTTGGTAAGTGGATAGACATGTCATGATCTAATGTGTTGTTACATGAAGGATTTACCAAGTGGGAGGTGTTACACTAGAATACATGAGGTTTTTACCATCAATATCGGTCAGTGTGTGAGTGATACACTAAGAAGGGGGGGGGGGTTGCACCATTAATTCAGTTAAGTGGAGGAGAACTACACCATACAGGGAGGGGGCGTAATGACCTAGAGCTCAAGATTCATTATTTTTTCCAAGAGAAGTGGGCTACACCATTACATATATAGTTACAACCCAATATACACCCTATTTTTTGATTAATTTTTTAATTTATATATGTTTTTAAATATTACACATTAATGAGAAATCACTTGCTTCTATAGAATCATAGCTCAAACTCTTCCTATTCATCCCTCTCATATCTTTAACTCATATGTTTTGATCTCCATTATCTATACTTAGAATCATTGGTCATTTATCGTAAAGGGTTTCCTAACTTAATGTTGATACTCCTTAACGATTCTTCTTTCTATCTCTCCCAATTTCATCATGTATCATATGTTACACTTAAATTCATGTATTTTTCTATATTTCATGATTTTTGTAATCAAAAGATGAACCATCTAGTATTTTTAATGTGTGGCCTTCCTTTGTATCTAGTCATGGATTCCATTGATTTTCCTTTGTTATTTATATGTGTTTCATATTTCATATGAAATTCAAGAATATCTAGTTTTTATGTATTCCTTATAAATTAATTTAAATGGAATTATTCATGGAATATAGAATAAATTGAACTTATTAGACAATTAAGTGGTCTCTAGGGTGTTTGTTGGAACCAGAAAACGTATCCATGTAATTCATCTAATGCTACCATAAATGATCCCGGAGAGTAACTCATTCCCCAATATTTGATTTGACTGGTCATGGAGCCCAAACGGAGTTACAGATCAAAAGTTATGGTCGTTCAATGTTAGGCTACTAGAAATGGCCATCCAGGACGGTTTTAGGGAAAAGTATGGATTTGCGAGTAAAAAGGGTATCTTGTGTATAAAAATCAAATCTTTTACATAAAATGTAATCATACATGTAAAAAGGGTATCTTGGGCATAAAAAAGGAATCTTGCGTGTAAAATGGAATCTTACGTGCAAAAAAGGGAATCTTGCACGAAAAAAGGGAATATTGCACGCAAAAACAGAATATTGTGCGCAATAAAGTAATTTTTTGTGCAACCCCACGCACATACCTATTCCGTGCCAAATGCGATGTCCAACGCCCCTAATTTTATACACACCACCTTGCGTGGAAAACCTCTTCTGTGCGCGGAATTTTCCACGCCCCACCTTCCTAGGTTTCGCCTATAAATACAAGTTCTCCCCCTTATTCTAGGAGGCCCCAGATGTCGGGCGCCGCTCTAATGTGTGGAAGTCCGCATTTTTCGCACTTTTATATAAAACCCCCCATCTTGTGCGCAAAACATCACTTTAGCGCATAAAGGGGGAAACATGCCCAATTTTTCATGCAAAGCATTATTTTTGCGCGCAATAGTGCCCCGATGCCCAATTTTTCGCACACCAATGTTGCACCTATCCAATTGTGCGCACAACTCCCCTATTGCACGCAATTACTCCTCGATTGCATGTAATTATCTCCGCATTTCACCCACAACCGCCTATTGTGTGCACATCTCCCTTATTGCATGCAAACCTCCCTTATTATGCGCAATTCCATCCCCATTGCACAGGCGACCACCTATTGCATGCACATCTCCCATATTGCATGCAAACCTTCCCTATTGCATGCAATTCCTTCCCCAATTCACGCATGACCGCCTATTGCGTGCACATCTCCCATATTGCTCTCAAACCTCACCTATTGTGTGAAATTGCTTCCCTATTCCACACACGTTCCCCTATTTCACACACATCGCCCATATTGCGGGCACACCATCCCAATTGCGTGCAAATATCCCATATTGCATGAAAATCTCCCATATTGCATGAAATTCCTTCACAATTGCACGCACAACTCCCCTATTACATGAACACGTCATGTATTGCACACAAACATGCCCTATTGCGCGCAAGCCTTGCTTATTGCATGCAATCCCTCATTCTTGCGCATAGCCCATCCTGCGTGTCACTCATATTATGTGTAAAAATGCTTAGGACTACGCTCGCAGGTCCATACCGTGGGCGCTGCTCCCCCACACCGCTGCTCAGGTTCACTACTGGGCTGCGGTCTCGGCCCTCTGGACCATTCCCTTGGCTACCATCACTGAGCCCCATGAATAATGGAGAGTCACACCGCGAACTTTTGGGGCCGAGACATCGGGATTTTCCATTGCACCCTTATGCGCACCAACCTTTCAAATATGGATTACCATGATTTGAGAGACTCCTCCACACACCATGAAACATGTTGAGTCGACATATTCCTCTTTGTTCCATTCTCATTACCTGAGTTTAGATTCCCATCATCAATTACCTGAGTACCTTGAGTAGAATCGTCTCTCAAGAAACTCATCTAAACCCTATCACTTGACTCTTAGGTCAGGTTGAACCAGTAAGGGTCGCCCTTGCATAAGTCCCAACACCAGCCACTACTAGGCATCTTATGCCTAAGAGTCCTCTCTACATGACTATAACCTGTAGTTCGCCCTATGTTCCGAACATAGGATGCCTCTTTCCCTATACAAGAGATTCCTTATTCTCCAAGCATGAGATTACAACAGTCCTATCTACAGGACTATAAATTATAGTTCACCATATGTTCCAAACAGAGGATGCCTCTTGCCCTATACAAGAGATGCCTTATGCCCCAAGCATGAGATGCCAATAGTCCTTTCTACATGACTTTAAACTGTAGTACGCTGTATCTTCCAAACATAGGATACCTCTTGCTCCAAACAATAGATGCCTTATGGTCCAAGCCTGAGATGCCAATAGTCCTATCTACATGAATCTAAATAGTAGTTCACCCTATGTTCCAATCATAGGAAGCCTCTTATTCCAAACAATATATGCCTTATACTCCAAGAATAATATTCTTAATGCCATGATTACAGTTGTGTAATTTCAAGAGCATTGGAATCCATTCAAACATTACATCACTCCACCTCACGCTTCACATGTCCTTCATTCGGATCTTCACCAACTTCCATGTCTAAAGGTTCCCACTAATAGCCTAGTCCCATGCTACATCGGCTCACCTACCGTCTTGGGCCAATGCCCCATAAGACTTTAGACAACACTTTGAGTCATGTCCTGTGTTTCGAACACAGTCAGTAGTTGACCCTCATTTGTTTGTTCCCATTTCAGTCTAACATGATATGGATGTTGTGTTTCGAACATGGTCAACAGTTATCCTCTATCACCCCACCACCCTCATTGCATTCCGAATGTTAGGCATGTGATTCAAACTTTTCATCTCCCTTTGTTTGGACTCATTCCAACACCCATTGTTGTTACCCCTCTTGTGAACTAGCGCATAGGTGAAGGCCTCAACCCACCAGTGGTTTGGGATGCCCTCATAGCTAGACATGAGGAAGAAATTATGGACAGCTTCCTTGCTTAAGCCCCATCCACCATTGTTGCCCCATTATGGCACCCGGGCAGCTTCCTTGCATAAGCCCCATGAACAATTGTTGCCCCATTATGGCACCCGGGCAGCTTCCTTGCATAAGCCCCATCTACCATTGTCGCTCCATAGTGGCACACGAGTATCTTCCTTTCTTAAGCCCCATCCACTATTGTCGCTCCATAGTGGCACCCAGGAAGCATCCTTGCATAAGCCCCATGAACAATTTCTGCTCCATTACGTCACTCGGGCAGTTTCCTTGCGTAAGCCCCATCTACCATTGTCACACCATAGTGGCACTCAGGAAGCCTCTTTACGTAAGCCCCATCCACCATTTCCACTCCTTCACGAAACTCGAGAAACATCCTTTCGTAATCCCCATTCACCAATTGCCGCTCCATAGTGGCATCGGGGCAACTTCTATGCGTAAGCCCCATCCATCATTACCACTCCATAGTAGCACGCAAGCATGCTAACAGCTATTATTTCTTTGCATAGCCACACTAATGTGGACACCCAGTGGGATCCCCTCATGATAGCCCCCAACCAAGGCATTGTCGGTGCCTTCCCTTCACCAAGGTGTAAAGGATGTGGGTTAGGTAAGCCCTAGGAGTGCAAAGTGAACCCACCTCGTACGTGTTGTAGGATGTTAAAATGCCAAGACCTAGTTTCCTCAGCACATGATGTCAAATTGTGACATCTCCCCATGCCTTTCATGTTGGGTGCCCCATCTCAGACATTATCTACGACCACTAGTCTCCAACGGATTGAAATCATTCCTCACATGAAATGAAATCATCTTTATTGGAGCGGTGTTTGTCTGCGGGGAAAGGAGAACCACCCTGGTGTAAGCCCCTAGTTTTCCTTACAGGATGAAGAACCCATGCTCCTCCTCTCTTTCTGGGTTCCAAATCCTTCTAATACTGGGCTTTGTCACCACCTAGGCCTCCCGACTAGAGTAAGTCCAAATCTCCATCACATGGGCTGCTAACCACGCATAAGCCTCAGATTCCTCTTTGGGCCGCCAACTACACATGGCACCAGTCTACTTCCCACAGATACACCTTCTGTGATTTGATCATCAGGTCTTTGATGTCTCTTGTTTTTCACACCGAGCATGACTCACGTCGGCTTAGAGCAAGCATAAACCATGAAATCCTATCCAGGAAGCCTAGAGTGTAAGACCCACAACCAACCTGAACTACATGGACTTTGTTCCATTCCAAGGCAAGGTATGTAGAAAGCCTCAATGAGGTTCAATCACACCACCAATTAATCCCGATAATCTTCACGTCGGTTCACCCACACCAACCTGAACTACGTGAACTTTTATCCTTGCCAAGGCAATGTACGTAGGAATCCTCTCTGTGGTTCAATACCAATACTCGGTCGCTCTGACCCCCTTCATGTCAGTTCGCCCAAACCCACCTGGACTACGTAGTCTTGGATCCTTTCCAAGGAAAGGTACGTAGGAAGACTCCTTGAGGTTCCTACCCAATAGTGGGTTGCTCTGAACCCCTTCATGTCAGTTCACCCAAACCCACCTGAACTATGTGGTCTTTTATCCTTGCCAAGGTAAGGTATGTAGGAAGCCTCCCGAATGTTCAATCACACCACCAATTAGTCCTGACCATCTTCACGTCAGTTCACCCACGCCAACCTGAACTATGTGGAATTTTATCCTTGCTAAGGCTTGGTGCGTAGGAAGCTTCCTTGAGGTTCTAGCCTAATGCCCGGTCGCTCTGACCCCCTTCACATTGGTTCTCCCAAATCCACCTGAACTACATGGTCTTTGATCCTTTCCAAGGCAAGGTACGTATGAAGCCTCCCTGAGGTTCAAGCCCAACACCCAGTCACTCTGACTCCTTCATGTAGGTTAACCTACTCCTTCTAAACTACGTTGGACTTTGATCCCTGCCAAGGCGGGGTACGTAGGAAGCCTCCATGATGTTCAAGCCCACCATCTATCTGGGCCTCATGTCCTCCTTCACGTCTTTTCTCCCTCGTCCTACATGATGTTAAACTTTAGAAATTAATAATTGGTAAGTCGTTGTTTCCCCAGATAGCGGTAAGCCATTTGACCCACCCAAACTACGTGGACATTGATCCTCACCAAGGAAAGGTACGTAGGAAACCTCCCTGATGTTCAAGCCCAACAACCATTGGCCCTAGGTCCTCCTCCATGTCAGTTCATCGACCCCCATCCCATATGAACTACATGGGTTTGATCTCGGTCTCCTAGGATGGGTACATAAGAATCTTCCATGAGGATCAACCCCATCCAATGGTAAAAAGTTGTGACCTCAATCATCAGAAAGTCGTTGTGACCTGATCCAGCAGTAAAATATTGTGACCTCAATCAGAGGTATTTCATTGCATCCCCAATTTAGTGTTAAGCCATTGTAACCCCATTTTTTGGGACCCTCATATTTCTTCCATCCTAGTAGAATCAGACCAACATGGGTTTCTAACCATGCGTGAGCCCCATACACATCATCGAGTTGTTGTCCTATGTGTATGCCCCAATGTAAGTACATTTCTGGGTCTTCCCTTAGAGCCTATGTGTTTCAGGAAGTTCATGCCCCAACCCCGAGGTTCCACTTCCTCTGGGTCCAATACATGCGTCAATTCTCACGGGCCACCTCCTTAGGCTTCCCTTTTCCCTACCGAACTATGTGGACTTTGATTCCCTGCCACAGGGATACATAGGAAGTCTCCTTGAGACTCATGCCCAAAATTACTGTGATCTTCATGGTGGTTCTATCTCATTCACCATCCACTTCATTCAAACACTCCATCATCCATCTTCATTCTTACCCAGGACACCAAATCCCAGTTATGTTTTGATTGCTCACCCCCCTATATCAGTGTTCCCTCTAGGGGTTGCACCAATCTGATTCACCATAATAAGTGTTCTGATCAGTCTGATCCATCTCTAATGGACATTAAACTTGTGGCATACCCTGTGTTAAACATGGGAAGCTAAGGAAAAACTCAGAGACATGCCTTGGGCATATGATTCCTTGCATTTGTCACGAGATGCCATGGGCTTGTGCACCCTCAATAAGCCCTATAATAATGGGAAAAAATCCAGACTTGACAGTGTCCCGGTGTCCAGACATGCCAGTGATATCCAACGTGACTACTCCCCCGACCTAAGGTTTCTGCCCTAACCGGACCCATTGGAATGTCCTGACAGAAGGATTATAATTAACCGACATCCATATTGATATGGAGCTGGGAAGTGTTTCACGAACAACATCTTAAATCAATAATGGAGAACCGGACAAGGTGACATGTTTCGAGGAGGAATCCACAGAAGGAAGAACCAACATCTCATCATCCCGTTTCAATCAAGGAGTAGACGTCCCTGAAAAAGGAACGGATGTCGCCCGCCTTTGGAACGTGGGAATGTGGGGAAACAAACAGTGTTGTTGTCCCCCAAAAAGATGGGCGTGCGATCCCTGAAGAATGCATCAGAAACAGACATTGTGAACCCAACATGAATGATATTCTCTTCAATATAGAGATTAGTAGAGTTCGAGACATCAGTGGATTAGCGTGTCATCAGATCTAGCTATACGGTGCTGGTCCCGCTAAGCAAAATAGCGGGCCTAGCATGAAACTCACCAGAAGTTGGGGTAGTAGAATGTTGGAAATCCTGGTCTACGACGTTGTCATTATGGAACCCTCTTACCAGTCCTGGAAGATGGGATGTCACTAGGGCACTAGTTGTTGATTCCTTTTTCTTTCAGCACTACTGATTTAATCTACCTGTGTTCAGAAACCAAGCTGATGCACCCGGAAGACGATCACCACCCGCCCACCAATGTAGGGGTAGGGGAAGTGCCAATACTGCAGTGCCACATAGCTCCGCCTCTTCTGAAACAGCCTCTACACCCATGACCATGGGGTGCCCACGTCCCATATCTCCTTCAGATTTTATTCATTGAAGGGTGATCAATGACCTCGTATGCCGGTACGAGGAGGAGGGTATTATCCTGACCTGCGATATGGACTGCCTGGATTTAGAGGCATCTATGCCTCATTTCTGACGTCTCCCTCGAGGGTCGTACGGGGAGAAACTTCTCCCCATTCCATCATATAACTGTTTCGAGAGCCTATCCTCGAGACTCTTTGATGACTCCCTTCCCTATGCTGATGAGGTAGGGGATATCTGGGTCAGCCCAGCCAAGATCCTATTCCAAGGGATCCTAGAATGGGCTCCCACCAGGTCGTGTCAGCACTGCCACCCAATCTTGATGGCTGAGGAGTAGGTAATCCATGTACCTGTACCACCAAATCTGGTCCATCTAACCCAATGCCAATGTCGGGCACAAGTTGAAGAGGACACCCGCCAAGGGGAATCAATACCAGTGGCTACTATGGCCCGATCCACCACCGATGCATATCACCACCTCCCTATATATGCTGATCAAGGGAATTTATATGCTCGACCTGGATCGAGGCCCCAACTACCCCATGGGTAGGCTGGGTCGACTCTCTTAGTCACTGGCATAGGTAGTGGCCCCCTCAGACTAACCCGTGGCAACGAAACCCAGTACGAATGTCCTCCTCGTACCACTACCATGGTGAACATTGATCTTCTCCGCTTCCAATCTCGGCAAGGAGGTCCACCCCATGGAACCTTCAATCCAAATGAGGGTCCTCCCCATGGCGGTGATGCTCAACACAGAAGTCTCTCCCATGCCCATAATACCGGATATAGAGTCATTCCTCCCACCAAAGACCGTTGGTATTGGATGTTTCACATCCAGTAACTCTCCAACATGGGGACCCTACCATGAATCCTCTTAGAAGTTGGTGAAGGTCCTCCTCGCCCCAACAATTAGAGTATTGAGGGCCAACTTCACTTCACCAACACTTCCCATGGAGGTCCTCCCAATGCCTCATTTGATATCTATCCTGGTGCTCCTCGCACCCCATCTTACTCAAGTGGAAACCCTCTCCACCCCAGCACTAGTACGATCGAATGACCACCCCGTGTTAAGAATCTACCTATCCTGAAGATGCATCCAAGGGTAGGAAGGCGGGTTGTCAATTCCATAAGAAGAATTCTGGGAAGGTCTGGACAAAGATCAAACTATTCCGCTTCTCAGACTCCGAAGCAGAGTAAGACTCAGTACAATGAACCTCCCCTCGCTCCTCTGAGTCAAGGGATGGGGCCAGAACGAGGCGCATCAGCCTAGTACTATCAGAATGCGAGGTCCATATGATTCTATCCTCCCTCCGCAGGTATATCTAAAAATAAATTTTTTTGCAACCTCACAGGTTATGGTCTTGCAATCACCACCGTCGTCACTAAAAGCACTCTCTACCTCCATTAGGGATCTTGAAGAGATATTCTGAGGACCAATGGAGGGTTAGCAGTAGCACGAACCATCTCCAGTAGCCCCAAACCATACGGTAGGAACTATGACCATCATCCCATCCTACCACGATGTGGTGGCTATGTCGGTACACCCTTCGGAGGATAGTTTGAGATGTAGCGGTTTGTTGGCTCGCTCGTCGTACACTCCACCAGACAGCCTACTATCCCAGTAGTCTGCTTCGGTACTACTACCAGTTCCTGATCCACCTTCAGTTGAAAAGTAGGAAAATGAAGGGCTGGAACCTGAATTCGAGCCACGGAGATTATGGAATATCCTCACAGCAGACCACTTCCCGAAGATGTTTTGGCCCATGGCAGCACCGAATTTTTATGCACCGGAATCCCTCACCGCAAAGGAAGTTGAGTGTTTCTTTCAAACCCTATGGGTGACGCACTTTCATCTTCATCATCAGCGAGTGGTTTATCCTAGGAGCTAAGAGAATTTTGAGGACATTGGTGAGCAATGTCTTCTAGTTTATTTGGCCACACTCCCTGTGGCCCAGCACCCCAAGTCACCAGGCCACTATAAGGTCCTCCAACAGTAATGCCTTCCAAGTTTCAAGGTACTCCAAAAGATTATCAAGGAGGCTTCCCCCACATGAAAATTTGTGGTTTGGGGTAGTATGCTTCCCCCCTATTCAGTCCTATCTGACGATAGCCCGACTTTCTAGGCAATATTGAAGACATGCCCACAGGTAGAGCCACGGTCTACATGGCCACCCTATCAGAAGTGGAAAATCAGCTGGTGCTCCTGGACGGTGACCTTCCCCCTGAAGGTGTTCCACTACTACTGGATCCATTAGGAAGATTCACTCGTCAATAGAGGAGCCTTCTAGGTCTCCCTATGCCCACCGAGGCATTGGTCCTTAGTAGAAATCATGGTAAGGTTAAAGAGAATATCGGAGCCACCAAACCCTATGACCATCCAGCTCAGTGTAGAAGAAGGAGGAAGACCCCCAAAAGGCCACATTGAGTCAGAAACTAGCTGAATAGAAGAAGTTGGTCGATGACCTCCTAGCTGAACGGGTTGTAGAGCGACGACCAGACTATGGTAATCTTAGGCCAGGGCAGTAGGGGAAGGAACAACATTGCCTTAACGAGCTTCCCCTATGAGACCCTGACCATCCTGCCCCCATGGACAGTGTTGAAGTAAAAACTTATGGAAAGAGGGAGCGGTATGTAGAGACCCGAAGCTTGACTTACATGGACATTACATTAATTTTGAGGAATACTTACTATATAACAAAAAATACACACACAAGGATCGTAATAGTTTAGTGTCTTTGGAAACTCGGAACGTAATCTTCTAATCGTGGTGAAAGATCTCCAATATCTCCCATAAAGATATTCCCTTTTTTTTACCTAACACCTTTCTTTATATCCTGGGGAAAAGAAAACATAAAAGGGTGATCTCAAATGCTCAGTAAGGGTAAACAAAAGAAAAATCAATCACATCATATTCATAAGAACATACCTTTTGGAAATCTTAACCTGAAAAAGAGAGCATAATTTCATAACATGGGATAAATCATAGTAGTGAAATGAAATCCCAATAATCATAACATAAAACATGAAACTTTGTGGAATACACACATAATCATAGAGAATCATTTCTTGTTAGTCAAGACTCATTTCCAAGACTATCTTAGTGGACAAAGTCCCTTTCTGAACCGAGTCACCCTCGTTTCAGTCCTGTTTCACTGAACCGATATAACCTACCGTTCCATCCATGTCTATCTCATGAGATATAAAATCTTTACCCAATGCATTGGAGGGAGATATAGGTCCCACCCATCTTATAATGAATCATTTCTTTTGTGTGCCACATAATCATAAATCATACATCATCGCATAACACATGTAACAAAAATGGGATTCTTGAAACATCATGACATCATAAAACAAATCATATAAGGTAAATGACTTTATAAAAATAATTCCCTCAAAACAGAATCAAATCAATGTAATAATAGGGATAAAAACAGAACCCAATATTATCTTAGATGGAAAATAATTTTGATAAAACATTTGAACTCCATTCTTGAGGAAAATATCCTTTCTACTTCAAAAACACTTTTCCTTTCTTAACATGTCGTACAATTATAAAGTAAAAGAAGTTGATTAAAAATAACTTTGAAAACTTGTAAATGAAGCTTCTTGGAAATAATTTTTTAAAAATCCATTCATGCCGTATAAGTTAAAAAAAACATTTTTCGTACTTTTTTCGGAAAAGTCAAAAAGTACCTCGTACGAAAAACGACAAATGATTCCTTTCATATCTTTTACTAAAAACTCACCGAAGGATAAAATTGGATTTAAACAATTATAGGTGGATGGAAATAATATTACATATTGAGGGAACACTGATGTGGCTGATAAAATACACCCCAGTAAATGCCAAAGTAAAAACAATCTCGGATAAAAATGGGATTGTGATATTTTCCTTACCTTAGGTCCGATTTTTTTCGTAAGTGTCTGAACCTCCTGTATAATGATTTAAATAATATCATTGACTTATTAAAGAATCATATTAATTGTTATTATATCATATATGGTTCACTTATGACTTTATATTACCCGTTCTTTTGTAAATTCATGTTAAAGTAGCGTTTTGGGTAAAATCGTCTCATTTGTAATTCGTGTTTTAACTTGTAATTATTCATATGATTACTTAGATCATTATTACATAATTATAGAATATAAAACATGATTTATATATAATATATATTCATAATATACATATATATAATGTATCGATAAATGGAGAGAAATACATCGTTCATGGAGACGGTAGACCGTACGTACGCATGAACGATGTTTTCTTTTCGTTATTGAATTGAGTGGAATTAAGTAGATGAAATACATATATATACACATAAGTCCATTAGCTTTATAATGTCATATATTTCATGATTACTTATTATATATACTTTATAATCATTCATGAATGGTTAAAGCAGAGAATGAATCTCATCGCGTCGTGGAGACGGTATTCCGTACGTAAGCACGAGCGATGATATCGTTCTTATGATCGTGAACTTGTGTTGAAGTGTATGTATACTATTCCAGTATAAATATTACTTTATAATAGTCATTTATAGTTACTCATTACACCATTATACCCATCCAATTAAGGTGGTAGCGGAAAATAGATTACACCACGGCGTGGAGGCGGTATTCCGTACGTACGCACGCGCGGTGATTTCCTTTTTCCGTAGGATGGATAGAAGGTTAATTAGAGTTGTTTCATATTTATAATAACATATCAGTATATAATGAATACTGATGTTATTACTTTATCATGAAACAACTAAAGAAGAAGAAGTCGAAGAAGAAAGAAATTGAAAAAGATCGGTAATGGATATTACCTCTTTTTGACGCGCCTTTTCTTAACCTCCACTTAAAGAACTAAGTATGGTCTTTGAAGAAGACCAGGACATATAGGATGATACTAGGGAAGTGGAGAGGAGATTTTGGCAGGGTTTGGCCGAGCTTGAGTGCTCAAATTGGTGTGAGGAGGAGGGGGAGGAGGTGCCCTTTTATAAGGGAGGAGAGGGGCACCTTAGGAATATCTCAAAATATTATTTTATATTAAAGTCAAAATCGGTTTATAATGGTTCCAAAGGGTCTTATTTCGAAGATAAAGTGGGGATGGGTCGAAATCCTCTCATCCAATAGGATTTAGACAAGTTTAGCTTATTATTTTAACCTTATCAATTAGATTTAACTCTAAGTCAAAGAATTTAACTTTTACCGTGTCTTTTTGTTTTCTTACACTATATGGTTAATAAACATACTATATCAAGACAAAAGAACCCCAAGTTGTTTATAATTAATATATATAATCTTATATAAGTCATTTGGCCGAACCTTAGATTTTTAGGAATAAAATAACAATTAATAATATAATATTTGTTTTAAAAACTATTTTATGTCAATTTTGACACTATTTGGTACATGATTTTTATGAAATTCATAACAGAATGATAAGTTCGAAAAAAGTTACTTAAATCAACAATAACATGTCATATTAACCTAGAAAATTAGTGTAAGTCAGAAAAAGTCTCAAATTACATTTATTTGGGCATTTATAACATCAATTATGTCAATATTTCATTAATAAGACAATTACTGCATCATCTATGTGTCATAATAAATGATAATTATTTAATCCCGAAAAATTCTAAATAAATTCCTATGATGTAGATAATTGTATTATATTTATGGAGACTATTCATGTTAGAAGTTTGATGATGTTTATCACTAATTTAAAATTATTATACTTATAAGATTTAAGAGAGTGACATGTTGTCACTTTCTTTAGTTTTAATAATAATTAAATTATTTTCATGGTCAAAAGTCCATAAAATGAATCTAATATGACCCTTAGTTGATATGGGTTTACTTTTAGCCATCAAATAGAATTTTGGCATTTGTTAGGGTAATTTTATAATATTATATTTACCCTTAATTACCCGATTTACCTTTAACTATGGTAAATATAATTTACCGTAGTTACTATTCATAATTCCAAAAAATAAAAAGTAGTATATTAACATAATTTGGACCCACTGATTCCAAATATGGAATCCATTTTTTAAAATTCAATACACAGAAGTTGCAGAAATTAAATTAAAATTAATCCCGTTGTCGAATAAAAACGGGTTTTTGTTTAAAACATTGCAAAAGATTGAATTGATTTAACCTATGAATTCTAGGTAAAATCAAGGATAATGACATAAATTATATTAAATGGTAAAAATATATTCTATTTATACTTTAAAACCATTCAATATTATAATTTAACCACATAAGATATTATGATGAAAAAAGTTGTTTTTAATTAAAATATAGCGTGTTTTTACTATTCATTAAAATATGAAAGTTATCGGAAAAATATCAAAACTTTATCTAATGTAAATTTTTACATCCTGATTTAAAATAAGAATTTTATTTTGTCAAATTGAACATATAAACATGTCAAAAACTAGATTTAATGTGGGTGTGCCATGAAAAGGCAGCAAAACTGCATTTTTTGAAAAATACTTATTTTACCCGAAAAATTTATTTTGTTCTTATACCATGTTCTAGAAAATGTGTAAGATGAATAATAATGTTATAAAATTCAAAATTTAGTTAATAATATTCATAACGGCTAGTTCATGACAATATTATAATAATATATCATTGTTTATTAAAACCCGGTATTGCGTACAACACACGCTATCGAATAAGGTGGCGATTGCGTGTAATGCAAGCCAAGTCAGGGTTGCGTGTTGTGAAAGAATACTTCGTTGTTTCATATAACAAAATCCAACCATATTTCATTTATAAATTGAATATATATATATATATACTCAATGTTGCGTAGAATAACTATTATCAAAATTGTGTGTAACACGGTCCAAGAATAGTGTTGCGTATACTGCAAGCTAATACGGTGTTGCGTATAGCGCAAGGTAATCTTGGTGTAGAATACAACACAAGACATTAATGAAATTAAAAAGAATATTTTTCATAAAATCTCAGGGTGTTACATTCTACCCCCTTAAAATGAATTTCTCCCTCGAAATTCGTCGGGGTTATAAATGGTTTACTACTCAAAAGTTTGTTTAATAGAAACCCATATCGTAAAAAGGAATACCAAAACATGGCTTTTAAAAAACTAAAGTATGAAATGTAACGGTTACCCAAATTAACTCATCACGGGGTTTCCACGTAGGATAACATAGGTGAAAATATGGATATGGAAGAAAAATCTGACCATCAAGTTCTGATGGAGAGTGGTAGAGAACATGGTTATGGAAAAGCCAACAATCACAAATCCATATATTTGAGATGATCTAAGGTACCATCTGATTAATCAGATATAAGAGCACTAGGAAAACATTTTTGGTTTTCAAGATCGTTTCCCTAAAGTTGAAGAATTTGAATTAGAATAAATACTTACTTTATTTTGGTACAATCTCACTGTTGTTCGTGCCTTGAACAATTTCCACTTCATCTATTAAATAAATGAAGTTGAATTTGTTATTTGTGAAGTGTTAGCAGATCATGTGATAGAATGACGGGTCATTCCATCTGTCTCAAACAAAAGGTTAGCAAAAGTTATTAAATATACATAAGTCATTCTATAGTGAGATTAATCATATATGGTTCCTAAAATGGACTTTATACTTCATATATCATACTGCTTAATATAATAAAACTAGTTTCTACTAAACAGGGACTTCCTGTAGGCCAGTGGTAGGTGATAAAGGCCAGTCGCACTTCGGTTGTGGGTTCGATTCCCACAACCTTGTCTGACACGATGGGCTGTCGCCCGTTCTGGAGGTTGTCCTTTTTCTAAAACCATATTATTATAACATCCCATCAATAATATCGAAAATATTCTATCCTTAAACAATACTAACTTATGTCCAACATAATCCATTCTAATCTTTAGGCTTATCTATAATACTTCAGTCCACACTCAGAGATTTAATACCATCGTTGATCCCCATATAACATAAGATATATCTTGTTGGTCACATTCCAAACATTCAAAGGCCTTAATCATGTATTCTCTTGAATACCCATTGAAACTTAGTGAAAACATGAGTGCAGTTAAAAGTTAACTCTTTCCACATACCATAATCCAAAAATTCTATATACTCAAACCATGATATAACATTCTCCTTATATCAGTCATGAGCTCATGAATACAATCAAACACCTCATTATCTTATTATTCCTTCATTATGCGCATATTATCTACATTACAAAAATATCTGAATAACCTTTCATGGATAATGGTAACATTAATCATACACTTTCAAAACTCAAGGAAAGACAACAGTGTAACAATCCTTAGATGTCTCTTTATTCCATAGTACCATGATATTCTTTATACAACATTACACTTGATAAACATGTAATCATTCCACTACCTTCTTAAACCATTGACCGATATTCAACAATTCTTTCATATCACATATCATTTGTAGTCTCTTCATCATCATCAACATAAATACTACCCATATGGCCGTACTGATTCTCTTCATGAGACTTTCCCTTAGGGAATTGGTTTGCATAATGCCCGTACATTCCACGTTTAAAACATTTAACCATTGTTGATGTCGTAGAAATACCATTATCCTCATCCCTGGTGTTAACTGAACCTTTTCCTTTGCACTTACTGGCTTTGTGTCCTTCTTTTCCACACCCAAAGCATCTTCCAGTTCCTTTGAAACATTCTCCTTGATGCCTCTTCCCACATTATTTACATAGGGGAAATTGAACTTTCTTTCCTCTATGATCATCATGAAACTCCATCTTTCTCTTATTAGCCGAGTCAGGAAACTTACCAAATTTTACTTTATTGATCATATTATGAGATTGCTGATTCAGCATAATAATTATGTTTGGACTTCTAAATCCCATTTCATTTGGTTGCTCATGAAGAATATCATTCCATTGTCCATAATATCCTCCATTATCGTGAATCATCTTGTTTCCATCCATTTTCTAAAACCCAAAAAGAATAGTGTTAGAGGAAAAAATCATAATAAAGGGAGAGTAACTTCAATATCTAAAATCTTAGGTTAAATTCTAAGATCGTTACCATAGTTCTAAGACTATATCCTTTACGTATACTTATCCTTAGGGACATCCCTAGACATACCTTTGAAATATCTCTAGGGATCTCACTAAAGTTCTCGCATCCTAGTTTCCAAAGGTTGACTAAACCTTTCCTCTGATACCAACTGTAGAGACCCGAAGCTTGACTTACATGTACATTACATTACTTTTGCGGAATACTTAGTACATAACAAAAAATACACACACAAGGATCATAATAGTTTAGTGTCTTTGGAAACTCGGAACGTAATCATCTAATCGTGGTGAAAGATCTCCAATATCTCCCATAAAGATCTTCCCTTTTTTTTACCTAAAACCATTCTTTATATCCTGGGGAAGAGAAAACATAAAAGGGTGAGCTCAAATGCTCAGTAAGGGTAAACAAAAGAAAAATCAATCACATCATATTCATAAGAACATAACTTTTGGAAATCTTAACTTGCAAAAGAGAGCATAATTTCATAACATGGGATAAATCATAGTAGTGAAATGAAATCCCAATAATTATAACCTAAAACATGAAACTTTGTGGCATACACACATAATCATAGAGAATAATTTCTTGTTAGTAAAGACTCATTGCCGAGACTATCTTAGTGGACAAAGTCCCTTTCTGAACCGAGTCACCCTCATTTCAGTCCTGTTTCACTGAACCGGTATAACCTATCGTTCCAGCCATGTCTATCTCATGAGATATAAAATCTTTACCCAATGCATTCTAGGGAGATATAGGTCCCACCCATCTTATAATGAATCCTTTCTTATGTGTGCCACATAATCATAAATCATACATCATCGCATAACACATGTAACAAAAATGGGATTCTTGAAACATCATGACATCATAAAACAAATCATATAAGGTAAATGACTTTATAAAAATAATTCCCTAAAAACATAATCAAATCAATGTAATAATAGGGATAAAAACAGAACCCTATATTATCTTAGATGGAAAATAATTTTGATAAAACATTTGAACTCCATTCTTGAGGAAAATATCCTTTCTACTTCAAAAACACTTTTCCTTTCTTAACATGTCGTACAATTATAAAGTAAAAGAAGTTGATTAAAAATAAACTTGAAAACTTGTAAAGTAAGCTTCTTGGAAATAATGTTTTAAAAATCCATTCATGCCGTATAAGTTAAAAAAACATTTTTCGTACTTTTGTCGGAAAAGTCAAAAAGTACCTCGTACGAAAAACGACAAAAGATTCCTTTCATATCTTTTACTAAAAACTCACCGAAGGATAAAATTGGATTTAAACAATTGTAGGTGGATGGAAATAATATTACATATTGAGGGAACATGGATGTGGCTGATAAAATACACCCCAGTAAATTCCAAAGTAAAAACAATCTCGGATAAAAATGAGATTGTGATATTTTCCTTACCTTAGGTCTGATTTTCTTCGTAAGTGTCCGAACCTCCTTTATAATGATTTAAATAATGTCATTGACTTATTACAGAATCATATTCATTGTTATTATATCATATATGGTTCACTTATGACTTTATATTACCCGTTCTTTTGTAAATTCATGTTAAAGTAGCGTTTTGGGTAAAATCGTCTCATTTGTCATTCGTGTTTTAACTTGTAATTATTCATATGATTACTTAGATCATTATTAATTAATTATAGAATATAAAACATGATTTATATATAATATATATTCATAATATACATATATATAATGGATCGATAAATGGAAAGAAATACACCGTTCATGGAGATGGTAGACCGTACGTACGCATGAACGCTGTTTTCTTTTCGTTATTGAATTGAGTGGAATTAAGTAGATGACATACATATATATACAAATAAGTCCAGTAGATTTATAATGTCATATATTTCATGATTACTTATTATATATACTTTATAATCATTCATGAATGGTTAAAGTGGAGAATGAATCTCATCGCGTCGTGGAGACGGTATTCCGTACGTACGCACGAGCGATGATATCGTTCTTATGATCGTGAACTTGTGTTGAAGTGTATGTATACTATTCCAGTATCAATATTACTTTATAATAATCATTTATAGTTAATCATTACACCATTATACCCTTCCAATTAAGGTGTTAGCGGAAAATAGATTACACCATGGCGTGGAGACGGTATTCTGTACGTACGCACGCGTGGTGATTTCCTTTTTCCGTAGGATGGATAGAAGGTTAATTATAGTTGTTTCATATTTATAATAACATATCAGTATATAAGAAATACTTATGTTATTACTTTATCATGAAACAACTAAAGAATAATAAGTTGAAGAAGAAAGAAATTGAAAAAGATCGGTAATGGATATTACCTCTTTTTGACGCGCCTTTTCTTAACCTCTACGTAAAGAACTAAAGATGATCTTTGAAGAAGACCAGGACCTCTAGGATGATACTAGGGAAGTGGAGAAGAGATTTTGGCAGGGGTTGTCCGAGCTTGAGTGCTCAAATTGGTGTGAGGAGGAGGGGGAGGAGGTGCCCTTTTATAAGGGAGGAGAGGGGCACCTTAGGAATATCTCAAAATATTATTTTATATTAAAGTCAAAATCGGTTTATAATGGTTCCAAAGGGTCTTATTTGGAAGATAAAGTGGGGATGGGTCTAAATCCTCTCATCCAATAAGATTTAGACAAGTTTAGCTTATTATTTTAACCTTATCAATTAGATTTAACTCTAAGTAAAATAATTTAACTTTTACCATGTCTTTTTGTTTTCTTACACTATATGGTTAATAAACTTACTATATCAAGCCAAAAGAACCCCAAGTTGTTTATAATTAATATATATAATCTTATCTAAGTCATTTGGCCGAACCTTAGATTTTTAAGAATAAAATAACAATTAATAAAATAATATTAGTTTTAAAAACTATTTTATGTCAATTTTGACACTATTTGGTACATGATTTTTATGAAATTCATAACAGAATTATAAGTTCGAAAAAAGTTACTTAAATCAACAATAACATGTCATATTAACCTAGAAAATTAGTTTAAGTCATAAAAAGTCTCAAATTACATTTATTTGGGCATTTATAACATCAATTATGTCAATATTTCATTAATAAGACAATTACTGCATCATCTATGTGTCATGATAAATGATAATTATTTAATCCCTAAAAATTCTAAATAAATTCCTATGATGTAGATAATTGTATGAGATTTATGGAGACTATTCATGTTCTAGGTTTGATGATTTTTATCACTAAGTTAAAATTATTATACTTATAAGATTTAAGAGAGTGACATGTTGTCACTTTCTTTAGTTTTAATAATAATTAAATTATTTTCATGGTCAAAAGTTCATAAAATGAATCTAATCCGACCCTTAGTTGATATGGGTTTACTTTTAGTCATCAAATAGAATTTTGGAATGTGTTAGGGTAATTTTATAATATTATATTTACCCTTAATTACCCGATTTACCTTTAACTATGGTAAATAAAATTTACCGTAGTTACTATTCATAATTCCAAAAAATAAAAAGTAGTCTATTAACATAATTTGGACCCACTGATTCCAAATATGGAATCCATTTTTTAAAATTCAATACACAGAAGTTGCAAAAATTAAATTAAAATTAATCCCGTTGTCGAATAAAAACGGATTTTTGTTTAAAACATTGCAAAAGATTGAATTGATTTAACCTATGAATTCAAGGTAAAATCAATTCTAATGACATAAATTATATTAAATGGTAAAAATATATTCTATTTATACTTTTAAACCATTCAATATTATAATTTAACCACATAAGATATTATGATGAAAAAAGTTGTTTTTAATTAAAATATAGCGTGTTTTACTATTCATTAAAATATGAAAGTTATCGGAAAAATATCAAAACTTTATCTAATGTAAATTTTTACATCCTGATTTAAAATAAGAATTTTATTTTGTCAAATTGAACATATAAACATGTCAAAAACTAGATTTAAAGTGGGTGTTCCATCAAAAGGCGGCAAAACTGCATTTTTTGAAAAATACTTATTTTACCCGAAAAATTTATTTTGTTCTTATGCCATGTTCTAGAAAATGTGTAAGATGAATAATAATGTTATAAAATTCAAAATTTAGTTAATACTATTCATAACGGCTAGTTCATGAAAATATTATAATAATATATCATTGTTTATTAAAACCCGGTATTGCGTACAACACACGCTATCGAGGAAGCTCGTGATTGCGTGTAATGCAAGCCAAGTCAGGGTTGCGTGTTGTGAAAGAATACTTTGTTGTTTTGTATAACAGAATCCAACCATATTTCATTTATACATTGAATATATATATATATATACTCAATGTTGCGTAGAATAACTATTATCAAAATTGTGTGTAACAAGGTCCAAGAATAGTGTTGCGTATAATGCAAGCTAATACGGTGTTGCGTATAGCGCAAGGTAATCTTGGTGTAGAATACAACACAAGACATTAATGAAATTAAAAAGAATATTTTTCATAAAATCTCAGGGTGTTACATTCTACCCCCCTTAAAATGAATTTCTCCCTCGAAATTCGTCGGGGTTATAAATGGTTTACTACTCAAAAGTTTGTTTAATAGAAACCCACATCGTAAAAAGGAATACCAAAACATGGATTTTAAAAAACTAAAGTATGAAATGTAACGGTTACCCAAATTAACTCATCACGGGGTTTCCACGTAGGAGAACATAGGTGAAAATATGGATATGGAAGAAAAATCTAACCATCAAGTTCTGATGGAGAGTGGTAGAGAACATGGCTATGGAAAATCCAACAATCACAAATCCATATATTTGAGATGATCTAAGGTACCATCTGATTAATCAGATATAAGAGCACTAGGACAACATTTTTGGTTTTCAAGATCGTTTCCCTAAAGTTGAAGAATTTGAATTAGAATAAATACTTACTTTATTTTGGTACAATCTCACTGTTGTTCGTGCCTTGAACAATTTCCACTTCATCTATTAAATAAATGAAGTTGAATTTGTTATTTGTGAAGTGTTAGCAGATCATGTGATAGAATGACGGGTCATTCCATCTGTCTCAAACAAAAGGTTAGCAAAAGTTATTAAATGTACATAATTCATTCTATAGTGAGATTAATCATATATGGTTCCTAAAATGGACTTTATACTTCATATATCATACTACTTAATATAATAAAACTAGTTTCTACTAAACAGGGACTTCCTGTAGGCCAGTGGTAGGCGATAAAGGCCAGTCGCACTTCGGTTGTGGGTTCGATTCCCACAACCTTGTCCGACGCGATGGGTTGTCGCCCGTTCTGGAGGTTTTCCTTTTTCTAAAACCATATTATTATAACATCCCATCAATAATATCGAAAATATTCTATACTTAAACAATACTAACTTATGTCCAACATAATCCATTCTAATATTTAGGCTTATCTATAATACTGCAGTCCACTCTCAGAGATTTAATACCATCGTTGATTCCCATATATCATAAGATATATCTTGTTGGTCACATTCCAAACATTCAAAGGCCTTAATCATGTATTCTCTTGAATACCCATTGAACCTTAGTGAAAACATGAGTGCAGTTAAAAGTTAACTCTTTCCACATACCAAAATCCAAAAATTCTATATACTCAAACCATGATATAACATTCTCCTTATATCAGTCATGAGCTCATGAATACAATCAAACACCTCATTATCTTATTATTCCTTCATTATGCGCATATTATCTACATTCCAAAAATATCTGAATAACCTTTCATGGATACTGGTAACATTAATCATACACTTTCAAAACTCAAGGAAAGACAACAGTGTAACAATCCTTAGATGTCTCTTTATTCCATAGTACCATGATATTCTTTATACAACATTACACTTGATAAACATGTAATCATTCCACTACCTTCTTAAACCATTGACCGAGATTCAACAATTCTTTCATATCACATATCATTTGTAGTCTCTTCATCATCATCAACATAAATACTACCCATATGGCCATACTGATTCTCTTCATGAGACTTTCCCTTAGGGAATTGGTTTGCATAATGCCCGTACATTCCACATTTAAAACATTTAACCATTGTTGATGTCGTAGCAATACCATTATCCTCACCCCTGGTGTTAACTGAACCTTTTCCTTTGCACTTACTGGCTTTGTGTCCTTCTTTTCCACACCAAAAGCATATTCTAGTTCCTTTGAATCATTCTCCTTGATGCCTCTTCCCACATGATTTACATAGGGGAAATTGAACTTTCTTTCCTCTATGATCATCATGAAACTCCATCTTTCTCTTATTAGCCGAGTCAGGAAACTTACCAAATTTTACTTTATTGATCATATTATGAGATTGCTGATTCGGCATAATAATTATGTTTGGACTTCCAAATCCCATTTCATTTGGTTGCTCATGATGAATATCATTCCATTGTCCATAATATCCTCCATTATCGTGAATCATCTTGTTTCCACCCATTTTCTAAAACCCAAAAAGAATAGTGTTAGAGGCAAAAATCATAATAAAGGGAGAGTAACTTCAATATCTAACATCTTAGGTTAAATTATAAGATTGTTACCATAGTTATAAGACTATATCCTATACGTATACTTATCCTTAGGGACATCCCTAGACATACCTTTGAAATATCTCTAGGGATCTCACTAAAGTTCTCGCATCCTAGTTTCCAAAGGTTGACTAAACCTTTCCTCTGAAACCAACTGTAGAGACCCGAAGCTTGACTTACATGTACATTACATTACTTTTGAGGAATACTTAGTACATAACAAAAAATACACACACAAGGATCGTAATATTTTAGTGTCTTTGGAAACTCGGAACGTAATCATCTAATCGTGGTGAAAGATCTCCAATATCTCCCATAAAGATCTTCCCTTTTTTTACCTAAAACCTTTCTTTATATCCTGGGGAAAAGAAAACAAAAAAGGGTGAGCTCAAATGCTCAGTAAGGGTAAAAAAAAGAAAAATCAATCACATCATATTCATAAGAACATAACTTTTGGAAATCTTAACCTACAAAAGAGAGCATAATTTCATAACATGGGATAAATCATAGTAGTGAAATGAAATCCCAATAATCATAACTTAAAACATGAAACTTTGTGGCATACACACATAATCATAGAGAATCATTTCTTGTTAGTTAAGACTCATTGCCAAGACTATCTTAGTGAACAAAGTCCCTTTCTGAACCGAGTCACCCTCGTTTCAGTCCTGTTTCACTGAACCGGTATAACCTACCGTTCCAGCCATGTCTATCTCATGAGATATAAAATCTTTACCCAATGCATTGGAGGGAGATATAGGTCCCACCCATCTTATAATGAATTATTTCTTATGTGTTCCACATAATCATAAATCATACATCATCGCATAACACATGTAACAAAAATGGGATTCTTGAAACATCATGACATCATAAAACAAATCATATAAGGTAAATGACTTCATAAAAATAATTCCCTCAAAACATAATCAAATCAATGTAATAATAGGGATAAAAACAGAACCCTATATTATCTTAGATTGAAAATAATTTTGATAAAACATTTGAACTCCATTCTTGAGGAAAATATCCTTTCTACTTCAAAAACACTTTTCCTTTCTTAACATGTCGTACAATTATAAAGTAAAAGAAGTTGATTAAAAATAAACTTGAAAACTTGTAAAGGAAGCTTCTTGGAAATAATGTTTTAAAAATCCATTCATGCCGTATAAGTTAAAAAAAAACATTTTTCGTACTTTTGTCGGAAAAGTCAAAAAGTACCTCGTACGAAAAACGAAAAAAGATTCCTTTCATATCTTTTACTAAAAACTCACCGAAGGATAAAATTGGATTTAAACAATTGTAGGTCGATGGAAATAATATTACATATTTAGGGAACATGGATGTGGCTGATAAAATACACCCCAGTAAATGCCAAAGTAAAAACAATCTCGGATAAAAATGAGATTGTGATATTTTCCTTACCTTAGGTCCGATTTTCTTCGTAAGTGTCCGAACCTCCTGTATAATGATTTAAATAATGTCATTGACTTATTACAGAATCATATTCATTGTTATTATATCATATATGGTTCACTTATGACTTTATATTACCCGTTCTTTTGTAAATTCATGTTAAAGTAGCGTTTTGGGTAAAATCGTCTCATTTTTCATTCGTGTTTTAATTTGTAATTATTCATATGATTACTTAGATCATTATTACTTAATTATAGAATATAAAACATGATTTATATATAATATATATTCAGAATATACATATATATAATGGATCGATAAGTGGAAAGAAATACACCGTTCATGGAGACGGTAGACCGTACGTACGCATGAACGCTGTTTTCTTTTTGTTATTGAATTGAGTGGAATTATGTAGATGACATACATATATATACAAATAAGTCCAGTAGCTTTATAATGTCATATATTTCATGATTACTTATTATATATACTTTATAATCATTCATGAATGGTTAAAGTGGAGAATGAATCTCATCGCGTCGTGGAGACGGTATTCCGTACGTACGCACGAGCGATGATATCGTTCTTCTGATCGTGAACTTGTGTTGAAGTGTATTTATACTATTCCAGTATCAATATTACTTTATAATAATAATTTATAGTTACTCATTACACCATTATACCCATCCAATTAAGGTGTTAACGGAAAATAGATTACACCACGGCGTGGAGACGGTATTCCGTACGTACGCACGCGCGGTGATTTCCTTTTTCTGTAGGATGGATAGAAGGTTAATTAGAGTTGTTTAATATTTATAATAACATATCAGTATATAAGAAATACTGATGTTATTACTTTATCATGAAACAACTAAAGAAGAAGAAGTTGAAGAAGAAAGAAATTGAAAAAGATCGGTAATGGATATTACCTCTTTTTGACGCGCCTGTTCTTAACCTCCACTTAAAGAACTAAGGATGGTCTTTGAAGAAGACCAGGACCTCTAGGATGATACTAGAGAAGTGTAGAAGAGATTTTGGCAGGGGTTGGCCGAGCTTGAGTTCTCAAATTGGTGTGAGGAGGAGGGGGAGGAGGTGCCCTTTTATAAGGGAGGAGAGGGGCACCTTAGGAATATCTCAAAATATTATTTTATATTAAAGTAAAAATCGGTTTATAATGGTTCCAAAGGGTCTTATTTCGAATCTAAAGTGGGGACGGGTCGAAAGCCTCTCATCCAATCGGATTTAGACAAGTTTAGCTTATTATTTTAACCTTATCAATTAGATTTAACTCTAAGTCAAATAATTTAACTTTTACCGTGTCTTTTTGTTTTCTTACACTATATGGTTAATAAACTTACTATATCAAGCCAAAAGAACCCCAAGTTATTTATAATTAATATATATAATCTTATCTAAGTCATTTGGCCGAACCTTAGATTTTTAGGAATAAAATAACAATTAATAATATAATATTTGTTTTAAAAACTATTTTATGTCAATTTTGACACTATTTGGTACATGATTTTTATGAAATTCATAACAGAATTATAAGTTCTAAAAAAGTTACTTAAATCCACAATAACATGTCATATTAACCTAGAAAATTAGTTTAAGTCATAAAAAGTCTCAAATTACATTTATTTGGGCATTTATAACATCAATTATGTCAATATTTCATTAATAAGACAATTACTGCATCATCTATGTGTCATAATAAATGATACTTATTTAATCCCTAAAAATTCTAAATAAATTCCTATGATGTAGATAATTGTATTATATTTCTGGATAATATTCATTTTCTATGTTTTATGATGTTTATCACTAAGTTAAAATTATTATACTTATAATATTTAAGAGAGTGACATGTTGTCAGTTTCTTTAGTTTTAATAATAATTAATTATTTTCATGGTCAAAAGTCCATAAAATGAATCTAATCCGACCCTTAGTTGATATGGGTTTACTTTTATCCATCAAATAGAATTTTGGAATGTGTTAGGGTAATTTTATAATATTATATTTACCCTTAATTACCCGATTTACCTTTAACTATGGTAAATAAAATTTACCGTAGTTACTGTTCATAATTCCCAAAAATAAAAAGTAGTCTATTAACATAATTTGGACCCACTGATTCCAAATATGGAATCAATTTTTTAAAATTCAATACACATAAGTTGTAGAAATTAAATTAAAATTAATCCCGTTGTCGAATAAAAACGGGTTTTTGTTTAAAACATTGCAAAAGATTGAATTGATTTAACCTATGAATTCAAGGTAAAATCAATGCTAATGACATAAATTATATTAAATGGTAAAAATATATTCTATTTATACTTTAAAACCATTCAATATTATAATTTAACCACATAAGATATTATGATGAAAAAAGTTGTTTTTAATTAAAATATAGCGTGTTTTTACTATTCATTAAAATATGAAAGTTATCGGAAAAATATCAAAACTTTATCTAATGTAAATTTTTACATCCTGATTTAAAATAAGAATTTTATTTTTTCAAATTTAACATATAAACATGTCAAAAACTTGATTTAAAGTGGGTGTGCCATCAAAAGGCGTCAAAACTGCATTTTTTTGAAAAATACTTATTTTACCCGAAAAAATTATTTTGTTCTTATACCATGTTCTAGAAAATGTGTAAGATGAATAATAATGTTATAAAACTCAAAATTTAGTCAATACTATTCATAACGGCTAGTTCATGACAATATTATAATAATATATCATTGTTTATTAAAACCCGGTATTGCGTACAACACACGCTATCGAGGAAGGTCGTGATTGCGTGTAATGCAAGCCAAGTCAGGGTTGCGTGTTGTGAAAGAATACTTCGTTGTTTCGTATAACAGAATCCAACCATATTTCATTTATACATTGAATATATATATATATATACTCAATGTTGCGTAGAATAACTATTATCAAAATTGTGTGTAACACGGTCCAAGAATAGTGTTGCGTATACTGCAAGCTAATACGGTGTTGCGTATAGCGCAAGGTAATCTTGGTGTAGAATACAACACAAGACATTAATGAAATTAAAAATAATATTTTTCATAAAATCTCGGGGTGTTACACGGTATGCCTCGCCAAACCCTCTGGAACAGTGTGACAATCCAAGGGACCCTGCTCGTGTTCCCCCAGCTGCCCTGAGGGTCGTGCCACCAGCCACTCCACGAGATGCTAGGCCTGCATACCATGTGGAAGAACCTGCAAACGCACTCATGGTTAGGGATCCCTGTCAAGACAGGGAACCCCGCTCAGATGATCCAATGGTAGCACTCATTTCCCACCTTCAGGTTTTGGAAACGTGACAAGTGGAAATCCCACCTGGTGGCAAGCCATATCCAGCATGGGTGGATGAATGCCAGAACCTTTGGGTTTCGGGAATCCCACCATTTCCCCCTTCAATGGGATAGGGGACCCACCACAACATCTACTCCACTTCACCTCAAGGTGTGGGCCCATGTTAGGGACTCCAGCATAGCAGGAGTCCCCCAAGATCTGATGTTTTGTGAAGACATTTGGAGGGATATGTGTTTGTCTGGTACATCTAACTCCCCATTGGATCAGTAACCAGTTGGGATGACCTCTAAAGGCAATTCATCTACGATTTCAGCTCCACGATGTGGAAAAAAAGTATCGTGAACCTATGAAAGTGCTTGCAGAGGCCTGATGAGAGCATCGACGACTTTGTCGCCCGGTGGAAAGGACTCATTGAATCCCTTTACATACAAATGACCCAAGAGAAATTACTGACGATGTGTGTGGGAAATTTTAAGACAGAACTGATTCCCTCTCTGATCACTTAGAACTACTTTGGTGTATTCGGATACTACTCTGATAAGGCCCAGTGCCTGGAAGAAGCCCTACAACAGGCCAACTAGGCACATCCGTTTCCACTTGCAATTCCTACGAGGAGGGATGTTAGAACCGAGCCTACCACGGTGGCCCAAATAGAGGCCCCCAAACAATAGGAATTTTTACCATTGGAGCCGCCTTCTCAACCTCGTAGAGGCCAACCACCATAGGCACAGCCTCTGGCCCTGCAGCATCTGCCTCAAAATCAGCAGGCGCCGCCACGTAATGCACTGCCACTTCCTAGGCAGAAAAATCAGGCCCCACCTCCTCGATAGGCTCCTCCAGCCCCCCATCAGGGTCAAGCTCCAAGGGCCCCCTTTCCAGACAGAAGTAACCAGACCTACTCATTCAACAATAATCTGGTCCCCTGCTATTTCCGAAGTGCCTTGGAACACGGGATTGTGCGTTTTCTTGACTACAGAAGTCTAGAAGTGGCGAACCTCAATGATCACCCCAACTACTGCCCCTATCACCAGATCCTGGGGCACAACCTGAAGCAGTTCTATGTGTTCAATGATTGGCTTCAAGATAAGGTCGATAATAACATAGTCAAGTTGGGCCTGGCTCTGGCACAAGTGGTATGTGTTTTCATAAGGCCAGATAGAAAAACGATGACAAAGGTGAGTGAAAGCAGGTTTCTAACCGTAGTTTCTAGAAGTATGACGACTGGATGGCTCACAAAATGGTTTCTCGTTCCCATGGTGTCATTTGTGCATGCCTGAATCAGTCAGATACTGTAGAAACAACAACCACCACTTCGGCATCGTCATCTCAGCTGACCTCTTCCCAAATGAGCAAGCTTCGATGAAACAAGGGAAAGAAATGTGCCCCGCCAATTCCATTGTCGTCCCATACTCACAGCGACTTCATGCCCTCATATATGGAGATTCCTCCTAGAATCCACCCAGTAGTGGATGATTCTTCGACTAATAGTCAAGGGTACACTTTAGTTAACACCATGGAGCACCAGGAGGATCCCCCCATTGTCCCCAGCCGACACCAACGTCGGCAGAGCCGCGACCATATGGGTCATCGAGGCACATCATTTAGCACTTCCAGCTAGTCCATGCATGCCACTGAGACCAGACAGTAGGCCCAGCGCAGAGCTCATCATGTGCAGCCTCCTCATCTAGTTTCATTTGGTCCGCCTCCATAGCCATTTGTGCTACTAGATCAGGCATAGACACCTTGACCATGTCACGACCATCCACACCCAACTACAGGCCGGTCTCAATAATCTAGCCCTCATCTAGTAGCCACTCTGTTGGTTCTAACTAGTGAGTTGCGGGATATTCCTAACACTAGTTAGTCGTTGGTCCAGCCGGCAGGGGCCACAGTAACTCCTGTCACAGAACAGCCTCCTGCAAGCATTAGTTCATGCATGGAGTGAAAGTATGATGTTTTCAAGAACCTTGCTTGCATCCCATCAAGGATTTCTATTCTTGAGGCACTTCACCTATCGACAGATATGCATGATTCCATCACAAAGGCTTTAAGAATCCCCCTCTAGTTTGATACAGAGGTAGCATCTGTAGAGGCCTTTCATGCGAAAGCAATAAAGAATGATGAATTTCATGCCATTATCTAATTCTCTGGAGAATATGAAGGTTCTCCTATACATGGGCACATTCACCCACTGTACATCACTAGCCAATTCAATGGTGTGGAGGTTCACCACTATCTTGTTGAAACCGGCTCCAGAATTAACATTATCCCGACATAGACACTACGGAATCTGGGGTTATCCGAAGAAGACTTGACTCCCTCTAACCTGCAAATATAGGGATATGACAAGACAGACCAGGCCCCGATCAGCAAGATCCATTTGAAGACCCAATTTGGTGGCCTAGTACTTAGTACCGAGTTTGTGGTTGTCTCCAAAGACACCGCATACAATGCATTGATGGGAATACCATGGCTCCACCTGCACACGGTGGTTCCCTCATCTTATTACTAGTGCCTCAAGTAATCCCTCAATGATCGAGTGGGAATCCTCCAAGGTGACACGTATCATTTTTCCTCTTTTGAATCCCGCTACCTGAATGCCGACTATTACAAGATCAAGGAAAAGAAGATTCAAGCATGTGAGGTTAAACCCGTTGCAGTTGTAACTGACCCCTGGGCAGGACTAGATGATGCTTATGTCTTCATGATCCATAAATTGGATGCCATGACCCCTGATATGGGGAAATTCATTTTTGTCTATGGTAAAAGGGGGAAGCATATTCTCAGGTCCAAGTGATGTTAGGAGATCACTTCATACTCCTATACAAATCAGGATCAGGTGATCCCAGAGCCTCCTACCCCCATAAGGTATTGGGATGTCTTCCCCATGTCAACGACAATACGTTGTACATTCCTGTTTCTCTAGGATGGAATTAACTGGCTCAAGACAACACGCAACTATTTCTTTGATATTATCAAGTGTGTACCCTTGGGATAAAGACAAGATGATATCGGATTGACAACCATCATTTTTATGGTTTCGAAAACACTGGAATCTCCCGATGTAGTGACAACTACCGCTCAGGCTAGTACCATCCTCTTCTCGGGATCTGTTGACTCAGAGGAACCTCCTCCCACTGGGGGTCCATCCTCTGCAAGCGAAGAAGTGGATTTGGAGGATTCTCCCATCTCATTTGAAGATGGAATCTCCACCACGGTCGATGAACTGGTACATGTAAACCTTGGTAGCAAGGCAATTCTGAGACCTACATTAATTAGTGTCACCATGTCCCTAGAGGAGCAGCAGTGGTACGTAGACTTCCAAAAACAACATCGTGATGTATTCGACTAGAGCTACGATGAGATGCCGAGACTAGATCCTCAGGTATCCATCCACCACATTGGTTTCCCTGAAAATCATCGAAGGTTCAAGCAGCCTCCCAGGTAGGTTCACCCTTTTCACAGTGCCATGGTTGAGGATGAAGTTAACAAGTTCATCAGGGCCAACTTCATTAAGGAGGTCTAGTACCCCAAATTTATGGACATTATTGTGCCAGTTAGGAAAATGAACGAGAATATTAGATTATGTATTGACTTCCAGGATCTTAAATGTCACCATTCGAAGGATGATTTTTACCCTTCCTATGAAGGAATTGTTGGTTGATTCTACGGATGGGTTCCAAGCCCTCTCCTTCATGGATGGTTACTCCGAATACAACCAGATCTGAATGGACCCCGAGGATGATTGGTCTGTAAACCTTTATGGCACCACAAGGTACATTTTGTTACCAAGTCATGCCCTTCGGTTTAAGGAATGTAGGTGCCACCAATCAGCGGGCCATGTATCGCATATTCAAGCCAATCCTCGAGACATTGGTGGAATTCTATGTGGATGATCTAGCGGTCAAATCTTGTTGGAACCCGGACCATCTCAAAGACCTTGATAAAGTGTCTGGATTCCTCCTTTATCGCCACTTTAAGATGAAACCATTAAAATGTGCCTTTTGGGTCACCTCTGGAAAATTTCTTTGATTTGTTGTCAGATATAGGGGCATCGAGATCGATCTAGAGAAGATCAAGGCCATCAACCAGATGCCTCCCCCTAGAAATATTCAGGAGCTTCGAGGTTTTCAAGGCCACTTAGCCTACATATGCCGATTTAATTTGAATCTGGACGGCAAGTGTAAGCCCTTTTCTCTGCTCAGGAATAAATACACCACCTACGAATGGGACGAAGAGTGCCAGACCGCATTTGAGGAAATGAAGCAGTATCTAGTCCAGCCTCTGGTCTTAATGCCGCATGTCTTCAGAAATCCATTGGTCCTTTATGTGACTTACCTAGAATGATTTCTTGGAAGCCTTATCACCCAGAATAACAATGAGGGGATAGAGAACAACCTTTACTCCCTCAATCACATGCTCCTCGATACATAGACCAGATACCCCCCCCCCCCCGATCGAAAAAAGCAACCCTGTGCTGGTATTCGCAGTACAAAAATTGCGACATTACATTCAACACCTTGAGGTATAGCTAGTGTCTCAGGTAGACCAACTAAAGTACATTTGGAACCGCCCCATGTTGATAGGTCATCTTGATCAGTGGTCAATCATTATCTAGAAGTACGATATCAGGTTTGTCCCTCAGAAAGCTATTAAGAGGCAAGCATTGGCATATTTCCTTGCATCCCATCCAACTCCTGCTGACCAGTCCTTGGATCTCGATTTCCCTGATGAGGTGATCCTCTCTGTAGACCAATCAATTCCATGCTATCAGATACACATAAATGGTGCTTCCCAAAGCCCCACCGGTAGGAGGCTCAATGATCCCAGGCTCAACATGGTAGGCTTGGGTATCATCTTTATTACCCCAACACAATCCATCCTACGGTAGTCATTATTATTGTCAGAAGGCTGCACCAATAATGAGGCAGAGTATTAGGCTCTTATCACTAGCCTCGACCTGGCCCTTGAGATTGATGTGACCCATTTACATGTGAAAGGGGATTTTGAACTAGTCATCAAACAAATCAACGGTGACCATATCGTCAGAAAGCCGGAGCTCATACCATTGTTGGAGCACACTATCCAGCTAATGGCCTAGTTCCCATCTCGAATGAAGGTTTCTCATGTCCCTCGATCTTAGAATGGTCGAGCTGATGTCCTGGCTAGCCTGGCTGCATCTCTTGCAGAGCCCAAGCAGGGGGGACTGATTATCCACATGGCACATCGGAGAGTCATTGCCCATGTCTCCCAAAGTGAAGAAGACTACCTACAGGTGATCCATCTTACTGCCAAAGCCACCACATCCGGACCCCCAGATGTAGTGGTTTAGGTGACTCCCGATTGGAGGGACCCCTTTGTCGAGTATCTCCAAAATGGTTTCCTCCAAGTTGATCGGGTCGAGCACATGAAAATCTGACACCACGTGTTACAATTTACCCTCCATGAGGGTCCCAGTCGTGATCAGATCCTCTAGAAGCATGAGTTTGATGGTATTATCCTTCGTTGCATACAAGGATTCGAAATTTCTCAGGTCATGCAGGAGGTTTGTGCTAGTTCTTGCACTGCCCACCAGACTGGGCGAAAGCTATCTCAATAGATCCATAGACTGGGGTACTTTTGGACCTCCATGATTCATGATTGCATCGAGTTCTCTAAGATATTACATGCATTCCAAATTAATGATAACTTTATGCACTGGCTACTGCAGCTTCTCCACACTACCATGTACTCTTGGCCCTTTGCATTCTGGGGACTTGATGTCATGGAACCATATCCACCGGTGACAACTTTCCAATGTCATTTCATCTTGACCACTACTTATTTTTTTCCAAGTGGGCAGAGGTAGTTCCGCTCATGGTGGTCAAGGCCTGTTCTATCATTGATTTCGTGATCTCCAATATAATCTACCGGTTTGGAGTCCCTTATGCCATCCTCACTGATAATGGCACAAAATTCTGAGCAGCTGAGTTGAGGAAGTTGTACGCCAAGTAAAACATCCACTCTAACCATACCTCCCGCTATCATGCACAAGAAAATGGATAGATCAAGGCTTCAACAAAACCCTCTATAAATGTTTTCAAGAAAATAGTTTTTTAGAATAAGAAGAGTTGGCTGGAAAATCTCCCCAACACCCTATAGGATTATCGGACAATGACTAGTAATTCCACCTAGGTGACCTCATATACCCTGGTTTACGGAACTGAGGTTGTGTTGCCCATCGAGATTCAGTTTCCTCCATTACACACAGTGGTCTTTGACCAGCTGGCTCCAGATACGGTAGCTGAAATTCGTCTGGATGAATTGGAAGCACTTGACGAGAACCGATTTCATACCCTTCACAACCTAGAAAGACACCAGAACCAGATGGATAGAGCCTTCAACAAAAAGGTCTACCTCCGCTCTTTCCTGCAAGGTGATCAGGTTTTGGCCATCTGGAAACAAATGATACCTAGCAGAAAACCCCCAAGATTGGGCCCAAATGGGAAGGACCTTTCATTGTTCACAAGGTTTACCCCAATGGTGCGTACTCGCTGGTGACCATGGATGGTGAGCATATAAATCCTCCCACCAATACCAAATTCCACATGTAGTACTTTGCCTGATCCAGATGGACTAAAATGACCCTAAACTGTTTGGTCCCACATTACCCTAAACTGCCCGATCCTACATGACTTTAAACTGTAATACGTCCCGCATGATGTTAAACTGTATTTCATGTTGCACAACATTAAAATTCACCATTATAACTACACACGACTTTATTCCCATCCACATGGGATATGTAGGAACACTCAGATGCTCGGTCCTGAGTCCTACCCCTAGAATCTTCTCTTTGACTATCCCCCCTGGGTATAGTTCCCTCAGAGGGTCCTTGCATGGTATAGTGTGGGATGTTTTATCCCCACTCATTTTAGGATTATAATGGTCGCACCATGTTCCCCTCCCCATTCTTCTATCCTCCCACGTCCTCACACGACTTTAAACAACATGGCCTTTAATAACTATATATCGCTTGATTCCAATCCTCATGGGATACATAGGAATGCCCGAAAATTTTGTATGTTGGCCAAGCCCAAACGTCATAATCTCCCCTCGGGTCAAGAAATATGGTATGATACATGATTTTTCCCCAACTCACGTCGAACTCATCTCGATCTCGCCATACCTCCCACTCCCTAGAGATGTCCATCACTTTCACCACCCTACTAGACATTAAAATGCATGGGCACAACTATGCTTAACCCACTACTTTGATTGGGATTCCACCATCTTTAACATCCATAAGGGCACCCAAATGGAATGGATGCTCAGGATAAGGTGTCTCCTACCACTTAGGGCCAATTAACTCAAAGATGTTGAGCAAAAAATTGATACAAGTCCCACGTTGCGAATATAGTCAGCAGTTGATGCTCATTTGTTTTTCACATTTCAGGTCCTACTATAAGGATGTTATATTTCGAACATGGTCAGTGGCTATCCTTTTTCATTGTCACCATCCTCATAGATCCCAAAAATTGAGTGTGGTGGTTCATCTTACCCGCTGTATCTTCGAGTTGTGACTCCCTTCGGGCGATTCCAGTTATCAAACCCTTATATGATAGGGAATGTCGAATCTAACTCCTTGTTTCCCACATCGAGCACTGCCCATGTGGGCTTAGGAGCTGTGATGAGGAAGTAATTGCACAAGAGGTCATATAGCTACAGTTGGCTGGGACACCCAACCTCAGGTCCTTTGACTCCTTCGGGCCCCTGGACCAAGTTCTCGTTTAGGATTGTGTGGTGTGGTATGGACTCATGTCCTCGTTCACGTCAGGCTAATTCGCCAGTCCACACATATCCCCATGAGATATCCCTTCCATCATTTATCCTCCGTTCCACAAGCACATTCCATTCCATGATCGGCATGACCCATCATTTAAGTTTCTGTCACCCTCTATATCTAGAAGGTCCCCTGAATGGCATGGATGCACAACCCAAGGGCTCTCATATCGTTACGATCTAACACCCCCGAGGAATGCAAGCGACAAATTAATTCAAGTCATGTGTTGTGAATATGGTTAGTGGTTGATGCTAAATTATTTTCCCTGACCTCTAGTTACACAGGGGTGGATACTTTGTTGTGAACCTAGTCAACAGTTGTCCGTGATCATCATTTCTTCATTGTGGTGTTCCATAAGTGTGATGATTCTCCCTCTCTGTCCCACACATATCACCTTAAACTAGGCATATATGGTTTGAGCTCTTTGACCCTAAACTAAGATCACATTTGTCCTCACTGCAAGATGTTAAACTGCAAACTTTCCGATACTTTCTGTCCGAGGACCAGCTTCAGGCCCCTTGGCCTTTTTAGTCCCCTGGCCCAAGTTCTCACTTAGGGTTTTATGGTGTGATGCGATATTATTTCCTCATTCACATTGGGTTACTAACCGTGCCATACACATCCCTAAATGAGATACCTTACCCATACCTTTTTCCTCATTGCATGATGTTAAACTGCAAACTAGATGGGACTTTCTATCTGAGGCACAGCCTTAGGTCCCTTGGCCTTTTTGGGCCCCATCCTCAGTCTTCACTCAAGATTGTATGGTGTGGTAAGGGATTATGTCCTCATTCATGACGGGTTACTTGTCACATCATACACCTCCCTTGTTTGCGGGTATCTTACCCATTTGCGTGCTTACTGCATGACGATAAATTGTAGATTACCCTCTTCTAGAACTACGTGTGTCTTAATTCCCATCCTCATGCGATATGTAGGACTGCCCGAATGTCTAGACATCGGGTCCAACCCCATCTCTTTGAAATCTCCCATTAACCTTGGCCCCTTGTCCTGCACTTTCCCAGGGATTGGGGTATATGCTGTGGTATGGGACTACATCCTCGTTCACATCGGGTTTGTAACAATTACACCTTGTACCTATTTATCTTAAGAGTTCTCTATCCTCTTGTTCTATACTCATCTTCTGAAATCATCCACTCTTATGTTCAGCCCCTCGATCCTCTTCGGTGATTCACCAATGTGCCGATGAGTACTCTGGTTCAGTGTCTGGAGTGTCAGATTTTACCTGGACATGTTCCCACCCACCTTCCGGGCTTCATGTTCCGCTTAATTTGGGCTTCCATAATCTTTCACACCTGAAGGGACCCCCCAAATTGAATGGGTTCTAGGCCTAATGGCCCTCTAACCATTACGGTCTAATGCCCTTGAGGGTTTCAGGCAACAAATCGATACAAGTCCCGCATTTCTAATATGGTCAGTGGTCGACGCTCATTTGTTTTTCCCCATTTCAGGCTAACGCGATATGGATGCCGTGTTTCAAACATAGTTAATGGTTATCCTCCGCCGTCACTCCATCCCCTTTAAGCCTTGAATGTTGGTTACATGGTTCACATTATTTTCCACCCCATCATGTCCAAATGGAATCTCGACACTCCTAGAACTATCCCTCAGTGCGCATTTTCACGTTAAGAGGACAAAAGCCGCGGTAAAGGCGTCATTTGGGCCTCTGCACCAACTTCCCTTTGGCGTGTGTTCTGGGTATTGAAAAAGCCTTTTCTTACCTTTTTTCTTACACCGAGTTTGACTCACGTGGTCTTAGGGATCAGATTGGGGTTGGCATTTACTCGAATGGATTCTTCTCCACTATGGTCAGAGGTCTAAGACCATAAACTAAGATCGATTTTAGAACTATGTACAACTTGATTCCCATTCCCATGGGATATGTATGAACACCCAGACATCTCTTCTTTGGGTCCTGCTCAATTGGGAGCTAGTTTCTCTAGCCCCTTATCCTCTAATATTTCCTAGATCCTCAGCCTGAGGTTTCCTCCTTGGAATTATAGATGGTATGGCGTGGACCTTGACTCATTCATGTTGGGTATTCTTTATCACGCCATGCGCATCCCCTCTAGATCCTCACCTCTCTAGTATACATCTTAGTCTGATGACATAAAACTATGATGCATAGTCCCACATGACTTTAAACTGTTGCGTCTATCCTAAACGATGTTAAAAATGAATAGTCGGTCCCATCACATGACCCTAAACTGTGACATTATCATCCTTTCTGTAAGATGAAAAATGGCACTACACTGTGATATCCTCACTTGAGGGGGCATCATGTTTTGTATCAGTCATACACCATACCATTTGTCAATGCCTGCACACAGCCTGATTATTGGGGCGATGCCTGGAATTTCCATCCTAGGTCCATCACTACACCCAAAAAAATACTCATTCATCCTAAAAGGACAAACAAGATCTATCAAATACCGCTTCTTTAGATTCAAGGGCCATAACTGCATGACCTTATTGTCTTCAGCACTGGTACCTTACCATGACACCTTTTAGAACTACGTGTGGCTTGATTCCCATTTGCACAGGATATGTAAAAATGCTTGTGCACTTTTCCTTGGGCCCTGCCTAACTTACGTTTTTAGTCCCTCGACCTAAAACCTTCCCAAGAAACACATAGTGATCTGAAAACCAGGTCCTCATTCATGTCGGGTTTTATGATTACCTCAACATGTGTCTCCCATGTTCCCTACCATCTACGGTCTGAGCACTATGAACCTAAATAAGATCACCCTTGTCCTTGCCGCAAGATGTTAAATTTCACATCATTTTACATAACTACGCATGGATTGATTCCCATCTTCATGGGATATGTAGGAACACCAAAACATCCTACCTCAGGCTCCATCTCTTGGAATCTGAAATCCTGTCCCCTTTCTTTCAGCCCCTCGTCCTGAACTCTTTTTGGAACATGTGATGTGGCGAGTGCCTCATGGGTTCTCATTCATGTCAAATTTTTCGATAGCCATGCCATGAGCCTCCCATGTCCTTCTTCAACATGTTCTGAGTTCTATGTCCCAAAACTATGATCTCTTTATGGGAACGACATGTTATGTTTGGCCACTTCGTTCCCTACGCACACTCTATTAAATCAAGCCCACTTAATGGCTCATCCTACGACCATTAAGCTAGAAGTGTTCAACCTCAGAACCCTTGTCCTTGAAGGGGAGGGACTCGACTCCCTCTCTCTAATATTTCTTATAGTCGTATTTAGATGTGTTTTGACAAAGACTCCAAAGTGTGGAAATTTCACAGGGACATTCTCTCATTCTTTATCCAATATTTTCATGCCCTTTATTTGGAACCTCATCCTCTTTCATGTCTAAAAGAACCCTCTAACAGTATGGATGCTCGGCCTATAGCTTGCCAACTATCCTGGGCCAACGTTCTGAAAGACTAATGGGTTGTGTTTTGAGTCAGGACCCATGTTTCGAACATGGTCAACGGTCGGCCCTCATTTTTTATCTCTATTTCAGGATAATGCAATAAGGTTACTGTGTTTAGAATGTCGTCAACGATGATCCTTCACTATCACGTCTCCCCTACAGTGTTCCGAATATGGGGTTTCGTGATTCACAGTTTCTACTCCCTTATGTTAGGATTAATTCTGACACCCCAGGTTTTACCCCACTCGTGCACCAGAGCACGCTGGGAGAAGCAGGTTGGTTTTCCATAGAGCGCTGTTCTCCAACTATGACCCCTCTCTTTTTTAGGATTCTCCCAAATGGTGATCGATGTCTCATGTTGATCCTCTCACATCTTCTGCTGTTTATCACTATCATACAGAAGATCCTATTATCTCTTGTTTCCCTCACTGAGCATGACTCACATAGGCTTTGAGATTTAGTCAACTTTCTCCTCAATATGATAGAGATACAATGGTCCCCAATGCATGTGTCTTCCTCTATCGTTTCCTCAGAACGCGGTCCGCCTCGCCCTCCTCATCCTCGTTGGATCCCTTTCTTAGGGGGTATTTTATGGCATGGGTAAACGCGTCCATGTAATTCACTAAATTCTTCCATATACACTTTCGGAGCATATCGCGTTCTATAAGCATCGATTTGGCTGGTTGTGGAGCCCAAATGGAGTTACTAATTAGAAGTTATGGTCATTTGAATCCAGGCTGCTAGAAATGGCCATCCAAGACGGTTTTGGGGAAAAGTATGGATTTCCTCATAAAAAGGGTATCTTTCACGTAAAGATGGAATCTTGTGCGTAAAATGTAATCTTGTGTATAAAAGGTAATCTAGTGAGTAAAAATGGAATCTTGCGTGTAAAATGGAATCTTGCGCGTAAAAAGGGAATCTTGTGTGAAAAAAGGAATATTTCCTGCAAGAATAGAATATTTCATGCAACAATGTAATTTTTTTTGCAACCCCACACGGAAACCTATTCCGAAACAAATGCGACGTCAAACGCCCCTAATTTTATGTGCACCACCTTACATAGAAACCCTCCTGCACATGCGGAATTTTCTGCGCCCCGCCTCCCTAGGTTTCGCCTATAAATACAAGTTCTCCACCTTCTTCCAAGAGCCTTGGATGTCGGCCACCACTCTAATGAGTGGAAGTCCGCATTTTCTGCACCTGCGTGTGAAACCCCCCATTTTGTGCAAAAAACATCACTTTTGCGCATAAAGGGGGCAACATGCCCAATTTTTCACGCAAAGCATTATTTTTGCACGCAACAGTGCCCCGATGCCCAATTTTTCGTGCACCAATGTTACACCTATCCAATTGCACGCACACCTCCCCTATTGAGCACAATTCCTTTCCTATTACGCCATAACTTCCTTTTTCACATACATAACCCATATTGTGTACAAACCTCTCCAATTGCACGCAATTCCTTCCCCATTGCATACACGGCCACATATTGCACACACATCTCTCATATTACGCGAAAATCTCCCATATTGCACGTAATTCCTTCCCTATTGCACGAATGTCTCCCTATTGCATGAAAATCATCCATTTTTCATGCACACATTTTCTATTGCATGGAAATATACAATATTTCAGAAACAATCTCCCTTATTGCATGCAATTCCTTCACTATTGTGCGCACAACTCCCTTATTCCGTGCACACATCCCATATTGCACCTAGTCGTGCCCTATTGTGCATATGACTTCCTTATTGCGCATAATCCCTACATCTAGTACGTTTCTGATCCTTCATGTCACTCCTATTATGCGCAATAGTGCCTAGGCTTGCGCTCGCTAGTGCATACCGTGGGGGTTGCACCCCCACACCCATGCTCGAGTTCAGTGCCGGTTTATGGTCCCGGACCTCCGGGATGATCCATTTGTTATCGTCACTAACCCCTAGGAAAAATGGAGAGTCGCATTACAAACTTTTCGGTCCTGGAAGTTGGGATTTTACATTGCACCCTTATATGCACCCACCTTCCACCTATGAAATACAATGATTTGAGAGACACCTCCACACACATTGAGACACCTTGAGTTGACATATTCCTCTTGGTTCCATTCCCATGTCGTGCGTTGAGATTCTCATCTTCAATTCCCTGAGTACCTTGAGTCGAACCATTCATCAGGCAACTCATCAAAACCTTACCACATGACTCCTATGTCAGGTTGAACCAGAAAGGGCCGCCCTTGCATAAGTCCCAACACCAACCATTTCTAAGCTCCGTATGCCTAAGATTCCTCTCTACATGACTATAAACTGTAGTTCACCCTATGTTCCAAACATAGGATGCATCTTGCCCTATACAAGAGATGCCTTATGCTACAAGCATGAGATACAATCAGTCCTCTCTACATGACTATAAATAGTAGTTCACCCTATGATCCAAACAAAGGATGCCTCTTGCACTATACAAGAGTTGCCTTATGCCCCAAGCATGAGATTCCAATAGTCCTTTCTACATGACTTTAAACTATAGTACTCCCTATCTTTTGAACATAGGATGCCTCTTGCTCCAATCAAGAGATGCCTTATGCTCCAAGAATGAGATGCCAATAGTTCCATATACATGACTCTAAACTGTAGTGCAGCCTATGTTCCAAACATAGGACACCTCTTATTCCAAACAAAAGATGTCTTATGCTCCAAGAAGAGGATGACTAATTCCATGATTACAATGGTGTAATTTGAAGAGGGTTGGAATCCATTAAAACATTCAATCGCTCCACCTCACACTTTGTGTGTCCTTCATTCAGATCTTCATCCACTGCCATGTCTGAATGGACCCCTAATGGACTGGTCCAATGCCGCATCGACTCACCTACCATCCTGGGCCAACACCCCATAAGACTTTGGACAACACTTTGAGTCAGGTCCTGTGTTTTCAACATGGTCAGCAGTCGAACCTCATTTGTTTGTCCCCATTTCAGGCTAAGGTGATATGAATGCTGTGTTTCGAACATGATAAACAGTTATCCTCCATCGCCACGCCACCGTCATTGCATTCTGAATGCCGAGAATATGATTCAAACTCTTCATCTCCCTTTGTTCAGACTGATTCCAATGCCCCTTATTGTTATCCCTCTTGTGCAATAGCACATAAGAGAAGGCCTCAACCCACCAGTGGTTTGGGATTCCCTCATGGCCTGTCATGAGGTAGATATTACAGGAAAAATTCTTTCTTAAGCCTAATCCACCATTTTTGCTCCATAGTGCCACCCGGGCAGTATCCTTGCGTAAGTACCATGAACAATTTCCACTACATTGCGCCACCTGGGAAACTTCCTTGCATAATCCCATCTACCATTGTCGCTCCATAGTGGAACACGAGCAACTTCCTTGCTTAAGCCCCATCCACCATTACTGCTCCATAGCGACACCAGAGTAGCATCCTTGCATAAGCTGCATGAACAACTTTTTCTCCATTGCGGCACCCAGGTAGCTTCATTGCATAATCCCCATATACTATTGTCATGCAATAGTGGAACTTGGGAAGCCTGTTTGCATAAACCCCATCCACCATTGTTGCTCATTCGCGGTAACTGGGCTGCTTCCTTTCGTAAGCCCCATTCACCATTGCCGCTCCAAAGCAGCACCTGGGCAGCTTCCATGCGTAATACCCATACATCATTGACACTCCATAGTGGCACCCAGGCACAATAATCTCTATTGCTTCTTCTCATAGCCATGCTAACATGGACCCCCGGTGGGATCACCCCATGACACCCCCTTACCATGGCGTTGCCAGTGCCTTCCCTTCACCAAGGTGTAAACGGTGCTGGTTTTGTAAGCCCTAGGGGTGTTGAGTGAACTCGTCTCGTCCGAGCAGTAGGATGTTAAACATCCAAGCACCAAATTCCTCAGCACATGACATTAAACTGTGACCTTTCCCCATGACTTGCACATGGAGTTCCACATCTCAGACATTCTCTACGCCCACTAGTCTCCACGGGAGTGAAATCATTCCTCACATGTAATGCCATCTTTTTTATTGGAGTGACGTCTATCTGTGGGGAAATGGAAACTACCCTGGTGTAAGCCCCTAACTTTCCATACAGGAGGAAGCACCCCTACTCCTCCTCTCTTCTTGGGTGCCAAATCCCTCTACCGCTAGGCTTTTTCACCACCCGGGCCTCCCTCCTGGAGTAAGTCCCAATCTCCACCACTTGAGGTGCTAACGACACGTAATCCCATGTATCCTCTTTAGGACACCAACTACACATGACCCCAATCTACTCCCCATAGATACACCTTTCGCAACATGTTTGTCAGTTCTTTTTTGTCTCTTGTCTCTCACACCGCACATGACTCACGTGGGCTTAGAGAAAGCATCGACCGTGAAATCCTATCCGGACAGCCTAGAGTATAAGCCCCATAACCAACCTGAACTACGTGGACTTTGATCCTTAACAAGACAACGTACGTAGGCAGCCTCTATGAGGTTCAATCCCACCATCAATTGGTCCTGACCATCTTCATGTCGGTTCACCCACACCAACCTGAACTACAAGGACTTTGATCCTTACCAAGGTAAGGTACGTAGGAAGCCTCCCTGAGGTTCAAGCCCAATACCCGGTCGCTCCGACCCCCTTCACGTCGGTTCGCCCAAATCCACCTGAACTACATGGACTTTGATCCTTTACAAGGTGAGGTACATAAGAATCCTCCTTGAGTTTCAAGCTCAATACCCAGTCGCTCCAACCCCCTTCACGTCAGTTCACCCAAACCCACCTGAACTACATGGTCTTTGATCCTTTCCAAGGCAAGGGACGTAGGAAGCCTTCCTGAGGTTCAAACCCTCCACCATTAAGTCCCGATCATCTCCACGCCGGTTCACCCACACCAACCTGAACTACGTGGACTTTGATCCTTGCCAAGGCAAGGTACGTAGGATGCCTTCCTGAGGTTCAAGCCCAATACCCGGTTGCTCCGACCCCCTTCACATCTTTTCACCCCAAACCCACCTAAACTACATGGTCTATGATCCTTGCCAAGGTGAGGTACATAAGAAGCCTCCCTAAGGTTCAAGTCCAATACCCGGTCACTCCGACCCCCTTCACGTTTGTTCTCCCAAACCCACATGAACTATTTGGTCTTTAATTCTTGCCAAGGAAAGGAATGTAGGAAGCCTCCCTGAGGTTCAAGACCACCCCCAATTGGTACCGACCATCTTCGCGTTGATTCACCCACACCAACCTGAACTATGTGTACTTCGATCCTTGCTAATGAATGGTACATAGAAAGCCTCTCTAAGGTTCAATCCCAAAACATGGTCGCTCCGACCCCCTTCACGTCGGTTCGCCCAAACCCACCAAAACTACATTGTATTTGATCCTTGCCAAGGTGAGGTATGTAAGAAGCCTCCCAGATGTTCAATCCCAACACCCAGTCGCTCTGACCCCTTCACGTTGGGTTTTCCATTCCTTTTAAACTACATGGACTTTGATCCCTGCCAAGGCGGTGTACGTAGGAAGCCTCCATGAGGTTCAAGACCTCCATATATCTGGGCCCCAGGTCCTCCTTCACGTCGGTTCACCCCCGTCGTACATGACGTTAAACGGTAGACCTTAATCAGCGGTAAGTTGTTGTTTCCCCAGACAGCGGTAAGCTGTTGCACCCACCCAAACTACGTAGACATTGATCCTTTCCAAGGCAAGGTACATAGGACACATCCCTGAGGTTCAACCCCAAAAACCATTGGACCCCAAGTCCTCCTCTACATAGGTTCACCTAACCCCATCCCATATGAACTACATGGGTTTGATATCTATCTCTTAGGCAGGGTATGTAGGAATCTTCCATGAGGATCAACCCCATTTAGCAGTAAGCTGTTGTGACCTCAATCAGCGGTAAGTTGTTGTTACCCTATCCAGCGGTAAAATGTTGTGACCTCAATCAGCGGTAAGTCATTGCGTCCCCTATTCAGCGACAAGCTGTAGTAATCTTCTTTGCTGGGACCCTCATATTTGGTCCGTTAAAGTGGCGTCAGACAAACATGGTCTGATAACCATGCGTGAGCCCCATACACATCATTGGGTTGTCCTCATATGTGTATGCCACAATGAATGTCCATTGCCTGGTCTTCCCTTCGAGCCTATGTGTTTCAAGATGGTCATGCCCCAACCTAGAGTTTCCACTTCCTCTGGGTCCAATACATGCACCCATTCTCACAGGACACCAACTTAGTAATCCCTTAACCCAGCCGAAATACGCAGACTTTGATTCCCTACCACAGGGATACGTAAGAAGTATCCTTGAGACTCAAGCCCAACATTACTATCGTTCTCACAGCTATTCCATCCCATTCACCATCCACTTCATTCAAACACTCCATCATACATCTTGATTCTTACCTGGGCCGCCACACCCCGGTGAGGTCATGACATCTCACCCCCCTGTATTAGTTTTCCCTCTAGGGGTTGCACCCATCTGATACACTCTAATATGTGTTTTTATCAGTCTGATCTATCTCCGTTTTACATTAAACTTGTGGCATACCATGTGTTAAACATGGGAAGCTGGGAAAAACCTCGGAGACATGCCTTGGGAATATGATTCCTTTCTTCCGACATGTGATGCTTTGGGCTTCCGCACCCTCAAGAAGCCCTACAATGAGGGGAAGAAACCCAGACGCACCAGTGTCCTAGTTTCCAATCATGCCAGTGAAGTCCAACGTGACTACTCCCCCGACTGAAGGTTGAAACCATGAAAAGACCCTTTGGAATGTCCCGACTGAAGCTGTGTTATTAACCGACATCCATGAAGATATGGCACTGGGAAGAATTTCACAAACAATGTCTTAAATCTATAAGGGAGACCCAAAATAGGTGACGAGTATTGAGGAGGAATCCATGGAAGGAAGAACCGACATTCCATCATCCCATTTCGATCAAGGAGAAGACATCCCTGAACAAGGAATGGATGTCACCTGCCATTGGAAAGTGGGAATACAGGAAAAAAAATAGTGCCGCCATCCACCAACAAGATGGACACGCATGCCCCGACGAAAGCGTTGGAAACAACATTATTCATCCACACCATTGTTAGCAACAACTAATCACCATGTGGGTTGGAAAATGAAACTATTACATTGGACCCAATATGCATGCTTGTGATTGAGACATGATCCTAGTATCATTGTGGGGGTGTTCTAGGATGATCCTTTAAAAGGAAATGAATTTTGAATGATGATTTATAGGGGTGATCTTGGATAAGTGGTTGAATTTAATAGGTCAGTGGTTTTGGAGAATAACTCTTCATGTATTAAATAATATAAATTTTATGTTATGTTAAATATAATCTTTAATTTTATTTGGTAATGGTGTGGTGGTATTCCATCCATATTTTATGTGCTCGTTTTTTTTATCATTCACCCAAATATAGAACTTAGTGTCACTTAATTCATGTAGATATTTAATTATTAGCATATCATCTACCTTGATATGGTTACTGGTGGTATATCATCCTCCCAAAGATTAATGTTCGTAGCGCATAATCTATCTAGATATGAACATTAGTGATATATCATTAACATAAAGAGTTAATTCCAGTAGTGAATTATCCACTCATGGTGTGTTTTAGCAGTGGGGTATTATTCACATGAGTTTTGTAATAGTTGTATATCTTCTAAAAAATGAAGGGTAGTTGTGATTGATCATCCAACTATGATTAAAAATTCCTCATTTATCGAGTGATGGATCATTCACTATTAACATAATATTAGTAATAAATCATTCACCTGGAAGGGTTGTGATGGTGATGCATTGTTCACGTCAATTATTTCAGGGTGATAGACCATTCACTTGGATTTTGATACTCATAGTGATGCATCATTCATCCTCGATGTGTGTTCATACCATGGGTGTATCATCCCATTCCAACACTAGATAATTTATTTATCATCACCAATGGTTTCAATATAGAGTTCTGTAAGGGGATATAATTTATTTATTTAATTTATTTACTATCAATTCATATTGACTGTAAAATTTAATTTAATATAATTTTTAGGGAAAACATTTCTGGGGGATTATTTAGTTGTAACAAAACCCCAATAAGGTGACATAGTCCATAATATAAGTTCATATTTTGTAACCATGTATGGGTATGGGCCCCAATTCTTTGGATGGCTGAGTTAGAGGAGTTTTTTTATAGTTTGGATAGAGGTATGGTCTAAGAAACAATAGTAGTTTTTGAATGCATCCTTTAATATTGTTTACATTTGGACATTATTATATATGATCTGGCTATGATAGATGCTATTTATACATGTATGACCTGTATGAAATGTGAAATAACTCTTTTTGATAAAACATGATTTTGATATTTATCGATAAATGGCCTTTAGTTGTGTTATCTACCTTATGTTACTATTATATTGGGATGACTTATTCTTGATATTTCTCTCATTGTGTTTTTATAGTTATATATACATGAGGATAGAGTGTCCCCGGTTATCATATGTTTACCCATGATACTGGTCATCAAACTATAGTGTATGGGGAGGAATTTGTGAGGTACATAACTACACAGTTCATACAAAGTGGATGTGCACTAGATTAAGGATTTTATAAAGTGATATCATAGCCTTATTTTTATTTTATCATAAAATTTGTGATATGGTATAAAAGATATAGGATGTATTAGATCATTTTATAGTCCTTGTTCCTTGGAGTATCTAATCTATGTATGAGGGGAATCCATGTTACTGGGGATATGGATATTATGATTTGTATACGCTTTTATAGTTGGATTACTTTCATTGAATTTGATGATTTTTTAAATTGATTTATGGTTTATTGATTTTTACTCATGTAATGTGGTGATAAGAGACCAATTTTTCATGAACCATTCATCTAACATAGGGCTCACATGACCTTCGTATGTTTTTCTATGATTGATATTCAACCTATGATATGGGTTTGGGTCATTTAAAGTGTCAAAAACATATATTATGTTTTTATATATAATTTCTTGGTGGAAAATTTAATGAAAGAACTATTATTTTTATTTATACTATGATATAGTAGAACTATTTTGTGATCCAATGTGACACTATGCCTCAATAAAGAGTGATTTTGTTATGATAGAAATAATTCTATATGAGAGGCTCTTGAATTACAAGGTATGTGTTTAAAGTGGAGTTTTCTGTGTCTATCAATTCTTAACCTAAAATGTGATACATAGATCTATGATTAATTTTTTTTATTAGTCATGTTGATAGCATTGTTGAGACATACCATCACATTCACTTCCAATTGAATAACATGTTGGTGGGGGGGGGGGGGGGGCATGACCCACTGGAAGTGGAGTTAGAGATGTATGTTCTTCCTCGTTCTCATATCAATAAAAAACTCATAGGGACTATTCTCTAAGTGTTTAGGCTGTGGGTCATGGGTCCCCTAGGGTTGGGTTGATAATTTCAAACTGGGATCATGAGTTCCAGATGTATGGACCTCTACTATTTTTGGGTGAGGGTGTGCTGAAAGATGATGAGTTCTGATGAGAGTCCATTTATGCCATCTTTGACAACCCTGACACACCTCATGATAGGTAGGTGAATCTTGTATCCTATACTTTTAAAGGACTAGTGAAGTACAAGTGGAATGATTTGGTTTAGGTATAACAACATGCATGGAAATCCTCTAAGTACATTTAATCATATGTTTTCATGTATTTATTTTTAAAGACCCTGAGAACTAATAGAGTAATGGAGTTTATACATCTTGTACATGGGTTATGTCGGTGATGGATTGTGACTCCTAATTGAAAAATCTACTATGTTTTTCATCAATTATCATGGTTATGATATTTCTAGGTTTTAAAATTTGTAAGGAACCTAGTGATACTTTATTTTTCCCTATGTGAATATATATTTTTTGACATCCTACTTAGAGGTGGTAAATTATTTTTTGATTATGGAATAATTCTGAATAAAGGGTAGATTTTCTAGGAAACATGGTTATTCTATAGGGACTAAGAAAGGGTTTTCAGGTAGTGAAAATTAGTTTAGTAAGTGTCTAGTTAGGGTAGAGATAGAAATAGTCACTAGAGTAGGGGTTCATTTCTTCCATTGAGAAGGGGAACCTTGGTAAAGTGATACCAGTGTGGGTATTAGGGAAATATTTTTTATGATTGTGATAGATAGACTAAGGAGTTCTCTAATTTTAAGTGGTTGGGGAATCAATTAAGGTATTTTTTCATCACATAATTGATAGCTAGTGGGCATAAATTTTGTCATACGCAATGTTCAAATGTAGGGTTCAGATCGTTGGAGTAGTCAGGTAGTTGGGGATTCTCTAACCGTTCAATTTATAGATGTGTCCACAGAACCTAGAGATAGGGGAAATATTAGAAATATTGGAATCTTACTTTGGGTAGTTATATGATGCGATCTTAGGTAATAGGATAATGTAAGATTCATTCCATTGAGTATAATCCTACCAAACAGGGTGGGAATCCATCTATCGTTCAAGTTATGATTCCAATAGAAACAACCTTACTTTCTTCTTTATTTTACATGAGTGTTTCAAATTAATTTACATCTTCTCATATATTTAGTTATTTGGGTTTTACTGTAGAGTGTCTATAGTGGTGATTTCTATTGATATACCCTTAGGGGTGTGATAAATGGGTATCTAAACATGTACATAGTATACTATAATGATCAATGTATATTGGATTCTCTTGTATTTCCTTATATTGGAGATACACAATATCTATGTAATAATTGGGATGGATTAGAGGAATTATTATAGAGTTCACATAGAATTATATGATTGAAAAGTGACTTTTACATCTACAGAGGTTTATTGACTTACCTACTTCATTTTGAAGGTTTTTTAGTTTCTCCATTAAGAACCTATCCATAAACATTTAGGGGAGATCATGTCCCAATTTGTTATAATTTCATTAAGATATGGGGAGATGATCATTGAATATTTTATCCTATCATTAATTAATTATAGGACATATTTCATAAGGATTTATTAGGATTTATATTTGAGTGTGATATTATGTTTATAATCATTATTATTCCCTATATAATGCCTACTTATATTTAACATTATAGGATATAAAATGAAGAGTTATGAGTGTCGAAGCCATAGTCAAATAATTTGGAGGAAAATGTGTTTATTTTTTTAAGCACAACCAATTGGGGTGCTTATATTTTTTTATCCAAGAAGGTGGGTGGATTTTTACAATTGTGTTTGGATTACTAGATGTTAAAATAGGTGGTGGATAAGATAGGTGAACTATTCATCATATAGATGACCTATTCAATCAGTTAAGAGGATCCATGTGGTTCTCTATGATTGAATTTAGGTTAGGCTAACATCAGTTTTAGGTGATTCCTTTTGATATTATATATACTTATTTATGGAGTAGTAACAACTTATATGAGTTTCTTATTATGTATTATGAGTTGATGAACACACATACATTGTCCAAGGACCTGATGAATATGGTATACCATCCTTATATGGATTTGTTCATGGTTATATTTATCAAAGATATATTTACGTACTCATGGTTGTTTGAGGATCATTTTCTCCCCTAGAGATCATTCTATGTACGGTGAGATAGAATCAATTATATTCCAATTTGTTAAAGGGTTTTTTTGGATTAGTGAGTTTTAATTTATGGGGTACATGTTATTAGAGACTATCATATTATTGGATCTAGTGAAGGATGAGGCTATGGTTTCTTAAGAGCAGCAAAAGATCATCTTTGGAACTTTCAGTTTCTTAAACACTGTAGGTTTCTATTAGTTGTTAATATAAAAATTCTCTAATTTGGAAGTGTTAATTATGGCCTTGAATATGAAGGTGTGAAGTTAATATGGTAAAATTAATATAATAAAACATTTATAGAAATTAAATAGATAATTAAAACTACACCAATATCGACATTACCTAATCTAGGTAAGGATTATACATTTTTTGAAATTGTTATAGAGAAAGGCTTGGGAATGTGTTGATTTAGGGAATACATGTGCTCACTAATAGGCCTATAAATCCAAGGATATATGAGTGGAAATACCTTAAAATATTTTCAGATCTATCCATGATAACTTAATAATTGATATGTTTACATTAATACATCTTTGGTCAGTTTTTAGTAGTTTATACTAATTATAAGAGAATAAATTATATATTTTCTCAATGGTACCTGAACCATTAATAAGTGTGGTGGGTTGAGTATAGATAAATGTTTTATTTAAAGATGTAATGATCCCTTCGGAAAAGGCAATTTATTACTAATTAATTGAGTAATAATACTCAGAAATATGTGGTTTGGGTGGTTCACAACAAGTGGAAGGTGATGAGAATATTCGATATGACTCTCCATGAGGTTTAGAAGTAATAGGATGGGGTGGCCCTAAAATATATGATTATTAACTCTTCACTACCTAATATAATAAAGGAGAGTAATTTATCTAGCATAGATTCTTTTGGTGATGAGGGACAATATTATTGTGGGGAATAAGCTCTAGGTTGGTCCTTAGATGTTAACAAGATAATTTTTTATGAGTTTGTTTGATAGTACAAATTATCATGATAAAATAGATGAAATAGGATTCACTGTACCGAGATGGGTTATCCACATTGGGATTGAAAATATCCATAAAAAATATAGAGTAAGTATTGGTGGATCAGGATGAAGGACATATTAGGGTATGTATTACAATGCTTCACCCGCTAGCTGGTGAAAAACAAGTATCATCAACCCTTTTGTCTTTTTCATTCATTATCCATTATTGAGTTGAAGTGTGATAATTTTGACAAACAATTCATTATAATACTTCATGAATATGTGTTCCATGTAGAAAATAATCATACATCAATCATATGAATAAAACAAACCAATGAGAAATAAATGAGAAACATAATGATTCTAGAAGAATTAGTTATGTTTTAAATCATGTAGATACCAAAAATGATAAAGAAATATTATTTACTATATTCTCAATGATAAAAATAAATGTATAATATATGGTTCTAGTACACGGATTAAATAATAAAGGTGTAGGAACAATATAAGAAGAATTAGGAAAATGGGAAAGAAATTGGAAATTCTTCAGTTATAAGGTTTTTTGGGATTAACATAATGAAAAAATAGAAAGGTAAACATTAAGTCATTTATATACCTATGAAGAATATTGAAAAAAAATAGAGAACATAATGGTATTACATTAGAAAAATATTGTGGAAGATATGGAGATAAAGGGAGAAAAATAACATAACCTCTAGAGCCAAGAAGTTCTAGAATGATCCCTTACCTAGAGTGTTTACTTACTTCATATTATCTTCTAATAATATAAAGAGTCAATGTAAAATTTTTAATCACTTCATTAAAACCATTATTTATATTTATTTTTATATTATATTATATTAATTATCATTCCTGATTCATTTATTAATTTTATATTATTTACATCAACCATTTTTAGGTTTTTTAGTTCTGTGATAAATTTAATTTTGATATAATGGAAATGGTTGAAGGATACTATCTAATGTTAATATAATATTCAGAAGAGTCATGGTATAGTGCTCATGTCATTATCTATGTATAGTAGTTTAATAGATTAATTTATTTTAACTAATAGTTCCAAATAAATAATAATTTCTTCATAATCATGTTTTAGATGGTTAAAAATGACTAGGATGGTATAATTTTAATTTCACTATTATCATGATTATTTTATCATTAATAAATCATAAACATGATATTATATTATTATATTATTAATTTTATTTTTAATCATGAATTATATTTGTATGAATTTTCATGTAGTCCATAAGTGAAAAAAATAAAACATCATCATTTACTTAGGTAGCGTAAAATAAATGTGGGTGAACAATGTTTTTATAAATGATTTTAGAAGTTTGAATAACCTAATAAGTATTTTAGTTAAAAAAAATATATTATAATTAAAAAATCGTTTTAAGAATACTATTAATGATTTATTTTGTTATAGTCTGTGTAAGAGGGGAATTTCAATGTTAAAACATGTATTTTGAAACCCTTACCTTTATCTTTGAGCCACATCATTTGGATTGAGTATAATTACATACACGGATGGACTTATAGGAAGAAAAGGGACATAAGAATGTTGGATGTGATTTTAGATATTTATTATGGTAGAACATTGGAAAAGGAATGTGTTTTGGAAGTGATGAGGAAGGGGTGATGGAGGTGTGTTTATATTGCAAAGGGGTGGGGGTATACTTTAATAAAATATTTATTATTTTAATATTATGATCAAAATAATGAATGATATTGATTATTATAACTTTTATAGTGTTTGATTAGAAAATATTTGTTTTTATCACTTCACCCACCCTATAATGAATGAATTTTAGAAAATATTTTATTCAAAGTGAAGAATCAAAAAGTTCTTTTTAGAATAAAATAAAACATAGGATTATAAAAAATAATTTATATGATTGGAAGTTAAAAATATTATTTTTAAATTCATTATTTTAATCATTAAATATATTTTAATTAATGGATTTTTTATAAATTTTTAAGCCCAAATAATATCATTTGTTTCATAAAACATTAATTTTAATGTAAATAATATTTCTTACAATTCAATAAAAAATATTTTTTTAGAAAAAACCAAATATCCACACCAAACTAACATTTGATGTGATTATTACTAAAATTAATCCAATATTATCAAATTAATATTATATATATTTGGATTTTAACTATTATATGAATTCATATAATCTATAGAAGGACAAATTTATTTTTTTTATAAATACTATTTCTTTTAATCTGAGTGACTATACATTTGTTTTATAATCTATATTAATTATTATATTATTTATAATTAATTTAAATATATATTTTAATACATGTAAAATTTTAAAATATGTAATTATAATATTTAAATTTTATCCTAAATATTAATTTTTTACTAGATAAGTTAACATGTACATTATTATGCTTCTAAATAATTACAATTACATGATTTAATAAATAAATTTATGATATTCTAATATTTATATTTATTTATTTATTTGAGTAAAATATTAATTATAAACCATTTTACTACTCCAACCAATTAGGTTACCGTTTCAATGATTAGTTAATTATCCAACAATTAATTACTATTCCAATGTACAAATAATTATAATACTTCAAAACTAAATATATTATTTCCGTCATTAATCAGTCACTCAACATCATAAATTTTTATTTACATTATATTTATAAAACAATGATTTTTAATATTTTTTCTCTTTATAATGTTATTGACAGGTTTTATTTTTCTAGAAAACTGTGAACCTATATATTTTTAAATTTTACTTTTGTTATTTATTTATTTATTATTATCCTATTGTATGATATTAAATTTTATTGAGTATATTTACAATAAATATCTAATGTTTTATATTAATGAAATAAAATGAAATTTGTTTTTATGATGTTTTTGTGTTTTTTACTATAAATTATACATAAAATTTGATGAAAATATATTTAGAGATTAAAATTAATCAAATTTTAAATGTTGTGGCCATTAAATTATTCCCCCCTTTATTAATTTTAATTCTAAACCTAAGATTAATGTAGTTGAGGGTGATTTTGTTTCATTATATCCTTAGGTTCCAATGTTTCCTCTTCACACTTATGATTGTAATATATTATTTTAATAATATGAGTGGCGATGTTTTCTATCACTTCATCTCCATGATCAAATCTTTATAATGGCCTCTCCTTATATGTTAGCTCATTAAAAAAATGTACCACCTATAGTTTTTTTTGAATGTGATAGATCTGGTATGTACTTTCTCAAGGGGATACAAAAAACAAATTATTTACATAATACATTTTTAATTGAAGGTAATTTATATAGTACATAACACCAACAATATCATGGATCTCAAAGAGGAATATGTGTATTGGTATTATCTCTCAATTTTTCATAAACCAGATGAAACTCTTAGATAAAGATATTCTTAGTAATACTTTATCACTAATATTAAACTATAGGTAAGATTTAATTTAATTAGTATTACTTTATTATCAACTTTGTACTGCTCAGACCTATTATTTAATGGATTGGACTTTCCCATCCATATTTTCCACAAATTATTTCTGTAATAGATCTTTTCTACAACATCCTCACAAGATATTAGATTTCAAAATATCTTATTCTACAAGAATATATACATATATTTCACAATTCTCAACTAGAAGCTATTTTTTTATAAGACTCATCTAGAGGAAGATGTTGATACCATACTCCTTATCAGTTCATAGAGAAATATGTAATAATTTATCTTAGACATTTAATAGTAAATTAAAATTTATCATTTTTAAGGGTTATATTCCCTAGTAATGTTAATCTATTTGATATTTTAGTTTTGGATAATCCTCTATAATTTTTTAGATAAACACGGATCTTGATAAAAAAAATCTAAAGCGCCTGAATGTGTTTGTGAATATGAAGTTGTATTTATTGTAAATATGATTTTTTATAGTTAGTTTATGAAAATGAAGTGTTTTAAATTCCTAAATGAGAATTGGATAGAATGATGAATTTCTTCCAGTGCAAGTGGAAAATGAGGATGTTGTGTTGCAATAAATTTTTTGAGAAAATAGGTTTCAATATGGAATCCCCTTAAATGTAATGAAGACCAGGTCTGATCATCAATATAATGATGTGTTATACTTAAAAGACAATATCTATAATATTATAGAATTATGTCTTGAGTAGTTGGATAAATGGGGAGATTGAAGAGTTGATAAGGAAGAAAATATTACTTGAAAAGTAGAGAAGCCATTAAATTTTTATTGAGGTACAGGGATACTAAATTCAGTTCTAATGGTCTTTAGATAATGTTTTTGGAATTATTTTATGTAATTGAGAATTTATTAAGATCAATTAATGAAGTTATATTATTTATAGAAGAAGTGTGAATTTCTATATATAAATCTAAATTATTTAAATCCCCAAATCTCCCTACATTTCATAAGTATTTTAACTTTTTATTATGAATTTTTTTTAAAGTATTATTTCATAATAATTTTGAGGTAATTTTTATATATATTATGAATTTTTTTAATACATTATGTAGAGCTCATATGACATATATAGACTTCATAAGACTTTTATGGATTGAGTTATGAAAAATTGAAATGTAATTAAGATTATAAGACTTCTATATGTCTTTTTAATATTTATTCCTTAGTTCATAAGACATTTACATTGACTTCATAATAATTATATCAATATCAAAAGAATTTAAGGAAAATTCATATGACTTCTGAGAAACCATGTAACACTTTTTCTAAGGAAGAAAAATTTAAACAACATGGATTATAACAGACTTCATAAGACTTATGATGGCTTATGGAAATAAAATTACATGAAATATATTTTATTTCAGAAATAAAGAATTCCAAGATAATATATTATGAAGAAATTTTAAAATAATTAAGTCCATGCATGAAAATATTTTGAAAGAAACAAAATGCACATTTATAATAATAAATTGTTATTCAATTTGAGAAGTATTGAGATGGGTTCCACTATATTAAAATCTATTCCATGTAAAAATGGATGGATATATATATACACTTGTGGGTAAAGAATTAATGTAATTAAAGAAAAATATTTTTTAAAGTTTAAAATAATTAATAATCCATATATTCTTGTTGATTTAAATTGTGTATTAACAATTGTTTTAAAATATTATTTTTTTAGAATTCAAACTGGAATATATTCACTATTTTTTATGAATAGATTTTATACAACCAATATTAAAGGGAGTTTCCATATATTTAATTCTGAAATATTAATCAAAATATTCATGTAATATTCTATTAATATAAATGTGTATAAAAAGGAAGAAATAATTCATGATACCCTTTAAAATTGTAATGTGATTTTGAAAAAACTATAATGAATTATCAAAGAGGAAAAATAGAAAAAAAACCAAGTGATCAGTGTTTTTACATTTTTATAAAGGAATAGACATGTTGTGATAGATAATTTGAAGAGTTTATATTGAATAAGATTATTAATTATTTGAAGAGATTAAAAAATATCGGTAGACCTAATTATGATTATAGGTTGTTGAATTTTTTTAAGAATTGATCATTTTAACAATAATTGATCCAACAGTCTTGAAGAGGAAGATATATTTCAAGTGCTGTGGAATAAAGAAGGAGAAAAAAATAAATATTTCTTGTATTTGTTTGAATATTTTGTAACTAGCAATGAAAAGCTATAGTTTTCAATTGAGATTATGTAAGATGAGTACAATGGGACTCTATTCTAATGGGATCATGAAAATACACGAAGTAAGAAATTGAGTTTATAGTATAAAATCAATGATTTAGGTTTCTAGCCAATAATATAATGGAGAAGGTTCTCACATCAAGGACATACCTTATAAAAATATGGGTTTCATGTGTTTATTTTTTGTACTATATTTGGGTTAGGTACACTAATAATGAAATAGGGGATCTTGACATTAATTATTCATAAAGGGTACTTTTAAAGAAAAAATTGTAAAAAGTGTATCACTGGTTCACCCACCCTCTCACTAGTACCAAACTTACCTATAAAATACAAGTTGTATCAAATATAATCCATGTTACCTATAAAACATATAATTAGTTTCTAAGTATGGGGAATTTAAATTCTCTAAATAGTAGAGGTATCCATATATTAAATGAAAAAAACAACCACATATTGATGAAGAAGACATTTTCCTACCTCATATTACATAGAGTTAAAGTAAAAGACAAAACAATAGTGGTATTTTCATAGATTTCTATGTGTGATCCTATGAATATTTCTGGAAAGGTAAATATAAAGGTTTATTGAAAAGATAAGAGTTCCCTTTCAATGCCTCTTTTATAAAAGTTACGTCCAAAATTTATATGAATTCAATCAACTAAAGAAATATGAGACAAATTATAATGTTGTTATAAAGGTAATATTATGGTTATGGAATCGAAGTTGCAGATTTGGTGGAGTACATTGGAGAAAATTAAAATGGGTTATGATAAAATTTTACATGACTAATTTAGATGAGTTAATTATATTTTTAGTAATTTCATGTAAAGCTATATGATTCTACAGTTGTTAAATAGGCGATGAGAACTTTCTAGAGAGGGTTGATCCAAAAATTTCATTCTTAGAAGATAGAGAATACCATTCACTAGATTAATTATATAATATTCTTATTTCTTATGAAATGATAAAAATAAATTTTTTTAAAAAATAATTTCAAATATGAGATGTGTTTTGATGCCATTATATTGCTAAAAATAATGATAAAGATGAAATAAAAATAGGTGGTTCTGATGCTGAAGAAGATGATCAATATTTCAACAGAATTAATTATCTTTTATCAATGAATATAATAATGGTTGAGATATAATTAAAAGTAAAGAAAAAACCTAGGTGATACAACTGAAATGGCATTGGAAACATAGTGATAAATTTCATAAAGAGAAAGGATTCTTAATTTGAATCAGATTAAGTGGATGAGAATACTCTTATACAAAATGGGTTACATGTAAAAGAATTACTCTAGTATAAATATATGAAATTTGATGATTATGAATGAAAAGTATAGATCCACCTTACATAGCCATTCATAAGATGAAAATTTTTTATGGCTTAGGTTGAAATGGTTTTTTATAACTTTATAAGTTATGATGATGAATGAGAACCAACTGAGTTGGAATACTTTTTAATGAAGGAATTAGAGACCTATCCTAAATAGAGCACATAGATAATGAGAAATAAAAGGATACCAATGAAAGAAATAAATATGATGCCTAATGTAAAAGAAGTATATGTCAAGAAAGAAGTATCTTATATTGATTAGATTAATAGATAGAAAATTATTATAATGAAAGTATATACAATAATGATAGATTTTGAGGAAAAATTAGTTGATAAAAACTAAGATCCATATGAAACACAATCAATGTGATTTTAAGATAAAAATGAGTTTAAAAGTGACATAAAATATATCAACTAGTTAGTTGAGGTTAAATTTGAGTATTCTAAAGATATCGAGAAGAAGGATCCCAATATGAAGGTTAAATTGGTTAAAAATTAGTTTTATGTCAAAACTATTATATTTAACAATGAAGGATTCAAAATATAGTCCAAACTCTTTTAGACTAAGAATAAAGATGATTGAAACTCTTCCACATCCAATGAAATGTGGAATATTCCAAAAGTACCACTTCTTCTAGGAAAAGGTGGGACTAATCTAAAGTATGAAAACATGATAATTTTATAGAAAAAATATATCATTAATATATTAGAACAAGGAGAAATGTTTTTTCTCATTATCTAACATTTTTGTAAACAAATATAACTCTTTCTGATTTAATGTCTTTATTAGGGAAGAGGCATGAACTAAAAAGGATATATATATATACAGAGAAAACTAGAGTTGAGTATCAATGTGGGAAACCTATGAATGGAATTTTATATAATCTACCAACCCAAATTAGATTTATATGTTTAGGAAAAAAAATTATAGAACATTTTATTGGAGGGTTCCTAGAGACAAAGAATACATGGATAGATTTCATATAGATATTAACTATTATATGAAAGTGAAGCAAATATACAAGGTAATGGTAGAACCATCATGTATTTCTATGTTTTCCATGAAATCATGTGATTAATCCAAATATGCTGAGAATCCTAAAAAATATTTCTTGATTGTTTGGACATACTTAGTTTAAATGACCAAATAGATGGAAAAAGAATAAAAAATGATAAATATACATTTAAATAATTTATTTATAGAATGATATTAGGTTTTATATGATTTTATCTTAAGTTTATTTCCTAAAAACTCAAGATAATATATATAGAAAGTGAAATCAAGTTTTACATGACATAAAATACTATTTGAACATCCTACCATCCCAATAAGAATTAATGAAAAATATGATTCAAGAACTAGGTAATACATTTTCCTTGATGGACAATGTTGTGAATATAACTCCACAAAATAATACAGTTTAAAGGATGTTGATGTCTTTGAAACCCATGAAGTCTCATGACAAAGAAATAAGCAGGAATAAGTCAACCAATATTGATTTTGGAAAGATTAAGTGATCTTTATTAAGAGGAAAATCTCATCCTTTTTATTTAAAATATGGAGTTAAATGGTTCCTCCTTATTTCAATATAAATTTTATTTGTAACAAATTTTTCTGAAATTTAAGGATAAGATTCAAAAGGGAAGATGAATGAATGTTGCAATAGTTGTTCTACAAAAATATGTAGTCATCATTGAATTATCTAAAATCCATGATGAATAATGAAGTTAATCACTTAAGGTGGATCTTATATGATGATGAAGCTATTAGAAATAAATTCATTTGTATAAATCCATGTTCTGGAAAACATATGTAAATTTAGAGATTGAGGTAAAAAAATCACAACCACATCCATATTTTAAATGATAAAAAACATAACTATCAAGGGAAGTGTATGATGATTTAATGAAACAAAACATGGGGGGGTGAAGATTTTAATAACTTTCAGCTAAATATTTTTTATTTATTTTGTAACCATCGGTGAATGATTGTTCTTTTTGAGATATATTTTATTACAAACCCTTAAATTTAGAAAATTAAAGAGATTTCACATAGTGAATAGATTAATGAAAATCATTGATTTATAATTTTATTCAACCATGTTTTAAACATTTTCTTAGACCATGTAGACATAGAGTTGAATGGATTATAGAATATAGCTAAGTCACATGTGATATCATTTTTCACTAAATTTTTTAGATTATATTATAAATATGAATATAAAGGGGGGAAGAAGTTATTTTAAGAATCATTGACTAATCATAGAAATAAATTGACATCCAACCCTATTGATTCATGCTCAAATTTACCCAAGAGATGAAGGTAGAACGGTCCATCTAGTCTAGCTTGGGTTGTCGAATCCACTAAGACCTAAGAAGATACCAAAGATATACAACCTTTGAGATGGATTTTTGGCTATGAAGTGGAAAACATGGTTTTTATTTTAGATGGTTTTAAATAAAACTATGAAACCTAATTGAATTCAATTTAATTAAAATGGGTTGATCTTAGGATTATGCTCGAGGTGAATTGAATGAATTTTACTTCTTTAGACAATTTTGGTTTTATTAATTCTTGATGAATCCATTCATCAAAATAACAATACCTTCATCATTTTCTAGTTTGATGCTAACTAAACTCAATTACTAATCCCCTACACACTTAGAGAACCAAATTCATGATCTCTCCAAGGTATATGGTAATTTTAGTACTAGGATTAAGCTTCCTCAAACACAGTGAAGATGAAGAGTGGAAATAACAGATGAATGGAAGTCTTAAATTAATTATCCAATTAACCAAAATTCGTTAATAAAATAAAAATTCAATCCAGCCTTTTCATATTTTTACGATCAACCCATTAAAGGGTCAGCCCTCCATTGATGGTATACTCTCAATGGTGGGCGGAATATGGATTATAAGAATTGGATTGAAGGAATTAAAATCATGGAAATAACGTGAAATCCTCCCTGTGTGTGAACGAAATTCAGACCTATGTGTGAGCTAATTCAACATAGTACAGAGATATCAATGTGATTTGTGAGTTTTAATGAAATAAATGGGAATAATATAAGATAATGATGTTGATTAAGAACATATAAATACAAAAAGAAACATACATGGAAATTGAAAACATTACAATGGAACTTTGTCATAATAACATTATATCAAAAGAATAGCTACCTTCACCCTCAACACCACTTCTTTAAATAGGCAATTGGGAACTATTGGGACTATACTTAATCAATTTATGCCCAATTATTAAATTAATTTAGGCCTTAGGGTGGTGTAATGTTGTGGATAAAAATTAATCCCTTCCTTTGATCCGAAGTGGAATCCCACTTGCATCCACTGAATAGATGCATAGAAATAACCTTGTAGATGGCCGAATTAGTGTGGTCCATCAAAGAAGAAAATGGAGCTCCGGATTTATCCTAACCACCTATAAAATGTTGGCCCATTAGAAGTTGTAGAGCAGGGGTTATGGTCGATTTAGTCGGCTGACATTCTGGGCCACAGATTCTGGCCCAGATTTTGATATTCTTTTTGGGCCTCATTAATAGACACAATGGAAGCCAAATTAGCATTGTATACTTGAGAATTATTTGTTCCTCTATATGTATTCTAGCATCCCATGATATTTGGGCTTTATTGGGTCTATATGGTGGGCCCATGTTCTCATTAGTGGGATGGTGCCCAATCTGCCTTCTCCAGAATTGTTTCCATTCATCACCAAATATCGCCATCATCATTTATGAATCCTCCATTGATCACTGAATGAAAAATGTTCATATTGTAGACTACATCCATTTCAAAAAATATAAAATTAAAATATTTATAATTACATTCCTTAAAATCATATGAATCATTGGATCTAAATTGTTGTACATTAGGCATGAAGTTCACAAATGATGGGAATGGATGTTCAAAAATTAAAATCCACTAAATCAGGATCATGAGATAAAAAATGAACATTTAATACCATTAAAATGTAACAAACTTATGTGTTTTTATTGGCTAATCATACCCCAAACATGAGATTTTCTAGTCCCGAGCAAAATTTATCTCAACAATATGAAATTTGAATTCCATTTTTCAAAAAAAAAGTTAATACAAAATGATCACCAAAAATACTTATACCAAAAAATCATGAAAACCATCAAAATATTTCAATACAAGATAGTTTCATAAGAAGATCCCAATCCCAAGCCCATTACTTTGTTCAAATTCAGTGCCGTATTTCATCCAATATTAATTAAGAGTGACAATGTGTTGTGCATCGTAATAGACATGATGGTTTATATTTATTCAAGTGGGAAATGATGGAAGCGCTTGGTGGAATCACATTTCAATATTAAGATGAGTATTCAAATTTTTTTATTGTATTTTCTTTTGAAATTTTGCCATGTTAATTGAAATTATACTCAAATTAGTCAACCCCTATAGCGAGAAAATGTCGATGACACCCAGGCTGAAAGACCTTAGGGAACAAAGTGAATCCCACAAACTCAGGAATCATTTTGAGTTAACTTAGTCAAAAACAAAGTCAAATTAACATAAATAGAGATAAAATTGCTAACTCTAGGCCAGAAAAATATGGAGTGATGGTCCCCAAGTGCCAAAATCCACACATTAGGTCATTTAATTACTCTACGCAGACATTTATTGTTTTTTTGAATACTCATATTAAAACTGAAATGATCACCAAACCTATACTCTTTATTTGGGGGAACCCATAAACTCCAACTAATACCCCAATATCCAAAGCCCATGTGTTGTGATTATTTTTTTTATTTAGATGAAAATATAAATAATAAAATATCACATTAAACAACCACACATTCAAAAATCTATACTCATGAGATATAAATGGATTAAAATCAGAATTAGGGCATGCTAAATTATTCAATATTCAATTTCAAAGTGTACATGGTCTATTATCATGTTCAAGGTTAAAGAAATTTTTCCTTCTAATAAGGCACACTTTTTTTTCAAATCATTCATTTTTTTACATGAAAGAAATTTTTTTACTTTATCTCCTCCCAACATAAAATAACATTGTCCCTAGTGTTTAAAGAAATGAAAATTTAGAAGGGGGTAGAGGTAGAGAATTAGAGTTCAAAAATGAAATTGAAAATGAGGATCATGGAATGAAGTCACCTAGTGGTTGAAGTTGAAATTCTTGCTGCTCCATTTTATTCGTTTGATCTCCATGTCACTCTAAGAATTCCTTAGTGGAAGAAAAAAAACAAAACAATATATATATAAATATATATATATACATATTCATATAATAAAAAAACTAAAATATAAGTATATATACAAAAATTATAGAATAAAGAAGTACTATAAGCTGTAGGTTAGTGTTAAGCGTGCACCCCTATCTTCTTTTAGTCCCGAGTTCGAGTCCCTGTGGATTCACTGGTTGTGACAGGGTTTGACACACGACTTATGTTGTGGCCTTTTAATTTTTTTTTATTTTTATTTGTTTAACCTACAAACACATAAAAATAAAATGAACTAATGATAAAATGTCTTCTTTTTAAATTTCTAGGTAAGGTATTGCTCAAGGATCACACCACATGACACTGATGAATATGGAACTCCCCTTTCATACCCATACATACTCATAATATAAGAATATGTCAATAGTCTATTTTTTATTTTATTTTTAAATATAAATTTTTTACATTAATCCTATTTAAAAAAAATATGATTCACAAAGATGAAAACCACAGGTTGCCTCCCATGCAGTGCTTTGGTTTAATGTCACTAGCTCAACATAGACCCTTAATTATTTAATAATTTTCCTTATCTAAGGTTGGTTCACACAAGTTTTGACCAACTTTATTTTTTTTTGTATTGGTTCAATGAATGGTTTGACTCTATGACCATTAACTTTAAAGGATTGACTATTTGTGGGATCATGAATTTCTACAGCCCCATGGGGTTACACCTTATGCCCTATGTATGGACCTGTCCATTTTGACCTCAACTTTCCTAGGTGTAAATGATGTTTAGAACTATAAAAAAGAATCGGTTTACCTAGTACAATGTGTTTGGTTTTAAGATTTATATATTGTTAGGCTTGTACTTTAGCTTTATTGATCCTTGAATTTTCATAAGCCTCCATCCTAAGTTCCTCATGGTCATTGAGATATAATTTCTTTTTTTTTTTCATCTAATGAGAGGTCATAATTTATTTTCTTAATTTACCAAAAGGCTTTACGTTCAATCTCCACTGGAAAATGGCATGCTTTACCATAAACCAAACAATATGGGGACATTATTAAAATGGTTTTATATGTAGTTCGATAGGCCCAAAGAGCATCTAAGAGTTTTCTTGACCAATAATTCCTTGATGGATTAATAGTTTTTTCAAGAATTTTTTTGATTTCTCAATTTTCTAACTTAGCTTGACAATTGGTCTATGGGTGGTAAGCAATGAAAAATTTGTGAGAAATTCCATACTTTTCTATGAGTGCTGAGAATGGAATATTTCCAAAATGAGTTCCACGATCACTAATGATAGCCTCAGGAATTTCAAATCTAGAGAAGATATTTTCCTTGAGAAATATAATCATAGTTTGATTATCATTAGATTTTTTAGGAATGGCCTCAACCCATTTGGAGACATAATCGATTGCTAAAATGATGTACATATATCCCCTAGAGTTTGGGAAGGGAATCATGAAATCGATTCCCCAATAATCAAAGATCTCAACCACTGAGATGGGAGTGAGAAGAATTTGATTCCTTTTTGTGATGGACCGTACATTTTGACACTTTGGACAACTTTGAAATAATGTGTAGGAGTCCCTTGAGAGGGTGGTCCAGAAGAGAACACACTGAAGAACCTTAGAAAAAAGTTTCTTAGAGGAAAAGTGACCTTCATATGCCTCACTATTACAGAATTTAAGGATTGACTCTTGTTCAGATTCTGGGACACACCTCCTAATGAATTGGTTAGGGCAGAACTTATAGAGGTATGGATCATAAAACACATTGTTCCTAACATCAGAATGAAATTTCCTTTGAGCATGAGTCCTTATGAATTTTTGAATGACTCATGTAACTAAGAAGTTTGCTATGTCGGCATACCAAGGGTAGTCACTCACAGAGTATAGGTGTTCATCAGGGAATGAATTAGATATAGAAAGAAGATTTTAGTTTTCTTTGAATTTCATCCTAGAGAGGTGATCAACTACAAAAGTTTCAACACCCTTTTTGTCCTTGATTGTGAGGGTAAATTCTTGTAAAATAAGGACCCACCTAATCAGTCTATCCTTAGAATCTTGTTTTTGGAAAATGGATTTCAGGGCTGAATGGTTAGTGAAGAAAATGATGGGTGATCCTAAGAGATAGGGCCTGAATTTATCAAAGTCAAAGACAACATCACGAAACTCTTTCTCAGTTGTGGTGTAGTTGATTTATGCATCATTTAATAATTTTCTTGAAAATGAAATTACCCCTAGATTTTTCTCACACCGTTTTCCTAAGGCTGCTCCGACAGTGAAGTCAATTGCATCACACATGAGCTCAAAAGGAAGTTTCCAATTTGGAGATTGCATGATAGGTGTAGAGATAAGAGCTTACTTGAGTGTAGAGAATGATTCATCAATGATTTCTATCTATAAAATGGAGCATATTTCACCAATAGAGCACAAAGTGGTCGAGAAATAGAGCTAAAATTCCTAATGAACCTTTTATAGAAACTAGCATGTCCTAATAAATACCTCACTTCCTTGAAAGTTTTTGGTGATGGAAGGTGACGAATGATGTCAACTTTGGCTTTATCAAATTCAATCCCCCTACCTGAGACTAGATGGCCTAGAACTAGTCCCTATTTATCCATTAAATGGTATTTTTCCTAATTTAGGACCAGATTCATTTCATCACATTTTGATAAGAGTCTCTACACATTCCTCAGACACCCCTCAAATGTATCCCCAAACACATAGAAGTCATCCATGAAGACCTATAGAAAATCTCCAACCATATCTGAGAATATTCCCATCATGAAATGATGGATGTTTCTAGGGACATTGCATAACCCGAAGGTCATTTGTTTTATAGCAAAGGTGCCAAATGGACATGTGAATGTAGTCTTACCTTGATCCTCTAGGGAGACCTCAATTTGATTATATGCCGAGTAGCCATCTAAGAAGCAGTAGAAGGTGTGACTTGCGACTCTCTCAAGGAATTTTTCAAGGAATGGTAAGGGGAAATGTTCCTTCTTGGTAAATGAGTTTAGCTTCTTATAGTCTATGCAGACTCTCCAGAAACTACCCACCTTTGTTGGAAGAATCTCTCAATATTTATTGGTTATCACTGCGATTACAGCATTTTTTGTAACCACTTGGATTAGGCTGACCCACTCACTCTCAGCTATGGGACATATGATACCAGCTTTTAACAATTTCAGAAGTTCTTTTCTCACTACTTCCATGAGACTAGGATGGCTTCACCATTGAGGTTGATGGCATGGATTTGAATCAGATTCTAGAACAATCCTATGAGTCCCGATAAGTGGTATAATCCTAGGAATATTAGACAGGGTCCATCCAATAGCTTTCTTATGTTTCATAAGGACGTCTAGAAGCACCCTCTCATGATCAGCTTGAAGAGAAGAAGAAATGGAAATAGGATGTGTTCCATTTTCTCTAAGGAAGGCATACTTTAGTGCCGAAGTAAGTTTTTTCAATTCAAGATCAGGTTGGTTCATAATTTCAGCATGTGATTGGGACATTGGACGAAGATTGATTTTTTCCCTATAATTTTAGATAGAATCTAATCCCCATGTGTAGAATATTTAGCTACAATATTCATTTTATCAGATTTATGGAAGGAATATTGAATGGTCTCCATGGAAGTGGTTTCCTGAAAGGTTTCACTGATTGTTGGACCTAAGACTTCATTATAAGAGCAATTTAAAAATGATCCAAGCCAAGGAGATACAGTTCCTTCATTTGAACAAAGGAAATAAATCTCATAATAATATAAAAATCCATCAAATATTCCTTGATGTTCTATGGGTTCATTATGAATGCTTCATATCATGTTTACCTCATGAATGTCCTCATCATCCCCTATTTGTGAGCTTGCATTATAGATGTTGAATTCTAGACTCATGTTTCCAAAGGTGATGGTCATGTTCTTTTTTTGAACTCAGATAACAGAGTTGATTGTGGTAAGTAAAGCATGACCAAGGATTATTGGGGTTTGTTCCTTATTTCCTAACTTTGGATGGTTTTCAAGGGAAATGATGTTAGCAGGGTAGATAATGTTTTCAACCATTACCAGAACATCCATTAAAACCCACTTTGGAACCCTAATTCTACGATTATCAAGTTGAAGTGTGACATATGTGGGTTGGATCTCTTCTAGGACTAACTAGAAGTACACAATAGAGGGAATGAGATTGACACTAGCACTGAGGTTACACAAGTCCTTGACAAATTTTCTCTCTCCTTGTTCAAAATTGATGTAAGGGAAACCCGAGTATTTCAACTTAGGAGGAATGGTCCCTCGAATGGTGGTACTCACATTAGAAGCCAAAAGGACTTGGTTTTTATATGAAAATTTTATTTTAAAATTGTAATAGTCCTTAAGGTACTTTGAGTAGGTAGGTATGGTTTCAATTGCATCTAGAAGGGGAATGTTCAAATTGACTTGTGAGAAGATTTCCCTCAATATTTCACTCAATTCAGGCTTGGTTTTCCCCCTCATGAATTGAGGAAATGGTGCATGTTGTGGGGTTATTTGTTGAAGAGTTGTTTCTTCGATAATGTTATTGTGTTTTTTAGTTTGATCATTTCGTTCATTTGAATTTTCATCCGAGTTTGAATCTTCAGATGGGTTCTGAATTAGTTTTTTCAGGTTTCTCAATTGATTTCCCACTTCTTAAAACAGTCAAAACATTTATTTGATCATGAGTTGTTTGAGTGAAAATTGATTCTCCACTTACTGGTTTTTTTGGATTGGCTTGTGTAGGCATGGATGACTTTCCAGTTTTGATGGTTTGATGTTATTATATAATGGAAGGGAGTTCGAAGTTCATTTTTTCCATTTGTTTTCACAGTTGTTCTAGTAGGATTTGTGGAACAGTTTGTGTTGGTGCTTGAGAAGATTGGTTTATCCCATAGGGATATTTTGGAGGTGGGATGGTTTGTTGAAAATGGACTAGTGGACGTTGGTATTGGATAGGTTAGGTTTGGAAGTGGTTATGCGTTTGGTAGTTCTGATGGGTGTAAGGATTTTGTCCCTGTGGTTGGCTAGGATATTGGTTATCATTCTAGTGGAAGACTGGGTGGTCATTATACCTTGGGTTGAAGGTGTTTTGGTTTTGAGGCTTTTGAATGTTAAAAGCATTTACATCTGTTGGGGGTCCTCTTAAAATAATCTCTTTTATGGATGGAATGGTTGGGAAGTTTTTTGACTTATGGTCATGTTTTTCACAAATTGTGCAAATAGGGTCTATAGTTTGGATTCCATGGACATTCCTAAGGTCTATCTCTTCAACCTTTCTAAAAAGTGATGTGAGTTTAGCCCTAATGATATCCTCTTCTCTAATTTTATGAATTCTAGTTGTTATTTGTGGTTTTTTAGAATAAGGCGAAGTTCCCAATCTTTTGTTTTGTTTAGCAAGTCTTTCTATATACTCATAAGCATCATTTGGGGATTTGTTTTTAAGGGTTCCATTACACATCATGTTAATTAATTTTTGTTCCCCGAGCCCAACCCTTCATAAAAAATTCTCACTTGTTGAGGTATATAAAAACCATGACGTGGAACCATGTTTTGGGTGTCTTTTAACCTCTCCCAGGTTTCTAGAATGAATCTCCCTTTTTTTCAAAAAAGTTTTGGATGCTCTTTTTAAGTGAAATTGTTTTGTGGTGGGAAAAGTATTTTTTTATAATTCTCTTTGTAATTGGTCCCAAGTGTTAAAGGATGATGGTCTCAAATTTTTTAGACAATTTTTTACATGATCCATTAAATAAAAATGAAATAGACTCATTTTATCCTATTCCAATTGATGTGGGGACACATGGTTTCTACAATGTCATTGAACTCCTTAATGTGAAATTAGGTCATCTCGGACTCCATTCCATGGAATGTGGGAAGGTGGTTTAAGAAATGGGTATTAAAAATGTAGTTGGAATATCCTAGGTAATTTTGTCTAATTCATGAGGGGGAATTGGTCTAGGAAGGTCTGAGGTAGTCACACCAGGTTTGATCGACTACATTCCCCATGTTTGGGGATGCCTCATTTGGATTTCCATTTTGGTTCCCACCCGGGTTTATGAGTGGATTTCTTTGATGAACATCCAATGAAATGGTCTCAATTTTTGACTTTGGGGTATTAGGAAGATTAGGATCTAATAAAGAGTTCCATTGGTGTACATGAATCTCCTATCTTAGGACTTTACACCCTAACTAGTCTGTTTGAATTATCACGGGTAAAGGCAGACATGCACCAAAAGGAAAAAAAGTGAGAAAGGGACAAGATAAGAGATCTTGGGTGAGAATATAAGAATAGGGGTGAGGAAAGAGGGGTTTGGACTATGTTACTTAATTTTTATCCAACAATGATGCCAACATTTGATTCACACTCAAATTTACCCAAGAGAAGAAGGTAGAACTGTCCTTGTAGTCTAGCTTGGGTTGTCGAATCCACTGAGACTTAAGATGACACCTAAGATTCACAACCTATGAGATAGATTTTTGGCTATGAAGTGGCCAAATTGGTTTTTATTTTAGATTATTTTAATGAAAAATAATTAACCTATGTGAATTCAATTTAAAGAAAATGGGATGATCTTAGGATTATGCTCGGGGTGAATTGAATGAATTTTACTTATTTAGACAATTTTGGTTTTATTAACTCTTGATGAATCCATTCTAAAAAATAACACTTCCTTAATAATTTTCTTGTTTGATGCTAACTAAACTCAATTAATATTCCCCTACACAAATAGAGAACCAAATTCATGATCTCTCTAAGGTATATGGTCATTTCAATACTTGGATTTAGCTTCCTCAATCACAGTGAAGATGAAGAGTGGAAATAACTGAAGAATGGAAGTCTTAAATTAATTAGCCAATTCACAACAATTCATTCATAAAATAAAATTTAATCCATAATTTTCATATTCCTATGATCAAAACATTAAAGGGTTATCCCTCCATTGATGGTATAATCTCAATGATGGGTGGAATATGGCTTACAAGAATTGGATTGAAGAAATTAAAACTGCACAAATAACGAGCACTCCTCCGTGTGTGTGAATAAAATTATCACCTATGTGTGAACTAATTCACCACAAAATAGATGTATCAATGTGCTTTGTGAGTTTTAATGAATTAAATGGTATGAATATAAGATAAATATGTTGATTAAGAACATAGAAATATAATAAAAAATTTACATGGCAATTCAAAACATTACAACGAAACTTTGTCATAATAACATTACATCAAAACAAGTGCTACCTTACCCCTCACCACGACTGCCTTAAATAAGAAATCGGGAATCCTTGGGCCGATCCTGAATCACTTTATTCCCAATTATTAAATAAATTTAGGCCTTAGGGTGGAGGAATGTAGTGGATAAAAATTGATTCCCTCCTTTGACCCGAAGTGGAAGCCATCTTGCATCCAACGAACAGGTACGTCAAAATGACCTTCTAGATGACTGAATTAGAGTGTTCCATAGAAGGGGTTAATAGAGATCCAAATGTATCCTAACCTCATGGAAATGTTGGGCCCATTTGATGTTGTGGATCGGGAGTAAAGGTAGATTTAGTGGGCTAACTTTCTGGGTCGCTGATTGTAGACAAGATTTTGATATTCTATTTGGGCTACCTTAATAGCCACAATGGAGGCCTAATTTTCCATAGATACTGCAAAATTATTTGTTACTATATATGTATTCTATCATTCCAAAAAAGGGGGATTCATTGGGTTATTATGGTGGGCCCCACATTCTCATCAGTGGGATGGTGTCCAATCTACCTTCTACAAAATTGTTTCCATTTATCACCAAATATCTCCATCATCCTTTTTGAATATCCATTGATCCATGAATGAAAAATGTTCATATTGAAGTGTAGATCCATATCCCAAAATTTAAAATTTAAAATATGGATAATTACATTCCTTAAAATCAGATGAATCATTGGGCCTAAATTGGTGTACATTAGACATGATATGCACAAAGGATGAGAATGGATGTTCAAAACTAAAATCCTCTAACTTAGGCCCATAAGATAAAAAATGGACATTTAATACCATTAAAACATAATAAACATATATATTTTTATTGTCCAATCACCTATTTTTCATTTATATTTATTTTTAATAAGGGGGGAGAAAACAATATTTACATTAGAAAGGAATTGGTCATTGAAAAAAATCCATATAGGGATATTCAAGTACAAAAATGAATTTATGATGAATGTTTTTTATTTTTTGTAAATATTATTTCTATAAATTCAATGTATGGTTATTACACACTACTCACACATAAATTATGTTTGTATAAAATGATGATATGCTTCCAATATAGGTGTAAAAGGAAGATGAAGTGTTTATGCTATTGTTTTGATCAAACATGTTTCAATATAGAATCTCCTAAAATATAGTGATATTTTTAGATAATATTCAAGATAATATAATGTAGAGACTATATATAATAGTTTTTATTAATGTTTTATGAATTTTGATAAATGGTTAATTTAAAGGAATGATACAGAGGAAGAAAATATATCTTGATGAGTAGAGAAACTATCCAGGTGTTATCATGGTACGAGGCTACTAAAATTAGTTTTAATGGCCTTGGATTATGTTTTAGAATAATATAATGTGATTTATAATTACTTAGTATTAATTAAACTAGTTATATTATTTTTTGAAGAAGTCTAAATTCCTCTGTGGAAATATTAAAAATAGAATATTCCTTGAGGTCATTGTATTTTTTAAACATCTCTTGAGTTTTGAAAATATGGATAAGAAATTTGTTTAATTATTTTAAGGAAATTTTAAATTTTATTAAAATGTTCATAAGACTTTATATGGATTTCAAAATAAATTAACATACTTCATAAGAATTTGGTGGTAAAAATGATAGAAAATTCCAAAAGTACTTAATTTTTTAAGACTATTAGATTATGTTATAAGAATTTTTACTAATATTAAAGACTTTGATAAAAATTATAATTCATTATATTGAGTTATAAAAACATTACTAGTGAATTTATAAGTCTTTTAGGGAAGTCAATAGAATTTATAGAAACATATAAATAGATATAAGGAAGCTCTATAGATTTTGTCTAAGGTTGACAAATAAAAAAGGAATGGGTTATGAGGGACGTCAAAAAACATAAAAATTATATAGGAGATTATTTTTCATTCAAAATATAAGATTTTAGAAAATGGTTATTCTATAATTATGTATTCTAAATAAATGAGAAAAAATTCATTCAATGCTTTCTCTAATTGTTAAGGAATTATATATCACATTTATTAGATTTTTTTGATTCAAGATAAGGAATTTTGAGATGTGTTAAAATCAATGAGAAATCATTTCACATCACAATATATGGCTCAATGATGATATTCATGAGGAATTCATAGAAATTTTCGAATTTTGCTTCTTATATATTTAAAATAAGAAATAACCCTATGATTATTGGTGAATTATTTGGTGGATTCACTGGGATTTTGATGGAGGATTTTGTGAGATTTCAATCTGGAAAATATCTACTATTTTGAATAAAGATTTATATTACCACCAATATTATCATGATGTTTCATATTTTAAGAATGGTAATAATATTTTGAATATTCATGTAATATTATATTAATATAAATGTACTATATTATGAAGAATAAACGCATGAGAGCCTTCAACACTGTAATGATATCATGAAAAAACCATTAAGAAACATTGAATAAGAAAAATTTAGAATAAATTAACGTTAAAATTCATGTGATTTTCTAAAATGGAAAAAAATCATTGATTGATAGATTGAGAAGTAATGGAATAATCAGGTTATTTAAGATTTGAAGTGGTTGAGAAAGACCAGTAGGACTGATTATGATGATCATTTGATTAAGTTATTTAAAAATTAAACATGTGTAAGATAATTGATCTAAGAGTATTGATGGTAAAGATCAATTTATAGTGGTATATAAGCAACCGAAGTGGAAAAAGATTTTTTGGATTAAACATTTTTAGTGGAAAGTATGAAGATATATAATTCCCGTGGGACTCTAGAGTTGAAAAATAGTGGGAATATTTTTTGATGGGATTAGGAATATCCTTGGTGTAACTACATGGATTTATATTATAAAATATGGGATTGGGGTGCCTAATCAATCACATTAAGTATAAGGTTCTCACCTCATAACCAAACCTTATAAAAATACAGTGTTCTTGGATTCCTTATTTTCCAACTACATTTGGGTGAGGTTGAGTAACAAATTAAGAATAGTTCTCAACTATATTTAGTCACATTGGTTAATAACAAATAAATAATTGTAGAAAGTGTACCATTGATTCACCCCATACCAGTGGTACCAGATTGACCACGTATATAATGAATCAATAGGGGTGTTCCATGTAACCTCAACAGTTATATGATATATATCTTAGATTATTGAATAAGAATTTTTCTAAAATGGAAATGATGTGACCATTCCCTATAAAAAATACACTATAAAATATATTATAATGTTTCCATTGGATATATTCAGAATACCTATGAGAATTTATATGGTCATGTTTTCCCATTTCCACATTGGTATGGGTAATGGATAAAAAATTTCTTGATAATTCTATCATTCTATATTAACATGTCAGAATACCAAACACTTTGATATATATTTTTAAATATACTTATTAATGTTATCAAAACATAAGTATTCATGAATGAATATATATATTTATATATTTATACTCTATGGGTGGATAGAGAATTTGGAGCCATTAGTATCATCTAATAAATAATTTTTTTTTCAGTTGCTCTGGTGGAACACATAATTATGTCCCAAATATTATAACATTGTCTATATAAATATTAAACTATTAGGTTTTACCATTTCTCATTGATTCAAAAATATTTTTTATATCCACAAAATCACTTTGAGTATCCTCAATATTATCCAATATATATTTTTTTAAATCATTTATGTATGATATAATAAGAAACCATACTTATTGATTCCCATGTATGTACTTTTCATGTCTAAGAATATTTAATCCCATTGAATCCTCATCATGGATAAAGTCGCAAGATCCTTTCTATTCAGCACATATCCAACTTTTTTTTATTTTCCATGACTATAATGGATTTATATGTCATAGAACTTGATGAGGTTTATTCATATTTATTGGTATATATTGAGATCCTTCAGTGTGAAAATATACTATGATGTTTTATGATGAGTATATATGTCACATTTTTCTCCATAGTGACATTTTCTTTTAATCTTCAAGATATGTATTAATGCTTCAATCTCTAGATCTTGAATTATGTAATTTTTCTTATGAAAATTCAAATATATTTAGTCATAAGTTGTCAATTTATCATTTTTCATGAGTACACTACCAAAGAAATTATTTTTAGTATCATTGTATACCAAAAAACCATCCCCTCTTGATGGTAGTGTGATTACAAGTGTTGTGAATCACCTTCTTTTCAAATCAATGAATCTATCTTCACATTAATATATCTAGAAAATTTTATTCCTTTTGGAATTATCATGGTTATTTGGTTTATCAATTCTAAAAAAATACTCACAAACAATTGATTATTCCAAGATAGTCCTAGGATCCCTGGCTTGTTCAACACTTATATTGGATGAGGACATTAATTAATCATATTTCTTTTATAGTATTTATAGATATATATTTTCTTGGGTTCAAATCCCACAAGAATGAGACTTTAAATATATATAATTCACATTATCTATACATTTGATACAACTTCTCCTTCGTCAAATGATTTTACAAAATTCTTAAGTATTCTACTTAATCTTCATAGTTTTTAATATAAGAGAATTTAACCTATTAATTCCATGACATATTTTAACAATTTTGTGATTTCCTTATGTGTTGACTGAACATAGACATTGGACACTCTTGGTTTCCCACTTCTTCCTTAAATGTGATTTTTAATAAGAAATTTACTTTCAGTCAAAAAAATTGTATCCCTATGAACTCAAAGTATCCATACATTTTATGAAATATATTGTAGCAAAATAATATTTTTAAATATCCTTTCTTCTAAATAAATTTTTTTATTAATAATTTGTTTCAAATGGAACACCAAAACAAAAAAAATATAGACCATTGTAATATAGTCTTATAATTGGAAGGTATAAAAAATTGTAAAATAATTGTGATATATATATATATAAGAGAAAAAAATGTTTATCATAAATATTGACTAAAATATTGAGCTAAGAAACTAATAATATCCTTTTTCATAAAATTTTAATTTTTTCAACTATTATGTTTATGGTATAAATAATGGATTGAATCTCATTTTATTTTTAATTTATAAGAAATGAGAAGAATAATTCATAATATACAAAAAATAAATTTCCAATTAAAAATTTGTTTTTTTCAACATTTTATGTTTCTGATTAAATGTAAAAATTATAAATTTTAAGATGTGAATTTTTAAAAAATTAACATAATTTTTTTATTTACCATGAAAATATTAGCTTAATATTTTTTTACTTTTCTCAAAAATGATTTTTAAGTTTAACAGTGAAAAATAATATTTTTTACAAACAACATGAATTTTCGGATATTATTAGTATATAAATATGAATTTAAAATTAATGAAACCATTTTTTAAGGTGACTTTTTTTTCTATAATTGAATTTATAAAATTAAAGATGTTAGTTTTAATTTTTAAAGCCATATTTTACATTTTATAAGTTAAATTGTAATTAAAAATATATATTTTTAATACATTATACATTTAATATTTTAAAATTATTTTTATTTGTTTTATAAAATTAATATAATATAATGGATTTCAGATTGTGAATCATTTATATAACAATATTTATTAAGTTACAATTTATTTTCAATCATAAAGGACAAATTACATTGATAAAAACTAGCAACCTTAGTAAAAATCAAAAGGGGTAAAAAGGGTTTAACCAAGATAGAAATACAAAAATCATGTTTATAACATATGTCAGAATGGGTGGTTATGGCCATTATTGAAATTATCCCCTCCCATATGATTCACATCAAAATTTTGGTGCTACATTCTTTGAGAGTGAAATCATATTATTAAAAATATTTGTGTATTTATAAAAATGCATTCCATTTTCATTAATAAAAGGGGAACTTATATCCTCACTTACCCTCACTCCACAACCCACTGAGTTCAGCCAAAATTCTACCCAAAACTATCCTAAACTTCCCTATCCAACTTCAAGTAGTTCTATTCTCCTCAAAAGGCTATCCCTCAAAGGCTTAACTCTATTTTTAAAGAAAAAATCAATGACGTGAGGTACAAATTTCTAACCACTCATTTCTCATATCTAATTTCTTGTGGAATTATTATTCATATCATTACATTAAACCATATTAAAATGATAAAATAATTATAACTATTATAATGGTATGTTATTAAAATTATGTTACAATCATTATCATCCTTTCCCTTTTCAATTAAGAAAAACAAAACTGTCATTCTTGTGTTGTGTGAACTACCAACTCCATGATACAACATGTTTCATTTTAGTTCACTATATTAAAAAATTATTTATAATATATAAATTAATATATTAGTATAATATTTATAACATATTTTATATTCTATGATTATAAACCATATTACTATTTTCCGAATTCAATGGAAAATGAAATCAACACCCATGTGTATGTGTGGAATAACGCCTCCATGGAATGATTGATGTCCATTTTTTCATTTCATCACCAACTTACCTAGATGTTAATGAGAATTATTTTAATGGATAAATATGATTTCTAGGAAATTATTATGGTTCAGAAAATAAAAATGGTACAAACTATTAACAATATGATCAATAAACTATCATGGAAAATTTAACTGTCTAAAAGAGTGTTCTATGTGAAAAAATAAATTCTTCATACTAATAAATAACATCATATAAGTTATATTATTATTATAATTATTTCCAATTATTATATATCATATTAATAAAAAATAAATAATATCATTATGATTTTTTATAATGATATTGAAACTAAATCAGTTAATAATAATCCATTAATTATGGCACATTTTTTGGGGTTATTTTAACCTCTTTCTTGAAAAATTATATAAATTTATATAGTTGATAACTATGGTAGTGTAAAAATTTATAAATTTGGTGATAAAAAAAGTTAATAATTATTTTCTGATTTATTCAATGGTAATATAAAAATTTTACTCACTGTTTAATAAAACCCTCTTTGTCCCCTAAAAATTCTCAAAATATGCTCATTGCCAAATTTGTCTTTAAAGATTGTAACAAAAAATAACATTAAATAAAATTATGAAATTATAAATAGTTATGAAACATAAATTGAAATAAATTTTATGATATAGGAATGATTAAATTTGGGATAATAATAAACAACAACAAAACCATTATAAAATAGTTCAAAATAATCAGGATTACTCACACCTGATATCGAAAATAGACAATTAACTAATTTAAATGTAGATAATAATTTCAAATGAAATCTATAAAAGGTTATATAGATGAATAATATTACAAAATAAGTTTTTAAGATGATTATTCTTGTTATAAATGAGGTTAGAGTGTTTTCAAATAAGGGAGAAATCAATGTAAGGGGTTTATTGTATCAAATTTAAATTTCTTAAGACATATTTCTTATTGTGCACAGTGATATCCTTAATATGGTGTGATTAATACAAAATTAATTTATTTTTCCTTCTCCATTTTATTTATGGGGTTTTAAGAGGCATATAATGTTCTCTCTTTAAACGTATTTTGATTCTAATGATACCAAAGTTGTATGAGTTTATTTATAACTCAACTGCATTCATTGAGTTATAATACTTATTATTCAAATTATTCTTAACTTATTGGTTTATTATTCTTAATGTTATTATTTCTGGTTACTTTATCTTACTCTATAGGGAAAATTACTTCAATGTTCAATTTTTATGCATTAATGAATTTCTTTTTCAAAAGTAAATCATTTTTTGAGAATAATTATTATCCTCTTTATCAATGGTCTCCCCTACTTGTCCATATTTTACATTCCTACCAATGTTCTCCTTTATAGTTGAAAACCTAATTATGTGATATCTCTTCATAGATTTGTATTTCCATTCTACTATTTTAAAATGTATTTTTTTTACTATTTTTATAATTTAATTTTTTGACAAATGTATTTCAAAATATTAAAAATATATTCTATCCTTTCAAAATCAGATGTTTTATGTTCCACCCACATTTATTTTTGATAAAATTTATTTCATTTAAAAAGATCCAATATTGAATATTTATTTAAAAAGTAAATACATTACCATGTTTTGAAATCACCTATTTGAAAAAATTATATATTTTTTGGCTCTATTATCAAATATTCTATTTAAATGTAATAGTTGTCGAAATGTTTTAACTTATAACTTCTAAAAACATTATGCCTCTTTCAAGGATTAATTATTGAAATTTATTACCCAATAATAATTTTTAAAAATCCTTAAAAAAAATTCTTTCTAAAATTACCCATAACTTATAATTTTATTACAATGTTACAATTCTTTTCTAAAAAACAAATTTGTCGATTTAATACTATTTTAATATTTAATTATAAAGGCCATATTTCAATGAATGTTATTTTTCATGGGCCACACTCATAATGTTCTTTTGAAATAATCATTTCTGGCAACTTAATAATTTGAAATCAACTATTTACATTCCTAAGGCCAATTTTGGCGATACAATGTAAATTTTGTGAACCCCATTTTTATTTAAATGGATATTTATAGTATCTTGAATGATTTATTTTAAGTGGAAAACATATTTATTGGTCATTAACTGGTGGGTTCCTATATAATAATCCAATGCATTATTCAAGGTTTTATGTATTGTGAGACAATGATGTTTTTCTTGGGGATAATTTTTTCTTAGCTTTGATTAAAAGGTTGTGTGTGGGTATAATTGGTTCTACGATATGCTCACAAGGTTGTACAAGATTATAATTTCAGTTATTCTATAATTAAAAGGTTTTACGTGGGTATAATTCTGGATTTGATATTCTCAAAAGGTTGTTCCTGGGTATAATTTCTGTTATGCTATGCTCACACATTTTTTTATGGACATAATTGTGGTTAAGCTATGATTACTCATATATGTGTGGAGATAATTTTGGTTAATGAATGTTTAAAATGATACATTTTCTTATTCCTATGCTTATGAATGACTCTTATATATATTCTCATTCATATGTTATGCTATCAGGAGTCATGATTATTAAAAAATGTTTCTACACATGTTTGATTCATGTATTATATTATGTCGATCCTTATTACATGACTCGTGAATTTTAATCTATTGTTTTTTGGGTATGATTTTATTATATATCTTGATTATAATCATATGATTAACGTAGTATCACTTATAATATTTTATTATCATCACTTTTGCTTACAATTCTTGGGAATATGAGATAACCCCTTTGTTATTCTTCCATTACCTAGGTTATGATGATGAATATAACTTTTAAGAAGTATATATGGGACTTACCGTGGATTTAATATAGAGAAATTTTTATATGTTTTATAAAATTAGTTTCCAATATAATTGGTCCTCAGAGATATTAAACCTTCTATTAATGTGGGTTTTTGTTTATTTGTGAGATTTATTGTTTAGATTATGGAAATAATGTGAAATAAATATATGTTTATATTGGGTTTCTATAGTTGGTAGCAGAGAGTGGTTTAAATGTTTTTAAGGATTAATTTTGTTTTTTTGGATTGTGATTAGAGAAAACTAGTTAAAACACTAAGCATAATTCTAATAGATAAGACACAGTTTATGAAATCATCCTTAACATTTAGTAATGTAGAGCTTGTGCAATTTTCCTAGAAATAACAACCCTATTTGGATATAAAAATTTGATATAGGCTCTAGAATTGTTATACTAAGGGGAAATAAACCCAAAAAAGTGTGTTTGGTATTAAAAAATCATTAGTTAGTGCAAGAAAAATATGTGATCCCCTAACCTGCACTCCCAAATATAGTGCTCATAGACACAGAATTTATATACTTTATTTGATAATAGCTATAAAATACAGGATATAACCATCCTTAATTAAAAAATGAATAGAAATTAATAAATCCCTTATAACTGAGGGTTCTTTTAAAATTTAAATCTTTAGAGAATCAATACACATTATAAGCTAATAAACACCACATATTTCTAAACTAATGGGTTTTTTCCTCATATATAAGAAACCACTTAATTAATAAAAAGTTTTCAACATCACCCATAAATTCCTCCACATGTTCTATTCATCTAAACATATCATCTATACTTATTTTCACCATAATGTAAGGAAATGAAAAATACAAATGGGGTGGGCACAATCACTATGTAAGGTAAACATTTAACTAAAGAAATCATGGAATAAACATGACATAAATATAATGTGATGAATAGGTAAACAACATGAATCCATTATCAACATGAAAATGAGAGTATCCTATATCCATGAAAATATAAGAAAAGAAATATATTAATAATACTGATCTCATACTATTGGAATGCATAATTCTAGACAATAGAAATATACTTTAACTTTTTTCCATGATAAAATTCAATTATGAGAAGAGATTTATAATAAAACGAATGTGTTTTGTCTCATTAGATGTTACACCTTCCAGGTCATCGGTATTATTTAGTATGATCAAGATTTATCCTTTGTGGGATTATAGAGGTTATTTGGAGTCAGAGGATGAAAATTTTGTTTTTTAGAGAAAATCATCTATTCATATGTTTTAGGTGCATAATTAGTACTAAATATATAATAACCATGTGTTATGAAAGAATGAGGATTTGATGGAATTTTCATGGTTATTCAAACAATAATGCTCAATATGGAAACCTAGTGGGTTTATGTGTGGTTTTATAGAGGTGTCACATAACCTAAGAACAATTTTCCCAAACTATATAGCCCTTACCAAGTAACTATGAATATATTTTTTTCAAATAGGCAAAGGCCTCACATGGTTAGAACATGGTTTATTAAACCGTGTGTCCTAACAATGTTCCTCGATCTGATTCTCTATTTTTTTTCAATTTACTTCTTTTATCTTGTTGTTTTTTATCAAATTTCCTCCAAATATATATTTGGATTTAAATTAATTTATTTATAGTTCTCTAGTGTTTTAACCTATTACATCCTTGGAAATCTCCCTTCATTATTAGTGGATATCTTTAAAGTATGTTTATTTTTGTATTTAGTTTTCTCTCTTATTCTTAGTTCTTTGTTTTACCTCATATCTACTTGTATATTTGGAAAATTATTGGGATGCGGTTTCTAGATCTAATTGGTTTGATAGATGCTAATGATATTTTTTATGGATCTAGGATTTTGAGGACCTATCTACTTATTTCCATTCTACGTTCTCAAAGGCATCTGGTTTTCCTCTATTCATGAGGTAGATGTCTCTATAAAAAGTTTTTAATTCTTTAATTTCCTAAAGTTATTTTGGATTCCTTAGGTATGTTTAAAAAAATTGATTGATAAGATATAAAAGTTCAATTTGTTTCCCGAGATTCATGTTTTTAAATGGGAGAAATGGGGGTTTCTTTTAAAAATCAATTTATACAGACTATATGTTCGCTAAAATTGCTCAAAGGCGATTTTGATACAAAATTGTTTTAAGAGAATGAGAGATGTGATTCTTCCCTGTGAAAATGTTTTATAAATTGTCTTTATGGTTTTTAAATGGGGTTTATAAATCATATGTCATTAGGAACATTAGGGTTTTTAGGAAATGGATATAGGAAACCATAATGAGTCTTGAAAGGATATGGGTTTCTATTATTTGATATTTATAAACAACAATAGTACTAAAAAAGTGTCTTATACCTATATAAATTCAGCGACAGATTATATATATGTCGGTAAAAATGAATGATTCCAACATATATTAAATTTTGTTAAGATATAATTTTAGTACCAACATTTATTTTTTACAACATATATATCTATTTTTATTAATGCTTAATACCAAAAAATATTTTTATCAAAAATTTAATTTGTAACTTTATAATATTAATACTGAAATTTTTTTACCAACAAATAAATTTGTAATTATTATTAATTATTACTGACATTTTCTTCCAACATATAAATCTGTATCTATTATTTACTCAATACAAAGAAATAATTTTGAAAAAAATATTTTTCTTAATATTAGTAAACTATTTTCTAAAAAACATACATTATAATTAATAAAAATAAAAATGATTATAAGTACAATTTATAAGTTAATCCAACAAATTTTTATTGTTATCAACAACAAAATATTGAAAATATTTGAAACTAAATATAATGAACAATTTTTGGAACAATAAAATATTTCAAATATTTTATTCTTACTAGTAATAAAATATTTGGAACAATAAATTTTATCCAATAACAGTTATTTTTGTAATACAAATAAAATTTCCTTTTGATTAATTTTATCCAAATTTAATATTTTGGAACAAAACAAAAAATATAAAAAAAATGAAAAATATATTCCCAAACCCCATTTCTTCTATGAGCCTCCTTTCTTCTATCTTCTTCATCACCCACCATCTCCATACTGGTGATCTCTACTCACTCACAAACCCATTTCATCGCTATTCTCCTCAGGAAAGGCTCTCTCACCCACGTATTTCCACTTCTTCCACGGATCTCTATTCACTTGCATTGGGTGATTCATTCTTCTTTATGCCCATGATGTTGTTTCAGTTTCTTCTCGTATATTGATTTTTGTGTTTTCTTATGTTTATTTTTTCGTTTTTTAGGGTTTCTTCCCCATCATTTTAGATCAACCCTCACCATGTTTTGATCTTCCCTTTCATTATTTCCCTTCGAGTTATGTCGATTTATGCTTTAACCTTTTTTGATTTCCCTATCATTAAGGGTAGATTCAAATATATTTTTCAGTTGTCCCATTAGGTCTTTACGATGACCTTCTTGACCTAGGGTGACATTGGTTTGTCCATCTCGATCCAATCGGAATGAGTTGCATCTTCATTCTTGTGCTCCCTGGTAGTGAAGGGTGGTCAGGTCAGTTTCATCTTTTGGGTTTCTATTCTTTTGTTTCATGCAATGCATTTGGCATGGGGATGTGATGGATATAGAGTTTTTTGTAGGTTCTATTTTTTTCACAAATATCTATTTGAATGAGATGATTCAGACTGACTTTAAGATGGGGTGCATGTTCTTTATATTCCTGTCTTGGTTTTAATTTGTGTTGAATTTCAATGATTGCATTTTTTATTTTGGATAGAATGCCTAATTCTATATGGTCAGTCTTTACTTGTATCTAGCTCACAAGCCTTTGAATAAAACAGAAGACACTAAAAAATTATGATTGAAGTGATTATGGGTTGGATGTTTCTTCTCTTCCAGGTTAGAGCATGGTGATGAACATGTATTAAACATGGTATTGATATAAAAGAAGGTACATCTCTTGTATTTTTGATATAAAATTGGAATATTAATAGTGATTAATATTTTTATGTTTCTTAATTTTTGTTTCATTCTAGTTTTGTTTTGGGGCTTTGATGTTTTATTCAAGTCCATTCCATTATTTTTGGTTATGTTATGATTTCTCAGGCTTGTTAATTATGGTACATTGTGGGGGGGGGGGGGTTTCGGGGATAATGACATCATGTTGTATATATATGTTTGATAAGAATATGTGGATTGGCACACCTTTTTTCTTTGGTTCTAGTTTATTTGTTTTAGTTATTTTTTTGTAGGATATTTTTATCTCATTTTCATGTATGCTTTTAAGAATTAGGGGTTGTATGCACAATTATTCATAGGTGGTCAATGAATTGATGTAGATTATGGAGGAGAGTCAGTTTGATGTCCTTTTTGTGATATAAATTAAATGAAGATACCAGATCTCCAATATGATGATCTTTATTGTTTTTTTGATGATTTTATCATTTTATTATGGTTTACCAGAATTTTAAACTTTAAGGCTCTTATTCCTTGAAATCTCTTGGTATGAACTGCGTTATTCAAGTCTGGCATATAATTGTTATTTTCCATCTGGTTTTTAACAACATTTTCCATGCAGGCATCCCATATCTTCGGTGCCTCTAGGTTATAATCATATCATATATTGTGTTATTTCATGTCAACAATGACACTAATACTCCCATCATTTATGATCCCTATATTTTCAATTTTTTCATGCTTTATTTGTAGAGCAATCATAGTCCTAATCACATCAAGACCTCTTTTTTATGTTAGGGTTTTAGGTAAATCCTAAAAATAAATAACAGAAGCTTCACAAGGACACTTCTCAATGCATTCAATAGATAATCTCTTCTACTTAAAAGTGGAAGACATCGTACTCCCTGTAGAAATACCCCTAGGTATTAGCTTCGTATTCTTTATAATGTTTCTTGTTGGGGTATAAAAACATGAAAATTCACTTACACTTTATTTATAAAATCCTTCCTCGCACAACTTGGTAGAATGGTGCAATATTTTAGCTCCGAATACTCCTCGATAAAAGAAAAAAACTGGTTATTGATCCTCTTGACCTAAAAAATCATATCTTCTATTCCCACATATGATTCCTAATATTTACTGGGTCTATTTTCAAAAAACAATTCCATAAGCCTATACTACCATGTGGTCTTATTTTCTCAATCATATGTTGGCACTAACTACATATTTTCATAAGTAATGGAATTTCAAATCACTCAACCCTATCTTTTTCATATCTAAATCAGGTTTTAAATTTTGGATATACATGTAATTATTCTCAATGTACCTTTTATTTTTCATTCTCCATAATCATATTCTCTCACCAAATCTATATTTGTTTCATTCTCCCAATTTTTGTACTATAGAGGACCATAAAGAAGAATGATTTAGGGGTACACATCCCTTTTCTTATTTTTCTATAGGTAACAATGAATTTTTCAAACATTACACATTTAAGAACCTTGGAATTATATAAATGGATTCCATGAACTTTTTCAACCTTCATATACTTAATGGAAACCTATTTCAAGTCTTGACCAAGGTCCATGCCAACTGTTGTCATAGAATTAAGTGCAAAATCAAATATTTGATCCTATAATTGGCTAGTATGTTCTGTATACATGAGACTCTTCACTAGTACAAACATTACAACATGATCATTCACTTCAAAATGCATTGTAATCTTATCAAGAACTACAATTTTATCCTTAAGATATTTTCTTGTGGGATTGTAGAAGATTATAGACTACGGTTAGTGAAAATTATGTTATCTATGACCTTTGATGATTGGATATTATCAAGTCACACCTTATTACCAGATTTACATGTATAAGATTCCTTGAGGATATGTACTAGTTTGTTTGTGATTGGAGAAGTAGTATTCAAACCTGATTGATGTTGCAATTGATTTTTGTCTAGTGGTTTTTTCTTGTTTTGATGTTTCTATATCATTTATTATATTTTTAGACCTCATAAGACATTATATTATCCAATATATAGATAGAAAAATTTATTGTGGGCATATATGATGGGAATTTGGTAATATTTAAAAGATATTCTCACTATGATCTAGATTTCATGAGTGTTTTGTACAGTTGAGACTGGGGACAATGGTGTTGATGTGGATAATTGGAGTATTGGAGTCCAGTATTATAAAATTATTTTTCGGGCTCTCTTTTTTATGGTGCATAAACATTTGAACATGTACAGAAGGTATCATGGACATGAACTTTGAGAGTTTGAAAATGAATCGTATCTTAATTTGATAATTTTTCTTATGTAAGTAAAGGTTTTACTTGTAATGTCATCTAATTTAAGATCAAATGTTTTAATTTTATATGTGAAGTGGGTGTGAATATCTAGATCATGGAAGCACATTCAATGATATCTAAAGACAGAAGTCATTTCCACTGTAAGGGATGGTATTACTTAGGTGAACCAATCTTCATTTTAATTTTATACAAGTAACATTTTTCATTTTTCATTATTCTATATTGGCGACTTTTTATTTTTTGTGTTTTTTGTTTCATGTATATTCCATTGAATGTCTACAAGGAATTTTTTCAATGTAATATATGATTCGATGAACTGCATCTGTATACCCCACAATGGAAGCAACAATTTATTTATCTAAGAACTTAAATCACTAAATTGGCTATCTTGAGAAGAAATGTTGATGTTGATTTGGGTGAGTGAAGTGTATTTCAATATTGTGTTCCAACTGTAACATTTTTTAGTCTATATTTTATTGGTTTTATTGTTCTAATTATTGTTTTTCCACACATATTTTCATTTCGTACAACCATTTAGAATGAGAACATAAATTAATTATTTTTTCAGGTTTTCATTTTCTTATATGTTCTTTTATGTGTATGTTTTTATAATGATTAACTCATCTTTCATGTGGTTGAAGGATTTATGGGGAATATAGATTGATAATGGAATCAGAAATTTACATGTTTATTTCATGTGGGAGAAGGATTTACAGGGAATTTAGATTATTAGTGGAATTGAGCCTTTACATGTTTCTTTAGATTAGGTCAGGAAAATGTTATACTGAAGCTTAAAATATTCTACCACGTGACCAATAGTACATGCGATAAGTATTTTTTGTAAGGGTTCATTGAGTTTCTAGTTTGTGATTATCATTGAGCTTTTGGAATTTTTTCAATCCTGAGAAGAAGATGTCACAACGAAAACTAATGGGTGGTGTTGTCGAGTCTGAGAAGAAGTTGTCAAGTATGAGAGGAAGATGTCATAGCGGTGACTCCTGGGTGGTGTTTTCAAGACTGAGTAGAAGATGTCACAACAGAAAAATCATGGATGGTGTTTTCAAGATTAAGAAAAATTTATCAAGACATAGCAGAAGATTTCATAGGGGAGACTCATGGGTGGTGTTGTCAAGCCTGATTAGAAGATGTCAAGCCTCTGAAGAATATGTCATAGCAGAGATTCAATCATGGTGTGGTCACCTTGAGAAGAATATGTCATAGTGGAGAATATGTCATAGTAGAGACTCATCGATGGTGCTATCAAGCTTGAGCAGAAGATGCCACAACAGATGATTACTATATACAAGGACCCACTGCTTATGTGAAACATGGAATGTAAAATCATGTGCATGAGTTTGAAGTTTCATGTAGTGTCTCTTAGAGTTTGAATAAATTTAAATATACTTGGAACATGTTTTATAGATTTTTCATGTCAAGTTTGAAATGTTTATATAAGATAATATTTTAATTATTATATAATAAATATAATAAATATAATAAATATAATAAATATATTATATAAAAATAAAATAATAAATATAATATAAAATTTTAGTGACAAATATTAGAATACTCACATATAATACTTTATTAATAAAATAATTTACAAATAGATATTACTCATTAGTATTTCTTATAATAAATGGAATGATAAATGTTGATAATATTACCAATAGATAAATCTGACATATTAATTTGTAGATAAATTTTTTTACCAGCATATATATTATCTGTTTGTAATATTATAATTCAAACAGAACTATTTTATCTATCAGAATAACATTTATTGGTAGAGTTTTTACCAATACTTTAGTGAAATGACAATTTTTTTTGGTAAAACCAATTACCAGCATAAATTTAACTTTTACTAACAGATATACATCTATTGGAAAAAGATATTAATTTTGTAGTGAGGGAATGATATCAGTGGGATTCACATTATTCCTAACTTATTATTCTTTCATTATTATTAGTACTTATTCCCATAGGTTATATCCACAAGTTCTTGGTTTTATATATGATGGAACATTTCATGTCTAGTTTTCAAAATTTTATCTTATGATGTATCCATAGATAGTTTTTCTTATGCTTTTATTCTATCTTAAATGTAATTTTCATATTACTCATTTATGGGAATATGAAATGTTTTTATTAAAACCAAAAGTTATTCTACAAAATTATTCTCTTTTCAAACTTCTTTAAAAACTAGTTTTTTTAAATAGAACAAATGGTTTCATGGTATTATAATTTTTATAGATTCTGTGGTAAAATCCTATTTTAATTTAGACTAACACCCCAATTGGGTATTTGTAAATTTGGTTTTATTTAACTTAGTGAAAGGGAAGAGTGCCACGTAGTTCACTACATTCTCTAGGTTATCATCACCATATTAGTGAGACAAATTAGTCATGATGGATAGTCACATGAGCATATTGGTTTTTTTCTTGTCATTCATTATTTTAAATTTTTTCCTTATGGATTGTCAATATATATCTCATAGATGTGTTCCCTTCTTCTAAATTGTTCAATGTTGGTTTATATCCTTTCAGTTACTGATGATACTTTTTTATTTTGTTGGTTGATCTCCACCTTATGGGGGCCCATATCAAGTGGTGTTTCATGTTAGACCGAGTTGGTTTATTACATGATACTTGTCGATACATCACGGGTAAATATAATTCCTAGCCACACTAATCAGTTTTTAAGTCCAATTCATTCCCAATAAGAATAAACAAGTATATTGGAATTATTCCATAAGGAAACTCTCACTGAAGAAAACACGGCTATCCATAAAATGAAATATATGGAATATCAATACTTGATCAACCTGTGTTAGCAGCCAATAATTATAAAGAATATCAATAATTTTTTCCCACATAACTATAATAACATTATTTCAAAGTGAATATCATCCAATATGAATTATGTTAAAATGTCATGTTCACACTGTATAGAGAAATGAGTATATAGACGGGTCAATAATAGAATAAAAAGATCATAATCCACCTAAATAATGAAGGTGGATGGTTTCCAAAGAATATAAACCCAGTGTAAAAATGGAAAGTTAGATGGATGATGACATAGTTAAAAAATATCCTTGAAAAAATAATTTTTTGAAGGGTATAAAAAAAATGGGATCAAGAATAAAATAGTTTTTTTACCATAGGTTAAATCTTCCCAATGATAATATATATATATATATATATATATTAGTGGATAGAACATGAAAAATATACATGATTTGGGTAAATAATTTTTTGGTAGAATAATAACTTTTCCAAATGGCGATGTCTCCGTTATTGAATAAAAATAAGATTACAAATGTATAAATGAAGTTTTTTTACAATAAACATTTTCACAAAAATATTAAAGTTCGTTAAGAATGTTGTTTCACCATATCAACTCAGTAGTAGTGAAAAATTTATTAGAAGTCCCATAAACCACATAGTTTACCTCATGATATGTATGTTTTATGATATAATTCATGTATGAAAGCATATCCATGTAGTTTTTCCATCTTGTATTAAATTTCCTTGATGTATTAATGATACCATTCTTGATATCTTGAAAAAAATAGTTAAATCACATTCAAGAAACAAGTTGGGGGGTATCCTCATTGCTTTTTAATCACCACTGCAATGATAATACTAATCATTTCAGCATCGTGGGAGGTGGGGATACCACAAGGACCATAAACTCTTCCCACAACTACACTACAATGATTTCTAAAAATCACACCATAACCATATTGAGATTGATTTCCTCTTGATTCAACATCAGTGTTTCATTTGATCCACCCAAGAAATGGAGGAATCTATATGAATTACATGGTCCGAGAAGGAGGATGTTAATTAGCAGTAATTTAATAAATCCTTAAGCAGAGTCAAATAATGAATTGAGTTATCGAAATTTTTATTTTTTCCGTTATTTTGAAATTTCCTAGAAGAAACAATGTGGACCAAAGTTGACCAAAAATTGAATTAAATAACCCCATGATTAATTTTATTCTATATATTCCATAGAGAATTAATAAACTCCAAACTATAAATAATAGTGAGGCCACACATCTACTGTAAAAGAAGATATGGAAGACAGGAATGGAGACTCTCTTGAATTCTGATTGTATAGGGAATCCTGATCTCAAAATTGTATGAAAATGTATTCTATATCACAATGGTAGTAGAAAATCCTAAGAAATAATAATAATTGTTATATGTAGGCTTATTAAATTGTTTATATCTAGAGAAAATAATAATACCAAAACTTGTAAAAATTTATATGTAGGTAGTTTGTTGTACATGTGTCTCTCGACAAAAGAAAATTTGAATGGAAGAAAAAAACATATACTCAAGTCCTTATAAAAATTATTGAAATTCCCATTCATAGCCTCATGAAAAGAATCATTTGATGAAAGTATCCCATTTGATTAATGTTCCCAAACAAGAGTATCCCTACATTTCATTAAGTCATAGTTTAAAACAAACTCGTTGATTTCAAATGGAAGCACTTATAATGAAATTTTCAGTTTCTATTTGATTGAAACATTTGTTTCCAAATAAGTATCATGAGAGATATCATAGTTAATAATATTCATACCTATATAGTTATCCAACATAAAATTCATGGGTGACTTGATGATTTATAACAAGTGAGAATTGGAAGAGATAATAGAGAAATAATTCTTGAGAGAAATCCAAATAAAATATTCCACATAAAAAAAATTACCAATGTTGAGCCTATTTGAAAATATGAATCCCAAAAAATAAATAGAACCCAGCTTATCATTAATATTTCTCGATATGAAATTATCCTACAAAGAGTTAGTGAATTTACAAATATTTTTAATGATAATACCACCATGATCAATTTGTTTACAACATTTTTTACAAGGAAGCATCACATTTTTTCTATGATGAATGATTCCACTCCAAACAAAAAAAAATTACAGAGGAATTTATACTCTTAATAAGAGGTTTTTTCTATTTATAAACAATAAATGTGTTAAAAAAATTGGTACAATCGTATTTTTTACAAGGTTAACCCTCCCAACCATCAAAAGTGTCATTCGTTTTTAGGAATCTGGCAAATTTCTGACCTAGATAATAATTTGATAAAAACATAGGACACATAGTTTTCCATAAAACATGGGTAAAACAGGATAAATTAAAGGAAACAAACCTTCTATAATTCCAATCTCTCAAATGATGTGAAATTTTAAAGATAAAGATAATTTGGGAAAAACCTTTTGAAAACTAAAATGGAGGTGGAAATGGTAACATAAAATAGCTTTTACAAAACATTTTTAACATTGATGTAAAATAAAAATAAACATATCACATTTAAAGGTAACTTTGGAAAATGTGGAAATTTTTTTTAAACCTTAAATTTTAAAAATAATATTTAATGATTGAGCATTTAATATTAAAAAAAAATTCATGGAGAAATGAAATAGGAGGAAAAAACCTATGAATGTGAAAGGAGAAACCATTATTATTAATGTAAAAAATATCATTTTTTCAAATATAACATAGTAAGAAGAGTAATAAAACATTTTCTTATAAAACTTCCATTTTTAAAAAGGTAATGATCAAATAACATATAATAAAATATTAGGGATGGAGAACCCAAAACTAGAAGAAATAAGTTCATTAAAAAACAATATAACTCAAGGAAAAGATCCTTGAGTAGTCACTATCCCATACAAGAAACAAACTCCATTTGGAATAAAATATATTAAAAGTTGTTTATATGGTAAAAATGTATAAAATGAGGTAATACTATATAATATAATAAAATGTTATAATTTAAAAAATTAATAGGTTAAATTAATTGACTATAACTCAAGGAATGAAATTTTAGTTACTAAAAACTCTTACGCTAGGGGTACAACATGAGAAAAAGTAAGTTTAAAGAAAAATCCTTGATTTGGATAATATTATACAATGAATTACAAGAAAAGTTAATAGAGATCATTTACGAGTGAATAAATAAATATAACACCATACAATTGAAACAAGGTGCATAACATGTAACATTTTCCAAAGAATCAGAATTGATACCAATAAAACCCTTGTGGATTGAGTAACACTTTAATAAAAACGCCCTTGAAAGAAAAGACATGTAATTGAACTTAAAATAAAAATTTTAAATGATAATTCATGATATTATATCTCAAATATGAACCATATACATTACATAAATTAAATTAGGTTTATAATACCAAACTTGTCTTAAAGAGATGAATTTGAGACGAAAACCCTTACCTTGACCAAGATACATTCTGAAACTGAACCAAACATCATGAATAATTATATAAAATTCATTAAATTTATACCCAATAAATATATTCACAAATATGATTTTTTTCTCCTCATTTATAATCATTCTATACCTATAAAAATTAGTAATTATTTTACCTATTTTCAACCCTGAGTGTAATTAATCTTTACTATTTTTAACTTGTTTCAAAAAAATAGCATGGGTATTAATTATTGGTACAAGGTTCATCATCAAAATCTAATTAATGTAATTGGAATAGATTATAAATAATATTTATAAATGTTATAATTAATTCCATGGTAATGTTGGTAACAAACCCTGAAGATGAAATTGACGATGATTATATTTTAGTGATTCTTAATGAACCTAAGGTGGTTTCATAATTAATGAGTTAAATTTAGATATAAACATAATAGAACCAAAATAATAAATTTATTTAAAAATTTGAATCATATTATATAGTTAAATTTAGATATAAACATCATAGGATTGTTCAAGTAGGTGGTTAAATCGAAGTAAATAAGAATACAATGATTAACGAATTTTTATGGGGTGGTTTCGTTGTAATATTATTATAATGGAAGAATTATTAAATTAAATAGTATTTATTAGTTCTTTGAATAAATTTTTTAAAGAATTAAAAATAAATTTTAATTTATTTAATTCCATTAATTTTAAAGAAGATGTCATCATCTTCTCAGTATTCTCATTTTAAATTATTAAAATAACAATAGTCATTTTTTTATCATATAATTAAATTGGTGTAAAATTTTTCCTTAAATAATTCAATGATTTCATAAAAATAATATTTCATCATTAAACTATTCTAGGAACCATCAATTATGGGTGGTGATAAAAAATGAATTTTTTATCTCATGGTGGGAGTAGTCTGCACGTTTACACGAATAACAACATTGATTTTATTAATGGATGGGATTTATTAAAATAAAATGAAAATACCATTAATATGGTAACATTAATGTATATAAATTATATTAATATAATTTTATTTGTGTAGATATAATTTTTAAAAAAAAATATAATTAAGGGGAAAAGCTATGTCATTGACAATAGTCATGTCGAGGACAAGAATTTTCCAAGTAAGAATCCTTAAAAATTATTGACTTGTGCTAACTCATGGTAACCAAAATATTTTGAATATGGGGGAGAGTTCTATACAGAGAAATTTTTAATAGTTTCAGGGAGAAATTATAATGTAATGTGTGTCATGAAGTGGTGGATACATTACCCTTTTAAAAATGGGGAGTAGGTTTACTTTTGGGAGTAACCCTAAAATTTTCAATAATTCAAGGTTACTATTCATGGTTCAATGGAGATAAAGTGGAAAAAATAAATGTGGATAGTGTGGGTGTGTATATAATCACCTCAAAAACTCATTTTTTTAAAAACATTGATTGTTTCGGTCATTTTTTTTAATTTATACATTTTTCATATTTTTCTTTTACCTTGGTAATTAATATCTAACCTTAGAGATTAATTTTTGATGAAAAATATTAATATTGAAACCTATACATAATTTGATAATTATATTTTGAAATTCTAGACTAATTTCATCAATTTTTTTCCTAAAGTTGTGAAATGAAAATTTTAAGACGAACAATCTTAATCATGTAAAAACATTTTTTAGAAAATTAATTTTTGGGCTTTAAATCTTCATATAAGATAAAATTAATTGGTATATTTATTTTAATTATATAAATATATTTATTGTAAAAAAAATAAAGGGAAGAAGCGTGCAATGGAAATAAAAAGTAAAATATCCCTTTAAAACACTTGATTTAAAAAATACTAAATGCCCTTTTTATTAAAGTAACATTTTAGTTAGTTCAAAAAATTTTGGACATCAGATTTATAAGATCAAATAATATTTTAAAATTCATAATTTTATTCCATATATTAGTATTTTATCACCTAAAAGAGTTTTTAATCTTATATATCAATCTTATATAATTAAAATGTAATAAATATTATAACTTTCATGAAAACTATATTTTTAAAATAAAAAGCATCCTTTTTAGAAAAAAAATCATACAAAGACGATTTTGATATGGAGAATTAAAAAATTAATCTAATTTTTATTAATTTTAAATTCCAAAATATATAAATTCCTTTTTTGAGTAAAATAATAAAATATAATAAAAAGTTTTTTTGTGGGTAAAAGTTATTTTTTAATATCAAGTTTTATCAACCTTTTTCATATCATTGACCAGCTAATTTGGTGTTAAATATTTTTGTAATATCAATCATAATTTATCATTAATCATAAATTTATTTTAACAGAGATGCATATCACATAATTTTTTTTAGAAAAATATTTATATAAGAAATAAATTATCTTGGTAGTTATTTTAGGAAAACCAAATGATTTTTCATTCATACTAAAACTAGACTTTATTTTTTATATACAGATAATCCAAAGGTAGTTACACATATTCATTTCCATTAATTAAATAACTAGGTTTTAAGGGTCAAAATTTAGTATTTATATTTTATTCAAATATATCATGGTTTCTTTTGATTTCAGGGTTTCATTTGGAGAAATATATCAAACATAATAAATTATTTAAACGTAATTATATATTAAGATATTTTTGTGTTACATTATCCCCCCCTTAAATAAATTTCATATACATAAATTTAATTATTACTCATTGAAGAATGTATGTGAGGTCATTCTTAACATATTCACCATTTTGGGTATAACTTATCACATTACATATACAATACTCTTTTAGGATATTCCAAGTTACTTTTAATTAGTCAAACAACATTTTCCATTCAAAAAATAATATAACCAAGTATGTAGACACCCTATTAATATATTCTCTATAACACACATTTCCTAAAACCATATGAGTATCCATGTCAAAAAACCCACATCAAATTTATATATTCCTCTATGAAATTAACTCTATCATCAACCCTCAAATGGTATACACCACTAGTTCATAGGGTCAAACACTATTAAATATATATCATAATCCAAAAAATTAGATAAAAATTACTAATTAATTTTCATCAATCTCATATATATTTATACTACATAACATACATTTTTTAAATCACTTCACCATTTATTGTCTCGATATAAAACATATATCAAACCTAAAAGTTATCCATCACTTAAACTTGTGTTCCACTATTATAATCTCTTAAAATATAACATTACCATAAAATCATATCTCAATTTTATTGATACCATTTAATATACAATTTCAAAAAAAAATTGAAAAACCACAGAAAAATAATCCTTATATGTTTTAAAAAATCCATAATAACCACTAGAATATCAAAAAAATTCATTGGTAAATATAACCTCACTAATTTAAATATATGAGAGTATAAATAATTAATTTCTAAAATGATATCAATATTTATTACATATTTAAAACTATGAAACATACCATTCCAATTATAATAAGCATATACTAAAATTCTTAACCATTTACGTAAGCTTCTTTATTCGGTTATAAGACATAGTGTTTTCTAGTTATATACATTTCTTAGATTCATTTCTGATATCTTATATCAAACAAATACTAAAAAAAGAGGTTATCAATAAAATCTAAGTAAATGATCATTTGAATATAAAAAATAAATCTTAATATGTATTCACTAGTGACACCTTCATTTTATCATTTGATACTTCCTGTTCAATCTACTTTTATTTATGTTTAGTTCCATTATAATTCTTTAAATATTTATATAATGTGATATAGAAATAAATCCTTCATAATGGTTCATAAATATAATGTGATTAACCAAAGCATATCCCCCGAGTGTTTTAAACTAGGTGTGCAGTTATACCACTTTTTTGTGCACTAGGTGATGATAAAGTAAATAACCAATTCACCCTTTTATTGTTGTTATCCAAAGGTACATATATATTGGAGACTGTATCAATTTATAGTATTAATAAATGGATGTAATTTCTAGGGAAACCACATATATAAGACTTTTAGAAAACATTAATATGTTATTCTATGCATATAATTATTCATAGGATATTCACTAATGGTCTCTTATCTTAATTCCAAAAATATAAAATATTACCTAAATAACATAAATGGTTATCTACACCATGGAAATTATCATCAACATTATCTTATCAACACTTAAATTATCCTCATCAAACATCATAATATCAAAAAATTTCTAAACTATTACTTTGATACCAAATATGACACCCTAGACCTGCACTCCATGATCCTATTCTCATAGAAACATTCTCTACAAACCTATTTGGATACTTGTAATAAAATAATATATATAACCACTAATAATAAATATATTATTAATGAATACTAAATCACTTACATTTGAAGGACCTTCTCATGTTTAGAGACTTAGAGAATTAGTAAACATCATAAACTAATAAACCCCTTGTATTTATTAACTAGTGATAATCTTATCCCATTATCTATAACAAAACATCTTAATTAATGTTTAGTCATCAACATCTCTTATAAATTATTCCACACGTGATATCATTTTCAAAATTTCACGTGCTTTATTTTAGTTATATTCTAATGAATTTAGTTATAAGAAATGGTTGAGCTAAAATGCCCTGTGAGGGAAGCATACAACTGAAGAAATCATGGAAATAATCTTGAATAAATATTATATTAGTAATAAGTAAAAAAAATTAATCGATTATCATCTTGAAATTGAAACCATTCTATGTCCATGAAAATAAATTAAAACATAGATATCAACAATATTGATCAGATACTGCTGGAATACATAATAAAAAACATAAAAAAAAGATATTATGACCTTATTCCCTAACACTATCCTATTATTAAAATAAATATACACCAAAACCGAACCATTTTTGTCTCATAAGTCCCATTAATGAATCGTGGGGCTCTACAATTCTAATCCCCACTTGTCACTTATTTTAGTCTAATCCATTCACAGTAAGAGTCGGTAAGAATTTTCATACCATTACTAAAGGAACATATTGTTGAATAAAAAATGGATATCCATATAATGAAAGATATAGAATATCAATACAAGATAAACATAAATTAGTAGAATAAAATAATATAGAATATTAATTGTTTTTCCCATGTCAATAAATTAACAGTATTTCTTGGTGAAAATCATCCAATCTTAATTATGTACAATTGTGATGTTCAAAACATATAGATAAATGGGTATTAAAATAATTAAAATAATTGAATAACATGATCATAAAAAATCTATATAAATAAGGTGGATGGTTTCAAAAGAGAATAACCCCAGTGAAATAATGAAAACATATAAGGATATCGATATATATGTAAAACATCCCCGAAAAATAATTTTTCAAATAGTATTATAAAATAAGGGATTAATAATACAATCATTTAATACCATGATTTTAATCACCCGAATGATAAAATATACATATTAAAGTAAAAAATCATGAATCATAATTCTGATTAGGGTAAATCCTTTTGAATAATAAAAGGGAATTGAAAATGAAAACATAAAACAGAATTTCGAAAGGAAAATTATATTGATGTATAATATGAATTTACATGTCCCATTTAATATTAACTTTTAAAAAGTAGAATGAATGATTTAAAAAAATTTAATTTTAAAAATAATCACTAAAAATGGAGACTTGAAAATATACAAATATTATCTTTAATAAATGATGTAAGGGAGAAAAATTATGAAAGTGAAAGGAGAAACACTTTTTATTATGTTCAAAATACCTTTTTTCAAAAATCACATTGTAAAAAGAGGAAAAAATATTAATTTTTATGGAATATTAATTTTTCTAAAGAGTTTTATAAAATATTATGGGGGCCCAATCATGGAAGAATGATGTTCTGGATGAAATAATATAGCTTAAGGAAATGAGACTTTAGTTATCAATATCCCTTATGAGAAACATACTCCATCAGCCATGAATCTTTTGAAAATGGGTTTGTGTTATAAAAATTTAAACAATTATATATTAAAATATAATAAAACAAAATGGAATAATCTAAAAAACTTATATGTTCAAGTGAGTGATCATAACTCAATAAAAAAATTGAGTTTCTAAAAACTTTTACAACTTGGGTAACTCTTATGTCCAAAAAAATTGAAGGAAGTATCTTGATTTTTATTAGATAATCCCATGAATTACATGGAAATATAGTATATATAATTAATTTAATATTAAATCAATAGGGATCCAAACAGATTAAACAAGTTGCATAACATGTATCATATATCAAATAATTAAAATTTAGACCATGAAAACACTTGTGGATTGAGTTAAAATTTAATCAAAACACCTTGAAAGATTGGACTTATAATTTGACTTATAATACCATGATTAAAAATTTATTCATGATTTATTTATAAAATAGGTTTTATTTATACGTTATAAATGAAATTAGTTTCCTAATACCAAACTTGTCCCAAAGTGAGTAATTTGAGGTGAAAACCATTACCTCGATCCATATTAGTTAGTTACTTGAACTAAACATCCTAAATAATTAAATTAGTTCCTTAAATACATACCCAATCACATTATTAAAAAATATGACCATATATACATATAATTTATAAATATTTTATATGTATAAATATTTGTTTATTTTTATCCATTTTCAACATTGGGAGTAAGTGATATTTATTATTTAGAACTAGTTTCGTAGAAATGGTGATGGTATTTCATATTATTAAAAAGATAATATTTAAAATTTAATAAAAGTAAATATAATATACGTTACATGATTTTTATAAAAGCTATAATTCATTCCAGGGTAGTTTTTGTTAACAACTATGAAGATAAAATAAATGATGATCATGTTTTGGTGATTCTTAATGAATGAAAGGTGTTTTATTAATTAATGAGATAAATTTTGATATAAGATTACCAGAAAAAAAAACATAAAATTATATAAATATTTATATCATATATGCACAGCATTGTGAAGGTAGATGGTTAAAACGATATAAACATGAAACTACCATGATTAATTGGTGACTGTGTGGTGGTTTAGTTGTAATATAATTATAACAGAAGCATATTGATATTATATAGTGTTTTATATTGTGATATATCATAATTATAAACAAGTACAAAGAGATTAAAACTTATATAAGGTCATTACATAGAATTAAGAGATCATTATCATTAAATTTCATTCATTTAAAAAGATTTAATTAACTATGATCATTTTTTTATCATATAATTAATAAGTTCTCAATTTTATCATACTTAAACCATAATAATTTAAAGAAAAATCATATTTTCTCATTAAAAAATTTTAGTGACCATCAATTAGGGGTGGTGATGAAAAATAAAGTTCATTTCTTATGGGTATGGTACCCACACATTCCCATGAGTTATGATTATGTTTTATAATCGATGGGATAGATGAATATAAAATGATAATAACATTATTGTAGTAACATTTTAGTATATAAATAAAACTAATATAAATATATTTTTTGCGGATAGAATAAATTTCAAAGAAGACAATTAAGGAGAAAATATAAGTAGTTGATACTAATCATGTTAGGGACATAGATTTTTTTCGAAGTCTCCTCAGATATGAAGGACTTATAAAAAATAATGGTGACCAAAATCTTTTTAAAATGAGAATGTGTTCTAGGTGGAGTAATTTGGTAGAGTTTTAGGGATAAATTATATGGGAATAAGTGTCTTGAAGTGGTGGAGATGTTAACATTTTATATTGGGGAGAAGGGTAGTCTTGGAGATAACCCTTAAATTTTTATGAATATAAGTTTACAATTTTTGTTCAATGGCCAAAAATGGAAAAAATTAGAGTGTATAGTGATCTTTTGGCCAAAAGAATCCCAAAAACTCCATTTTCAGACATGTTTTTAGGATTTTAGGACTTTTTTTAAACTTTTACATTTTCCCTAATTTTATTTTATCATGGTAATTAATTTCTATCCCCAGTAATTAATTTTAATGAAAAAAAATAATATTGATAGTTTAACATAGTTTTATATTTTTCATTTGAAATTTGACGAAAAATTTATCAAATTGTTTTTCTAAATTTGTGAAATGTTAATTTTAAATTAATCACATAAAAAGAACATTTAAAAATATATATTTTCAATTTATATAAATATATATATGATAAATTTAACATGGATACTAATTTTAAGGACATAAATTTATTTATTTCAAAATAATGGTTTGAGGATTTAAAAAAGATCCAAAACCATATCTCCCTTGAAATTACTTGATTCAGAAAATATAGAAAAGAGTTTTTTTATTAATGTAACATTTTAATTAGAACTAAAAAAAGTTTGATGTATGATTTTTGAGATCAAATAATATAATTAAATAAATAATTTTATTCCATAGATTCATATTTTATCGCATACATGTTTTTTTATCTTATAATAAATTCTTGATAATGAGTTATAAAAATTACAAGTTTCCTGAAAAATTAATTTTGTGACAAAAAACCTTTTAAAAAAAGAAAAAAACTCATAAAAAGTCAATTTTGATTAGTGGAATTTAAATTTAATTTTAATTTCAAATAATAAAATTTATAAATTCAAGTTTTTAATAAAATCATTAAATATAATGAATTTTTTTTATTGGAAGATGACTTTTTCAAATATTAAAAGTTATCTTTATTATTTCGTATCGCATAAAAAATTTGGAGTTAACCAATTAAAAATATATAAAATAATTTATCATTAATAAAATTATTCTTGAAATAAATATTCATAGAACATAAAAGGTAATTTTTTTATAAAAATAATTTTCTAAATAATAAACGATCTTATTAATCATTTTAGGAAAAATAATTGAGTTTAATTCATATAAAATATTTCCATTATTTTCTATATCCATAAAATTGGGAAATATTCTATTATTATTCATTCTTAATAATTCAATAGTTAGGTTTTAATGACCACACACGAATATTTATATTTTATCTAAATATATTGTAGTTTCATTTATGTTTAGTATTGCATGTGGAGAAATATGTTAAGAACAATAACTTATTTAAAGGTTATCATATATTATGATATCGGTGGGATACAAAATAATCTCAACCACGCAGCTTGTCTAAAACTCTCATGGGATATTCTTTGATTAATCAAATTCTCTTTACAGTACATTATGAAGGATTTATTATGTTACATAATTATGTTGAGGAATGTGAGTGAAACAACCCTAAATAAACCTAGATTAAAACAAGAGTTATTTAGGTTGAACTAAAGGCTAATGTGATGGTTTCAAGGAGTAACACATTTTTAGGTTGAGTTTTTCATAATTAACTTATGATGTAAATATTGATAAATCATGATTAAAACTTGTGTTTTTTTAATTTTCTAGTGTAAGGAGGAAAAAATTTAATAATTCATGTGATGGAAAGTGAAATGAATTTCATAAAAATAAACCAAATGAGATAGAAAATTGAGTAAAAAACTTTTTTAAAAATTCATTCCTAGTTCTTGAGTAATAACACAAACCATTTTGTGCATCTAAAGACACCATGGAAGGAGCAACTTTCTATCTAGTCATTCATTCGACAAAACCCAACATCATTTAATAGCACTTCTAATACACTTATTTCATTGAAATTCACCAGTTCTAGGTTTTTTTATAATTATTAGAGCATGATAAGGTAATTTTGGATATTTATTATCTTGATGGTGAGGCTGACCATTGGGGGACTCTCACTAAACATGTGACAGAGAAGGAATAAATTGAATTTATGAAATGGGAGTAATTAAAAAAGTTATTTTTCAAAAAATATTTTCCTCAAACTGTTTACCAGAAAATAGAGATAAATTTACTAGATTAATAATCAGGGGATGAATTAGTGTGTAACTATGAAGCAAGATTCACTAGACTTGTGAGGTATTCCTTTTTTTGTAGACCTCGAGTATAAGATCTAGAGGTTATTTTGTAGCCTAAAAATTTATTTTATTTGAATTAAATATAGGAGACTTAGATAGCTTTGAATGGGTTGTTAAATGTAAACATAATGTTTAAATTAATTTTGGTGACTCTGGATATAAGAAAAGGAAGATTTATTTTTATAGAAACACATAAGAAAGAACTCATAGTGAAAAAAATGTTTAATTACATACATGTAAAAATGTAGAAGGAATAACCTAGGAAATTTATAGAAAGTAATAAGATAATGGTTTAAGTGTATAAGGGTATAACATTGAGCTCATGATTTTAGAGGAGATACTAAAATGAATTTAAATAAGATGGAGTAGAAGAATGTACAACACTTCAAACCTAAAGAGTTCGGATATTATAGAATTATATTCCCAAACCCAAGGACTAATGAGGATAATGAACGCCAACATCCCACTAATCTATGGAAATAAGGGAAATCATTTTAAATCAAAACTACTAATGTTTTACATAAAAAATAAGGAATTATAGATACACTCAACACCATCTAAAAACTATAGGTTTCCTATTCGATTTTTGTCAAACCTGGATGTCTATATCTAGAAAATATTAATGATGAGATATCAAGTTATCAATAAAATATCCTATTGGTATGAAAATTACATTTCAATTATAAAATACTTCTCTAATATATGTTTATTTGAATATTCATCCTACAAATCATATTATCCTTCCTTTAGTGAAATTTGATATGATTTTAGAAATGGATCAACTATACCGACATAGACTCCATAATAATGAAATAGGTATATCATATATCACATCCCAAATAAACTTAAGATTACTTATTACTGAAATTACAACATTGAACTTTCTAAGAAATTTGATTCCTTTATATAGGAATAAAACAAAATCATCCTGAGTATTTAAATTAAATGGTTAGGAAGGACCCCCATATTGTAATATGTTTATTATGAAGGAATAATCGAGTTTCCTTGACCTACCCAAGTTACTAAGGTTGAAACCTCTTTATAAATCAAAAGATGAGTCATATATATCTTAATGAAATAATTCAAAATTTTATTATTAATTGAAAATAAAAATTAAGAGGACACTATTTATATAGGGGTGGGGGAAATTTCACACCATGAGATTTCTTAATATTTTTTCTCTAAAAAAACATTGTATCAACATCTTATTTCACACTGAATATAAAAACTAAAAAATAAATACTATATTACAGTTTGTAAATAATTAGAAGGTATAAATAGCGGTAATAGAATTTTGAAATTTATATATATTTATAAGGTAAAATATTAGTTTACATTAAACATCGACTCAACTTTTGCAGCCAAGAAACTACTAAAATATTTTTTATAAAAATTAATTATATTTCAATTATAATATGTTTTTTAAGAATAATATTTAAATGCTAGCATAATTAGTAATTTATATAGGAATCCAGAAGAATAAAAAATAATATACCAGAATTCATTTCCCTATAATAATATTTTTCACTATATATTGGGATTTTTAATAAAAAATAAAAAATATAAATTTTAGGATGTGAATTTGAAAAAATAAAATTCATTTTATTTATTTATCTTGGAAATATTATCTTAATAATAATTTTAGATATTTTTTTAAAAATACTAATTTTTATGTAAATAGTGTAAAATATCATATTTACAAATAGAATGACTTTTATGAAATTATTAGTATATAAGTATGAATTTTAAATCCATGAATCATTTTCTTGTGACCAAATATTTATTTTTTAAGTGAATTTATATTTTTTTAGAAATGTATATTTGGTATTTTATAAATTAAGTTTTAATTTTCAAAAAAAATACATTATACATTTAGTATTTTAAAATTAAATTTTTTGACATTTAGAAAATTTATATGATAAAATGGATTTAAAATTATTAATCATTATATTCAAATTATTTAATAATGATAAATTTATTTTCAACCATAAATTTTTAATTATATTATAAAAACATGTTACCTTGATAAAAAATCAAAAGTTTAAAATGGGTTTATCCAAGAGGGAAAGACCATAAATAATTTTAAAAAATGTATGATAATTGGTGCTTAATAAATTGATTGGACTTATGAATTACCTTATCCATTATTTCACAGATTCAGAGCTACTTTCCCAGATATTTACTTCCCAATTTTAAAAGGTTATGTGTATTTATAAAAAAATCCATTACTTTTCACTTATAAAATGTATCTCCACTCCTCACATTAACTCACAATAGAACCCACTTTGTTGATACAAAAATACTCTTAAACCGATCTTATAAAGTCCTGGAATCCAAAAATATGTTATGGTATTCTCAAAAGTCTATCCTGAAAATTCTTAACTCCCTTTTCAAGGGAGATAATCCAAGAAGTGGGATATAAAAATACAACCACTCCTTCCACATTTCTACTTATTTATGTTCAATTATTTTATATAAAATTCCCTTACAACTTTTTAATTTAATAAAATAAGTTTCACTAGTATAATATTAAGTTATTATAATGATTTCAATATAATTAACCTCATTTTCCATTCTCTATTAAAAAAATGAAACCATCATTCGTGGGTTGTGCACAATACCACCTTCACAATGCAACACATTAAATTTTCTTTCAATACCATAAAAGGATGGTCCGAGTAGTTAAATTAACATATATTTATATCATTGAAGGAATCTTTTATATTCTAAAATTATAAACCATATTTCTCTTTTTCCCTGTTCAATGGAAAATGAAATCAATTTCCATGAAAAGGTGTGGACTACCGCCTCCATGAAATGATTGATTTATATTTTCCTTTTCATTTCCCCTTACAAGGCTAGTCATGATAATGGACTTAATGAAAAATATGGCGTTTCATAAATTATTAAGGTTCTATAAGGAATAATTAAACATCCTATTAAAAATATGATCAATAAACAACCGTGGTAAATCCAATCATCCATGAGAGTATTCTTGGGGAAAAATGATTTCTTTTCAGTAATAAATAACTTATAATAAGTTATATTATTAATTAATTTATTTATAATTATGATATATTATACTTATAAACACTAAATAATAATATTATTATTTTCATATAATGATATTAAAACTAAATAACTTCACAGTCATCCTTTAATTATGGCTTGTTTATGTTTGTGTTGGTTTAACCACCTACATGAATAATGTTATCAGTTTATATCATGGATTACTATAGGAATTTAATTTATGGTAATAAATGAAATAAATAATTAAATATTAATCTTTTTTCAAATAATGTTAATATTAAATTATAACTCACTATTTAAGAAAACATTAATAGAATTCAAAGTATCATTGAATCATGTTCATCACCTTATTAATCTTTGGGGATAGTAGCATAAAATTGTATAGAATAAATTTTTTAAATTATAAATAATTGGAAAAAACCAATTCCATTACCTTTTATTATCTTGGAATAATATAATTTGGAATAATAATGAAAAAATATGTCATTATAAATAAGTTTTGAACTATTCAGATTTCGAAAAGCCAATATCAAAAATAGATAATAACTAATATAAAATTTGGGGATAATTATGAATGAAGTTTTAAAAAGGTTATAGACATGAATAAGGTTATTAAATAGCTGATTGATATGGTTTGTTTTATTATGTAGGATACGATAGTGCGATCAACTAAGACAGAATTCATGGTAAGGGGTTCATGTTCTCAAATTTAATTTCATGAGACTTGATTCTTATTATACAGCATAATATCCTTAATGCTAAATCCTAAATTTAATTTTTTTCCTTATATATGATTGTACATCGATCTTGTATATTTTTTAAATATTTATGTGGCTCTTTAGAGGTGTTTTAGTGGCTTAAAAAGGAAAGGGGCTTGGATAGTGATCATGATATAGCTTGAAGAAGCTACGACAGCTCCACTGAATTACTGGTGGGTTCCACCAGCCAAACAATTGTTTCCACAATATATAGAATTAGACTATAGATCCAACTAGCTATCTAGTTGGAAGACACTGTCTATCTAGTGGATTTATTGGTAAGAACCCATTCTTCCCATGTCACCATTGGCTGACCAATGTAGATCCTAGGAAGAACCTATTCTTCATAGTGACCATTAATCGACTAGTGGCATAATTCAGATCATAGTAAGGATGTTGATATTCAAGGGTTTTTGAAAAATAAAAACCTATATAAATTTAGATCATTATATTAATCCTAATTTGACCTTAACTCCATAAGAGTACTCTTTCAGTGTTCTAGAGTGAAATCCTTCCACTCCATCTCTTTTGTTGAATGACTGAATAATGATTTGATCCAATGATTCCAATTGGTTGTGTCATTTTTTATTCAGATCAATCCCCTCATCTTCCCCTAGATAAAAAAATGTTTAATTGCTATATGTTTGGATCTTATTTAAGGGATTTGACATGATCTGATGAGGAAATTATTGATCGTTAATAGAATCGACAACCAGATTTAGCGAATTTATACATGTATATATTTTGAACATATATCGTTACTGATTGCATATATTCTTTTGTATTTTTTATATTTTCATACCATTTGGTGTGTATTATCTTCATCCTTGATATGATATTTCTTGATTTTACCAAATTAGGAATGGTTCCCGTATTCAGTGGTGAAATTGGATTCAAACATGGACCATTATTGTTAAATCATCAGTGTACCAATGGTATGAAGTACATGAAATTAGATATTGTTTTATGGGTTTTTAGAATGACTTTCCGACAATAGTGTGTATCTATATGAGACTTATTTTGTATTTTTATCACATGAGGTGTGTGTGTCACCTCGAGAGACCTATATTTGATTTTTTTTCTCTCATATGGTTCGTTATGGACATGAAACATTCTTGATATGAAACAATTCTTCATCTATTATGATATATATAAGTTTTAATGTACTGTTTCCTCGTTTTCTCTACAGAAAATCATGCTGGTTGATCCATTTGAACTACACCGTGAGTGTGATGTGTCTGATGTAAGGTCATCATGTATATGGGTTATACCCTCTGATAAGTTTTTTCAAACATGTTTTTGGATATACCATTAATGGGGGGATGGGTTAGACATGGTTGTATGACATTATTTCAATTATGTCTTTGATGTTGGTTGAGCTGATCTCTAAGGGTCAAACACATATTTCAATTTAGTGTGATATAATTTTATCTTACCTATGATCTTTTTTAATTTTATATTATAGACTAGTATATATTATGTAATTATATTAAGGGTCATTTCTGGTGTCCCCCAAGATTCATATTCACACCCTAATAAGGAATTTTAGTGTGCTTGTTGATTTTTTGGAATAGGGATCCTATAAAGGGAATGGTCTCTACAGTGGATGGTTGAGATGGTTTAGTTAGTGTATTAAAGCATAACATATGGGACTCATCTGGATGTATGATACTATTTTTGTTTAAATTATTTACTTAAATCATTGATCCACCACCTATGGGGATCCTTTATCTCGTTTGGGTTATGGGATTAGCATTCCATGTGGTTTTCTCATGGTTTGGTATTTTATTTGTTTTCCACTACATGCAGATTTATTTAATTATTCAATTTTGATTTAATATGAAATTATTTATTCTTTCACATACTCTAATGTTTACCTGGTACTGAGGTAATAGTATCACCATGATTATAATATTGGGTCTCATCACTAGTCAAAATACTCTTTCAAATATGATGATATGCATGTGGTTCTGTGGTAGTCCAGATTAGACCCAATAGTTCTGGCCCAAGTGTTAAAAAATGGAATCATAGAATCAGGTTCACTAATATGTTCTTCTCTACTCGTGGATTTGGGACAGGGTGTACGAGGGATGAGATATTGTTGACCCAATTAGGGGAACTATTTGAGTACTTAGCCAACACTATATAGTGTCCCTCTATGTTAACATGAATTTTTTAATTTGTTTTCTTGTTGTGTGATGTTAATTTTGATTTAATTCACCTTGGTTTATGTAAAAATTAATGGTATACTAATTTAGAGGATTTGGTGTGTGTTTATGAATCATGTTTACGTATATTGTATGAAATTCCATATTCATTATAATTACAATAGATAGTGACCAAATAATTAAATGCCTCCTAAAATTATGATATGTTCTTTTGGTGCATCATTTCTTGCATTCATTATTTGGACCTAAATATTATATGATTGAGTGTGTGTGTGTGCGTGTGTGTGTGTATGGTTGTCACTAATTCACCAATACCATAGGCTCGTCTTGGGTTTTGAGTACTGTTTAGGGGGTTATGATTTTTTTTGGGTAGCCACTTAGATTGAAGCCTGTTATAAACCCTTTTGGGTTCCATTAACCTATCAATAGTGTTTTTGTTTTGGATATTGGATATCACTAAGGTTTGATATAAAATTTTAGGATGATACCACCTCATAGACATCATTCCCAAAAATTTGAACAAACTGTTGTGATGAAGGATTATATTATCCATGATCTCTTAGTTTCACCTATAGGTTACATAATAGAACCAGTCTAGAGGGGAATCTTTCTGATAGTTTATATTCAAGGTGAATGATCCCATAAGGGTGGTTTGGTGATGGTCAACATTGTGCTTAGATTCCAGCTCAATAATCCCCCATCCTTCAGAGGATGTGATTCCCCCACGATTTAGAGTACATGATAAAATTTATTGAGAGGATTTTCATCTTGGTAGAGACCACATAGGATTGAAAGGTGAAGCTTGTGATCTTTACACTTTAGGGAGAAGCTGGGATATGGTTGGATATTATGATGTAAGCTTCTAGTCATGAAGGGTTGACATGGGAGATGATCAAAGACCTCTTATTCAAGGATTTATTCCCTGATGTAATGAAGTTGGAACATGCTCAGAAGTTCTGGGAGATCCAGTATGGTATAATGGAAGTGTCTTCTAATTAATAATGCATCATTGAGTTGATTTTATTTTGTCCTATTACTTCGAGAAATAAGGAAGATAAGGATCGAAAGTTCATGATTAGTCTTCATGTAGAGATGAAAAAATAGGTCAAAAACTTCTATTTGATGACCAATTCTACATTTATTTATAATATAATTATGGTAGGGAAGGGAATTGATGAAGGAAAAGATATGGGTATCCTACCAGCTAGCAGTGGACTGACCAATGATTTCACTAGAGTATTCCCAATTTCTTATATTAGAATAATGACAAGAAACTCATAAGATAGAAACCTGGGATGTGGTCAATAATCAGAGAAAAGTAGAGGATCTTGGAGTCCCTTGGTGAAATATGGCTCTTCTAGGTTCTACGAAACTATGAGAAAGGGGGACTATCTTACATATTGTACCTTTTTATCTCAAGAATTATCACTAGTGTAGCAAGACTGTGCATCTAAAGTGGTTCAATAATAGGGATTCATATATGAAAACAATAGTGTTAGGAAATGGTGTGGGTATAGGACCTAAGAAAAACATGTATACCCGAAAAGGGTCTTTGAATCAAGAGACTTGTTAGCTTCAGGGGTGTCATGGGGCGGTTATTGGAATGGATTGGGCAGTTGATTTGGCTTTGGAAAATGGTATATGAGGACCCAATATAGTTTGAGGTACAATATTGATTTCATATAATTTCACTATTCGTTGGTTTATTATATTTAGTTCCCATATATTTATATGTACTCAATTTTTTATTGGGTTAGACTGGCCGAAAAAGTAACTTTATGAGTTTCTATCTATTAATACACACTTTGGAAAGAAATTTGATCGTCCTCATATCTTTATAGAATGTCTAATAGCTGTGACTAGTTTCTAGAATATTTGGAGCTTTTTAATTTTGGAGATGGCAGGTTATGATGTTATTGTTAGCATGGATAATATGATCAACTACCATGAACATATCTATTATTATTGGATATGACTAACTTCTATGTTTTCTAAAAGGAAAAAGTTCACGTATACTGATGAATGGGAAATCATGGTATTTAGAGAGGGAACAAATCCTTTTTATAGGGAATTATTTTTAGTGTAGGTATATATAATGATCCTCATAGTGGATCATATGGTGGCTCAATCATCTTTCTCTTCTATGGTAGACCTACATTGAGATGTCTCTCCAGAGGATTTATGAGGGTTACCACCAAAAATGGGAGTAGATTTTGAGAAGGATCCTCTTCTTGTTGTGTGGCCTATATTGATCCCATCGTATGGAATGAAACCAATTGAGACAAAAGAGATTTAATTGAAAATAGATGATCTTGAAGCTAATGATATTATGAGGACAAGAATATCCCCTTTGGGTTGTTTCAGTGTTGTTCTCCAAAAACTCCGTTGATAATAATCAGCTTTGTGTAGACAACTATAAGTTGAATCAGATCACTATAAAAAATACATACCTCTTACAAAGAATTGATGGATTGTTTGATCAATTATGGGGATCCAAGAACATTAAATATACTGATATACCCTCTATCCACCATAAAATATGGGTTAGAGATGAATACATATTGTAGAAAATGTTTATAAGTTGGTACATGTTGTACGAGTATCTCATTATTCCTTTTCTACTGATCAATTATTTTACAATGTTCATGGTTCATATGTAATAGATATTCATCCTAGACTACAATCTTTCATAATTGTGTTCATTTATGACAATATGATATATTATAATACATCATAACCACATAACAGAAACTCAGATATCATATTTAGTATGATTTGGGAAAATCCTCTTTACGTTAAGTATTTTAAGTGTCACTTTGGATGTAGGAGGAGTGATGCCAAGGGAACATTATTTCTCATGTTGTAATATCATTTCATCCCAAGAAGGTTGATGTATTTATGTCTTGGGAATTACCAAGGAACATGTTCTATATTTAGATATTCCTCCAGTTTTATTGGAATTACAAGAAAATCATTCAAAACTTTTACCACATGGATGCGACCATCAATAAACATACAAAGAAGGGATTGAAGTTTTAGTGGATAGAAACATGTGAAGATACATTATTAGAGATAAACAATAGGTTGGAATTGGCTCCAATTATAATTCCTCCCAAAACTAGAGTTGGGTATGTTGTGAATTCCAATGGATCTAGCATTGGACTTCGAGTTGTTCTAATGTAGGTTGATAAGGTAGTTTCTTATGGGTCTCATCATCTTTTACCAAATGAAAATAGAAACCATACCATGGACATAGAGTTGGTGGATGTGGTTCATGCATTTAAATGTGGGAGACACTACCTATTAAGTGAGATATTTTTCATGTATACAGACCATAAGAGTCTTCAGTATGTTTTCTCCCAGTGTGGCCTGAATATTATTCAGAGGCATTGGGTAAAATAATTGTAGAAGTTTGAATTTGATATAGATTATGATCATGGGAATGAAAATATAGTTGAATATGAAATTAACATTAATACATGAAAATTTGGGGAGTGAATTTCAGATTAAGGATGGAAGCTCATAGCCTTACTGGCACACTGGATGGAGGGTGTAGCTGAGGATGAAGGGGAATCAGTTTGATTTTAATTATTTATTATGTACTCATTGGTGGAATGAATGAAGACTATTCCGGGGCTTGATCCAGAGTGTTTCATGATTCATGAGAGTTTGGAAGAAAATTTTTCCTTTTTAGGATGAATATTATAAAGATATGGTGTGATTATAGTTCATGGAATGTGGTGGATGCTTCTTCCATGAGACAAGAGATGATGAATGCCTCCCACTCTTCTTAGTGGGTAGTTCACCCAAGATCGACTAAAATGTATCACAATTTTTTACAAGAAAATTCTAGTTTCTTAACATTAAGAGAGACATTATATTCTATGTCTCTCATTTCTTGACTTGTCATAAGATCAAGGTCAAGCATTATAGACCTGGATGGTTGCTCCATCCACTTTGAGTTCTTGTGTGGAAGTGGTGTGAGGTATTAATAGAATTCATGATAGGGTTTCCTAGGACCTTACAAGATTAAGATACCAATTGAGTTATTGTGAATTGGATGACCAATGTGGCCCACTTCATACTAATATAAGAGACAATAACTATAGGTAAACTATGATATCTATATGTTCATGATATCATAAGACTACATGTAGTACCTTCGATAATGGTATCTAATAGAGACCCTATTCGAATCACAATTTTAAAATGGTATGAAAAATGTGATGGGGGATCGGTTGAAGTTTAGTATATATTTTCATCCTCAATGTTTTGGGAAGTCAGAGAGAAAAATCCAATGTTTTATAGATACTTCTTAGGTGTGTATTCTATAATTTTGGGGAACATTATATTATTAATTTTCTATAGTGGAGTTTTCCGATAATAACAGCTTCCAATTCCCCTTTTAGATTACTTTGTTTTAGGATTTTTATGGGCTATCAATTTTTGAACCTCTATTATGGAACGAGGCAAGTGATAATTTAGTTGTTGGGATGAATATGGTATATCCTTCCATAGAGTAGGTAAAATTGATTCAGAAACTACAGTTTATGACATATAATGGGAGAAAATATTATGTTGATTCACTATGAATAAATGCGGGATTAGTGGTGGTTTTTTTCGTTTCACGGCGGTTTTAACAGCCGCTTAATCGATTGGCGGCGGTTTTGAAAAACCGCCCCTAAATCGTGCTTCGAGAAACTATTCGTGGCAGTTTGGAAAACCGCCGTAGAACGTTTTGTGGCAGTTTTTTAGTGGCGGTTAAACCACCGCTAAATGATTTAGCAGCAGTTTTTTGATTTTTTATTTAAATTATTTATTATTTTTTAAAATTATTTTTTTATTATTTTTTTATTTTTTTATTTTATTTTATTTTATTTTGTTTATTTTGTTTATTTTATTTATTTATTTGGAATTTTATTTATTTATTCGTATTTATTTTAATTATTTATTTCGTATTTTATCTATTTTTTCATATTTTATTTATTTATTTCATATTTTATTTATTTATTTCGTATATTATTTATTTATTTCATATTTATTTATTTCTTATTTATTTTATTTATTTCATTTAATTCACATTAATTTATCCATGCATGCATGCTCATGCCCATGCACATGCCTAATCGAATGCTTATGCACATGCCCATGTAATATAAAGAAATACTGCGTTTGATGAGATTTGAACCCCTAACCTCTTGCATATTTTCCAAAGACTTTACCACTCTAGCAAGCTCGTCATGTGGTTAATAAATAGAATTTAATATACTTATATATACTAATTGAAGAAACAAATAATACAAAACTAATAGATATAAACTCAATAATAATTAAACAATAAGTAATAATCAATAATTAATAACCAATAATTAATAATTAATAATTATTAATTTATTAGTTATTTATTGAGTTATTTATTATTATTATTTCCTGTTTATTTTAATAAATAACAAATAAATTATAATAATATTTAAATAAATTATGAAATTATGAAAATAAAATAATAAAATAATAAAATTATGAAATCAAAAGAATAAATAATAAATAATATATAATATATAATATATAATATATAAAAATTTAAAATTAATAAATAATAAATAATAAATAATAAATAATAATATATAAATAATAATAAATAATAAATAAGAAACAATAAATAATAATAAATGATAATAAATGATAATAAATATTAACAAATAACAAATAATTAATAATAATAAGTAATAAATAATAAATAAAAAATAAAAAATAAAAAATAATAAACAAAAAATAATAAATAACAAATAACAAATAATAATAAATAATAAATAATAAATAATAAATAATAATAAAAACTAACAAATAATAAATAATAAATAATAAATAATAAAAAAATAAATAAATAAATAAATAAATAAATAATAATTATAAATAATAATAAATAATAATAAATAATAATAAATAATAATAAATAATTTATAATAATAAATAACAAACGATAAATAATAATAAATAAAAAATAAAAAATAATAAATAATAAATAATAATAAAAAAAATAGTAAATAATAAATAATAAATAATAAATAACAAATAATAAATAATAAATAATAAATAATAAATAATAAATAATAAATAACAAACAATAAATAATAATAAATAACAAATAATAAATAATAATAAATAATAATCTAAAATTAATAATAGATAATAATACATATATAATAAATAATAAATAATAACCAATATACAATAAACAATAAACAATAAATAATAAATAATAAATAATAAACAATAAACAATAATTAATAATAGATAATAATACATATATAATAAATAATAAATAATATCTAATAAAAATAACTAATAAATAAGAAATAAGAAATAATAATAAGAAATAATAATAATTATTATTAAAAATAAATAATAATAATAATATACAATAAATAATTAATAATAAATAATAAATAATAATAATAATAAATAACACATAATTAATAACTATAAATAAATAAATAATAAATAATAAATAATAAATAATAAACAATAAATAATAATAAATAAATAATAGTATATAATATATAATAAATAATAAATAATAAATAAACAGAAAAAAATACTATTATTAATAATAATAAATAATAAATAATAAATAATAAATAATAAATAATAAATAATACATAAGAAATAAAAAATAAAAAATAAAAAATAAAAAATAAATATAAATAATAAATAAATATAAATAATAAATAAATATAAAAAATAAATAAATATAAATAATCAATAATAAATAACTAGCAACAAATAATAGATAGTAAATAAATTAAAGTATATTATAAATAATAAATAATAAATAATAAATAATAAATGAAACACATGAAAAATTACGAAGATGTGTGATAATGGATGAAAAATTATGAAAACGCAAGAAAACAGATGGAGATGCATGAAGGAGGAACCATTAGAAAGCATGAGAATGTATGAATACTCATGAAAACTCTAGAAACCCCCTTAAGAATTCATCATAATCATCATAATAACCCACAAAAAACCATTAATAAAGATAAAAAGTCAGGGGAACCCAAATAAACAGTAATAAATGGAGCAACCGTTAAAACCCGTCAAAACGGTCATAAAGTGACAAAAACATTCGACTCACATTAACAAAGATAACTTATGATCTGAGAGTCCGTTCCAGATCCGCGTCTAATCAAATCAAAGATCCTAAAACAATCTTGGAGTTGATAGGTAAAAGAGACCGAATGGACAGGCGGATCGGAAGTTACGACCATTTAAAAAAACTGACGAGGAATGGGTGCTAGAAATGTGGCATCTAAAAACATAACAAATCTGATACCCACTAAGAAGGACATAACTTATGATCTATGAGTCCATGTGGGCGCCGTGATCAGTCAAACTGAAGCTCAGGGAACGAAATACGATCTGGCAGGCGGAGGAGTCCGAACTGACACGCGGATAGAAAGTTAGGTCCATTTGAAGAAAAGTTCGACGAGACACTGGTGACAGAAAAGGGTTTTCGGAGGCATTCAGAGATGTTTGGGGGTCTAAAAACACAACAAAATTTTTTTGTGTCGAACTGTTGCGTAGCTCTCTTCGCTGGCTTCGATTTGATATGTGGTAGAGCCCAAACGGACACCCGGAGCAAAAGTTATGGCCGTTTGAAGTTGGAGAACTTTTTTCAACTTTCATATAACTCTCATATCTTCCACACCTTAGACCGTCTCATGGTTTTGATTACATGTGCCTCTAGATCACTTCATGAGATTCGATTTAACTTGTCTTGGTGCTCCAATGGACGCCCGGATCAAAAGTTATGGTCGTTTTAGTGATTTCAGGGTTTCTCATTTTTTTTTATTTTTTTCTTTTCATTTCACGGAAGTTTTACCCAAACTGCCACTATTTTGCGACGGTTTTTTAAAAAACCACTGCTAATCCTCAAAAAAATAAAAAAAAATTATAAAAAAATCCACACATTTCGCGGCGGTTTTTAAAACCTTCGCAAAACGCCCGTTTTCCTGTAGTGATTGATGAAGATGACACTTTGTGTTCTCTTTGAGAGATATATATTTCTCATTATTGTCCCCTCGATCAGGGCATATGAGTTTTATGATGTGAGGTATGTTGGAAATGTGGTACATTGGGATATTCGAGATCATCAAACATATTAACATGGCCGCCTATCAGTTTGGTATTTTTCAATGATATCAATGATTGCAAAATTTGTTCCTAGTTTCCCAAATTTGGAGGCACAATATTGATCATATGCATGTTGTCTATTATGAGAATGTTGTGATAGAACCATTTGTATATTTTTTGGTGTGAACTATTTATATTGTGGACTTAAATGAGAAGGTGTTGTGAGGAAATATTTTACCACTTGTTTGGGTAAAATGAAATCATGAGAATTTTTTGGAATAAATATGGGAGCATGAGATAGAAATTAGGGCACAGTTGCCATAGTTGCTCTAGTTACCTATGAGGATACTTCTTAAGGATGATAAGTTATAAGAGGGGGATAATTGTGACATCCTTTAATTAATTTTCTCCTCATACTAGATTTTAAATAGAATTTTATACGTTTTAAGTATTTATAAGGTCGATTATATGTATTTTGGAGGGTAAAAAATAATTGATCTAGGTTGGTGAGCATGGTGTAGCATCATGAAGCTAAAACAACTCCATCGTCCAATAGGTGGGAAGCCATTGGCCCTCCAGTGGTGTTCCTTGGTAGAAACCATTATTTATAGTGGCCACTAGAGTGTTGGTGGGGATTCTAGGATGAAAATTCATTACCCAATGGCCACTAGCCAATATGTGGAGCATATCGGCTCACTAGTGTCATCATTCAGAGCCCGATGGGGTCACCAAGTTGTACTAAGTTTAAAAAAAATAAAACCCCTATTTATTTAACTCATTCTATTATGAATTCCTTGTAAAAACACCCTAGGATCCCTCCTTATGTAATTTAATGTGGAATCCTTCCCTTCAATCTCCTTCGTTCGATGCCTAGACAATTATACAATAATGTTATTCTAATCAGGTGCATCCTTTTTGATATGGATCAATCCCCTCCTCTTCCCCTTGACTATAATCTATTAGATATTTTATACCTTGATCATATATATGGGTTTTAATATGACCAAAAAGGTAATTATTTATTTTTGATATAATTGGAAATAGGATTCAGGGAATTGGCATCAAGGCATCATTAAAACCAAGATAATTGTCGGCAACAAGTCCTATTGGGTATGTTTGATCATTCCCTACTTTTTGGTTGTAGATTCTCTTAAACCTTGATATGTAATTTCAAAATAATTCTAAATCGAGAATAGTTCTAGGATTGTATGGTGCAATTGGATTCAAGCATCAACCCTTGTCATTAAATTATCATTGTACTAAAGAAAGGATGTCATTGAAATTAGTGCATGTTTTATGTGTTTTTTAGGGATTTTTTGGCATGTGCTTATAGATATGTAACACCTATGTTGTATGTTGATCACATGATGTTTGTGTGTGTGTCCCCTAAAAAATGTATTATTTTTCATCTCATATTGTCTGCTATAGCTATGAATAATTCTTTATATGATTTGATATGTGATCTTTCATATTGTATAAATGTTTTTATATGTGGTTTCCTATATCTTCTACAACAAAAAATGTAGGTTTATATATATGAACTATCCCCCATGAGGTATGTTTTAGATTAGAGTTTAACATGTACATGGGATATATTATATGGTGGTATGTGAAAACATATTTATGGGCTATCTGTTCAAAGTGGAATGTGTTGAATATGGATGGTTGACATTCTTTCTAGCACGAAGCCAAAACAGGTAGGGCTAGTCTCTATGGAACCAACACATATATCAGGATTGTGTGACATATTTTTAGCATACTAAAGTTTTTCATAACATCATGGTATGAATCTATATATATTATTAAATTATGTTAAGGTTCATTGGTGGTGACATACTGGCTTTCGTACTTACACCCTACTCAAGAATTTTGGTGTGCTTAATGATTTCATGACCAGAGTTTTGATAAAGTGAAAGGGTAATATAGTGGATGGTTGAGAAGGTTTACTAGGAGGATTTATGCATCATAAGATATACCCAATTGTATCTCTTGTACTATTTTATTAGCTTCTTTACATTGTATATTTATCCACCACCTGTGTGGATCCTTTCTCTTGTTTTGGTCGTGTGATTATCATGACATACTATTATTTCATGGTTTGTTATTTTATTTTTATACCACAACCTAATGAAATATTTATTTATTCATTATTTTTAATCTATTGTTATTACTTTCTTTACATACTCTGATGTTTACTTAATACCAATGGTATAGTTTCCCCATGATATTCATCATTCTATCACATCTAGTTAACAACCTCTTTAATTAGAGGAGTCACAAAAGAGGTCATGTGCTAGCCTACTTTTAAAATAGGGGTTCAAGTCAGAGTGTTACAAAAAATCGAGCAACATTAACTAGTGTAACCCACCTGGGGAAGTGAGACAAAAAAAGACTAAATGTTTTTATCCATGTCAATATGCGACACCTTTCTTTTCTAGAGCCTACCTTAATAGAACTCCATAGTTATGCATGCTTGGCCTGGAGTAGTGTCTATTCCGCCTCCATGGTGGTGCATTTTGGGTGATGGTGAAATGGTCTGACGATGATCATCTCTTGACCCTCTTTCCAGAGACAATTTCTTATCAAATTAACCATTTCTTTGGTTTTGACCTGTTATACATTATTATCCTTTATAAGAAGGTTGGATTAACACTACAAGGACTAGGCAATTCACCCCTTTCACATTGCAAAAGAGATGCCACCGTCATTCTATCCCAACGGGCGATTACGACAGGTCAAGTATCGGCACAATCGGTCCTCCATGGATATAACTTTCTCATATGGTCTCCAATGGTTTTCTTCATGGATCTATAAACACCCAATCACACAGGTATACATGATTCAGGGACCTTCTTTCCAAAGGTAGGTTCTCATTGAATGATGATTAAGCCAACAACACTTGAGGACTCCATTGGTCGAGAGGATGGGAATCAGGTTCACCACATCCTTCCAAGGGAGTATTATTTCCTGTTCCAGGACTCTCTTATATATTTAAGTCATGTTTATATGTTCGTGAATCATTTTTTCATTCCTGAAGAGTGTGTCCACAGGATACCCATGGTTTTCAAGATCATCGTAGTCAAGCATATATTTGATGCTATAGAGGTACTACTGACTTGATCCATACAAAAAGGTTCTCCAGAGTATATAGTCATCCTGGGGGGATAAAAGGTAATTTGATGTTGGGGTCAGAACCCTAAGAAGGTTTTCGTATATATCATCGGGAGAGGAATCCGAACCCATGTAGTTTGGATTGACTGAGGCTTAGGCATGGAAGCTTCACATTTGAGGGGACATGGTTGGGAAACCCTTTTGGGATTGGAACACTTTTGAGCCCGGGCCTTCGGGTAGGCATCCTACGTATCCTAAATTGACCAGGAATCAAAGTTCACATAGTTTTTAATTGTTGGGTATTATTCATAGAAGCTTACCATTTGAAGAGACATAATTGGGTGGACCCTTTGTGGGAGGGAACCCTTTTGAGGTAGGGCCTTTGGGTACCAGCCTATGTATCCTGATTTGATCAAGAATCAGAGTTATCATAGTTTATAATTGTGTGTATTTTTTAATCATAACAAAAATCTATGCCCACGTGAGTCATGCTCGGTGTGAGAAACAAGATCATGTGAGTGATCCAACTAACCACATGCTTCATATCTTGTTGGTGGGAGAGGGAGATCCTACATCGGATGAGGATGAGGTGATCATGGGTGATGGCGCAGAGGGATGAACCTTTCCATGTGAAATGAAATTAAAGGTCATGCGGCTCGTCCTCAGAAGATTAGGGACTTACCTCTGTGGGAGGGACCCGAAATACATTCTGGGAAAGGGGAGAGGTTTCTTCCTCATCAAAGGATAAAAAAACAAAACTCCTTTGACTGATCACTATTCCTTATTGAATGGAAAATAATGTGATCACCCCTAATCCTTATAAAGGGGAGTTTCATGTCGGCACCACAAGGTTGGACTCCGGGCTACCATAGGAATGTAGACCCAAGGACATTTATTAAGCCCTAACTGGTGTGGGGAGATCCATCGTGACTCTTCTTACCATGGGTATGTAGACTCCAAGGGGTGTGCTGATGCACTTGATGATCTGATCATATTGGTCTGGTGGCTTTGGAGGAGGAAATGGCCTGATGTTGGAAGACTAGTTCATAGTGGGATAATAGAGGACTAGACGGTATTAGAGGGGTGAGGATTGAATCGGAGTAAATAATATCATAAAACACCCCATTCTGCATACTGATTTCTTATGCGGGATGGGGGAGGCTCCACATACTGTAGTGGTATGTGGGTATAGGGGAAATCCACATACCGATGCGGTACACAGACATGAGTATAGACAGCCTCATACCATACCGGTACACGGATCATCATGACACTTTGGGTTCCATCAGCGTACTGATGCAGTACGCGGCGCAAGGTTCAGTTCGTGTAGTGGTACACTACTCAAAGCACCATATTAAAGGAAGGTCCGAGGGATTATCATTCATAGATAATTCATATTCAAGAATTATGTGGTTCCATTTCCACCAATTAGGTTCCCAGTTCTATTATTATTATTTACTTCCCCCATTTTATGGTTCACCGCCAGATGTTCCTATGGAGAACATGGTTCACAATTCAGGCTTCGTCAATGATTCACGATTAAAACCAAAATCTTCTCTGAACTCTTCCTTCCATCCTCTGAGTCCCCTTAATGATTTCTTCATTTGTCTCATCATCCTACCCCTCAATTCATTATGTTATACTTTTATAGAGCACCGAGTAAATAATATCTATGGGAATGAAGCACCATTTGCAGAGTCCCACGAAGGGATATTCTGACCCGTAAAAGACACGGTCATTCTGGGGTTTTCAGAGGCTATGCTTCATGATCATGGTTCATGGAACCCTGTTGGTTTTCTTCATCCATGAACTGATGAGTTCGCAGAACTGTATAGAGATGTCCCTCACGTGTACGATTCCTTCAGTGATGTAGTTCATGGTCTAGTGTGTTTGCTGGCCATCGCTCCATGGGATAGTGGTTCTCGAATGATTCCATGTACCTGTTGGTTCGCAATTCAGGCAGTCTGTAAAACTTTCTCAGTTATGGTATGCAGGCCCCTTGAAATTCTTTGAAAAACTGAACTCCTTCAAGTTACTCCTGAAATTTGAAACTAAATTTGAGTCCATTCACCTTTCAATAGTTGTATGATTACTTTATTCCTTCTACAAAGTTATTTTGGGGGTATTTTCTTCCTTTGGAGATATTTTTAAGACCCTACAAATCCCCCCCCCCCCCATTGGAATGGGCTCCGTTCGGAATGAAAAGGGGAATATTCCGATGTAAAAGTGGACCTGAACTAAAATGGTTCATGGTAGAATAGATGGGCCTAGTAAGAGGGGACCACACCTATATATGGGGGCCCATGTTATTTTTCCTTTATCATTTCTCATGCGGAAAAGTGCTATTGACTCCTCTGGATTCCTCGGAATTTGTGTATCGTGCTTCTTACTGAAATCCCATTCATGAACCACTTCGTATGTATCGCGAACCAATCTCTCTGCCATTTATTGATCCGTGAACCACATTTTTGATTTTGCAAAGTACATTGTGGAAATTTTAAAATTGATACTGATATTCTGCATAGGAGGAAGCTATGTGCATTGTGCGTCTGCATACTGATCTTGATCTGATGAACCAAACTTTAAGAACTAATAATCTGAACTTAAACATTAATTTTCAACTTCTGAATATGAACATAATGAGGCTTAGCTTGGCGGTATCCACCCCCCCCCCCACCCCACAAGCCTTTCTATTCACCGACCAATGATCTGTGGGACAATGCCTCATATATGATTCGTGTACCATGGATATACGCAGTGAAACCATCTACTACCGTTTCCATAGGAGGAGTTGCTTCTACACATCATGTAGTATGTGGAAGGTGCCTACTGCATACTATTTCTGGGAATAGTATGCAGAGTCTTATGCAGACATATTTTACGTCATTTATCCATTCTTCCATATCCTTTATCAAACAATTTTTATTGGATTGACTTTTTATCAGCTTCTGGATCTTCTTGGGAAGGTTCTAATGGATGCTTCATAGGCTGGGATAAAATCTATGAAGAAAATTGAAACCATCATGAGGAATTGTGAGGATCATCTTCAATCCCACATAATTCCTCGTGACAGCATCTTGAAGGATTTATTGACGTCAGGGCTCCTAGCCTATCCTCTATTTATATAGTTTCCACTTTACAGATTTGGTCTCCCTGATGACGTTCCCCTACAATTGGCAAACCTTGATACCCATTTCATCCTCTTAGAGGCACCTCAAGGACATGATCTCACCAACATTTCCTCAGTAGGAGAATTCATCGCCGCTCCGATTCAGGAGAACGTCTTCATACTAGAAGGCTCGACATGGACTTATGGAAATGGTGGGTGTCGTGATGGTGTCCTGAGACTGGGCGCCTGAGAGTAACCATCCCTTATCAACATCTCCCAAGAAAATATTAACAGAGGGTTGATAAAAAATATTGATATGCGGGTTGGAGGATGTTTCTCTAATGAATGGGCCTGGGAAATCTAAGTACATCAGGCCAGTTTGGAGTCCCCCTTCCAGTTGTAGGGGGTGGGCTTGTATTAGGTTACCTAGGTTTCTTAGTTTTCAATATTCTCCCCAGGAGAAATCCTTCCTGAGCTGTTGAGATGCTGGTGTTCAAGAACCAACACCTTCAACTTATTTCATGGGGAGGTGGAAATCAGCTTATGGGATATCCACAGTCTTAGAGGACTCTCTATCATTGGAGAAATGTATGACGACTTTCTCCTGGAATTAGCTACATGAAATGAAACTAACCATGTGCCCTCCTTGACAAGGAGTTTATTGGTCATGGTAGAGAGATTAATTGATCATCCCCTTCAGGATCGCTCACTTATCCCATTCAAGGCATGGATTGGGTTATTCCTGTAGGAGAACATACCCAAGCCGAGGGCTCGCCGTAGTCGAACTCATCCATCCTGTCAGTCCCGCAATGCTCCAGGGTCATATTGTTCTACCCTTGAAGCGGGATAATATACCACATGGGGATTTTAGATTCAACCAGATGTATCACGTGTGAATAGATTAGCAAGATCATTTTCCGTGATTTTGAGTAGATGGATTTTCCCATACCACGACATCTATAACAGGGTTTGGTCATGTACTTTGAGGATGGTGTCCATGCTGGCAGAGGTTTGAGCCATTAATTTGGTCCTTCCCACTCTCAATCATCTTTATGAGTTATTATGAAAAATACTGGAAGGTAGTCCCCCACATCATCTTAGTGGACCATTTCTATTTCTTTATGGGTGGATTGAAGAACACTTTCCCTATTATAGATACCGGTATACTGAGAAGGTTCCTCATTTTGACATTGAACCCACCATTATTAATATTTTTTTTCTTCTTAAGAATCTTTGTGTTATTAATGCGGATGGGTTACTAAACGATGTTCTTGTTTCTTGTTTGCACTGCATCCTACCCCTCATGGGTCGTTAAGAGGTGAAAAAGATTATTCGTTAAAGGAATATTCATATCTCATTGCTCTTCAGGATGGCATGTTCACTGATCATATAGATTGTGTAGTCATTTATGAGTCGTACCTCCCCTACTGATTTTCCAATCAATTCATATGTGTTCAACAAGATGCAATTCATCCTCCACCTTAGTTAAGGGAAGAGTCTCATCCCATCATTCTTCGCTAATTATGGTTCATGAAGATTCATGAAGGTGATTCTATGGAAGTTATCATCCCTAGTATAATGGAATCCACGTTCCATTTGTTGAAATATAACCAATTGTGGGCGGACTATTACCCCAACAAGATGCTTAGAGAACTAGTTCGTTGGGTACATAAACCTTTAACCATTCTACGCCCTATCTTTATCCCAGTGATAATTACACAAATTCTTTATACTATGAAGTTTGAGATAGATATGTCATATACCTCTATGTCGGCAGCAGCTACAATGGATACAGCACATGTTTTTTCCCTTGTGGTAAGAAGACACTCGGTTCATCATCAGAAGCATTTGGGAGGGGCTTCATCGGTACAAACTATTTTAGTGGAGAATGACTCAGACTAATCCCCTCCTACGGATACTTCCCAAGACCTTAATGAGAATGGAACCAATAGATTATCATCGATCGCCCCCGAAAGCCATGGCTAGTCCTATGCATCCATCTCCAGCGGTTGATCCATTTGAGAAAAAACAGAGTCCCTCCTCTTGGGTGACATATTTTAGGTCTCTTCCTACTCCTATGAATATTCTTCCTACTTATAGACACATTAATAGAGTGGAGGATCAAGCTATTGTTTCAATGGGGAATCACCAAACAGTGCCAAAGTAGGCATGACGCCAATTATGTGCACTCTCAACTAAGACATCTATGTCCAATTTTGCTGACGAGACTAACAATTTTCAATGATTATTCACCGAGATTGGTTCTAAGTGATTTTATTATCAACAGTCACACCTTTTTATCTACCAAATAGTCATTTCCCGAGAATACCTTGCCTCCTGCGAGGACAAGCTCACAAAGTTCAATTCTTCCCATCACTAAGTGGTGACCTTCTGAGATGTTTCCAAAGAATTTGATCATCTAACGGCTGAGGAGGAGAAGGCTCATGATTTGGTGGACATCCAAAAGGAAGATATGCAAGAGTGTGAGGCCCAAAAAACAAGGTTTAGGGATCAACTAGCCTTTTCATGTGTTAACTACGAATGCATCCAGAAGAAAGGGACAAACCTTAAAGTCGTTCTAGAGTAGAAGCATCAGACGGTCAAGGCATAAAAGGAGGAGAGAGATTATTTGGAGAAAAATATTGACTAATAGCGGGAATCAATTTTCATCCTTATGAAATGGGATAACTAAGCCTCATTGTAGTTCCATCCCAAATCATGATATGTACTATTCCCCTTTTTTTGATAATTTGGAGAGACTTGGAATTGGGGATGCTCCACATTTTTTTTCTAAACTCAATGAAACTGGTTTGTCGTGAAATCCTTTTTCTTTACCTTTTCATTTCATGTCAATTGATCATAATAAATCATATAAACATTATTTCAATAAGGTATTAATTTTTAAAAATGATTTGAAACTAGAAAATTGAAATAATTAAATTCTGGTCAAATTTTTCATGTGCCGCGAGACTGAGCGGGCATAGTTCGACTATTGTTGTGGTATTTTGAAAAAACTCATGAACTTTTATGTTTTTTTCATTATTAGCCTTATATTTTTCTAAACATTCTTGGAATGGGCTTCATGGGCATAACTTGACTTTTTTTAGGCTTCCCTTTGTGGGTTTTTGACCTAATAAATCATTACACATTCTTTTGACAAATCAATGTTTTTAAATGAAATAATACATGAATTTTACCCATAGTTTCCTTTTCTAAATATTAACTCTAGAAAGTATGACATTTTTTCTCTGGCAGTTCATAGTCCTCCCAATCAAACTCATTACGAATGTTTTAGGTTGAACATCTTTGACCAAACTTAAGGGGGGAAAGGGCCACAATTCAGGATCATCAATCGAGAAAGTTCCAATATCCTTCAGACATGGATTATGGATTTTTCTTAACCATAAACATGTGAATTTGGACATTCATGAGGCTTAGGAGCTATTTAAGGCGTAAATAGGTAGTAAATGACTCTCCTGGGGACAAATTTTCCTTTGATTAATGGCTATTTTGTGGGAAACATATGCAAAGTCTCTGGGGCATGATGTGCATAGTCAAAGAAAGGGGTTTATAGGACACTGTCCTTTAATCTCCGATTTCCTGGTTTGGTTATTCAAAATTTTGAATTTATTTTTATGTCGAGAGTCGTAGTGGGTGTTTGTCTTGAGTAGTGGTGTCTGAAAATATTAGGGACATTCATATCAGCTTTGAGTAGAAAACTGTTCCTGCATGGTTCTTACTTGCATGAGGGAGAGCTGGAGAATGGTCAGTTTAGTAAGAAATATTTTTTTTATATTAGGGGAATTTGGAATGAAGAAGTTATGTAATCCTTTATCCAGATGTTTTCCAAATCCAGGGGTGTGACAGAACATGAATATCATTTGAGCGTATAGAACCATGAAAGGACTCCCCTGATAAAGAATTTTACTTTGATTGATAGGTTTTTTTTAGGAAATTTATGTAGAGCCTCTGGGGCATGGTGTGTATTGTCAAAAAAAGGTGTCCATAGGACACTGGACTTCCATCTTCGATGGCTATGATTGATTATAGATATTGGGAACCTTCGGAATACGGTATATGACTTTCAACAAAGGGTAAAACTACACATGAAAATGGGAATTTTAATTGAACTTCATTGGGAGAAACATGGAAAAGAGTGGGGGGTCTCTTCTATTGTATGTGGATCAACCTCACACATATGGTTGAGGTAACATTAAAAACCTCAAAATGGGCCAAATATGAATCGGGCCAGCATGTTCTCATATATCTAGGATGTGTGTTGGGAGGAAAATATAAATCATGACTTTGATGGACCATGTATTAGGAGGGATGGAATGTTTCTTGGAATCCATTGGGCATACAGAGATAGGAGAGGACTATCATGGGGACAAATTTTCCTTTGATTTTCGGTCATTTTTTAGGTAACATATATGGAGCAACTAGGGAATGATGTGCATAGACAAAAAAAGGTTTTTGTAGGACAGTATCCTTCCATGTCATATATCCTTGAATGATTATGGGGATTCAAGGTCACTTAGAGCATGGAGTTTGAGGTATGGTAGGAGTGTTTCCGGACATGATAGAGGAATTTTGGTAGTGTTTTACTTATGTAATTAGGTGTTCCTTTCATAGTTATGACTCATTTATAGGGAGGTACATTCATCCTGTCTTTAGGGTACTTGGTCATTTAACGTCACACGGCCAGGACGTGGGGTTCATCTCGAGGATGAGAACCGTGACATGCCTTTTAGGGTAATTCTTCTAGAACCAAATTCTTGGGTTTTTTTCCAATAATTTCATGGTGTATCTCTAGCTATGATACCTATGGTCACATGAGCTATGATTAGTGTGAGAAAAAAGGGATTCTGAGGATTCCATGTCACTAACTAGGAATAGAAAAATCAACATCCGAGGGAACTTTGGGCTTAAACCATTTCTATATAGTTTAACATCATATAACAAGGAAGATTTTTTACTCGCAGTTTCATTTCATCTGGTAAGGACTGGATACTGTGTAGTTTAGAGTCATGCAGTGAGGACCTGATGTTGTGTAGTTTAGAGCCTTCCAGTGAGGACACGATGTTGTGATGTTTAGAGTGATTCAGCGAGGACATGATGTTGTTCTGTTTTGAGTCATGCAGTGAGGACATTATGTTGAGCAGTTTAGATTAGTGCACCGAGGAAATGGAGCTGTGTATTTTTGAGTAGTGAAATGAGGGAATGATGCACTACATTTTGGAGTCCTGTTGGGAGGATATGATGTAGTTCAATTTAGAGTCATGCAGTGAAACACATGATTCTCTATTGTTTAGATTCTTGTTGTGAGGACATAATGTTGTGTAGTTTAGAGTCATGTAGTGATGACATGATGTTGTGCAGTTTTGATTCATGAAATGAGAAAAATTACGCTGTCATAAATATATTTAATAGTATTGAGTTAATCAAAATTAGGATGTTACAGTGTTCCATATACGCGAGTGATGATAGAAGGTGTAAAACATACTCCTGAGGGTAAGTTGAATCAGGAGGAATAACATGAGGCTTGGAGGCCATTAGGCATACTGAGATAGGATAGGACTCTCCTGGGGATTAATTTTCCTTCGATTGACAACCGTTTTTGTTGGAATCATATACAATGCCACTGGGGCATGATGCGCATAGTCAAAAAAAGGTGTCCACAGGACACTACCCTTCTGTCTTAGATGGCCTTGAATGATTATAGGGATCCATGTTTTCCTAGGGTATGGTGATTGAAAAACTGGAAAGATGTTCCTAGGAATGTAAAGAATACCTAGACCATGTTTAATTGTGAACTGCTGGAGCTTCCACATATGTTTGACTCATATATTGAGGGAAGAACATGATCTTTTGACTTATCATGAGTGAGGGGAATGTGTGAGATCTCGTAAAACATAGAATTGTACCACATATAGATATTGAATAATTTCACATTTTATCATCTTGAAATTAAGAACATTCATGGACTCTCTATAAAATTCTTCTCTACACATGGGGAAATGGGAATTTTTTATGGTGGCTTTGCTGGGATGCCGGATCCGGGCATCACTACGTATCCTTAAAGGGCAGGAATCAATCCCCACGTAGTTCTAAATATTCCCTACAAATGTTTTCTCGATGTGTACAGATATTTGAGGGCATTTTTTATGATGGATGGGATAGGGTTCCAAATCTAGGTGTCACTATGTTTCCTGCTACAATAAGAATCAATCCACAAATAGTTCTAAATGTTCCCTGTACAGATCTGGCTCAGTCCATGTGTAGGGTGATTTTTTTTCATATGCTATGGGTGCCGGGTCTACCAAATCTCCCTTTAATTTGTTTTCATAAAGGAATCCTTACCATTGATCCTAATCTTACATGAGTTATACTCGGTGTGAGAAACAAGGTGTGGAAATAGGGTGTCCTACACAAATTTTGGGAGATTGAGGATATGAAAGAGAAATTTTTTTTGGTTGGGGCTAGTCCAAGATTGAGGGTCGAGGCATCGCTACATATCCTACGAGGGAAAGAATCAAGCCATACATAGTTCTGTGATAGATCATATAGTTTATTGTCATGCGATTAGGATGATTTGTGCTATGTTGTTTAACATCTTATAGCGAGGACCGGATTCACGGTTTAATTTCATGATTTAGGGAAGAGTTCCTTATAGTTTAATGTCATGTGGAATGGGAAATGACTCATAGATTAAGGTCATAGAGTTTGGACCATAGAAAGGGTGATTTAGGGTATTATTACTCATGGTTTAAGGTCTTAGAGTTCGGACCATGAAATCTTGATATTGGTACTCATAGTTTGAGGACATAGTTATTAGACCATGGACAATACCATACATTTTAATGTCAGGTTAATTAGGATAACAACTCATAGTTTATGGTCATAGAGTTTGGACAACGACATGGAGGTATTTCTACTAAGGGTTTATGGTCATAGTGCTTGGAAAATGGACAATACCATACATTTTAATGTCATGATGATTAGGAAAACAACTCATAGTTTAGATTCATAGAGTTTGGACCATGGAATGGTGGTATTTCTACTCACTGTTTAAGGTCTTAGATCATGTACCATGGATAATAGGGTACATTTTAATGTCATATTAATTTGGAAAACAACTCATAGTTTAGAGAACATAGTCTTTGGACCATGGCATGGTGGTATTTCAATTCATAGTTTAAGGTCTTAGAGCTTAGACCATGGCATGGGAATTTCCACTATGCGAAATACTTCTTTAAGAACATTGCATTTGTGGGATCCATGATGAGCTGACCATCCATCGATATTAGGGCATATGCTTTGTTGGAAAAGACCCTATGTATGACATATGGTCCTTCCCACATCTATTCAATCTTTGGGGGATTATTCCTAAGATTCATCAAGGTTTTAAATACTAACACCATTTGTCATTCGAGGAATGATCGAAGGTGAACCTTTCTGTTGAAGGCTCATACAATCTGGTTTTGGTAGATTTCTAAATGGTGTAATGTTTGCAGCCTTTTTTCATCTAGTTGCTCCAACTCATCCAACCGTATCTGGGATTTCTTGTCCATGGATAATTGATCAAAAATGGCCACATGAAGTGATATAACATGGATTTAGATTGGTAAAACCGCCTCTACCCCGTATACTAGTGAGTACAAGGTTGCATGGGTGGCAGTGTGGGTCGTGGTCTGGTAAACCCACAAAACACGAATGAGCTTTTCTGGCCATAATTTATTATCCTTATTAACCATATTTTTTAGTATGTTGGACATAATTTTGTTGAAAGCCTCTATTTTCCCATTGTCCACTGCGTGTTTGTGGGACAACCAGTTTTCTTTGATTCCATAATCCTTGTATAGCTTAACTAACTCATAACAACATAAGATGGTGTCGTTATCCATCAGTATTGTATGAGGGACACGAAATATAGTAATGTTGAGTGCCTTTACAACATTAATGATTTTTTTTCACCCAGATTTCTTTAAGGGGTATGGCTTCGGCCCATTTGGAAAATTAGTCATTCATTGTGAGTATAAAATTGAACTTTTTGGCTGTGGTGGGAGAATATGGTCCCACAACATCCATCCCCCAAGTAGCAAATGGCCTAGAGTACTTAGCTATATGAACTAACTTCGGGGGTCTATGTATGAAATTGTGATAAACATGTAAGTAATGACACTTGGTGAATATGGAAGAATCCTTTAACATAGTGGGCCAGTAATAACCAAGACATCAAATTTGGTGATATAGCTTGGTGGCTTATTGGATCACTCCACAAGCTACGACATTTACTTTTTTCATGAAGGCAGCAGTCTCTTCTCCATCAATAAACCCGAGAAGGACACTATCAAGTCCATGTTGGTAGAGAAACTTTTATTGGTTTACCCCATTGTAAAAGAAAAAAATTGATTTCCCATCTTCAGACCTACTACCTTCCAGCCCAATGTGGTGGGAGTTTCCCCATATGAAGGTAATTTTCAATTGGAATCATACAGCCAGTGGTGTGACCATAAGGATCAGAAATGGGACTAATTTCATTGATTTCCTCTATATTCCTATGGATAAATGGTAACACCATTCGACATTGGGCAATCATAATGACTGTGTCATCCCGATCTAGATCGGACAAGGCTGTGGCAGCATTTTTCAAAGCATCGGCTTGAGAATTGTGTGACCGGGGGACATAGGTAAACATTGGTTATGATGGGAATTCTACCATTTATTCTCAACCATAGTTCATTAAGGGGACCAATACTTAATTCTTAATGTTCTAGTCACCACTAACCTATTTGATAACTAGATCTGAATCACTCTTTATTTTTAGGTGTTCAGATTTCACATGATGTGCCATTTCTAGGCCTGCATTGAGGACCTGATATTCTACTTCATTATTTTTACACCCTTTTGAAATCAGGAAATTTTATTGTAGGATGACCTTTTCGGGGGAAATGAGGATAATTCCTAGCACCACTTTGTTAAGCTTGGATCCTCCAACCTTTTCCCTGTCGGGCTTCAGGATGCACCATCTAGGTACATTTCTCATGTCTCGGGGTCCTCCAAGATGGAGAAAACTCTTTAATCTGGGAGTTCAAAATCCAATAGTGTTGTTTCCTCTATAGGGTTCTCTTCCAGAAAGTTTTTTAATGCCCAGCCTTCGATGTTCTTATGGGGTACAAACGATATGTCAAACTGTTGTAGGATGACTACCCATCATGATAGGTTCCCATTTATCATGGGACGGTTAAGGATATATCTGAGCGGGTTGCAGTGGAAGACTAGTTGGATCTCATTGTGCTACAGGTAATTCCTATGTTTTTGAACCACGAAGATTAAGGGTAGGTAGTTCTTTTCAATTTTTAAATATTGAGTTTCATCACCAATAATTTTTTGGCTGAGGTAATAGAAGTTTTTCTCCATATCTACATCATTATTCTGTGTGAGAAAGGGACCTAATGACTATTCCAGGGTTGTTACATACAAAATGAGCAGTCTCTCCTCAACTGGTGGCATCAAAACCAGCAGGCGTAGGAGACATCTTTTGAGATTTTCAATTGCTTCTTGGAAATCTTTATCCCACTCATATGTAACTCCTTTCATCATGAGCCTGGTGAAAGTTAATAATTTACCTGTTAGGTTGTATATGAATCATGAAATGTACGAAATGTGCCCCGAAAGACCTCTCAACTTAGTGATGTTGTGAGGTGGGGACTTTCCAAAGATGAATTTTGTCTTCATTGGGTAGAATTCGATGTTGCAATGGCATACGATGAAGTTGAGGAATTTTTCCAAGGTAATTCCAAAAGATCACTTTAGGGGATTCATCTTTAAATTGTGTTGTTTGAATTTTTTGAAGACATTTTCATGATCGGCCATATGTTTTGAGTGCTATCATGATTTAACCACCAGATCATCAACATAACACTTGATGCATTTTCCCATTAAGGGATTAAAGATGCAGTGCATGTCGCACTGGTATGTGGTGCTGGCTTTCTATAGACCCAAGGGAATAACTTTATAATAGAAAACTCCCTAAGGGACATAAAAGCAATAGCTTCTTCGTCTCCTCTGGCCATCCAGATATGGTTGTATCCAGAATAGCTGCACATGAAAGAGAGAGCCTCATATTCGACCGTTGCATCGATCAACAATTATGTGATCGGGACCGGGAAGTCAACTTTTGGGAAATGCCGATTAAGGTCCATGAAGTCAACAGAGATTCTAATATGTCCATTATTATTTATGAAATAGACTATGTTTTCTAGAGATATCAGATATTGGACCTCGAGTATGAAGTTGGCTTTGATCATCTTGTCCAATTCAACCTCTATTCTGGTAGCATGTGTTGGGTGGGTCCTTCCGGATTCCTTCTTATTTCTCTGGTGATCTTCTGGTAGTCCCAAAAGATAAGTAGTGAATTTAGGATCGAGCCCCGGAATTTCTATGTATTTATAGGCGAACACATCTCGATTCTTATTTACAATAGAGGTACATGCCTCCTATTCCTCGATAAGAATATCCACACTGATCAGAGTGGGTTGCAGTTTGTTTTTAGTCCCCAGGTGCATCTCCTTAAGTTCATATATTGTGGTGGAGACACCTTCTTCTAATACAAGAGGGGCCTCTATAAGATCTTCCTATTATTCTTCTTCTTATCTATATTCATATTCTTCCTCTTATGATGAAGATAGTATTTTTTTAGATGAACTCTTTAATGTTTGAATAGAAATCATCTTTTATATTAGTGAGTGAGGTAGGGGTAGTTTGAGGTCCAGTGGAAAAATAAGGAGCATATTTGATAGGGATTTCCCTAACATCATGGGAGTCAGCCCACTATTCTATGTCTATGGACTTGGTGGCTATGGCAGAGATCATGCCTACAATTGATTCTGCATTTGGATGTGCAATTGTGAATTCAACATGGTTGATGGGTAATGTATACTCTTCCCCAAGCTGCTGGAGGGGGTCGGTGGGATCCATTTCCAATCCATTCATAGTAGTAATCCAATCAATTTTGTTGGCCAAAAGATATTGTTCCTCTACTTTATGGAACCCTACGCCGGTATATTGTGATTCACAGGACTTAAATGGGGATTTATCAGCATATAATGTCTCGTTGTTCCTATTAGTGTAATATTTGATGCACTGATGGTAGGATGACGGAATTGTAGTGTGCTGATGTAGCCAAGGCCTCCCTAACAAGACGTTGAAGGCCCTACTTTGTCATACTACTAGGAACTCTAAATCCGGCATGAGGTCTCCAAGATGAGTTTTATGTTTGATTCATCCCAACGGGATCTACTCACTTTTTTCATACCCCAACAGAGTGGTAGTGATGGGTGCCAAGCTATCTTTATCATAGCCTAGCCGACAAAGCATTCGTAGCGGGAGGAGGTTAACTCTAGAGCCATTATGAATGAAGATCCTCCGAACATTAATTCCATTTATATTTATGAATATATATAAGTATTTGATGTGTACTTTCATGATGGTGTATTCATCCCTATCTATGAAAGAGATGATGGTGTAAAATTATTTGTGATTGGTCTCCATTCAATAGAATTCAGATGCTGCTACCTCATCTTCAATCTCATAGGGACATAGTAAGGTTTCAATGAGTTCCTCCCTAAGATCTTAGGAAAAGATTAACACATCCATTATCGATAATGTTTCTAGTACTGAGGACAACTACATTATAATATCATATTTCTTCTCTAAAGGTCGGTGCTTCTTAGATCAGGGCTGCTCTTTCACAGACACTTTAGGGGTTTGGGCTTTGGATGCAGATGGTTCAGCCTCTATTGATGAGATATGTGGTTCTACAGTCTTTTCTTGGTTTGGCCGAACTGGTCCGCCAACATGCCTCCGGAAATTTGATATTTTTTCTTTCCCAAATAGATATTCAAACATAATTGGTCTTGGATTTCTTCCAACATGGGAGGAGGAGCATTCTGGTTCTCATTGTGTCTGTTGGAGGGTCCTTTCGTGAGTTTCAACGATGTTAATGGTTTGACTTATGGAATGGATAGGAATCTGAATCCTTCACCATCATACCTTCTAGAATAACTCTGGCCTCTGTGGAATCTTCCTTCAGTTCTCTGGTTAGGGGTGGAGAATTTGGGTTCGGGGCCATAGTCTCTATCCGATAACTGGTCCATCAAGAGAATGACATTAATGGAGCTGAAGATCAGCTCTTGATCTGACACTATTTCTATCTGACTGTATCCTTTTGATGATGTATTTTGGCGGGGTGGTTCCCATATTACTATTTGGAGGGGTGGTTCTCATTGTGCCAATTCTTCTTGTATGAAATCCAAAAGGGTCAACAATGAATTTGGATTTGGTGTCATCCCATCTTCTTCCTCCCGCTTACTTCCCTTTTGGACTTTAGTGGACCACGAGGCTAATGAGGATGGTTGTGGTGTATTAGAATATTTTCAGGGCATAGTTGGTTGCTTAAACTGTGACTTGAGGGTTCCATGGACTCTACTGATGGTCTTTCGGGTCATCCAATTGTCTAAATTTTGGTTCTTCATACCATCGACTGTTTTCCATTCCTCTTCCTCTATTGAGTCTACGGTGGAAACATATGCCACTTATGATGGTGGTGGGCACAATGTGACTTTCCTGGAATCCACCATCTTTTGTATGTTTTCCTTGAAGATTAAGCTTTATTGGATGGTATGTCTTAGTATTTGGTGATAGGGACAATAATTTGGACGGTCGTCGAGACCCAATTCATCTGCTCACTTTATCTCCTGTAGATAGAGAAAATTTAAATTCATAGAGGCTATAAAATATCTGAAGGCTTGGTTCTCTCAGAATGAGTAAAACATGTATATTTGTTCTTAGAACTGATTTCTTTTAGCACCCTGTTTATCATCTTGTCATGGTTGGGGTGGTTGTCGGCATCCAGGTGGTCCTACATGGTTCGGTGGGGGCCTCACAACTAGATCTACTTCCAGAAGTGGCTTAATCATGAAAGAAGACCCTTAATATTTTCTCATTTTTTACCAGGGGATGATGGGGACACTCAGGACCTAATATTGGTCTGTTTCAAGGAGCCTTCTATCCTTTGGGAAATGGCAGAGAAATCTGTAAACCCACTTGTATAGTTCACCGGGATGACCAGTGTTCACAATTCATCTGGAAGTTAATCAATGCACATAGTTAGCATTTCATCTTGATGAAGCTGCAGATTTAGAGAATAAGTCAGGCCTTTCAATTTGGAAATGAATGTTGAAACTCTTTCATTATCTCGCTATTTTCAGTTCATGAGATCACTGACTGTGGTTTTAGGTAGTGTTGAATTTAACTTGAAGATAAACAGTCACCGGATGTCCTTCCAGCTTGTGATTGAACTGGAGGGAAGTCTAGTATACCCTACAAAATCCATTCCCTAGAGGGTTTGACAAAGCACCAGAGTTTTACTACTTCTGGATGCTCTGTATTTCCCCTCACGGGGTCACAATAAGAGGCATAGTGTATTAAATGATATTATGGGTCCCCAGAGCCATTGAATTATAGGAATACGAGGTTTTTGATGATTGGTGGTGGGAGATCATTGCTCACACATTCAGGGTAGGGTTTTCACTCAAAGTTGTGTCAGAGTGTGCCTCCTCTCCATGGATTAAAGTCGATATGTTAATTACTCGATAGTGTTTAATATCCCTTGATGCATATACTGTCGTGCTAGAGCTTGGGATGGTGCGGCAGTGGCCAAGACTGGGTGTGTTGGTGCTTCTAGAATTTGGGGTTGATACCCAACTAGGGGTATCATTTGTGGGTTTACATGAATATATTCTACCGCCCCTCCTAGTAGGGGGAATTCATGATGTCCTTATGGGACCAGGTTTAAGTAGGTTTTTTGTACTGATGCCGGATTGGATGGGCCTCCAAGCTTAGCTTCATTTTCTGGGATGAGTGCATATGGAAAAGGAACCTTTTCTGGGAACACCTGCTGATGTTCTAGAGAGGGAACACATCTGGAGAGATATCTCCCTCGACGTAGCTCATCATTAATTTTCTTGAGATCTTTCATTTTGAACACCTTCTTGGAGAACCATTCCTCGATAATTAGGGACACATTTCTAGGGGAGGAGAAGGCGGGTCATAGATACCCTTGGATTTATTCTTCTCCTTGTTGGGGTTTCGCGTGGGAGGTAATGTCAGATTAATTGTGGGGGAGCCTAGATTTAGGACTGCTCTCTGGTTCTAGGTATGCACACCATCAAGCTCGATGTGTGATGCCTCTGGGAGGGAACCATATTCCTTCATGTACAATCCCTATGTGTCATTTCCTGTGAGATCGATGGAGTTTACATTTACCATGTTCTTTGATTCATACTGCATTGGGGGTGGTGTACCCATTTCCAAATGGAAGGAAGGATTTCTGAATCATTTTTTATACTTTCTCCTTACATTCTTCAATATTATTTTGGTTTCATGGTGATGATTAAGCCAAAGGGAGCCCGGGTCTGACCTCGTAACATGCCTTTGTCTCAGAGGGTGTGAACCAAGAGAAGGGGTGGAATGAGTGACTCCTATGTCCATTGTTATTACTGTATGGTAGAAGAAAAACGTCTACAGTGTGGGGACCTGAGGTAAAAATTCCCCCAGCCCTGCTATTTGGGGTTATTCCTGTTCTTCCATTGATGCACTACATCCTAGATTTTTTGGCCTTTCGTGGGAATTTTAATTAAAAAATTACCTCAAACCTATGGGATGGGGTTGTTCTCACATTGTGGTAGAAGCCACTGATATTACCGCCATTTCAATTTCACGTACTCCTGCATGGGTGTGAGCCTAGAATGGAATTAGGCCTACACGGAGTCTATTGTCTTTTGATAACATGAGCACTGCTTACTGGTTGGATTCCCTTAGGAGGTAAGCCTGCTAGTTGTTCTTGGTTGCATGACATATAAGCTTTTTGATGTCTTGATCTCTTTGGTCCTAATGATTTTGAGACTTACTCCGGGATGATTTTTGTTGAGTATCCCATCCTTCATGAGAAAAAGTTTCATTTTACTATTTTATTTGGGTGATGACATTGCATGATGTCATTTCTAATGGAATTTTTTGGACGAAGCAAGGGGTGAAGTGTAGAGCTCCATGTTCTCCACATCCCAGAGTCTGAACTCCAATCGGGGCATCGCCAATGTGGAGACACAACTTATGGAGTGCATGGAGGAAAGCCATTTCAAGGTTTTTATTTCAACTTTATGATTGTGACTGCTATGCAGACATGTGGCCTTCCATGTCGATTATATGGTGAAGCTCCCCTAACATGTTGACATGGTCTTCATACCCTTCGTAGGGTATGAATTTTTCTTTTACTTGATAAATAGTCCTCCAAATATTGAGAATAATTCCATGTATACATTCCATAGACAACTCTCCTAGTATGTAAAAGTGTTAAGTGGTTTTAGGCCAATACATCATGGGTATATTTTCATTAGCTATTTGTCTTCTTACAAGCAATATATCCTGCTTTTGTTCTTCCGAAGGATCCTCTACTTGATATTCCCAGCTCGATTACTGATTAATAATTTTGTTCCAAGAAACTGAGATTCTAGGAGACTCATCGATATGTGAACGATGTAGGGGTGTCTCCTAATATGATCATGGCCCTAGGACATCCACTGGTTGCAAAAAAATATCACTCGTTATAGACGGAGTTCCGGATTGACTAACTCCATATTTTCGAGCGTCTTAGCATAGGAGTGTTTTATCAAATCTGTTTCGGAAAGGGGAGGACCTTCCTGCCAATATGAATTTTGGTTATGGGGAGGCTTTCAAAATTGGTGCTGTAATGGAGAGCGCTACTATTGAAACCTGACACCAAACCGCGAGAAAAAGTTTTGTGACGTATACCTTGGGGAGGAACTTCAGGGATGGATACCAAGAGGGGAGGACCTTCACATTGCTTGACTTAGCCAAGGGGAGGACCTTCACAACATTTTACATTGTAGGTAGTGCCTTCGTAATGATAGTCACTTTGGAATGGACTTCCATCATGACTTGAAACCTTGCTGTAGGGAGAATTTCTACAGTGCACATCCTGGGGAGGGCCTTCAGGATGTACTAAAATGATGGTAGGACCTTCTCGTTTCTTGGCATTACTATGGGGAGGCCCTTCGTAGAAGATACCATTTCGGGGAGGGACTTCACAATGACGGTCATTATGGCACATACTACCATCATGACTTGATGATCAACTATATGGAGAAGCATATCTACAGCGTATAACCTGGGGATGACCATTAGGGTAGACGACAGCATGGGGAGGACCTTTCTACTGTATGATCTTTAGGTCGAGGGGAGGGCTACCCCGAAGCACATTAGGAGTTAGGCTCTCGTGATCAAACATTCCAGACCCACATAGTGAGCCCCCATGGGTGCTTTATGGAGGAACTTCAGAGCCACTATTAATGACATTGTAGAGAGGACCTTCACAACTAATACTAGAACTTCCATAATTTGGTAATGGATTGATAGGGTCTTGAGCCTTTATTGACGTATGTTTAAGGGCATTAAGAACCCCAACTTCCAGAAGAGAAGGATCATGTATGTGCTCTTCATTTTCCAGTTTCCATTGGGGAATTTCATTTTTGAGTGCTCTCTTGTGGGTAACCGGGGCCATCTGCTATTTGTAATGTCCTTCATATATAGGAAACTATCTTTTGGGTCTTGCAACATCATCAAGATACGCCGACTAGAATCTTGAGGTTTGGAAGGGATATGTGCATGCGTTGGAGCGGCCACCACATTGGACCGACATACCCAAGTTGGAGCATGTATTTTTTCCCGATCCTATTGTCTGTATATCGTGTGATATTTCCATAGACCATCCAGGACATGATAAGGGATGTATAACTGCTCTGTAGTGACAAAATCACATTGCAAGTGAGCCATTCTGTTCGAGGAAACCAGGTCGTGGGACCAATTTCTCACCTTTTCCATTGTTGAAATAATGTCTTGAAATGTTTGGATGATATGGTATAGGATCGACGTATTATCTTACATCATTTCAAGGATGTGCTGAGATGCATCTATGGATGGAATGGGTATAAATGACTATTCTGATGTTGGAGCAAGAGTTTGTGGCTACTCCGATCCTCTATGAGTTTCTAGTAGATACCAGTGGTTCTCCTGTGCCAGGAAAGAGGAACGAGTCTGTCACCAGTTGTCTTCTCTGGTTTCCACTGTATTTGACTAGTGGTATTTATATTCATGAGTGTAGATTTTCATATACTCGCTTTCTATAGTATTTTTCTCATGAAATTTTTATGCATCCAAAAGTATTTGACTATACTCATATTTTTTCCACCCTATTTAGATAGTGGTCTTGAAAATCTTTAGCAGGTATTTGTGCCTTCATATAGCTGGTTACCATCCTATTTGGCTGATGGGATTGTTGTGAATTGGAAGATGTCTACATCTTCCTATAGTTTTCCACTCTATCTACATCGCGGGACTGGAGAGAACTATTCAAAACATGCAAGTGCTCATATTGTGCCACCCCATTTCTATTGTGGGCTTGAGTTGAGGTGGAATATTTGTATGTATGCCCATTGAATTCAGTTGCATTTGTAAGGACTCGACCCCAGATGCCCAAAACCGGTGCCTTATTTTTTACATTGGCATACAAACAAGGAATAAGTATCCCGAAGGACTGATAAGTTTAGCATTACTGGAAAAAATATACCTACATAAGTTCATCATTAGAACTTGAAATGAAAAACAACATAGAAACACCTTAGAAAACTTCCATAACTACTAGGTTATTTCAGCAAGACATTCATTATAATATTATTAATTCCCTATGAAAATGAAACATAAGAGAGGGGTGAACTCAAACACTCAGTAAGGGTAAGAAATACAGCAGAAGATAACATAAACATTATACATGGTGAATAATGGAAAACACATGCCATTAAAAATAAACTTGAAAATAATATGGCAGAAATACGAGCTTAGTAAATTTTTTCATAACATAACATAATAATGGGTATTATACAAGTTGAATAACCACATGAACCATCAATAATATATTCATAATGAGGAAATGAATAATGTGGGACAACATATCCATACCGTCGAGGACTCATTCCAAGACCATAAAAAATCATTTTGTCAAGGCCTTGTGCCAAGACCGTAGTTTGTCTCATGAGACATACCGATGCACCAAGGGGCTATAGAGGGACCCACCCAACACTTACTATGTATAATGCATTCCAAATATGAATGGGGATAAACATAAACAACATTTACATTAATATTTAAATTAATATATGAAATGAAAATAACTTTCCCCGAACATTAAGCATAAAAACTAACCATTCGGGGTAAATTGGTGAATGGTTTAAAGATAGAAAATCCACAGCCAAAATAATCATAAACCATTAAATTGAATATGATAGATGATACCATGAAGTATTAATCCCAATAATACATAAAAATCAGCAATAGTGTTGATATAGAGGAATATACGTTTATAAAGTATTCAAGTAATTCTTGAAATAAATACTCTTTTACTTTGAAAAGAAGAGTTCTTTTGGAAGTATCTTTGTATAAATGCACAAGTGAAGTATGATATTATTTTCATAATAAAATGAGTTATTTTATAAATATAATGGTTTCCCAAAACAGATTATACATTTTTCTTTAAAATAGGTATGAAGTTGAGATATTCCCTTGAATCGGGCTGGTATTTCGAAAACAATTTTGAAAGCTCCTTTTAAAACATGTATCTATACATAAAATAAATAAGGATTATGGTCGGTATACATATATAAAAAACTGAAATAGTATTTATTATGACTATATAATAATACATAATAATTTTATTGAGGTAATTATATTATGAAAATAACCCGAATGGAAATGGATGTTTGGGTGAAAAAACCCTTACCTTAAATCTGTACGTGTTCCACACTTGAATATAAGATCCTGGAATATGAAAATATAATTATTAATAATATAATTTAGAACATAATATATAATTATTTAGTTTATAATAATTCTATTTAGTTCATTTATTCCCTTATTGATAAGTTATTATATAGAATTTTTTGTTCCAGAGTGTTCATTTTCTTTATTTTCATAATCAGTTAACTTTTTCGTAGTTAATGGAGTTCATGAAGAATGGACGTAAAACTCCAGAATTGAATTTTCATATTTATGATCATACATAGGTTTTAGTGGTCATTTATATAACTTGGTTACATGGAATTAGGATGAATTATTATATCTAACTTTAATGATAACAGTTTCAATTAATTTGTGGGTTTTGATTACAACGAACTCAATTTTCTTTATAACTTAATACCATTTGTAAAAAGAGATTAAAAAACCTTAAATAGGGTATACTAAATATATAATAATATTATTCAGCCCTAAAAATAATAATTTGGTGACCATAATTGAGGATGATAATAGAAATCGAAAGCCCATCTTCCTTGAATGTGGTAAATTGACACATCTCAGATGGTGTTTTTGCTACTAGTATAAAACAAGGTAAAAGGGAGAGATGATGATAACTTATTCCAATATCATGAAAAAATTAAATTAATTATAAGGTACTAGAGTCATCAAAAAAAATTTATAAGGAGAGGTAATAGAAAAAAACAAATGAACATGAAAGGAAAGACAAAGAATAGAAAAGAGGAATTTACCTCTTGAACCAAACATCCTTGAGAGCCTCTTTAAGGGAGAGGTTTTGGTATTTTTATGAGACAAGGGTTTCTGGATGTGGGAGAGGAGGTTGGGAGGATATTTTTACGGAATATTGAGAAGGAAAGTGGCTTGAGAGGAGTGAAGAGAAGGGGTAGTGAGATGGGGTTTTCATAGTAGAGGAGAGATGGGATTTCTTAATATAAAAATCATTAATTTATTATTTCCCCACAAGACAAGGAATAGTGAGTCTTCATTGACCAAGAATAATAACTTCATCATGTGAGTTCGAACCAAGTGGGCTTACATCACTTGTGATGTCATGAATAGTGTATTTAACTGATATATGATATTTTACCATATTTCACTATTCATAAAAAAATCAAGTATTTCAGAAAAATTCAAAAAATTCACCCCAGCCATTTATCGATATGTAGAATCTAAAAATGAAGTCCATTTTTCAAAAAAAATTAATATGATTAATTTAATATTTAGTTAAAATCATAATTTATTCTAAAAACAACAGTTTCAAAATATTCTTTTACTTATTCCAAAGAATAGGAATATCATACTTTCACATGAATATTGTTTATATACTATCATAGGTAAGGTACCTATTAATTAGTGTATATTACTATTCAAAAGGGTATGTAACTATTCATAAGGGTATGTTACTATTCACCAAAAATTAAGATTTCTTATTAGAATCCAAATAACAAACTGATTGCAAATGTCTATGCAAGATTTTCGAAATTCACATGACATAAGTGACAAACTTATGTTAAGGGTCACATAGCACTTTGTAGGTAATTATGTTGTGATTTCATAAAATTATGAAGTATTTATATGAAAAGAATTTCCATTGAAAAATATTGGGTCATTACAGTGTTAGTACGACTGAGTTGCTCCTCTAGAACCAGGGTGATAACATGTTCTTGAAAATATATTCTCCGCCTTTTTGGCCCGCCTGAGGGGGCTGGGTCTCCTGGACTTTAGATGGTGTCTTAGAAATAAGGTCCTCGTCAGTAGGAGGAGGTCTGGTTGTCCAGTGTCAGCGACAATGTTCTCTGGAGGGGCCCCGTAATTAGGACCCCTATGTTGTTGAGATTATGTTTTCAGAATCGACTTCATCTGCCTCTACAAGTTAAGGGAGTTACTCGTTGTAACTTTCTGGGGAAAGGATCCCAAAATGGGTTGATATAACCACTGAGGATGCCTTCTACTAGGTTGTCGGTCTCGGTTGAGGAGGCCATTGGCGGACCTTCGCATACCGGAGGGATTGCCTCATGGACTCCAGTGTTGGGAGAGTACCATTTTGGTTTTACTATTTGATCAACGTGTTGGATACCCGGTGTTGAATACACTGGGCAGGCGAGCAGGTCTTTCTCTTCATTGGGTCCCCAGCTGCCTACGAGATCATTGATGTGCATGTCTCCATCAGTCGTCGGGATGTCATTTGGATCGAAGGTTGCTCTACGAAAACCAGTAATATACATATATGACATGCAGAAAGGAAAATCCTGTCAAAGTAGCATTATTTTAAAAATGTTCATATATGATGATTCGGCTTGGCCCCCTTCCCCCTTTTTTCTATTTTGGGGATAAGGGGCTTGAGTGAGGTAAGGCTGGCACCTTGGATAAGGATTCACGTAGTGTTCACCATTTTTGTTCCACATCCGAGGTGGCAACTTTTGCATGTACCAAGGAGAAAAAAAAGGGATGACGTGCAATGTACTTTTGTCTTTTATCATTGGGGTAGAACCACCACCTGGGTTAAGGATTCACGTCGGGTTCACTATTTTTGATCTGACACCGAGGTGGCAGGTTTTGTGCATACTGGGACAAAAAATGGGTCGACATTCAATGTCCTTTTTTATTTTATCATTGTGGTATAAACTCCACATTGTTTAAGGATTCACATTCGGTTAACCATTTTTGTTTCGCCTCTAAGGTGGCGCATTTCGGGTGATGGTGAAATTGTCCGATGAGGATCATCACCCATCCCTGTTTCTAGAGATGCTTTCTGGTTAAATTCAACATTTCTATTGTTTTGACCCATTCTGCATCACTATACTTTAGATGAAGGTTTGATTAACCCCATTGGGAATGGGAAATTCACCCCTTTATGATTGCAAAGGAGATTCCATAGTCAGTCAGTCCCAGCGGGTGATTGTAGGGGGTCAAGTGCCTGTGTAATTGGTCCTCCTCAGGTATAACTTCCTCAGATGGTCTCCAACAGGTTTATTTGTGGAGCCAGAAACACCCAACAACCCTGGTATCCATGATTCATGGACATTCTTTCCAAATTCCGGTGATCATTGATTGATGATTAGCCTATGACACTTGAGGACACTATTGGTCAAGAGGATGGGAAGTCAGGTTCACCACACCCTTCCAAGGGAGTATTATTGCAAGGTCTAGGACTCTCTTATATATTTAATTCATGTTTATGTGTTCGTGAATCCTTGGTTCATTCCCAAACAGTGGGTCCATGAGCTACCCATGGTTTTCAAGATCGTCGTAGGCATACATATTTTTGATGCTACGGAGGTACGGATAACATGAGCCATACAATAAGGTTCTCATGAGTATATCATCATCCATGGGGGATGGAAGGTAATTTGATGTTGGGGTCAGACCAATAATATGGTTTTCATATATATCCTCAAGAGAGGAATCAGAACCCATGTAGTTCAGATTGAATGGGTATTAGGCCTAGAAGCTACCCATTTGAGGGAGCATGGTTGGTTAAGCCCTTTTGGGATGGGCACCCACTTGAGATCAGGACTTCGGGTATGCATCCTATGTATCCTAATTTGATCAGGAATCAGATTTCTCAAAGTTCAGAGTTGTTGGGGATTACACATATAAGCTTCCCATTTTATGAGACATGATTGGGTGGACCCTTTGTTGTAGGGAACCCATTTGAGATCGGGCCTTCAGGTATGCATCATACATATCTTGATTCTATCAGGAATCAAAGTTCTAATAGTTTTGAATTTTTTGGATGTTGTAATCATCACAAACCTCTAAGACCATGTGTTTCATGATAGGTGGGAGAAACAAGAGGATGCTAGCGATCCAAACAATCACTTTTTTCCTCTCTTGTTTGTGGGAGAGGGAGAGACTATGGAGGATGAGGCCAGAGCGACCGTGCGAGAGGGCGTGGAGCGATGGACCTTTCAATGTGAAATAAAATTAAATGTCATGCAGCTTGACCTCAGAAGATTGGGGAATTACCCTAGTGGGAGGGCCCCATAATACGTTCTGGGAAAGGGGAGGTGCTTCGTCCTCATCAAAGGAGAAGAGAATATAACTCCTTTGATTGATCACTATTCCCCATTGAATGGAAAAGTAAGTGATCACCCTTAATCCCTAGAATGGGGAGGCTCGCATTATCATCCCATGGTTGGACTCCAGGTTACCATGGGAATGTAGACCCATGGACATTTCTAAATCCCAAACCAGTGGGGGTAGATCATTCATGACTCCACTTACAATGGGTATGTAGACACAAAGTGGTGCACTGATGCACCCGATGGTTTGATCATATGGGTCTGGTGGATTTGGAGGGGACTATGGCCTGATGCTAGAGGACCATTTTTTGGAGGGATTATGGAGGACTAGATTGTAGTAGAGTGGTGAGGTTGGAACCGGAGTAAATAATACCCAAAACACCCCATTCTACGTACTTATTTCTTATGTGGGATGGGGGAGGCTCTGCATACCGTAGTGGGTATGTGGGCAGAGGGGCCATTTTCATACTAATGAGGGACACGAGCATGGGTATAAGACACCACGTACCACAGTGGTATGTGGTCAATCATGCGGCTTTGGGTTCCATCTGTGTACTGATGCATTATGCGGCAGCAGAATAAGTATGCATAGTAGTACAATACGTGGAGCACCATATAGAAGGAATGTATGTGGGATTATTATTCACATAGAATTCATCCGCGATAATTATGTGGTTCGTGGTTAACCAATTAGCTTCAAGGTTCTATTATTATTATTATTTACTTCCCCCATGTCACGACCCGTCCTCAGGGCCCGTGCCGTGACTACCCCAAGCCCGCCATCCATAGGCCAGGGGTTGGCGACTAGCACCAAGGCGTAAATCCCGGTAAAAAGGGAAGACATTTCCTTTGTAAAGTAAACAAACACCACAGAGAAAGAAATCAATATAAGTAAACACTAATTAAAAATAGAGTACAACTGTAAGTACGGAAAGTAAGTGGGCCAGTATAAAAACCCAAGCTGAATACAACTGGAAAGGGAAAAGCAGCAACTGAAAGGTAAAGCGGCAATGACGAGCTGTCCACTGGGAATCCCACATGAAGGGTGGGTACAGAAAGCCTCCACTGCTCCTCAGGTCCAGCCTACCGCTCCAAGTACGTCCCGCCCAGTGGTCCACCTCCAGGTACCGTCCTGCTCCGCAAGCCTCCACCACGATCAGCGCTCTCCATCGTCTGCAACCAACACAACGTAGTGCGGGAATAGCCTGTGCAGGGGTGAGTATAAGCTACTCAGTAGGGACCCCGAGACCCCCGAAGGTCTCCAAAAATACACAAAGGATAAACCAAAAAGGAAAGATACAATCACGAAGTAACATCCGACATTTCTTAGGTATATGCCCATACATAAACCTAAGTCATCAATTCTCATTCGGCTCCAACATCCGAGCCCAAGTACAACCCAGTCCACACAGGAAAGCTAACATATTCCACACAGGAAGAAAAACGTAATCCACACAGGATAGCACAACACAATCCACATAGGAAAGAAAAACGTAAATCCACACAGGATAGCACAACACAGTCCACACAAGAAAGTAAAACAGGATTCAGCTCACACAGGTATACTTCTTCGAAAGATGATAGAGATGATCACTGATCCATCTAAGTCTTCGGACCCACAAAGGATCGATAGGTACTAACCCCCGTAATGACCCACACAGGATCAGACCCACACACAATCTGTAGGCGCTGGCTCACACAGAACCGCTGAGCGCTGACCCGCACAGGATTGGACCCACACAGGATCGGTAGCACTGATCCACATAGGACCGCTGAGTGTTGTAGTCGTCGTTGTCGAATCCACTGAGGATCTCTGCACAGTCGTCGTCGTCATAGTAGCAGTCGCAGCCAGCTCTAGGGTTCCCGCACACAGCAAGCTCATCCGGGAGGGTCCGCTCCATGAGCCGAGAGGCTGATACATCAAATGACACATATTCCATAGTTGATGCATCCAAAAGTTCTGTATCTTCAATAGGAACTCAACGTCGCAGACGACGCATCAATCGGACGCCCGGTCTGAGAGTTATTAGATTTTTCGTCCCAGGGGCCCAGTTGATTTTATGAAAAAACCAATCCGACCGTACTCCACCTATGTCCAAACCTCGTGCGGAGTAAGCCAAAATATCCTTCTCAATAAGAGAAAACCAACAAAGTTGACGGCACATCATTCGGACGTCCGGAGCTTAAGATATGAGAGTTTCCGCTCTGAGGGCCCGGTTGGCATCGTGTACGAACCAACCCGGCCGAACCCAAAGTATTCCAAAACCTTGAGTGCGAAAAACCTAAATGACCGTATCGATTCAAAGATCACATCGCAACTGACGGTGCGTCGATCGGAGGTCCGTAGCCCAAGTTATGGGCAAAAGACCGAAGAAGGTCCGAAAACAGGGGTTTCGGGCCCGGACCGACCCGGCCCGAGACCCCCCGGTCGGCCTGGCCTGGGCGCAGCGCACTGGCCAGCTCGGCCAACGGCTGAGCCGTTTCCAGGGGGGGCGCCTTCCCCCCTGGTGTAACCGCGGCCCCCCATTTATTGGGGCCGTTTTGTAGGCCGGCCGGGGGAATTAATTCCCCCGGTTTCTCTTTGTCCGGCCGGCCCGCACCGGCCGACCGGTTCTACCGACAAGGACCAGTAACGGCCTGTCCTTCCTCCATTACCGACACAAGCGGCCCGAAACCGGCCGCCGGTCACCCTGCTCCGCCGCGGCCCGGAACCGGCCGCAGCTCGGTTCGTCCAGCGCGGTGCGACGGCACCGCGCCCCTCCGCCGCGGCCCCGCTCCGGCCGCGGCGTCTCCAGTTTTCTTCGACGCGGCATGACTGTTTCGCATCCTTGTTCATCTTTACGGCACGGCGCGATGACGTCACGTCTTTGTTCAACTTCACGGCGCGGGGCGACGGCGTCGCCTCCTTGTTCAACTTCATGGCGTGGCGCGACGGTGCTATGCATTACTTGCCATGCGATTCCCACGTGGTGTGACGACACCATGCCATTCCGTTCCATCCACAAAGAATCAAACATGGATAAAGGAGGGTGGGGTCGGTCGTGTTTGTGCGGTCCGGCCCCCTCTTGTTAATCGGTATCATTTGGTCGTATATCCACGAAGAATGACAAACTAGAAATCATGAACGAAAATAATTAAATAAACCCCTACTGTGATAAAAGAGATGACGAACGTCAGTGTCGCGAAGCGAGGATTGGAAGACGTTGACTGAGATTTCATCGTAGAAAACCGTCATGTAAGAGACGTCACGGAAGAAGAACGTCGTGGAAGAAGACGTCGAGTTGTGGGTCGGTGTCGCGGAAGACGGTCTCCGAGGGCTCGGTGCCCCACGTCGAAGATCGTTCGTTCTTCGCGTTCTTCGTCAAAGAGAAAGAAGAACTCATGACTTCCTTAGCTTTTTTTCTCCAAGGATCTCAAACAACTAAACACACCAACCCAATAAAATATGTTCTTAACTTATTTTATTAACTCATCAAGGTTTTTGAAATTCACGAGTTTGAATTTCAAAAACTCACATTTAACTCACTACATTAATGTCATAAGTTAATAAACATAAGTTAACAAAATTAATGGTGAGTTGAGGTGGGTTAGAGGATATGAAGGGGTTGGGTTTGTGTGGGCCCCACCACCCTCATAACCTCCCAAGGGAGGTTGGGTAGTTACCCAACTTCCATTCCATGGAATATACACTTAGAGTAAAAATAAAAATTGTTGTTAAATTTTTATTTTTAACTTCCACAATTTTTATCAACTTCTCTCGTGTAAACACAACTCCGGATTAAGCGTTCCTACGCAAATACCGGTGCTGTGGTTCCATCGGTGCCCTCGTAATTCGATTCCGAGCACTGGTTCAAATGATAGGAACTCCCGCTCGTTCGTTCACTGAACGTACCCGAGCTAAACTTCGGATAGAAATTATGGGCACACCGGGCCTCGGAATCAAGTGCTGTCTAAAACTCCGTTCTTGTAAAAATAAAAAGAAAAATAAGAAAAAATTTCCCTTGAATTTTACGGGTCTTTACATTACTCCCACCTCAGGGATTTACGTCCCTGTAAAGATACATCGAAAACTAGGGAAACAAATGAGGGTACTGAGCACGCATCTAAGCCTCCCGCTCCCAAGTGTTCTCCTGGAGGTTCCCGTGCTTCCATCTGATGCGCAATAGAGGAATCGACCATCCACGTAGGACCTGCTCCTATCGATCCTCGATCTCCACTGCGACCTCCGCAAAAGTTTCCCCATCATCAACGTCAAGCTCCCCATGGTCAATGATGTGCGTCGGGTCGTGCACGTATCTCCTCAGCTGAGATACGTGGAAGACGCCGTGCACCTGGTGCAACTGAGGTGGTAGAGCTAGGCAATAAGCCACCACGCCAATCCTGCTGAGGACCTGGAATGGTCCGATTAAGCTTGGAGACAACTTTCCGCCTTGGCCAAATCTCTGTATTCCACGTCGTGGTGAGACACACAAGAAGACGTGGTCACCATCCTCGAACTCTAGTGGCCTCCGCCTCCTGTCAGCATATGACTTCTGCCAGCTCTGAGCTATCCTCATCTGCTCCTGGATGACCTGGAGCTTCTCTGTCATGGCCTGGACCATCTCCGGTCCCACAAGTGTTGACTCCCCAGGGTCTGTTCAGCATAAAGGAGATCTACAAGGTCGGCCGTACAACGCCTCGTATGGTGCCATCCCGATGGTGGAGTGGTATCTGTTGTTGTATGCGAACTCCAACAAGGGTATGTGGTCCTCCCAGCTGCGACCAAAGTCGAGGACACATGCGCGGAGAATGTCCTCGAGAGTCTGAATGGTCCTCTCCGTCTGACCATCCGTCTGAGGGTGAAAGGCAGTGCTCAGACGTAGCTGCATCCCGAACGCCTCCTGCAACCCCTTCCAAAGCCGGGAAGTAAAGTGAGAATCTCGATCGGAGACGATAGATGATGGCACACTGTGAATCCAAACAATCTCCTGAACGTAGAGACGTCACAATCTCTCCACTGAGACCTGATCTCTGATGGGTAAGAAGTGAGCCGACTTGGTGAGTCGGTCGACAATCACCCTGATGGAGTCGTGACCTCTAGAAGTGCGTGGAAGTCCAGTCACAAAGTCCATAGATATCTTGTCCCACTTCCACTCCGGGACCTCCAAGGGCTGTACCAAGCCTGCTGGTACCTAATGCTCTGCCTTCACCTGTTAGCAGGTGAGGCATCGAGAAACGAACTCCGCCACAACCTTCTTCATGCCTAGCCACCAGTGTTGTCGTCTAAGATCCTGGTACATCTTCGCCACTCCGAGATGTACCGCCAAAGGAGAAGTGTGAAACTCTCTCAACACCTCATCCCATAAAGAAACTGGTACCAAGGTACGTCCTCTGAAAAGGATGTCGTGCTCTGCTCCAAAGGAGAAGCCATCATGTGCATGTCCTGAGGATATCTGTGCACGCCGCGTCTCACAATAAGCGTCTCCACGCTGTGCCTCTCTGACCCGCTGCAGTAGTGGAGGGGTGACTGTGAGAGACTGAAGGAAGGATGTTCCATCTCTATCCACAAAGGATATCCGCAAAGTGGCTAGCTGCTATGTCGCCTCCTCGAGTAGCTGAATTCCCGTCCTCCTACTGAGAGCATTGGCTACTACATTCCCCTTCCCAGGAGGATAGAATCTCTCAAAGTCATAGTCCTGGAGTAACTCAAGCCACCGCCGCTGTCTCAGGTTTAGGTCCTTCTGAGAGAAGATGTACCTGAGACTCTGATGGTCAGAAAAGACTGTAAAGCACTCGCCCATCAGATAGTGTCGCCATGTCTTCAGAGCGAAGACCAATACTGCTAACTCCAGGTAATGGGTAGCGTAGTTCTGCTCATGAGGCCTCAACTGACGTGATCCATAGGTGATCACTGCCTGCTCCTACATCAGGACACATCCGAGTCTGGTCCCTAATGCATCACAGTAGACTACGCACCCTACTCCCTCCTTAGGCAACCTCAAGATAGGTGCGCTGGTCAATCTCTGTCTCAGCTCCTGGAAGCTCTGCTGGTATCTGTCTGACCACAAAAAGGGTTTCCCCTTCTTCGTCAAAGATAAGAGTGGTGACACAACTCTGGAGAAGTCTGGCATGAATCTCTGGTAGTATCCAGCTAGTCCCAAGAAACTCCGCACCTCCGTTATGCTCCTTGGTGGTTCCCAAGCTAGCACTGCCTCAATCTTCGCAGGATCCACTGCAACTCTCGCCTCAGAGATGACGTGTCCCAAGAAGTGGACCTCGCGTATCCAGAACTGACACTTCGAGATCTTACCATAATGCTGATGCTCTCAGAGTGTGTCTAGTACAACCCGCAAGTGGTAGGCGTGCTCCTCCTCAGTCGTCGAGTAAATCAAAATTTCGTCGATGATGACCACGAGAAATCGATCAAGGTATGGCTGAAAGATCTTGTTCATGAGGGACATGAACACTGTTGGAGCATTGGTCATGCCGAAGGGCATAACCAAGAACTCATAGTGGCCATACCGACATCTGATGGTTGTCTTCTGCACGTCCTCGTCTCGAACTCTGAGCTGATGATAGCTTGACCTGAGGTCTATCTTCGAGAACCACCGTGCTCCCTTGAGCTGATCGAAGAGGTCATAAATCCTCTGTAGCGGATACTTGCTCCTCATTGTCACCTGTTTCAGGCGACGATAGTCGACACAAAGTCGCAAGCTCCCGTCTGCCTTCTTGGAGAACAAAATCGGGGAAGCCCAGGGTGAAACACTGGGTCGGATGAACCCCTTGCCCTGTAAGTCCTCCAACTGTACCCGCAGCTCTCGAAGCTCGGTGGGGGCCATCCGATATGCTAGAGTCGATATCGGGACTGTCCCGAGGTACATGTCAATATAAAAGTCTACCTCTCTGCGATGAGGTTTCCCTGGAACGTCGTCGGGGAAGACGTCTGCATACTGATCCACCACTGCAGGAAAAACAGGACTCTGCACATCAACTGCTCCTAGGATGAGTCTAGCCAACTGATGAGTGATGGGTTGTCCTCTCCTCTGCGAGAGTCCATCCTGTGCTGAAAAGTCTCCCTTCTCGCCGGTAAAGGTGAACCTGCTCCCGTCGGTGCGTACACATCGCACCTTGCGCCTAATACAGTCAATCTGTGCATGGACCGTAGACAACCAATCCATGCCCAAGATGACATCGTAAGGCCTCGACGTTGCTACAAGAAGATCCCAGCCGAAGCTCTCGCCTCCTAGAGTAAGCTCACACTGCCGGCACCAGTGCGTAATCATCGAGTCTGCTCCCGTAGGAGTCTCTAGCCGTAAGGATCGAGCCAACGACTATGTCAGAATCTCCGAGCTCCGAATAAGGGCAGCGGCTATGAAAGAGTGACTCGTTCCTGTGTCTATGAGAACTGCAGCAAGGGAGTAATAGACAAAGATAGTACCTCGAATCATCTCAGGCGCACTGTGGTCATAGGCCTCCGCTGCCTGGAGCTGTGGCTGTCTCTGTCCGCCAGCTCCCTGTGGTCGGGGTGGACCTCCTGGTGGTGGTGGTGGTAAAGCCTCAAAGCGTCGCCCACCACCTGCTGCTCGTGTAGCTCCCCTGCCTCGTCCGCCTTCTCCCTGCGGACCGCCACGGTCGACCCTCTGCCTCTGCCTCGGTGGTCCCTCAACCGTATGCTGCTCCTTGGCACGGCGGGTTGGACAATCACGAGCCATGTGGCCCTGCCCGCCACATGAGTAGCACTACCTGCCTCTCGAAAGACTGGCTCCACGCTGTGTGCCCCGCACTGCTGAGCCAGTGTCCTGAGGTCGTCTTCCTGAGGGTCTGGTCTTCCAGGACCGATGAGTCATCCATCGACTGCCTGCTGTAGAAGACTCTGCTACGTGCCGCCCTACGGTGGGTCTCGGCGCTGGTGTAGACTCAGCAAGAAAACTCTCGATCAAAAGGGCTCGCTCCAGTACTCCTGTCTGAGTCGGAATGCTGAGGGAGAACATTGATGCCTTGATCTCGTATCTCAATCCCTGCTCAAAGGTCCGGTCCCGGAAGAATGGGTCTCGTACCATGTCTGTAGAGTAGCACGAGAGATCGGTAAATCTCGCCGAGTACTGGGTGACCGTCATTTTGCTCTGCCGCAGCTGAAGAAGCTCCTGAATGCGCACCGCACAGAGGGTGGTTGGGACGAACTCAGAATGGAAGAGGCTCTCAAAATCCTTCTAGAGAAGAGATGCCTCATCGTGCACCTGGAGCATCAAGCTCCACCATCTGCATGCTGCTGCGTGTAGTAGGCTCGCTGTGAGGATCACCATGAGGTCTGCTGGTGTCCTCACTAACCTGAAAACTCTCACCACTACTTCCAGCCAGTCCTCAGCTGCCTGGGGGTCCGTCTCCCCGCGGAACCTGGGCGCTCGCTGGCGCTGGAACTCATGCAGTGCACTAAGGCGACGTGCATTGTCATCGGCTGGGGCTGGAAGCATCGGTGGCTCGGCAGGTAGAGCTACCGCCGGTGCCACTACTGACAAAGGGCCCTACACCGAGGCCTCGTCGCTCGGTGGGCTGTCATCACGCTCAACTCTCAGAACCCTAGCTGGCTGCCATCGTGGGGGCATCCTGAAAAGGAAACAGGTGCGCCACGGTCAGAACAGTATACCTGGCGAGCTGATACAAAGTAATCACAAAGATAAATTGAAACACACATGCAATCAATGTTTTCGTCCATTAAGTCGGAAATTAGAAGTCAGGGTCCTGGTGTACGGATACGTCGGCCGCCGCACTAACACTGGAATCCCTGGACTGATAACCACACCCACTATGCTAAACACAATTGCTTCACATACAAAAGATCAGAGCACACGGTAGAACTGAACTCCTCTGATACCAATTTGTTACGACCCGTCCTCGGGGCCCGTGCCGTGACTACCCCAAGCCCGCCTTCGATAGGCCAGGGGTTGGAGACTAGCACCATGGGGTAAATCCCGGTAAAAAGGGAAGGCATTGCCTTTGTAAATTAAACAAACACCACAGAGCAAGAAATCAGTAGAAGTAAACACTAAGTAAAACCAGAGTACAACTGTAAGTGCGGAAAGTAAGTGGGCCAGTATACAAACCCAAGCTGAAAGTAAAGTACAACTGGAAAGGGAAAAACAGCAACTGAAAGGTAAATCCGCAACGACGAGCTGTCCACTGGGAATCCCACCTGAAGGGTGGGTACAGAAAGCCTCCACTGCTTCTCGGGTCTAGCCTACCGCTCCGAGTACGTCCCGCCCAGTGGTCCACCTCCAGGTACCGTCCTGCTCCGCAAGCCTCCACCACGATCAGCGCTCTCCGTCGTCTGCAACCAACACAACGTAGTGCGGGCATAGCCCGTGCAGGGGTGAGTATAAGCTACTCAGTAGGGACCCCGAGACCCCCGAAGTTCTCCCAAAATCCCCAAAGGATAAACCACAAAGTAAAGATACAATCACGAAGTAACATCCGACACTACTTAGGTATATGCCCATACATATACCTAAGTCATCAATTCTCATTCGGCTCCAACATCCGAGCCCAAGTACAACCCAGTCCACACAGGAAAGCAAACGTATTCCACACAGGAAGCAAAATGTAATCCACACAGGATAGCACAACACAATCCACATAGGAAAGCAAAATGTAAATCCACACAGGATAGCACAACACAGTCCTCATAGGAAAGTAAAACATGATTCAGCTCACACAGGTATATTTCTTCGAAAGACGATAGAGATGATCACTGATTCATCTAAGTCATCGGACCCACAAAGGATCGATAGGTACTAACCCCCACAATGACCCACACAGGATCAGACCCACACACGATCTGTAGGCGCTGGCTCACACAGAACCACTGAGCACTGACCCACATAGGATCAGACCCACACAGGATCGGTAGCACTGATCCACATAGGATCGCTGAGTTCTGTAGTCGTCGTCGTCGAATCCACTGAGGATCTCTGCACAGTCGTCGTCGTCACAGTAGTAGTCGCAGCCAGCTCTAGGGATCCCGCACACAGCAAGCTCGTTCGGGAGGGTCCGCTCCACGAGCCGAGAGGCTGATACATCAACTGACACATCGTCCAGAGTTGATGCATCCAAAAGTTCCGTATCGTCAATAGGAACTAAACGTCGCAGACGGCGCGTCAATCGGACGCCCGGTCTGAGAGTTATTGGATTTTTTGTCCCAGGGGCCCAGTTGGTTTTTAAGGCAAAACCAACCCGATCGTACTCCACCTGCGTCCAAACCTTGGGCGGATTAAGACAAAAGATCCGTCTCACTAAGAGAAAACCAACAAAGTCGACGGCACGTCATTCGGACGTCCGGAGCTTAAGCGTTTCCGCTCTGAGGGACCGATTGGTTTCGTGTACGAACCAACCCGGCCAAACCCAAAGTATTCCAAAACCTTGAGTGCGAAAAACCGAAATGACCGACTTGATTCAAGGATTGCATCGCAACTGACAGTGCGTCGATCAGAGGTCCGTAGCCCATGTTATGGGCAAAAGACCGAAGACGGTCCGAAAACGGGGGTTTCGAGCCCGGACGGAGACCCCCCGGTCAGCCCGAACCGGGTCAACCCACCCCGGGTCCGGGTCGGCCTGGCTCAGCGCGGCGCGGTGCGGCCTGGTTTGGGTGTGGCCCGGCCTGACGGACCGGCCAGGTGGCCGGCCCGGCCTGGGCACAACACGCTGGCCAGCTCGGGCAACTGCCGAGCCGTTGGCAGGGGGGCGCCTGCCCCCCTGGTGTAACCGCGGCCCCCCTATTTATGGGGGCCGTTTTGTAGGCCAGACGGGGGAATTAATTCCCCCGGTTTCTCTTTGTCCAGCCGGCCCGCACCGGACGGCCGGTTCTGCCGACAAGGACCGGCGACGGCCGGTCCTGCCTCCATCGCTGACACCCGGCGGCCCGGAACCGGCCGCCGATCACCCTGCTCCGCCGCGGCCCGGAACCGGCCGTGGCTTGGTTCGTCCGGCGCGGTGCGACGGCACCGCGCCCCTCCTTCGCGGCCTCGCTCCGGCCATAGTGTCTTCGGTTTTCTTCGACGCGGCGCGACGGCGTCGCGTCCTTGTTCATCTTCACGGCGCGGTGCGACTGCGTCGTATCCTTGTTCAACTTCACGACGCGGCGCGATGGCGTCGCGTCCTTGTTCAACTTCACGGAGCGGCGCGACGGCGCCACGCATTACTTTCCATGCGATTCCCACATGGTGCGATGGCACCACGCCATTCTGTTCCATCCAAAAAGATTCAAACAAGGATAAAGGAGGGGGGGTTGGCCGTGTTTGTGCGGTACGACCCCCTCTTGTTAATCGGTATCATTTGGTTGTATATCCACGAAGAACGAAAAACTAGAAATCACGAACGAAAATAATTAAATAAACCCCTACATTGATAAAAGAGATGACGAACATCGGCATCGCGAGGCGAGGATTCGAAGACGTTGACGGAGATTTCGTCGTGGAAAACCATCGCAGAAGAGACATCGCAGAAGAAGAACGTCGTGGAAAAAGGCGTCGCGTCGCGGGTCGGTGTCGCGGAAGACGGTCTCCGAGGGCTCGATGCTCCACGTCGAAGATCGTTCGTTCTTCGCGTTCTTCGTTAAAGAGAATGAAGAACTCAAGACTTTCTTAGATTTTTTTCTCCAAGGCTCTCAAACAAATAAACACACCAACCCAATAAAATAAGTTCTTAACTTATTTTATTAACAGATCATGGTTTTTGAAAATCAAGAGTTTGAATTTCAAAAACTCACATTTAACTCACTACATTAATGTCATAAGTTAATAAACATAGGTTAACAAAATTAATGGTGAGTTGAGGGGGGTTAGAGGATTTGAAGGGGTGGGGTTCATGTGGTCCCCACCACCCTCATAACCTCCAAAGGGAGGTTGGGTAGTTACCCAACTTCCATTCCAAGTATTATACACTTAGAGTAAAAATAAAAATTGTTGTTAAATTTTTATTTTTAACTTCCATAATTTTTAACAACTTCTCTCATGTAAACACAACTCCGGATTAAGCGTTCCTAAGAAAATACCGGCGCTGCGGTTCCATCGGTTCCCTCAGAATTCGATTCCGAGCACCGGTTCAAAAGATAGGAATTCCCACTCGTTCGTTCACTGAACGTACCCGAGCTAAACTTCAGATAGAAATTCCGGGCACACCTGGCCTTGGAATCAAGTTCCGTCTGAAACTGCGTTCTTGTAAAATTTTAAAGAAAATTAAGAAAAAATTTCCCTTGAATTTTACGGGTCTTTACACCCTATTTTATGGTTCGTGGTGGTATGTACCTATGAAGAATGTGGTTAGCAATTCATGCTTCATTGATGATTCAATAATGAAGCCGGAATCTTCTTCGAACTCTTTCTTCCAACCTCTAAGTCCCCTTCAATATTTCGGAATCCATCTTGTCATCCTCCTCCTCAATTCATTATGTACTCCTTTTATAGAGAATCAGGGAAATCGTATCTATGGGCATGCAGAAACATTTATGGAAGACCATGAAGAGATATTTTGACCAATGGAAGTCTTGGTCAATTCGTGGTTTGAGGAGGCTACGATTCACGATCATGGTTCAAAAAACCCTATTGGTTTGCTTCGACTGTGAACTAATGACTTCGTGGAATGGTACATGGAAGGACTTCATGCGCACAATTCCTTCGGCGACATGATTAATGGTCCAGTGTGTTCGTTGGCCATCGCTCGACATGCCAGCGGTCCGTGGATCGTTCCGCATACCTGTTGGCTTGCGATCCAGGTGTTCCATGAACCTTTCCTAGTGATTGTACATGGGCCACTTGAAATTATTGGAAAACATAAATTCCTTAAAGTTTTAGTTGAAATATTTAACTCAATTTGATACCATTCACCTTGCTAGAATTTTAGGAGTACTTACTTCCTTCTGTAAAGTGATTGTGGGGGTATTTTCTTCCCTTGGGGTAATTTTCCAAACCCTACAATTTCATAATGGTTGACCTTTGAAAATGATTCCTAGGGTGTCTGTGAGTGAGGATAAAGAACATTTAAATAACATGTGTTGACATGTGTGAATAGTCATCAGTTTGATAATTGGCCCTATGGGGGTAATAGCCCGTGGTGTGCTAGGATGGAAACCAAGGTATTTTAGTAGAGCTATAGGGTAAGATGAATAGTTTCATAGCCTAGGTAGGTTGTTCCATGAAACATAATATAGTGTTATTATTTGTTAATGAATTTCTTATATATTATTCATTGATTTCATGGGGCTATAATATCGAAATCATGTTAACTATTTAATTGGATTTTTATTTTAAATATAAAAATATATTAAGGGTTTTTTTGTTAATTCAACTCCATTAATTAAGTTATAATTTTTATTTTGAAAATTGTTTTACAATATTGGTTTCTTCCACCATATAATTTTTGTACTTGGTAATTTTCCTTCTTTTATGATGAAAATTTATTTTCAATTGTAAGATTCTACATTGATAAATTTATTTCTCAAAAATATATCATTATTGAGAATAATTCATATCCTTCTTAATGATGTTTTCTCTTCCACGTATATATTTTACATTCCCACCAATGTTAAACTTTATATACCTAAACCTAATTATGTGTGTTCTATTATGGTCTTCATATTTCCACTATCATTTTTAAAAAATTATGTTTAGTTACTCTTTATAAAATAATGTTTTTCAAAACAATTATTCGAAATACTAATTTTTTTTCCATCCTTCCAAAATAAATTTTTTTTTACCATACACTCCATATTTATTTCTAATAAACATTATTTCTTATATAAGGATACATTATTGATGATTATTTATATAAGTAAATTTTTTCCAATGTATTTATATCCCCTTTTTCATAAAATTTTGTCTTTTTTAAGGATCTATTATTGAAGATTCATTTTAAAAATTAAGGTTTTAAAAAATGTTTTAAATTATTTATTTTTAAACCATTATTGATCTCTCAAGGATTAATTATTTAGATTTCATTCCAAATAATAATTATTAAAATTCCTTCAGAAAATGACTTTTCAAAATTTCCCCTAACTTCTCCTTTTATGATAATGATAAAAATATTTTTTTATGGATTATCGTCTATTTACTATTTATTTATTAAAGAATTATTTCCATTGAATTTATTTTTCATGAACCATAGTATTAATATTCATAGTAAATACTCTTTTGTGGTGATTGAATTTTTTGGTATCAAAATTTTTACATTTCTGAGGTCAAATTTGTTGATACCATCTTGAAAAGTTGCGAAACCCATTTTTTATTCCATGGGTTCTTTATAATATCATGAATGAGTCATTCCATGGATTATATTTTTTTAATATTTATCTATAAAGGAATTATTTCCATGGAATTTATTTTTCATGAACCACCCTATAAATATGCTTTGTAAATACTCTTTTGGGGTGATTTAGTTTTGTAGAATCTACTTTTTTACATTTCTAGGTCAAATTTGGTGAGACCATATTTAAATGTTGTGAAAACCATTTTTCATTCCATGGGTTATTTATAATATCATGAATGAATAATTTCAAGTGTAATGTATAATTATAGCTGATTATTTGTGGGATCCTATATCACCCTCCAATACAATGGTTAATGATTTATATCTCATGATAAAATGAAGTTTTTCATGGTTATAATTGTTGTTCAGTTGTGATACTATTGTCGTGTGAAAGTATAATTGTGATTAATATATTGTCACAATGTTTTTCATTGGTATAATTAAGGTTTATCTATGATTAAAAGGTTTTGGATGAGAATAATTACAGTTTATTTGTGATTACAAGGTTGTGTGTGAGTATAATTGTGGTTAATCTATTCCAACAAGTTTGTGTGTGGGATAATTTCAGTTTAGGTATGCTGAAAAGTATGTGTATGTACCTAATTATGGTTAATATATAATCAAAATGATATATTTTCTTATGTATATGTTTATTACAAACACTTATTAATATTCTCAAGCAAATGTTATTCTTTAATGGATCATAATTATTAAAAAAATCCCACACTCTTTTGTTCCATGTCTTATGTTATGCAAATCCTTATTCCACGACTCATGACTTTTTATATATGATTTTTTAGGTGTGAATTTCACATGTATATTTATCATAACCATATTCTCATATTATTATCACATATGATATTTGAATATTATCACTTATGTTTTCCCTTACTAAGATTTTGAGATCAGAACTTTCTTTTGAAGGTATTGAAGATGAGTGTAACTTATGAGAAGTCTATATGGGATCTAATGTGGTTTTATTATAAAGATAGGTTTACATGTTTTGTAAAACATGTTTCATATATTATTGGTCCTCAAAGACACTAAAAATTTTATTATCAAGATTGTGTGACCATTTTTGAGATGCAATTCTCATACCATAGAAATAATGTAAACTGAAGATATATCTATTTTAGGTCCATATAAATTGTAAATAGAATATACTCTATTCTCACCTTAACATGATGACATCCCATGTAGGAATCCACTTTGGAGAAGTAATCATCACCACATAGTTGACCAAAGAGCTCATCAATCCATTTCAGATTATAATTTTTTCTTTATCTTGATATTACTATGCTCTTTAAAATCATTAAATAGATGCATAGACCCATTATTGTTGTTGGAAAATTAGATTTTGGAACCATTAGATAATAAAATTTGTGTATAAAACATTTTTTGTTTTCTTTTTTATTCTGTTAATAAATTATTTTATTTCAACGGGGGTATTATTTAAAAACTCTTAAATATGGGTAGTGATCCCGATATAAGTTCTATAGATAACATAATTTCTCAATTTGAAATAAGGTGAGAAAACTATTTGGTAAAATACATTATCATATTCCCTCACAATGAGAATATATTCAAGGATAAATTTTCATTTATCTTAATCATTTAACCAATATATTCTTGGTTGTAAGGATCCATACATGGGAAGTATTCTCCAAAGGTGATTCATATTTATCCTTGAAACTCTATAAAATCAAAGGATGATTTTGGTTATTGAAATTGATTTAACTCTCCTAATAAAAGATGTTAGCTCTATATAAGGATAACCAATCCCTTATCATTATATCATGAAATTTTAATAAAATAAGTATTACTAGATTATCTGGAAGATTCAATCCATAAATGTTAATTTGTGAAATGTTATACACTTAAGATTTAATGGTTACACAAATTGATTTTTTTTATCGATAACACAACCTCTATGTCTGGAGGTGTTATTGGAATATTTTATAAATAAATTTCATTATATAATTGAAAATAGAATCAAATGTGACATTCATTATTATTAAATGAATACCAAGTGTACCTATCACCAATTCATCTTCAAGGTCCACCTAAATGATAGTCATAACATGACGCTCTACATTGTTCACTTGGTTTTGGTTATTATGTACATAAATTATCCTAAAAAACCCTTGATTTAGTGTATTGAGTTTCATAATGTTCATGAGATGGGGTTGTAAGGATCTAATAACACTTAAGTAAGCAATAGAAATCATTAAGAAAGCTAAAAACTCAATATTTCCATGCTATTAAACCAAAATAATTAAATATTTAAAATGAAGAACAGATGTGGGACTTACACTGTACATGGACGATATTCTTGTCTTCAAACATGAATTTGATAATGAACCCCATGAAACATTCGATGGAGTAATTCCACTTTGGTGTATCCATGGGATGACTTGAATCACCTAATTCTTTGGTGGGATCTCCTTTTATTAATAGGAAAAAGGTGAAGAGATATTTTATAAGGGAGAATATGTTGAAATAAGGTTTCATTTTTTTCATATAATTTCAACTATTTATATAGACTTGGTTTTTATTCCAAATACATCATGGAATTTTCATTAATTTTATAAAATGTTAATGTAATCCATCAACTTACAAAAATTTTATGAAAGTTCTATCATGATGAATTTAACACTTAAATTCATTCTATATTTTTATAATAAGTTTAATTATATTAAAAAATCAAAATTATAGAATTACATGGAACATTCATAGACATTAAGTCATAGTATTCAACTAAAATGAAATAATTTGTAATGTATTATGTAAAATATAGGGTATAATGATTATAGATCATTTCATTATGATACTACCATATCACACACTATAATTAGATATGTTAGAGGAAATTAGATATCACCATATAATTCCTTATTATATTCATATCAAAGGAATATCATTTTTATTTGGTATATGGATGTCAAACCATATGATATACCTATATTGTATTTTGTGATACAAGTTAGCATGTACTATATACATGATAGACATTGTAGAATATCTCAGTCAACTTTCCTTTTACACTAAATAATAATAGAATTTATACCATTTAGCATTACGTAATGTCATATACAATAACTTGGGCAACCATATCCCAAAATCCATCTAGATATTTATAGAACTCATTTGGAAATCTATCATCGACATCACTTTGTATTTCATTATAAGTAATACCATGTGATTATCCACCCAAAACTCTTTTTCACATAAACTAAAAAACCCTTTAAGAGAATCTATTTGTGTTTCCAAAAAATCAAACCCAATTTAGTTAAACCCAAATTATATCCAAATATTAATTTTTTTAATGAAAATTAATAAAAATCACAAAATACATTAGGGTTAGAAAAGTTAGGCCTCTAGAAAAACATCAGTGTGTATCAAGATAAAAAAAGGGATTTGGTTGATCTCTATTAATCATATGTATCTCTATACCTATGTCTACCGACTATATCATATACAACCATTCATTTTAATATGACCCCTTTATCCAATAAATTTAAAAACTATAAGATGTGATGTATGTAGTTACTATATATGTAATCATATATTCTCAATTCTCAAAATATATATTTAGTAGATAAGTGAACATGTCACATGCCATTCACCCTAATGGATGAGAATAGAACATTCCCCTAATCTAACAAATAAATAAATCACATGTAACTTATCAATGTATGACCACAAATTCCATCATTATATGTCAATCAAGGGCCTATATTCCATACTCATCTTATTAGAGGTCAAATTCCATCTTGATTAAACTCAATCGAATACTTGTCCGATAACATACCAAACCACCCATTAATTTTCCTTGAATCAAGGATTTTATAATAAAGGAATCAATGTATGAAGGTTATCAGGATATGTGTCTTGTATAACATTGGGTATTGGTGAAATAAAAATATTAATCCTACACCCATTGTATAGAAATACGACATATTATATGACACTCAAGGTGGTATAATTCATGGGTCATATAATACACATGATTAAGATGATATTTTAGATAATTATATTGTTCATTTGAACGTTTCATATCCCAAAAATTTCATATTTAACGGGAAATTGTAACATTTTTACATTTTTAGAATAAATTGAGCTTAATTATAAAAATGTACTAATTTTGGATTCTAAACCATTTTTATTTAATTTATTATTTCAGCCATAATTTTTTCTATACAGATCCAAATTAGAAATTTTTTATTATTTTCATATTTGTTCATTATGATAAGTTTTATAAAAATAGACTTAGAACTGAATATAAAAATTTGAGGCCCACAAGGATCATTTTGATTGGGATTTTGAATCAATGTCCAGATTTAAAGACCTTAAAATATGGGACTATATATCCCAAATAGGCTAACTAATTGATCTGAAATTTCAAATAGAGATCCAAAAAATTTCAAGAAACAATTTATTTACCTACATTCACACAATATTATTCCTATTTCAATGCCATAAATTTATGATAACATAGTACATGGTAATATAAAGAGTCATCCTATCTAGAAAAATATTCTGAAGTAAATCTGTCATAACACTATATTGAAGTTTTAAAATAATCTAAAATGTTATTGTAGAAAAAATAAGACCAATGGAAACATATTTCATGGATAACTGTTTTCTAAATCAATCCACTAAATGGGTCCACTAAGTGAAATCATTCATAGGATAATTTTGGGAGTAATAATTTACATTATTCTTTCTTATAATGATATACCCCATATTCCATTTGAAGGAGTTATCAATTTTTTATTATAATATTAGGGGATATGATGATAGAATAGTTCTATAATATTTTAATCTATATTAGTATTATTAATCTCTAATTAATTATTTTCACTTTTGTTTTTTTCCATTATACCTCTCTAATACTCAATATGGTGAGTAACTAACTATAGTCTTTGCCTTGGGAGCGGTGTTCTTTGTGCCCATGAATTCTTATTATTTAATAATAAATATTTATTTTCTATTTGTGATGAGTTAGTTTTTTATTAATAAACTATGTAATGATTTTACATCACTCTAAATTATTACCAACTATATTATTCTATTACCTAATATACATTAATTCCAAACCTTCCCGTGGATATTCTCTTCAAAGATGGAGTTTTGTGTGTTCAAGGGATTAAATGAAATATGATAGAGATGGTTCGTTGAAGGAGACACACTATAAATTGTTGTTTTTTCATCATTATTTATTATTATTGGAGGTGGATGTTTCAATACTGAATAGATCTCCTAGTAATATTTTGGTTCACACTCATTGTAGGATATAGGGTGCATGCATGATGGGATGAACCATCCAATTGAATTTAAAAAGAATAATGGAAAACGATATAATCCAAGAAGTGAAACATAAGACCAAGTTCTTTATTTGTTAAATTTTTTTATTGGATTAATTTAATTTCATTCAATCCATAATTTTCTAATCCCATTTTATTTATTTTGTTTTCAAATATTAAAAATACCAAAAACAATTTTTGGATAGTGAGTGATTAACACTACTTATCCTCATGAAAATTACATAGTTTAGCCCCAATGATACACTTAGTAAAATTAATAAATATTCTAAGAGTTAAAATGGAAAAATATGAAATTTGGAACTATTTCTGTGGAGGTGAAATACATTCACACGCTATTTTTCAAAAAAAAAAAAAATTTGTTTTTCCTATAATTTATTAAAATTGAGATTATTTTACTTATACTGAATACCTTAAGGTTAAAATAGATGAAGAATTTAAAAATGATTAAAAAATATAGTTGTAGGGAATTAAAGAAAAAACATATAGATAAAAACACAATTAATAACTGAATATGTTCATAAATATTAGGAGAAAAAATTAGAGAATGAAATAGATCCAACAGTCCAAGAGATTTCTCCATTTATATTTCAAATTAAATAACTAGAGGAGGACTGAAAAAAATTCAATTAATATCCATTAAACCTTTCTCAACAGTTCATAATGGGGGTATTTGAATAAAACATGTGAGAAAATGTACATATAAGAGATCAAGATGTTTTAGCTGAGTATTGGATATATTTTACAGAATATGAAAAGATAAGTGACACGCCTATTTATGTAAATAAAAATGAATCACCTCTATACCTCTCCCCTACTTTTGAAGTAGACTATGAATATGCACCTTCTAAGATAGAGCTTTCGGAGACTATTCTATAAGGAATAAACTTCAAAGATGATTTATTTGAAGGGGAAGACATATATATACATTATTATTATTTTAATTCTATTCAAATTGATCATTTCACTGAATTCTATTTCCCTATTATTTTTTATACAATAACTACATCGGATCAAGACACAAACATTCAATTTAATAATTAATCCATACAAATGGTGGAAAACATTCAAGTTTCTAAGGATCATGTGGTGTTACAACTACATCATCCGCAAAACTTTTATATCATATAAAAAAGAAAACCATAGAAGTTAATAGGGAGAACCCCAATATTCTTTTCATTCTCACTCTAGACATCAAATTCTTTATTTGAGTGACGAGTGACATAATCTTTCAATGAGTAGTAAGTGTAATTAGGTTATGGATGTATATCAATGTTTGAATGAATTTAGATGTGATAGATTAAAAATTGAAGTGGATTGTTTATCATAGATGGGACATGAAGTAATTTTTTTTGGAAAATGATATCTCTATTTTTATAGTTTTTGTGAATTTTAATTTTGATATTAGATAATTTATTAGGAATACAATGTTTAAGCATGGGGGAATTGACAGAGCCAATATTTTCGATAATTTTAAACTTAATATAATTTTTTTATATCCCATAAATAATATATTTTAAGGGTAATTATAATAGTTGTTTTTAATAAATTGAGCTTCATTATGTAAATGTAATTTTTTTTATTTTTATCTATTTTATTTTCATTATTATTTTGGAATCCAATATTTCTATATTGATGGAAATTGATTTTTTTCTTTTAGTATTATATTTTTGTTGGGATACAATTCATTAAAAATATATTTCAGGTGCTAAATCTCATAATTTTTGGTTCACATGGATAATTCTTGTTAGCCATTGGAATATATGACTAGATCTAGAGATTTTCAATGATGGACCCATATCTATGAAATGATTATACTGATTGGTGTTAAATTTCACTTTGGTAAATAAACGATTTTCTATGAAAAATTTATTTAATTGTGGAAACACATCATTATACATATTTCAAGGATATAAATGCATGGGAACTTTGTGAATTTAGAAGATGAAGAGTCATCCTATCAATAAAAGAGTTTTCAAGTAAATCTATAAAAAAATCAGGTATAATGGTCAAATGAATCTAAAATTTCACCAAATAATATAGAATTGATAGGGAAATAACATTATGGGTTGATGTTTTTCCAAAATAATCCATTAAATGGGAATAAAAGATGAAATATTTTGGAGAATAAGTTTGGGATCCAAAACATTCAACCTTTTTCCTATAAAAATGGACACCCTCTTCCATTTAATAGAATAAGAAAGTTTTGAATATATTTTTATGGGGAAAACTTCGTGACTTGTTTTCGATTGTTTTAATATATATTATTGCTCTTATTATCTGATTATTTATAATCAATTTTTCTTTTTATTTAACATACATCAATAGTACTCATAATGTGGAGTTACTAACCATTGAATTCTCATAGGGGGAGGTTTTTATAGTGTTCATGAATTCTTATTCTTCAATTATCATAGATTTTTCCAATTTTTAATATTATAGTGGCTTTATTTAGGGATGATGCAGTCATTTTCCATCATTTAAATATATTACCCCTTATTTTATTCCACTCCCTACTAAATATAAATTCACTCCCTTCTCACATGAATTATTATAATATGATGACGTTGGGTGTTTTCTATGGTTGAAATGACATATGATGGATCCAGGTCTTAGAAAGCTTCATACTCTCAAATGAGGCACGTTCTTCAATATTGACTATTAGAGTTTGTTAAATTTTTTGTGCCAAAGATATCTCTTAGGAATGCTAATCTTCACACTCAATATATGGGCTAATGGATCCAGTATTATTGGATGAACTATAAATTAAAATATAGAAAACAATAATAGATAATGAAGGATCCTGAGAGGTCAAACCTCGTACCATGTTAATTGTTAATAACATTTTTTTATATTTTACTATTTTAATATATTTTCATGAATTCCATAAATCTCAAACCCCATTTAATTACTTTATTAATAAATAGTAAAAATTCCACCAATAATTTTTTTTTGGGATTGTGAGTTAATGAATGTAAGGCTCCTCAATAGAATGACCTAGGTTATCCCTAATGCTACACATAGTTAAAATAATAATTTTTTTGAGAGTGAACATGGAATCACTCATAAAACTCATATTGGTGAATGATATTTTTCTTTAATCTATATTCACTATATTTATTATTTTCCTAAACATTAAATATAGTGCACACCCATGGTCGACCTCACATGGAGGCCACTTATAGATTCTAAATTTTATTGTCACTACTTATATCCTAAATAATGTAAAACTAAAAAATATAAAGTAGTGGTGGGGAGTTGAAATATGAATTTAATATATATATATATATATTTAATGAAAATATAATGATGTTTTTAAGAAATAAATTGGTAATCCATAATAAGTATATCACATTGGTTGATATAATTATTCATTAAGTTATCCATGATAATAAATTCAATATAGTGATAAAAAATTGTCACACTACACCCTCTATTTTAAATTATTATTACCCCACTCCATGATCTATTAAAAAGGGGAAATAATAGTTCTAAGTTATATAGGATATCTCTTCACCAAACATCACTACTCGTGACATACTCCAACATATTCATGACATAGACAATAGATATAAGGAAGATATGTGATTGAGATGAAAAAGTATTTTGATAGATAAATTGGGTAAATAACTTAACCTAGCCAATTTTCAAATCACCCGATTTTTCATAATTTAATAAACTAAAATACGAGTTTACATGAAACACAATAAAACCACTTCTCCCTCCCTCAAAGAATCACCAATGTTAGATATTCAATTTTAGAAGATTGAAGATGGGAAAATGGTGAGATAAATAAAAAAGAGAAATATGAATGAGAAATATATGTTAAAGAAAAATTAAATGTATTATAAATTTAAAATAATAAAAATACAAAAGAAACACTATTTATTTACTAAAATGTATCTCTTTAATTTCAATCCAATTGAAATGTAGAGGAGATAAAGTTTTGTATGTAAAAGAGTGGATCATTTCACGACATATTTTTACTTCAAAATATTTCAATTCGTATAAATTTTAACTGGATGAATTGGATAAATGTGAGTTTAGGAATGTTGTTACCCTATGTATTTTGTAGTTGACCACAAAATATCAGCTTATTTTACCTTATTTTGTGAATGATAAAACCAAATTACTGAAAACATTTCTTTCAGTTTAGAGAATCTTTTTATTCTCCATATCTAATTTCCAATGCATTAAGGACTTTAAAATATCCAAAAACTACAGTTATCATTGTTAAATAAAATTATACTTGGAATTTTATCTTTAATCATTAATATTTTCAGATCATTTTGGCCTTCCACATGTGATTAGTGGGATAATATTTAAAAAATTTCATTCATGGAATAAATTCCAAGTCTTGATTTTGGAGCAGAATTTTGGAATTTAATTATTAGATTCATATCTGGGTCTTGTTGAATGAAATTAATCCCAGTGAATAATAAATCCCAAAAAAATAAATTTTGCAATTTGTATTAGTGTAAAAATGACTTTTCTACAATAAATAATTTAATTAAAATTCCAAAATTAATATATTTTCAAAATTAATCACAAAATACATCTAAAAACTAAAAATGTGACAATGTTCCATAAAATACTACTTTTGTGAGATTAAAAGATTTAATTGAAAAGTAATATTATTATAAGTGTTGTATCTATCAACACAAAACTACTTTTATGTCTCACTGGTATTTTCCTTTTCAAAATATGAATTCTTACTCATGTTAACTTTAAAATTTCATTACAACCTAAAAAAATCCATGAAAAAATCATTCATAGATAACTCGAATAAATAAATTAAAAGGTTAATTATTATTTCACTTCATTTTTCAAATTCATCTTATGTTAATAAATAACAAATTATATATACCTTGTGTATAAACCTATTCATTTTTTTATATTCTTAAACTAATTTAAGAATATACTTAAAAGCCTTATAAATAAACTAGTATCAAATCTCATAATAAATACTATCAAAATTTCTTATGTGTTCATAATTTTATAATTTATAAAAGTGATTACATCAATTTAATTACTTCCACATTTTTATTTGACCATCTAATAAAATAGTCCCACTAAAATCATTTGGTGACAGACATCTCTATTGAAATCTAGTTTGAATTATGGTGAGATTAGAATTCCAATTATTGATGTTAAACTGTTTAAACATAGTATTCAAACTCATTTACTTCTCAACATTAAATATTATTATGTTTATAAATTTTATTGTGCACTTAGTAGTATTTATAATTTAATCATAATTTACTTTTTAACCATTCCAATAAAACATTTCCATTAAAATAATAATAGTAAAAAAATACTAATCTTTACATTATTTAACTTTACAATTATATATGAAAATATTTTTTGATAATATTGACATTAACTAATAATTTTTACTAGTATATTTTTTTATAAATTATATAAACATCACTCTGTATAAATATACTCATGCTTTCCTCTTAGAAACTATATACTCTGTTTATTATCATCATAAGTAACCAAAAATACTTTGTTTATGGGATATGACAATTATTTATGTTTTTAAGTATTATTCGTAAAAACTATTTGTTAACAATAAATTACATTATCATATAAGATAAATTGGATAAAAAACACATGCTTTATTTTTATTCACCCAATCTTGAAATATTCTATTTCATTCCAAATAATATAATAACCACCTTTTATACTAAATTTGAATGAAAACTACAGGATTCCTCAATTATTATATATATTTTGATCTTCTATGAATTTATAACATTTATAAATTATGAATTTTATATCACATAACCTAAAAAATGTATCATTTGATAGATATAATATAAATTAAATATGTTTACTCTCTATAGAGTTTCCAAAAACCCTTATAGTATTCCTGAAAATTCCTTCATATGGAAACATTTCCCCTTATTATTGAATCCTTCTTTAGGTTTAAATAAATATTAATTTCCTTTCTTCTTAATTGAAAAAATATAGTTTTATTAATTTCACATAAACATAACCATAGATAAATTATAGGAAGGTATAAAGTGATTTATATTAAGGGAATCATAACTAATGATATATTTGCAGTCTAAGGGAAAGGATCTTAAATAGGGTTAAATACATTTTTGGAATTTTCAACAAACTTTTCCTCTTAAAATTGGACTTTTAATCATTTTTACTATCAATAAAACATATGAATCTAATCATCTTAAGATCATTAATTATATCCTAAACACATCAATGAAACTAGGTAATATTCATATTGAACTCATTTTATTTTCAAAACATTTGTAAAAATAAAAAAAACCTAAGTCCTCAACCAGATTAATCCATAAGGGAAACATTTTGTCTCTCCAAGTAATTCATGTACCCAATTATATTGAGTTAATAAGGGGATACTAATGTGTCTTAAAATATTTTTTATTTATAAAAAAACATTTTAAACATCATGTGAATTCATCCATATTTCACATAATAATCTCGATCAAAGTGTTGAATAACATAAAAAGTTTGTTACTCTGGATGGTATGGCTTTTCATATATAGGATTTTTCCATACATGAGAATGATTCATAAATTTTTTCCTAATTCTAAATAATATTCTTCTATTATGATTTTCCTTCTTGAGGTAGATCTAAAAGTCATGTTTGATGATGACGTTTTCATTTTATCTATAATTTTTCTTTTATTAGATGAGTTTCATATTTTTAATTCATTTAATAAAGTCATTTAAATTTTATTCTCCTACTAAAATGAAATACCGTTTTAAAATAAGTTATATCAGTTTGTGGTCCAGGATCAAATTTCTTCACGATTCATTTGAACTATGATTTTGAAAAAATTCATGACTATTTTTGGTATAAAATAATGCTTGTCATATCAGTTATGACTCTTCAAAAGTTTACTAGATAACAGTTTTCATGAATCTATCATATGGATTCATAACACACTATTCCAATGGTATCCTAATAGTTAGGTTTTCCCAACTAAGTGTACATTTATGACCCTTTATGCGGGGACCACATTTTTGGGCCATGCCTTAGATGGTCTGGATCTGGGTCCCATATTCCCTATTTCTAAAGGCAGATGACTTTTCCCCACCAATGTGATGGTGTGGGGATATTAATTAAATTTGAATGATAGGATGATTATATGAGAATCCTTCTCATTATTTCATAGTAATTCATGATTTATTAAATAAGATTTAAATTAATACAAACCAAAATATTTATATTTCGAGTGTCTCTAGAAATTATGAAAATTACATAACAAATTCAAACATGGAGTACATCATCTTTATTTAAAATATCCATGACATGCTCATACTATTACAATGTACTTAAAATTTATGAGGATAACCCTAGGATATACATAAGATAGAAGTGTTATATAAATCCCATTATGGGAATAAAAAAGGAAAAAAGAATAATTTAATACATGTTAGAAAATATTCATATCAATGGGGCATAAAATGAGTGAGATTCACAAATAGGAACAATGAGGGATGATAAAGCATGATAATCATAAAGGAAAGATGGGAAATGTGGAAACAACTTAAAACATTGTATCATAAACATTAGTCAAGGTTAAATTCCCAAAAATCATGATGGAAAAATTCTCATCGTGTATTTGGTTCACTCCATAATCCCTTTCATTAATTATCATGAGACTAAAACATTACACAATGTATTTGAGTTCAATTTAATTTCATGCGCACCTATCACTTTCATTTCATTCTCCTGCTTAAGTCTTCCACGTAGATCATAAAACATGGAATAATTTATCATCACATTTTATTCCACAACCATGTATTATAGAAAAAAATAAATATATGACCCAAATAAATTAATTATATTTTCCTGAAGGTGAACACCCTTGATAGGAAATTGGTATGGGTATTCACTACACAATAGTTTGTCAAGGAAAATCAAGGTAAAATTTCAGCAGCATAACAAGGGTGTACAAAAGATCATGGAAGGGATTAATGAGAGTGAAATGGGTATATTAGAATTTATAAATAAAATTTAATGTATGTGGGGTATGTAATAACATATCCCAAAATTATGAAATGGATATAAAAGGCATATGAAAATGGAGATGCTTGAACAAAGAGGAGAAGGAAAAGATTGCTTTCCTTGATACTGTAATTCGAAATGCTTTTGAGGAGATTATTGATAGGTTGGGGGAACATTTTGAGGAATATATAGAAGTATGGGAAGCAAAATGATGAGATAAAAGGATATTTTTTAAGAGAAATGGTATCTTGTGTGGGTTTATATATGAAATAAGTGGGGAATTATTTATCATTTCGAAAACATAGGTTTTGGACTCTATATAATAAAATAACCCAAAACATAAACAATTCCATGGTTTTTTCCCAAGTTTTCTACAAAATAGGGGTGTTTTTAATTATTTTATTAGTCTACGAGATGATCTTATATGCATAATACCATTGCTAATGTGCAGGTGAGTCATACTCTTAAAGAAATAATTTTCAGACCTTAAAATATATTATAGATTTTGGAGGACACACAATGGAATGTAAAATTAATGAAATCAAATTAAAATAAAATTATTTTAAAGTAAAAACATATATTTTTTCTTTTAGACACATTAAAGTATTTATTACATCACGTTTCTGTTCATTATGATGTCATAATACACACTGTATATTATACTGTATTTAATTTTTACCCAAAAATTTAACTATCTTAGAAAGTCATGAAAAATTTACCATTTGATAATTTTGATGTTATGATTCCAAAAACATTTTTAATTTTATCTAAATATTTTTTTAATTATGTGAATTTTTATTTTGAAATTAATAATCGACATTTATTAATAAATGATGGGTTTATTTGACAATAATAGTTTTCAAACTATTATAAAAATTACATTTGAAATCATTAAAAATATTTTATCATTAATATGTAATAAAAAATATTTAATAAAATTATTTTATGAAAATATTATTTATTTCAAACAAATACATTAATCCATTAAAATAAATTCTTAATTTAATTTAAATATTACCCAAAAATGCAATTTATGGTTTATTATTTCAAAATAAACATATTTTATAAAGTAAAAGTAATAAGATGAAAATATATTCATTATTTTATAAAATATTAATATTAATATTAATATTATTAGTGTATTTAGTCATAGCACATTAATACACCATAAAATTACAATAGGGCAAGGTGTGCGATGGTGAGAGTCTCATGGGGTGGTTCAACATACATGGTTTGGGCCGTCATCTCGATGAGCTTGAACTTATCCCATAAATGGTTTCTCTCTTACTGAAGTTATTGGATATCAGCTTGGGATTGGTTCGAGGAAACTCCTAGTGAGTCTATCTCCCTTGTAATCTCTAATAAATTGGATACATATGGTACGATCTTACTGGTTGAGGTTATCACTTCCTTTCTCTACGTCAAATGGATTTTTCTGAACCCTATATTTGTTCTAATCAATTGATCAATGTTGAATGGATATATTATCAAAGGTTATGATTCGTAACTGTCTTTCAATTAAAATAGGATATAATAAAACCAAATAAGTTCATTTTTCTCTATTACCATATTATATAATAAGATATTTAATTAAAATTTAAGGGGATTTTTATTTAAAAAAGTTAAGTTCATTACAAATGACTTATCATAGGAAAGCTCGCCATATAGTTTGGGACGCACTCATAAATTTAATACATTATTTTCAATAACATTTTAGATTATATCATTACATGGAATGAAAGGTCTTTATACATTAAAAATATTATTTATAATCCTCTACTCACACCAATACAGTGGCAAGAAGTGTCAAACCCAAGGTAACTTGGTTGAGTTTTAAAGTATTATTTAAAACATATTCTACAATAAATAATAAATGAAATAGGTGGTGTGAAATAATTAAATTTAAAATTTATAGAAGAATTGTGGATGAGATTTTAAAATTGTTATAACTAATCTATTTCAATGAGAAAGAGGTATGCCTAAGGATGAATGGGGGGAGTTTGATTGAGATAGTCCATCAAGGAAGTGATGTTCATGAGAAATGATTCAACTTACTTGTAAAATGGAAAACTATAAATGTTTATATCCTATATAAATAATATAACTACTAATGATTTTTGAACGCGATCACCATTGAGATAACATTTTCATACAGTAAGGGGGAAATAAGGCTATCATGGGTGATTCAAAACATTCACTATCATAAATCCCTGAATGTTAATTTCTTCATATTCTCTCTATTAAGCTATTGATATTTTATAGAAGCTAAAATGATATCATAAAAACCATAAGAGTGATCTTCATATGTTTTTACATCAACCAACAACAAGACTAAATTAAAGTAAAAATGATAAGAATAATGAATTGAAACTAATATGGGAGAAGTAAAGAAAAATTAATATATTACAAACTGAAATGATTGAATATACCCCAATAATTTATGTTTAGTGAATGTCTTAAAAATAATCATATAATACATGAAATTAAAATAAGAAATATATTAGTGAGTGATTAAAGATAAAAAATATTTCCCTATTAATAATATTTCCTTGCTCCCCCTTCATATTACATATTTGTTCTTATGGAAATGATTTCTAGTGCCTCTCTACTACCACCCACCACTATAGATTTGGTTAATTAAGATCATTCCATCCAATAATTAGTTCCTCGATAAAATTATTCTTCTACTATATTTTTAATGAAAAATCCCACCAGCATAGAATTATGGATAGTTAATAGTTTAGAAACTAAGTTTTCCTTATGGTATTGCTGCCAAAGAATTAACAAAAATTCCCTGAATAAATTGTCACCATACAATAATAATTAAAGGACCCATATGTCAACCAACATAATTACTAAAAAACTAATCCAGGTTTCAGTTTTTTATTTTCAAATCTCAATATTATTTCTTCCTTCCACTAACATAATGCATAAATTCCCCTCAAAAACCGCAGCGGCAATGTTCGGTATCCACTATGCCCAATTACCTTACACCACATTAAATCTCTATGTAGATTCTCCTTTAATTTCACACACATTTGATCTAATATGAATATTTAATGTCCCTCCCATACTTTTCATTCCTATAACATTCCATTATCTTCTATGATGTCTTGTACCTCGACATATTATAAGTTCCAACATGGTAGTATTTGTATTGTACATAAGGTCACCCTTCCATGTTAGATTAAATTGGGGTTTGACCTACTTTGGTGGTCTTGACTTTGACTTGTCAACATGGTTTTTTAAATTCCAACTGTCTAGTTTATACTTCTTTGTTGTACTTTTTAATTTATATTTTTTTAACCCATCCTCAACCCTGAAGCCACTGAATTAGATAACAACGAGGCCCTAACCAACATCTTTAATCCAAATTTATGACAATAAAAAACCAATGAATTAATATTAATAATAAAATATGGATATTAATATTTATAATATATGGTTAAATGAATATGTGTCTAAATAAATAGCTTCTCTAGTTATTAAATCTTAATCTCATATCTAATTTAGATCATATTTTGGTCATCCAATTTTGATCATAAATATGATGGCTACTTCATCTTAAATTCTAAATTTACTCTAATTCTTCTTAGGTAATACATTTTGAATGATTCATATAATATAAAATTTAGTGAAACATCTTTAATATACTACTATCATTTATTTTGATCAAACTGAGCATTATATTTTCAATCAATCTATAGTCTTTGACTCTGACAACCCAACTATTTATTGAAAATTAATTCATGATTTATTACATAAGATTACACATGACACAATCTGGATGATTGAGAAGTCTAGTGTCTTTCGGAAGTAGGTATATTACATAATATCTTAAAATATAAAATAAATCACCATTATTGAAAACTTCTTTAACATACACATACATAAAACTGAATGGGATAACCTGAGGATATACAAAAGAAAGGGGTGAGATATAAATCCCAATAAAAGAAAATAATCATGGAATAAAATTAGGAAAATAATACATGTTATAAAAAAGGAATATAAATGGGGAATAAAAGGAGTTATAATCATAAACATTACAATGAGGTATGATATAAAATTATAACATAAAGGAAACATTGTAAATATGGAAAAAACTTAAAAAAGTACATCATAAACATTTGTCAAGGATAACTTCCAAGACATCATGATGGAAAGATTCCCATTATGGATTAGTTACAAAATATAATACATTTCATGACATATCATGAGAATAAAACCTTACAAAATTTATTGGAGTGCTATATAATTTCAGGCACACCCTTCACCTTCATTTTATTCTCCTACTTAAGTCTGCCACATAGATCATAAAACATGGATGCATTCATTATCATATTTTTTCCATGATAATGTAGTGTAGAATAAATACATGTAAGTCCAAAATAAATAATTACATGTTCATAATTATGAACAGCATTGATAAGAAATGGCTACAAGTACTCCATAAACAATTGTTAGACAAGGAAAATCGTGGTGAAATTTCAGGAGCATAACAGGGGCATAAATATGTTCATGGGAGGTATTAATGAGATATAATGGGGTATATAACTATTTATAAATCATAAGGTAAGTAAGGGGGTGTGGAAGGATATATCCCAATGCTATAAAATAGATATTGGAGGCATAAGAATATGAAGATAATTGAATAAAAAGGACAAATAAAAGAACCCTTTCAATGAGAGTGTGACTCCAAATGCTTGGGAGGAGCTTCTTGAGAGTTTGGGGGAACCTTGGGTGACTCTTGAGAGGGGATGTAAGAGTAATAACATGATCCAAAAAAATTTAGTGAAGATAAATGGGATATTGTATAATGACCCACACTTTTTATACATTGTTATTACTTCAGAATTGAAGCATACTTATTACAACATATATCAAAACCATGAAAGGACCATATAGGTATAGTGTCTTTAGAAACTGGGAAACATAAACAACTGGTTCATAATGAATCTACATTGTCTCTCATTCATTTCATCATATTTAGAGTCCCTTTTGGCATAACCTACTTAGTACCCTTCTTCCTAACCTGGGGAAAAGAAAACATACAAAAGGGTGAGCTCAAATGCACAATAAGGGTAAATAAAGGAAATATCAATCATATCATATTCATAAAAACATAAAATTTTGAAAATCTTAACATGAAAAAGAGATCATAAAATCATAACATGGGATAAATCATGGTAGTGAAATGTAATCCCAATAATCCTAACATAAAACATGAAACTTTACGGTATAAAACCATAATCATAGAAAATCATTTTGTATTAGTCAAGGATCTTTTCCAATACCATCATAGCGAAAAAAGTCCATTACTGAACTGAGTTCACTCTTCGTTCCAGTCATGTATCACTAAACTGGATTAACTTTCTGTTCCAGCCATGTCTATATCATGAGATATAAATCTTTACCCAATGCATTGGAGGGAGATATAGGTCCCACCCATCTCATAATGATACCATTCTTATGTGTGCCACAAGAACATAAATCATACATCATAGAATAACCCATATAATAAAAATGGGATTCTAAAACATCATTCCATCATAACATAATCAAATCAATGTAAAAATTGGGATAGAAATAGAACCCTATATTATCTTAGAAGGAAAATAATTTTGATAAAATTCTTGAACTCCATTCTTGAGGGAAATATCCTTTCTACTTCAAAAACATTTTTTCCTTTCTTAACATGTCATATAATTTTAAACTAAAATAAGTTAAAAAATAAACTTGAAAACATGTAAAGGTAGATTCATTGAAATAATCTTCTATGAAATAATAAAAATCCATTCATGTCGTATAAGTTAAAAAACATTTTTCTCGTACTTTGGCTGGAAAAGTCAAAAAGTTCCTCGTACTAAAAATGACAAAAGATTCCTTTCATATATTTTAATAAAAATTAAAAAATGAGTATGATTTGATTTAAAAAATAGTAGGAGGATAGAATTAATATTACCTATTGAGTAAACATGGATGTGGATGATAAATATTCCCCAGTAAATTCTAAAGTATAAACAATATCGGATAAAAATGAGATTGTGAGATTTTCCCTTACCTTAGGTCAGATATGCTTCGTACGTATTCAAAACTCTTGTATAATTATTTAAATAATGTCATTGACTTATTACATAATCATATTCATTGTTATGATATCATATATGGTTATATTCTTATCTTCCTATTAATAATATTTCATTGCTACTTGTTATTCATGTGTTCATTGCTTTATGTTCTTATGCGTGTTTTGTCAAATAATTTCTAATTATTATTTTTAGGTTATAGATAAATCATTTAAATAATGGTATTAGTATAATATATATCATATTTATTCATTCAATTAATTTATATAATCATTATTCAATGAAGATCATGTAAAACGAGCCGCATCACATCGTGGAGATGGTAGGCCGTACGTACGCACGATCGATGATATCTTTCCCATGATCATGGAATTGTATTGAAGTGTATGTATAATATTTCATAATAAATATCAATTTACAATAATCATATATAGTTATTCTTTACACCATTAATCCCATCCAAGTAAGGTGGTGGTGGAAAAAAGATTACACCACGACATGGAGACGGTATTCAGTACGCACGCACGCGCGCTGATTTTGTTTTCCGTAGGATGGATAGAAGGTGAAATAGGGTTGTTTCATATTTATAATAACATATCAGTATATGAGTGATACTGATGTTATTAATTAATAATGAAACAGCTAATGAATAGGAAGTAGAAGAAGAAATAAATTTGAAATAATCGGTAGCGGATATTACCTCTTCTTCGACACGCCTCTATGAAAACACCTCTTAGGGAAATAAAATTTGTCTTTGAAGAAGACCAGGACCTCTATTAGGTTTCTAGGGAAGTTGTGAAGGAAAATGGGTAGGGTTTGGCCGAGATTTATGGCTCAAAATTGTGTGAGGAGGAGAGGGAGGAGGTGCCTTTTTATAAGGGAGGTGAGGGGCACCTTAGGAAAAAATTTAAATATTATTTTATAATAAAGTCATATTTGGTTTATAATAGCTCCAAATTGATTTATTTCTAAGATAAGGTGGGGATGGATCCAAATAATCTCAACCAATAGGTTTTAGACAAGATTTGGTTACTATTTTAACCTTATCATTTAGATTTAACTCGAAGTTAAATAATTTAACTTTTACCGTGTCTTCTTGTTTTCTTACACTATATGGTTAATAAACATAATATAACAAGTAAAATGAACCCCAAGTGGTTAATTATTAATATATATAACTTTATCTAAGTACTTTGGCCGAAACATTACTTTTTATGAATAAAATAACAATTAATAATATAATATTTGTTTTAATATCTATTTTATGTCAATTATGACACAATTTGGTAATTGTTTTTTGTGAAAATCATAACAGAATTATTAGTTCTAAAAAGTTAATTATATCAATAATAAAATGTCATATTAACCACTAAAATTAGTTTTATTCATAAAATTCCTCATATTATATTTATATGGGTATTTATAACAACAATTATGTAAATATTTCATTAATAAGGTAATTACTACTTCATCATTATGTCAAAATAAATTAAGTTATTTAATGTATAAAAATTATAAATAAAATACCATTATGTAGGAAATATTTTTATATTTCTAATGAATATTTTTAGTCGAATTTATCTTATGTATGACCTTATATTAAAAATGTGTTTAGTTATAAAACTTTGATTTTAACTCTTTTAACTCTTCTTTAAATAAAATAATAATAAGTGTCCTAATTTAATCAAAGTGGACCTAAATGGTCATATTTTATTACTAAGGTTGTTTTTGGTCGAATTAAACTTATCCAATAGAATTAAAACATGTTTTAGGGTAATAATAATATCATTTTTACCCTTAATTACCCTATTTACTTTTAACCGTGGTAAATAAAAGTAAAAAGTTACTATTCACCAAAAATTTATTTTAATCTTATTGAACCACATTTTACTCCTTGATATTAACCGTGTCTTTATGGTTTTTGAAATTACACTCACAAAAGTGGTAAAATTATGTTTTATGTAAATTTTCAAATTCTCTTAGGAGGTGGGTAAAAGACGGTGAAATGTTCAATAAAATTTTTATATATCTAAAATTATTCTAAAATGACTCTAATGAATTACAATGAACTTATATAGGTATTATGTATCAATTTTGACCTAAAATAAATTTAAATAGAATAAATAATTATTTAAATAAAAAGTCTGTTTTTAAATAGTAACCCAGTGTTTTCACTATTCATAAAAAATTGAATGTTTTCAGAAAAATAACAAAAATTCCCCCCAGGCTAATTTTGATATTCCGAATTCAAAAATGAAGTCCATTTTAAAAGTTAAAATTTATAAAATTTCAAAAAGTGTTTATTACTATTCATAACGGCTAGTTTATATAATATTTTAATAACATATCATTGTTTAGTGAAACTCGGTATTACGTACAATGCAAGCTATCGAGGAAGGTTTCTCCTGCGTGTAACACAAGACAAGACAATGTTGTGTGAAGTTAAAGATTCCTTTGGTGATCCATATATCATAAAAAAATATTCCTCATAAAATCTCAGGTGTTACATTCTACCCCCCTTAAAATGAATTTCTCCCTCGAAATTCATCACTTTATAACAAACAGACGAGGACACCTCTCCCTCATCATATCCTCAAGTTCCCATGTAGCTTCTTCTAATTGGTGGTTCGTCCATAAAACTTTCACAAAGTGTGCTGTCTTGTTCCATAGGAATTTTTCGCTATGATCCATAATCTCTATCCGCTATTCTTCATAAGAAAGATCTTGCTCCAGTAGTATAACTTCTGAGACTAGTACATGTGAAGGATCAGGTATGTACATTCTCACGAGAGATACATGGAACACATCGTGAACTTGAGAGAGATTCGGTGGAAGCGCCAATCGGCAAGCTACCTTCCCAACACAATCTAGTATTTCGAAAGGACCGATATACCTAGGGCTCACCTTTCCCTTCTTTCAAAATCTCATTACTCTCGTCCAAGGAGATATTCATAAGAACACTTTATCACCCACTTCAATATCTAGGTCTTTTCTTCTGTTTTCGGCATAACTTTTTTGTCGAATCTGAGCTGCTCTTATGTGTTGTTGAATAGATCGGACCTTTTCTACCATCTCATCAACAAGATCAAGTCCTAATAGCTTTATTTCCCCAATATCATCCCAGAAAGTTGGAGTTCGGAATTTCTTTCCATAGAGAGCTTCATAAGGATCCATCTAAATACTGGAGTGAAAGATATTATTATAAGAAAATTCAACCAAAGGTAAGTGTTGATCCCAACCACCTTTTAAATCCATATAGCAAGATTTTAACATATCTTCTAGATTTTGAATTGTTCTCTTAGACTGACAGTCTGTCTAAGGATGATAAGCAGTGCTGAAACTCAACTCTGTATCTAAAGTATGCTGAAGACTTCACCCGAACTTCGAGGTAAACCTCAGATCCTGATCAAATATAATGGAAAGTGGTACTCCATGAAATCTTACCACTTATTTAACATATATCCTGGCAATCTTATCAAGATAGAAATCCTCTCTAATAGAAATGAAGTGTACCGACTTCTTAAGACGATCAACTATAACCTAGATAGCATTATTGCCTTTGGATGTTTTAGGAAGCCCAGTGACAAAGTCTATAGTGATGTTTTCCCATTTCTATTCTGGTTTGGGTAATTGATGTAACTTACCCTTAGACTTATGTCTCTCATCTTTAACTTGCTGACAAACCAAGCATCGAGGGACATATTCAGCAACATCTCTTTTCTTGCCATCCCAAAAGAAGTACTCTTTCAGATCCCTATACATCTTCGTGCTTCTAGGGTGAATAGATAATGAAGAACTATGAGATTCATCCAATATTTCCTTCATTAATTATGGGATGGGAGGAACACAAACCCGATTCCTGAACCTTATTATTTCATCACAATCAATGTGGAATTTAGAAACACTTCTCACCTTCTTTTGTAACTCTAAATCTTCTTTCTGTGCCTCTTCAATCATCACATGTATAGATGGTTGAACATTCATTTGAGAAAGATAAGATTTGTCCCCTTCCATTATAATTCTTAGATCCATCCTTTGTATATCCATAAATATTGGATCTTTTGTGATCCTCATCATGGATAAGCTAGCATGGTCTTGTGGAGTTAATGCATCTACCACCTTGTTGGCTTTCTCAGGGTGGTAATGAATTAAGAAGTCATAATCTTTAATCAGCTCCAAAAATCTTCTTTGGTGAATATTCAGCTCCTTCTATGTAAAAATATACATTAAACTTTTATTATTAGTATAAATATTACACCTTTCACCATAAAGATAATGCCTCCAAATATTTAATTTAAAGATTACCGCATCTAAATACAAATCATGAGTTGGGTAATTTTGCTCATGGATTTTCAACTGTCGTGAGGCATAAGCTATCACAATATCATTTTTCATGAGAACACACCCCAATACCTTCTTGGATACATCACTGGAGATCAAAATCCTTTCTCCACTACAAGGTAGTGTGAGCACAGGTGCACTAGATAACCTTCTTTTCAACTCCTTGAAATTTTATTCACAGTCCTCCGTCCACACGAACTTAACTCCTTTTCGAGTCAAACTGGTGAGTGGATTAGATAATCATGAAAAATCATTCACAAAAAGTCTATAATATCCATCCAAACCAAGAAAACTTTAGATCTCAATTACGGTTGTTGGTCTTGACCATCTTTCGATAACCTCTGTTTTTTATGGATCCACAGATATCCCCTCTTTTGAGATTATGTGACCCAAAAATGAGACTTTTTGAAGAAAAAATTCATCGTTGGTAAATTTGGCATAAAGCTTCTCCTTTCATAGGGTCTTCAATACAATTCTCAAGTGATCTTCATGTTCTTCCTTTCTATTTGAATAGGCAATCATGTCTTCTATAAACACTACCACAAACTAATCAAGATAGTCTCTAGAGACTATTCATTAGACCCATGAAGATAGAAGGGGAATTAGTAAGACCAAATGGCATCACAATAAATTCATAGTGTCCATACCGTGTATGGAATGTTGTCTATGGTATATCCTCCATTTTGACCCTTAATTGATGATACCCGGAATGAAGATCAATCTTGGAAAAGTATTGAGCTTTGCATAGTTGGTCAAATAAGTCATCAATGTGTGGGAGAGGACATTTGTTCTTGATAGTGATCTTGGTAAATTCTCGATAATCAATGCAAAGTCTCATTTATCCATATTTCTTCTTAACAAATAGAATAGGTTCTCCCCATGGTGATTCACTAGGGCATATGAATCCCTTATCAAGATTCTCTTGGAGTTGTTTCTTTAATTCATGTAGCTCAATTGGAGACATTCTATAAGGTGTCCTTGAAATAGGTAAAGCACCTGGTATGAGTTCTATTGAAAACTCAACTTCACGATTTGGTGGAAGACCTTGAAATTCCTCCTAAAAGACATCATCAAACTCTCGTACAAAGGGAATATTCTTAATCATGCGTTTCTCTTCATCCATTTGAGATAAATAACCTCTATTTAGTGGAATGAAGACCCATAAGATAGATGAAATTCCCACTAGAAGGTTATGTTCATCCTTACATTGATAGACGATCATAGATTGATCAGGAATATGAAATGTGACTTCCCTTCTTTAGAAATTGATATGAGCTCCATATAAATAATGCCAATCCATGCCAAGAATCACATCAAATTCCACTATGGGAAGGATCTCAAGATTTTCTAGAATCACTTTCGGACAAAATTCAATCATAGAAGAATTGTAAACGTTTGATGTGACTGTTGTGCCATTAGGGGTTGTCATAGATAACTCAACATCTAATTGTTGAGGTAATACAACGATACCCTTAGAAAATTCTGAGAAATAAAAAAGTGGGTGGATCCAGAATCAAATAAAACATTTTCTACTTTAGAGTGGATGGTATGTGTACCATTCTCCACTTTGTTATCGTACTCCACATCGCCGATAGAAATTTCATGTGACTTTCCTTTTTCTTTGGACTTAATAGTTTGTTGAAGTCGATCATTATAAAAAAACCTTCGATTATGGAATTGATTGGAATAATTCCCCATTTCCTTGCACTTCAAACATTGAAGTGTAGGAGGTGCATTATATGTATCCCTTTCTTTGTTCACTTCATTAGACATCTTCTTCCCATTATTTCGACATTCAACTACCTGATGACCTTCTTTTCCACACATAAAACATTTACTGGTCCCTTTAAGACAATTCCCTCCATGTTTATTTCCACACTTTGCGAATAAGGAAAAACTCATCTTCTTTTAATTGTGGTCTTTATATTTCCCTTTGAATTCCATTTTCCTCTTCTTATCAAAACCATATGACTGAAGTATCACTCCAATCTCCATCTTAACCTTGAGAGCACATAGAACAATTTCATCGTAGCTATTGAAGTCCCTTATGGCTAACGCCCTTCGAGGACTTGGTTTTAAGACACTAAAGAATCGATTGATCTTACTCTCAGGTTGGATAATAATCCCAGAAGCATACCTTACAAGCCTCATAAAATTTTCTTCGTAGATACCAATAGATTCATCATCCTTTTTCTTTAGTTCAAGAAAATCCTTCTCCATCTCTGTTTGAAGAATACGAGGAAAGTACTTATTGAAAAATAAGTTCATGAACTCGTCCCATTCCATAGACTCAATTTCGTCTCTTTGCCCCATATTCTTGATAAGATTCCACCATTGATCAGCTTCACCTTCCAAACGATGTAATTCTAAGATAAATTTATCATGTTCAGAACATTGAAGAGCTGAAAATATCTTTTCAGGGGTATTGATCCCTTGTTCAGCCACTAATGGATCAGTAGACCCGCTGAATGAGGGTGGACGCTGCCTCATGAAGGATTCAATAGAATTTTTCTTCTTCCTTTGCTCGTTTGGAAGTCCTGCATGGTTCATAGATTGAGAATTTTTTGTGAGCATGGCTACAAGATTTTTCATTCCAGCTCCCATAACGTTTGGTTGCTCAGGGGGATAATCATTGCATTTCTTGTCGCATTCAGCATTAACACGGTTTCTTCGGGTTCTAGCCATTGACAAAAACAATAAGCATAGTGTGAGAAACACTAGTCATAATAAAAAAAAATGACATAATCAAGAATAAAATTTCACACATAAGGTCTTATCATAGGTTATTCATAGAAATTTATAAAAAACTATGATTTTTTCATATTCTTAGACATATCCTTAGGGTTCTTACAAAGGCATTCACATCCTAGTTTCCAAAGGTTGATTATAACCTCCCTCTGATACCAACTATAACGACCCATACTTTACATACATTGTTATTAATTCAGAATTGAATCATACTTATCACAACATATAACAAAACCATTAAAGGGCCGTATAGGTATAGTGTATTTAGAAACTGGGAAACATAAAAAACTGGTACATAAATCATCTACATTGTCTCCCGTTTATTTCATCATATATAGAGTCCCTTTTGGCATAACATACTTAATACCCCTCTTCCTGACCTGGGGAAAAGAAAACATACAAAATGTGAGCTCAAATTCTTATTAAGGGTAAACAAAGGAAATATCAATCATATCATATTCATAAGAACATAACATTTTGAAAATATTAACCTGCAAAAGAGATCATAATATCATAACATGGGATAAATCATGGTAGTGAAATGTTATCCCAATAATCATAACATAAAACATGAAACTTCATGGAATAGACAAATAATCATAGAAAATCATTTCATATTAGTCAAGGCTCTTTTAGAAGACCATCATAGCAGACAAAGTCCATTACTGAACAGAGTTCACTCCTTGTTCCATTCCTGTATCACTGAACTAGATTAACTTACTGTTCCAGCCAAGTCTATCTCATGAGATATAAATCTTTACCCAGTGCATTGGAGGTAGATATAGGTCCCACCCATCTCATAATGATACCATTCTTATGTGTTCCAGAAGATCATAAATCATACATCATAGCATAACCCTTGTAATAAAAATGGGATTCTTAAACATCATGCCATCATAACATAATCCATATAAGATAAAAGGACATCAAAAAAATAATTCCATCATAACATAATCAAATCAATGTAAAAATAGGGATAGAAATAGAACCCTATATTATCATAGATGGAAAATAATTTTGATAAAACACTTGAACTCCATTCTTGATGAAAATATCCTTTCTACTTCAAATTTTTTTCCCTTTCTTAACATGTCATTAAATTTTACAATAAAATAAGTTGATTGAAAATAAACATGAAAAAATTTAAAGGAAGCTTCATGGGAATAATTTTCTATGAAATCATAAAAATCCATTCATGCCGTAGAAGTTAAAAAAATATTTCTCTCGCACTTTGGCCGGAAAATTCAAACAATACCTCGTACTAAAAATGACAAAATATTCCTTTCATATCATTTACTAAAAATTCAGCAATGATTAAAGTTGGATTTAGAAAATTGTAGGAGGATAGAAATAATATTACATATTGAGGAATCATGGATGTGGATGCTAAATATTCCCCAGTAAATTCTAAAGTATAAACAATATCAGATAAAAATGAGATTGCAATATTTTCCCTTACCTTAGTTCCGATATGCTTCATACGTATCTGAACCTCCTGTATAATGACTTAAATAATTTCATTGACTTATTACAGAATCATATTCATTATTATGATATCATATATGGTCATATTCTTATCTTCTTGTTAATAATATTTCATTGCTACTTGTTATTCAGGTGTTCATTGCTTTATGTTCTTATGCGTGTTTTGTCGAATAAATTATTATTATTCTGTTTAGGTTATAGATACATCATTTAAAGAATGGTATTAGTATAATATATATCATATTTATTCATTCAATTCATTTATCTAATAATTATTCAATGAAGATCATGTAAAACGAGTCGCATCACATCGTGGAGACGGTAGGTTGTACGTACGCACGAGCAATGATATCGTTCCCATGATCGTGAAATTGTATTGAAGTGTATGTATACTATTTCATAATAAATATCAATTTACAATAATCATATATAGTTATTATTTACACCATTATACCCATCCATGTAAGGTGGTGGTGGAAAACAGATTACACTACAGCGTGGAGACGGTATTCCGTACGTACGCACGCGTGGTGATTTTGTTTTGCTTAGGATGGATAGAAGGTGAAAAAGGGTTGTTTCATTTTTATAATAACATATCATTATATTAGTGATACTGATGTTATTACTTCATAATGAAAAAACTAAAGAAGAGGAAGTATAATAAGTAATAAATTTGAAAGAATCGGTAAAGGATACTACCTCTTCTTCGACACGCCTCTTTGAAACCTCCTCTTCGGGCTCTAAGATTGGTCTCTGAAGAAGACCAGAACCTCTAGTATGTTTCTAGGAAAATTTATAAGGGAAACTGGCAGGGGTTGGCCGAGCTTTAAGGCTCAAAATTGTGTGAGGAGGAGAGGGAGGAGGTGTCCTTTTATAAGGGAGGAGAGGGGCACCATAGTAAAAACATAAAAATATTATTTTCTAATAAAGTCATATTTGTGTTTTAATAGCTCAAAATTGATTTATTTATAATATAAGGTGGGTATGGGTCGAAATAATCTCAACCAATTGGTTTTAGACAATTATAGGTTAATATTTTAACCTTATCATTTAGATTTAACTCTAAGTTAAATAATTTAACTTTTACCGTGTCTTCTTGTTTTCTTACACTATATGGTCAATAAACTTACTATAACAAGTAAAACGAACCCCAAGTGGTTAATTATTAATATATATAACCTTATCTAAGTCATTTTTACTATCCTTAGATTTTTATGAATAAAATAACAATTAATAATATAATATTTGTTTTAAAAACTATTTTATGTCAATAATGACACAATTTGGTAATTGATTTTTGTAAAAATAATTACAACATTATTAGTTCGAAAAAAGTTAATTAAATCAATACTAACATTTCATATTAACCTAAGAAATTAGTGCGATTCATAAAAAGTCTCAAATTACTTTTATTTGGGTATTTATAACATCAATTATGTTAATATTTCATTGATAAGGTAATTACCATATCATCATTGTGTCAAAATAAATTTAATTATTTAATTTCTAAAAATTATAAATAAAATACCATTATGTTGGAAAGATTTTTATCTTTATAATTAATATTTATAGTTTAATTTATATTATGTATAACCCTATATTAAAAATGTTTTTAGTTATCAAACATTGATTTTAACTCTTTTAACTCTTCTTTAAATAAAATAAGAATAACTGTCCTAATCTAATCCAAGTGGACCTAAACGGTCATATTTTATTAATAATATTTTTTTGGTCGAATTAAACTTATCCAATAGAATTAGGACATGTGTTAGGGTAATAATAATTTCATTTTTACCCTTAATTACTCGATTTACTTTTAACCGTGGTAAATAAAAGTAAAAAGGTACTATTCACCAAAAATTATTTTTATCTTATTGAACCACATTTTACTTCTTGATATTAACTGTGTCTTTCATATTTTCAATATTCCACTCACATAAGCGGTAAAATTATGTTGTATGTAAATTTTCAAATTCTCCTAGGAGGTGGGTAAAAGGCGGTGAAAAGTCCAATAAAATTTTTATATATCAAAAATTATTATAAAATGACTCCAATGAATTACATTGAACTTATATAGGAATTATGTATCAATTTTGACCTAAAATAAATTTAAATAGAATAAATAATTCTTCAAATAAAAAGACGGTTTTTAAAAAGTAACCTGGTGTTTTCACTATTCATCAAAAATTGAAAGTTTTCAGAAAAAAAAGAAAAAATTCACCCTAATCTAATTTCAATATTTCGAATCCAAAAATGAAGTCCATTTTGAAAGATGAAATTTATAAAATTTCAAAAAGTGGGTATTACTATTCATAATGGCCAGTTTATATAATATTTTAATAACATATCGTTGTTTAGTGAAACTTGGTATTGCGTACAACGCAAGCTATCGAGGAAAGTTGCTCTTGCGTGTAATGCAAGCCAAGACAGTGTTGTGTGTAGTGAAATATTCCTTTGGTGATGCGTATAACATAAAAACAAAAATATTTCTCATAAAATCTCGGGTGTTACATATTGGGTTGGTTTATGTAGGAATTTATTGGGGAATTCTTTATCATTTGTCCATCATATCTTTTGGACTCTATATAGTAAAATAATTAAAACCTCAAACCCTCCCATGGTTTTTTCTCTGGGTTTCATCCAAATAAGAGTGTTTTTCATTATTTTATATGGAAAATGGCCAAAAATATTAAAATAAAACCCCTGATGATGTAGAAGTGAGTCATGTATTTAAGGAAATGATTTTAAAACATTAAAATATATTACTAGTGTTGGAGGATTCATAATGGATTGATAAAATAAATCAACTAACCTTAAAATAATATTAATTTAAAAGGAAAAATTATATTTGGTTATGAATACAATTTATAGTATTTATTACATCATTTTGGATCATTATATTGTCATATGACACACCCTATATTTATACCCGATTTAATTTTTACCTAAAAAATCCAGTGTCATCGAAAATTATGAAAAATTCACCATTTGATAATTTTTACGTTATGATGAAAAAAAATATATTTAATATAAATAATTTTCTGAATATGATAATTTTCACATATATTAAAATAATATTCATTTATCGAGAAATGATTTTTTTGACATTAACTATTTTCGAACTCTTACAAAAATTACATTTGAGTTCATAAAAGTTGTATGACCTTTTATATTTAATTAAACTTATATAATAATTTTATTTTACTAAAATATTATTTATTTCAAAAATCCATTAATTAATATAAATTAATGACTAAATTGATTTTTAATATTACCGGAAAATACAATTTCAATTTTATTATATAAAAATCAAAATAATTTAGAAATTAACAACATTAAAATGAAAAAATATAAACTATTATATAATATATATATTTATATTTTAGTGTATTGACACATATCCATTTGATACATTTTAAAAATCATTTAGAGTAAGGTTCATGATGGTGGGACATTCATGGGTGGTCCAAACTACATGGTTTGTGTTGTGATCTCGATGAGCTTGAAAGTCTCCCATAAATGTTTTAACTCATTCTTATGTTGTTGGATATTAGCATGGTCTTGATCAAGGGGAAATCCCAGTGATTTTATATCCCATGGATTCTCTGATAAATTGTATGTATAGGGTACTATCCTTCTTGTTTAGGCCATCCCATCCTTTTTCTGTTTTAATTGGATTTGCTAAAACCCTATATTTATACTAATCATATGATCAATGTTAAATGGTTGTACTATAAATGGTTATGATTATTAATGGTATTTTAAATCTGATTGGATATAATAAGACCAAATAAGTGTATGTGTTTTCAATAACTATAATACATTGTAAGACAATTAATTAAATCTGAAGGGGAATTATTTTTGTAATAGTTGGTGTCAACATAATATTTACCCCTTTATAAATTTCACCCTAAAACATTTCATTTCACACACTAAAATAGATGAGGGTAACTTTGTTTCATCACATTCTCTAGTTCCCACATTGCATCATCAAACTTGTTGTTTCTCCACAACACTTTTTCCAAGTGAATTTTCTTATTTCATAAAAATTTATATCTTCAATATAAGATCCTCAATCACTACTTTTCATATGAGATTTCATTATTTAATGGTATCACCTCTGTATTGAGTACATGTGAGGGGTTTGGCATGTTCTTCCTCAAGAGGGATAATAGAATACACCATGTAATTGAGATAAGTAAAGTGGTAGTGTTAGTCGATATACCACCGCTCCAATGAGAACAAGAATATCGAAGGGACCGACGCATCTCGAACAAAGATTTCCCTTCTTCACATAATTTCATGACTTTTTTCAATGGATATATGATGAGGAATACCATTCCTTCATCCTCAAACTCTAGGTATCATTGATGATTGTCAGTATTAATATTTTATTGACTCTAAAAAGACTTGATATTTTTCTAAACTGTCTTATCCTTTTCCACCATTTCATTATCCATTTTAGGACCTCACGGTTTTCATTCCCTGAATTCTTCCAAACATGTAGGTTTTACACACCTCTTCCCATAAAGGGCTTCATAGGGAGCCATTGGAATTATTGAGTATAAACTACAATTGTATGAGAACTAGAATAGAGGAAGATGTTGAACCCATACTCCTTGGAAATCAATTGAGCATGATTTCAACATGTTCTCGAGTTCCTAGATAGCTCGCTCATATTTACCATAAATTTTGGGGTGGTAATTTGTGATAATTATAAACATAATATTTTGAGTGTGTTTGAGACCCTTCTTGAACATAGAGGTAAATATTGGGTCTTGATCAGATAAAATAGATATTGGTATTCCATACCGACTCACCACTTCTCTAATGTATATCCTTACAAGTTGATCGAGTGATAAGTCCTATTGAATTTCAATGAATTGAGCAGACATTATAATATGATCCACTACTACCTAGATATCATTATTTCCTCATGATTTCTGTAGAAGACTAGTGAAAAAGTCCATTGTTATGTTTTCCCATTTCCATGTAGGTTTGGGTAATGTTTTTACCATCCCCTTAGATTTTTCCTTTCTTCTTTCACTTACTGTCATACAAGACATCTTGATGTATATTTCATGATATCATTCTTCATATTGTTCCACTAATAGTACTATCAAAGATATAAATACATCTTAATGATTCTTGTATGGATGGAGAAGGTCAAGTTATGTGAATCATCCAACATCTCTTTATTCAGCTCATGATTTGAGGGTACACATATTCATGACCCAAATCATAGAACACCTTCTTCATTAACATGGAACTTTGAGGATTTCCCTTTTCTTATAGCGTCCAATTTCCTCTGAATTCTTATATAGTCTCTTTTATCATCCTTTATCCTCTATGAAACTGAAATTTTATAAATAATTTGGGAATGGATTGAATATGTTCCTTCAATTATTATTCCCATGTCCATCCTTTTCAAGTTTAAGAGGATGAGACCCTTCTCAATTCTCATCAATGATAAAATTACTGGATCCTTTCAAAATAGAGAATCGCCCACTTTAATTTATTTTCCCTGATGGTTGTGGATTGAGTAGTCGTTTTCGTTGATCAGCTCTAACTATCACCGTTGGATCATATTCAGCTCCTTCTATGTGAATATATACATGAGGAACATGTGATCTGTATATATTTCTCAGTTATATCCAAAGAGATAATGGATCCCTATTCTCAATAAGAATATAACAGTATCAAAAACTAGATCATGCATTGGGATGTTATATTTGTGAAACAACAATTGAATTTAATCATCAGATATCACTTTATAATTCTACGTTAACACACAACTTAATCCCTTCTTTGAATCATCACTGAGTGCCATGAAAAGTTCTGCACTTGTGGGTAGTGTGAGTATATGTGCAGTGATAAGACACTTTTAAACTCGTTTGATATCTCTTAAAATTCGTAATTCCAAGAAAACAAGACAACATTCTATGTTAACTTGGTTAGAGGGTTTGATAAACGTGATAAATTTCTAAAAAATCAATGATAGTACCCAACTAATACAAAGAAACAATAGATATTTGTCCCAAATGTCAGACACATCCATCCTTCAGTAACTTATTTCTTTGAAGGCCTATAGATATCCCATTTATTATGATAATATTCCCAAATAATGATTCTTCCTTCAACTAGAACTCATATTTTCTATACATGGAATTAATATTCTCCCTTTTTAAGGTATGTAGCACAGTTATCAGATTATATTCATGATCCTCCTTTATTTTCGAGTATATTACAATATCATCTATAAAGACTACCAAATATTTGTTGAGGTAATATCTAAGTACTTTATTAATCAATTCCAATAATATTGTTGGATAATCAATGAGTCTAAATGGAATTACAATGAACTCACTCTTCTTGCACCTTGCATGAAAAGTAGTCTTGGGGATGCCCTCCTTCTTGAACTTACCTTGGTAATATACTGACCAAAGATCAACCTTGGAGAAGTTTTTTGCTCCGTGTATCTAATCAAGAAATTCATTAATTAGGGGTAGATTATAATAGATATTTTTCATCATCTTGTGGATCTCATTCTAATAAATTAAAAGGCACATTAACATATAGTTCTTAAGGATGAAGAGGACTAAAGCACCCCATGGTTAAGCACTTTGGCATATGAACCCTTTATCTATATTGTCTTGTAGTTTCTTCTTCAAATCCTCAATATCCATAGAAACCATTCAATATGGAGTCTTGGATAATAGTAACTCCCCAGGTATAGGATCAATTAAAAATTCAACCTCTCTTCTAGGAGGAAAACTAAGAAATTATTTGGGAAACACTTTAGTGTATTCCATTACAATTGAAACTTATTTAAGGATGGTTCTTTCTGTAGACTCAATAATTTTTCCTAGATATTCTTGCTCATAGGGAAATAATATCAATTCTTGATAAGTTTCATCTCAATAAGAATCAATCATAAATTTTATTTGTATAGAATCATAGGATGATTCATGATATAGATATCGATATATTTCTTATGGAAATTTTGGTTGGATCTATATAAAGAATAACTATCTATACCTAGAAGTGTAAAAAATTCCACGAAAAGGAGTATGAAAAGGTTCTTTGGGAATTTTAGCTGACATATTTTGATAGGTGAGGAGTTATATACATTGGATTGAATAATTTTACCATTTAATATATATATATATATCTACTTCAATTCATTATCATGGTTTTTTAGAGTTATACTAAATTTATTTGATATTACAGAATGACTAGAACAAGAATAAAAAAGTACATACACTATTATTGAATAAATAACAAGCATACATATCCCCAAATCATTTTCAGGATCCACCTCAGTGATTATGATAGAAAAATATCATCCTTTATACCTTATTGTTTTTTAGTTGTCTCAAAAACCCAAAGCTTAGTTCATTTGATTGTAAGGTGGCCTTGTTCCCAATAGTTAAAGCAAATAAACAATGTACATAGGGTTGACTTGGTCATTCATTTTTTCCACCACATTAGATGGATTATCCCGTGAGTAATAGCAATCAAGGTGTCCTTCCTTCCCACACATAATGAATTTCCTCAGATCTTATTAAATTATAGGGTTATTCTTTCTACGCTTTTGAAACGTGTGATGTTGAAATTTCTTAGTTCTGTTATGTTTATCTATTGGGACGATAGGAATAAAATCTAATTTTCACTTCATTTCCTCAAGATACGCTTGAGATTTTTCAATCTATATTTCTACATTGAGGGCACATCACATTGTATCCTCATAGCTATAAAAGTCTCGGATCATAATTCATTTTCATATACTATGTTTTAGGCTAGGAAAAAGTGGTCAACTTTGTTGTCAAGGGTAATGACAAAGTTTGAGGAATATTAGGAGAGTATTGTGATTTTTCTTCATAATAATTGATAGATTCATCATCTTTCTACTTGTGGGAAATGAAATCCCTTACATTTAATGTTATAACATATATTGAAAATATTCATCATTTTTGTGGAATTCCTACCAACCCATCTCTTAGATGTCTTCCCTAGGAATTGTATTCTTGATCAATTTCCACCAATAATTATCTTCAACCTCCATACAATAAAAAACTAGTAGAACCTTATCTTTCTTAGAACATTGAAAGATGGATAAGATCTTTCCAATAGAGTTGATCTATTTTTTCATGATTAAGGGATCAGACGATCCATTGAAAGATGGAGGCGTTATTTGAATGAAGGTCTCAATTGAAACTTGTTATTTATTTGGTGGATTTGGATTCTCCCCATGATACAAGTTTTTATTCAGAACCCAATGTATTTTAGAGTGTATCATCATTAAGTTCATTATTCCTACCCCCATCAGGTTGGTTATCTCTTTGGGGGAGTCTTTTCATTTCCCTTATCATTGGTTGTTTACTAGAGTCCTCCTACTTTAGGCCATTGGATAGAATAATGGAAAAATTAGGGATGATTAATTTTATACTATTATACACATTAATAGGAATCCAATGAAATTAAAAGTATAATGTATAAACTATATGTAATTCCTTAACTTATAAATTTCTAGGCTTCAATCTAGGTTATCCATGTTCCATTTCATACCATATATTCTTATGGGAATATTTTGTTCCCTAAATAATGGTGCGTAATGAGATTATTAATTTTCCAAAGCATATCCTCTGGGAGTGTCAAACCAGGTCTGCCAAAAGGCCTTTTTTTGTACACCATTTCCCAGTCGAGTCTAGACCCATATAGTTTTTTTTTGTTTTACCCCTTTTTATATCTATTATAGAGCCACATCCACTTACAATATCTAGGAAGATATATATTTGATTTAGTTTCCACTTAATCTATGACAACCCTTCACTTTATTACACATTAATTCATGATTTGATAAATTATATTACACATAATAAAACTTTTAAGATATTTATTTATATTGTATTTTTAAATTATATACGTTACATAATAACTTAAAATAAGAAATTCAACATCATTACAGAAATCTTCCATAACATGCTCAAACTTAAAAAACATGAGATAACCTGAGGACATACATAAGAAAGGGGTGAGATATAAAGCCCAATAAGGGAATAAGCATGGAATAAAATGATTAAAATAATACATGTTATAAAATTAACACATCAATGGGGAAAAAGGAGCGAGAATTATAAACATGAACAATGAGGCATGATATACCAAGATAACATAAAGGCAATGTGGGAAATGCAAAGACTGCTTAAAACACTACATCATAATAATAAGTCATGGATAACTGGATATAAATCATGATATAAAAATTTACATGATGGTTTATATTAACTCTATAATCAATTTCAAGATGTTTCATGAGGCTAAAATATTACCCAATGCATTGGAGTGTTGTATAATTTTGGGTGCACCTGTCCCTTTCATTTCATTATCATGCTTAGGTGTGCCACATAGATCATAAAACATGGATTCATTCATCCTTATATTTTATTTCATGTTAAATGAGTATATAATACATACACAGAAGTCTCCAATAAATAATTATAATATCATAAAGGTGAACACCCTTTATAGGAAATGGGTATGAATATTCACTAGAAAATAGTTTAGCATGGAAAATCACAGTGAAATTTCAACAGCATAACAGGGGAATACAAATTTTAATGGGAGGGATTAATGAGAGAGAAATGTGTCTCTCATTATTCATAAATCATAAGGTATGTAATGGTGATATGAAAGGACAGATCCCAATAGTAGGAAATGATGATAAAAGGAATACGATAAGAAAGATACTTGAATAAAGAGGAGAACGAAAAAAACCATACATTGGGAGTGTGACTTTAAATGGTTGGGAGGAGCTTCTTGAATTCCTATCGGAACCGTAGGAAGAATCTATATAAGTGATGTAGTATTAAAAACCTTATCCAATGATTTTTAGTGAAGATAAATTTGATTTGAGTGGGTTTATACATGAAATGAGTGGAAAATTATTTATTATTTCTCAAACATAGGTTTTGTATTGAATATAATAAAAAAAACAAAAAAAAACACTAGGTTATTTAACATGGTTTATAAAAAATGGTAGTTTTTTAATTATTTTTTATGTACATGGTCCAAACTTGTTAAAATATTATCTTGGTTAATGCAGAAGTGAGTCATTACATCTAATAAATGATTTTAAAACACTAAAATATATTATATGTTTTGGAGGATTCATAATGGATTTATAAAATAAATAAAAATACATAAAATTTATATTATTTTAAATTAAAAACATTTATATTTTTTGGATTCCATTTATATTATTTATTACATCATTTTGTGTCATCATTATGTCATAATACACACCTTATATTTAAACTATATTTAATTTTTTCCCAAAAATGCAACTCTCAGAAAATTATCAAAAATTCACTATGGAATAATTTTGATGTAATTATTCCAAAAATAATATTCATTTAATGTAAATAATTTCATCAATATGGGATTTTTCGATTATAAAATATATAAATTTATTGAGAAATGATGGGTTTTTTTTCATAATAACAGTTTTCAATCCCATATAAAAATTACATTTTTATCATAAAAATTGAATGAACATTTATATTTAATAAAAATTATTTAATAATAATATTTTATACAAATATTATTTATTAAAAAATAAATAAATAAATTAAAATAAATTCCTTAATTGAATTTGAATATTTCCTGAAAATACAATGTTTTTTTAGTAATATAAATATCAAAATGATTTATAAATTTCCAATATTAAAATGATAATATATTCATTATTCTATAAAACATGCATATTAATATTTTCACGTTCCTGATACATATCCTTTTAATACACCAGTAATCACCCTAAGAGTAATGTGTATGACGTTAAGATTTTCTTGGGGCGGTTCATCGCACATGGTTTGGTCCATGATCTATATTAACATAATCTTCTCTCATAAATGGGTTTTCTTGTGCTTATGTTGTTGTATATTAGATTAGGATTTATCAAGGGAGAAAAATATTGACACTATCTCTCTTAGAAGATCTTATAAATTGACGTCCTAATGTATGATCCTACTGGTTGAGGCCATCACTTATATTTTCCATGTAAATTGGATTTGTTAAAACCCTATATTTATACTAAAATTATGTTCACTATTCAAATGATATATTATCAATGGTTATGATTCGTAATTATTTTTCAAATCTCATAAGATATAATAAAACCAAAGAAGTGAATGTGTTTTTTAACCATAATACATATTAATAAATTTAATTAAATCATAAGGGAAATTTTATTTATAAATGATTAGGTGGTTAGATTGACCATACTTCATGTTTCTTTGATATCTTCCTGGAATAATGTCACCCACTTCAGACTTAGTCAGATCTTTTTCTTTAAAAGAAAAATCCAATTCAAACATCAATTGACTACGGAGAAACCTCCTCTCAACTTTTATCAATTTAAAAGTGTCAGATGTTAAGCTATATAATAGAATATTACATCGGAGTCCAATGGGATATAGAAGTTCTCAGAAGTCATATGAGACTGATAGAAATGTTTTTAGGAGACAATTTAACAGAATTATGACATTCTAGAAGGTAGTCATATGAAATATTTGGATCAAGTATTATGGGACTCAAAAAAGTCTTGTGATGCCTCCCAAAATGTCTTAGTAAATTCATGAGAATTTTTGAGAAGTCATACATGAGTAAATATGTCATAAAAATCACTTAACTTCTTTAAAATTTATAAAATAAACTTATATGAATTAAAATAAAATCACGATGAAAAAAAATATTCAAACGATATGGTATTAAAATTATTTATAAAGTTGTAATATATTTATGAAATATTAAAACTATTATGGAAATTAGTCTAAATAAAATTATAAATTCATTTAATTTTTTTAAATGATTCCATTATTAAAATTAAACTCAACTATGATTAATATATGAATTAAAAAACTTCAACAAAAATAAATAAAATCTATTTCCATAAAAATATATTTAAAATTAAATACATTGATATTTTGAAATTCTAATGTGAAATCATGGAACACATAAAATCACTTTATAAATAAATTTCATTTAAAAACCATGTTAAAAAAATAATATGTTTGAAATTAAAATTTTATTTGTTAAATAAAAGATCATTTTACAATTCACACATCAGAAATAATTATTTTTATAAAAATATTAATTTAAGTGTGTTTTCAATTAAAATTATAATAATTTAGAATATTAATAGTATTTTTTTTTCAAAAAAACATTATAAGTCAATAAAATAGGATGTGTAAAACATGCATTAAATTAAAGTCACATAAAACCCCCCCAAACGTAACATATTTGTTGCCCTTTTTAGTCAAATTATCATATTGAGTGATTGAAAATAAATAATGAATATCAAATATTTTTTTTTATAAAAAGTGGTTATTTTCCTAAATGATTTCCATCATGTAATTTATAAAGTAATTATTTATGGTTTCTCACTTAAAATAAATGGGTTTGGACAGAATATGGTTTATAATTTTAAAAAAATGATTGAATACCAAAACTATGAAATGATTTAATCCAATATTAATATATATTTAAATTTTCCCAAAAATTTATATTTTTCTACATGTTGAAAAGACTCATATATTTTATAACACAAATAATTAGACACAAATAAATGGATGAGTGAGTTTAATAATTAAATTTAAGTACAAAAAATCATACAAAATTTTTATCTAAAAACAAAAAATCAAAACCTTTTATTAAGAGTTAATTGCTTTCCCATTTGAATTGAAAAATTATTATCTTAATAATTATGAAGTAGTTCAAATTAAATTAAAATTTGAAAACAAACTCTCAATTTATTGTAATCCTAATCTATTTTAAAGAGATAAAAATATCATTTTTACTTGATGGATTCTATGATTGAATTGAAAAGACAAATCAATCATTATGGCATAATAATATTACATAAAATAAATATTTACAATAAACGAAGATGTATTACAAATATTGAAAATAAAAAATTTGAAAACTTATATGGGTATTATTGATGTGAAAAATATTGAAATATGGTTTATCATACGAGGAAAATTCTCCTAATATTTCAAACCCATCATTTTCTAAAATATTGAACCTAATGAAGAAATAACATTTAAAACCAATTCTATTTCAAGAATAATTTCAATTGAGTTGTTCAATTGTGGTTTATATGTTTCATAATGTAGTTTTATAGCATAATTTTCACTCAAAAAAGAAGCAAACAATTCGAAACAATAAATATGATCTTCTAGGTAGATAAACAAATAATTAAGTAAAAAAAGAAAAAATTTAGAATCACGTATTCTCACTCATAAAAGGATAAAAAATAATTCCAAATAAGCCCAAAATTCACTATGAAACAGCTTGAATTCCTAAAATAAGGATAGAAAATAATCAGTAGCAACTATGAGTTTTTTAAAAACATTTAATCATGAATGAATAATTTTTAAAAGTCAATTTTCAATCCCTAAATTTGTAAAATAGAAGGATCAGTTATCAAAAAGTGAAAAAATGAATCTAAAAATTTTAAATCAAAAACTCCCTTGATAGTTGAATCAGGGATAAATTTTTTTTGATGTTATAATATCCTTGGATGAAACATAAAATTTTGATACATTGTTGGAATATTTAAATTTTATTCATAATATCCCACTAACAGCTGTTTAGTAGGAGTTTATGTTAAACCTAATGGAAGGTGGTTGAGTTGTTTAAATGATTATTTAAAATATATTATACTTTAACAACCAATGAAAAAAATGTGATGTTAAAGAATGAGTGAAAATTTATGAATGAAATGAGGATGATGTTCTAAAAGTGTTAGACTAAGCCATTTAAAGGACTATGTGGGAGGCCAAGGGATAATTGAGAGGGAGATTGATTGAGATAGTATGATGAATAAGTGATGGTTTATAGAAATGGTTCATAATTTCATGAAAAATAGATGACATGAAATGTTCATATACTCTATCAAGTATGTAACAGCTATTGAGTTTGAACATGATCTGTGTTAGGATATAATTTTGATAATGTAGTGATAAAATTAGGTGAAAACTGATTAGGAAAATAAATGGTTATGAAGAATTAATTTTATTAAATAAGTAAATAATAAACAAACTTAATTTGATTTATAGACCATAACACTCAACCCCTCTAATAATATTAATCATATTGAATGTTTTTTATTACAATAAGTATCACAAGCATAATTAATTAAGATAAAGATGAATAAACTTTTAAGAAGAAATATAAAATCTTCTATATCAAGTAGAAGTTAATATTTTATTACATCATCCATATGTTGAGTGAAATTTTTTATCCAAAATGTTAAAAAATCATTAACATTATATTTTAGAAATTTAAGATAAAACAAATTAAAACATAGTCATTAATTAAGAAAGTGTGATTCTAGGTTTTTTAGTAATTAGTTGTATTTTTATTGAAAAATGATAAAGTATCTACAGATGATCAAAGGGAAAGTTTCAAAAAAATAAAAAATAAAAAATTATAATTTTTTTGGATATAAAACATGCATTTTATTTATAGCTCAATTATTTTCATGTTTATAAATTTCATCCAATAAAAACTATTGAAAATGGGTGTACCAGTGGTTAAACTAAAAAGATAAGGGTAAAAAAACCTAAATGTTTTTTAAAAACTATTTTATGGACATATATTGAATTTATAATTTAATATTCTCTATAATAATTTTTTTAACATTTTTTATTGAGAAAAACATGGTTACAACTTTTTCCTTTCGAAAATTACAAGAGTGCTACTCACCCACTTATAAAAGGCCACCCCATCTCCAATATTCTACACACCTTTAGTCCATTTGGGATATTACTAGACCAAAAAAATAACTTATTTAATTCCATACAATCATGGTAGAATCCATTTTTTTATAAATACATTATAGGAATACTTTAGGTATAATATTAAATGGGTGGTCTGAGATAAGGTAAAATTCATTACTATGCATTTTTTAATTCCTTTTCCCTCCTCATTAAAATAATATTCTATTACTCTATTATGATAACACAAGAATATATTATATTCTGAGATGTAATAATATTAATATAAGGACTTAAATACATCTCTTCTTCAATTAAATGGGATACTAAATCATCATTCTTGTGTACAGAATATTACATCCTTGCGAACTGATGTCATTTATTTTTCATCATCACCTGCCACAACATGTTATGATGATGGTTTGAAATTATATATATATATATATATTATTTTTAACATATTTATACATTTGGAGTTATAATTCCATGTATTAATTTTTAATTTCCATTCCTTGTGGGATGCAATAATGTCCCTCATGTGTATGAAAAACTATAGTCTCATGGAGCGATGTGATTCATTTTTCACAAAAGAGTTACCTGGAAGGTAATAAGGATAATTTTAATTAATATATGTGATATAAATCACATAATAATAATAGTAATTGTACATTTAAAATTATTAATATATAATATATCATTTTATTTTTACACTAAAAATGATAACATCTTTCATATACGTGTGGAGTAACACCTCCATGAAGTGATGTGATTTTTTTCTCACTAACAAATCACAATAAAGATATATAAAAGTTTATTTAATGATATAATATTCTATAAAAATAAAATGATTCCTAACTTATTTCCTTAATGGTCATTGAAAAATGGAGATGTTACTCCCACATAAGTATGACCTACCATCTCCTTGACTATAACATACTTCATTTTTCATAAATATTCATCATGATTGGTTTTAAAATTATAATTTATTTATAATATGATAAATATTTAATTATTATTATTCTTGATATGTTTAAATAATTAACTCTTTGTCCATAATCAACACACATACTCCATTTTGATATAATGGACCGAACATCCTCAAAACACCCAACATGGATTTAACTCATTAAATACTAAAATATGTACTTAAAAATAAATAAATTAAATGACTTAAGTATAAGGTATTAAACACGGAAAATTTTATTATGAAATAAAAAAATTTATGTAATCTTTTTATAAGGTAGTTTACATACATTCATGGAACGTCTAGACGTGAGTTAGGGGTTTTCTCATCTCATTTTTTATATCTATGAGACATATACAATATTTATCATTTTTTATATTGTGTGGTGTATATACATACAATTTTACATTTAGAATCAATAATCATTAATATATCATGGTTTTTTAAGTATCAATTTGTATTATTTCATCAAAATTTATTTGTCCTCGAAGTAACCAATTGGTAAGGAATTTTAGAAATAAATTTCATTCTGTTGGGTTATATTAGTTATACATTGCATTTTATATTCCATGATTTCATGTGTAGTGGATTTTGATTGTCTTATATTTTATTTCCACTTTATTTATAGGGATTTAAATTTTAAAAACATAATCGTTTCATTAATAAATTCTAAAATCCAATGGTATGATTTTGGTATGGGATATTCAACTCAAAGTATCATTTATTAAGATATACATTTATGATATGAATCTATAATAATTTGTGTGGTTTATATACTGACCTTTGGCATGTTATATCATGAAAATCCTTTTTTATGATATTTAATGTATCATTTGATGTTATTATATCCTAGGTAAAATGAATGAATAGTAACCAATGTGGAAAATTCTTTTTGTTATAATATACTTCTTTTGAATATTATTCATGTTCAAGGAACCTTTATAGATAATCACATTATCTTATTTTATTGAACCAAATATATTTTGTATCCACTATTTATGAAGGTTTTTAATTTTTTTTAATTTCAATTTCCTCCCTTATTTATTGAAGAAACATCTAGAAATTCAATTATAAGTGATACCAATCTTTTATTAGTTGTCTTTTACTTCCATGTCTATGTTTTCTGAAATGATTCAAAAAATGTTATTTTATAAAAATAAATAATTTTCTAAAACTATATTAAAAGACCAGTTACTTTATTTTAAAATGTTTTTAAAGAATTTTTTTAACAATTTTCAAATGGGTCACTTTTTAATCCCCTTTACAAAATGATTTTAAAATAATGTTTATTTTTAACATTTATGACATGAATGGATTTTCCATCCTTCATGTCCATTTTTTCCCTTCAGTTTTCCTTCATATGATCCCAAGGTCATTTTAAAATAAAATTATTTTCATGTTATTCAATGATTTTTTAGTTTTTAAAAGTGAATTTGAAAATTAAAACGTTATATTACCCAAATTGATTTATTAAAATTTTAATGGCATTTCCATTCATCAATTTCAAAAACCCTTTTTGTTACATATTCCTTAATGGGGATTTTTTCCATGATTCCAACTTCTTTCTTTATCTATAAGGATTAATATTGTCTCAAATAGAATGTCATGGAACCTATTTAATTTTCATAAATTAATCATGTATTAAAGAGTTTTTTATGGAACACAATTTTTTCCACAGGTTAATCATCTTTTAAAGAGATTGTTATGGAAGCCTTTTATTTTCCCAAGGTTAATCAAATTTATAGGATATTTTTATGAAACTCATTTCATTTACATAGGATAATTAAATTTAAATGATATTGTTATGGAACCTATTTCTTTCTAATGAGTCAATCATATTTTAAAGAGATTTTAATATAATCTCTTTCTTATTCAAGTGTAATTCATGTTTCGAAGATATTTTCATGGAACCCATTTATTTTCCAAGGTTTAATCAATTTGTGAAAGGAGTAATGATATTTTTCATTAAATTTATGATGAAATTAATGGTTTATATACTTTATTCAAGATATGGTTCTTGAAAATTTCTTATATGGATGGTTAGTACAATTATAAACCATGTATTGGTGGTTATACAATTAAGCAAGGATGGATGGTTCTATAATAAGACAAGGATGGGTGGTTTTTTTATATCCCCCTAATTCCTCAGGTGCTCCGGATATTGAAGTTAACCATATTGGATATTCCATTTGTAAGAAGTGATGTGATGATAATTTTCAAAGAATAAATTAATTTTTATCTATACTTTCTATGGGGTTGTAATGTTTCTTATCATCATGATTTATATCACATGGATAATTAATATATATTATAATGAATCTTTACTTTGTTAAAGCCTTATTAAATGTTTTCATGTTTTATGATCTAGGAATTGTTGGGTATGAATATTCTTATGTAATACTCATGCACTTTGATTATGTCATCATACCCTTATTCTCTTATTAGGATCCTTGATGAAATTCAATTGTTAATTCTTATGTATAACCATACTAAGAATTTGTGAACACCCTTATCATGAATGAATTTACCAATTATTTATATATAATGAGGTTGAAGGAATTATTTCTATAAGAGTTTCATATGGATGGTGTTGACAAACTAATCTGGATTATGAAATTTTGGGTATAGCGTGAGATAATGATCATCTTTACAAACCATTTTTTTGAATTCATGATGTTTAGAGTTTTCCCTCAATCAATAAAACAATATACCTAAAAGGTCCTTTAGAATTCATGTGATTAAACATTTCCATTTTAATATTTATGTTTTGGATATCAATAATTGGTTCACCTTGATTAGTATCAATGTTGGGAATTTAATCCTTAGGTTATGAATATTATATCTAGGAGTGCAGGTTTGGGGCTCTTACAGTGGGAATCAAAATAATTATTTGGATAACTTTTGAGATTAGGATGTTTCCATGTGAGTTTATATTAATAGTTATAGATACTATATTAGGTCTATAATATTAAGTATAAAAATATCTTAAAAATATTAGAAAACCCTTTTAGTTTTTATGAAATCTGATCTCAAAATTATTAATGAAATTTTAGGAAATGTTTTATTAGTTTAATGTATATATAAAGATTTGGTTTAATATGTAGCATACATTAAAAAATTTTGGAAATAATTTTTAATGTATTTATAACCCTTATGGTTTTTATGGTCTTCGATATTTTGGTAATTATGGGAACACATGTCTTATTGTATAAATAACCACATGAATGAAAACTGATTTAGTGATTAATTGGTTAATTTTATTTCAAAATGAGATTTCTATATTTTTTATATTGGAAGATAGAAGGTATGAGATAACCTATGAGGTTAGTAAACTCTTTAATGTATATTTCATTGTGGTTATTTGAGATATTTGGTTACTTAATTATGGAATGACTTAGTTTCAACTTTGGGAATTACTACTGAATTTCAAAAATTACGATATTATTTAATCATATGAAGGTTTATTAAATATGGGAATTATCTTATAATTTTACAAACATTTTTTTGTTAATGTCTAAATACTAATGAAATAGATTTATTATGCCTTTTACTGTTATGTTTTATATGAATCTTAATTATAGTACTTCGGGCAAGAAAAATAAAATTGAATCACCATCGTATACAAAAAAGATGATAATATGAAGGAATTTGGCTAAAGGATGAAAATAAACATTTCAGGTATGTATACTTCAGTATTTTTTAATATATATGGTGATATGATTCCTCAAAACTAGGAAATGGGCCCAAAATTGTTTTTTCTAGTACATTTATTTCCAAAGAACCAATTTTTTTCACTCATCACATATTTTTTATTTTGAGGTCCCAATATATCATTCACATTCATATGATCAATGATATCAATATCTATCCATAAATATTAGAACTTTCCATCCATTTACAAATATTAACTTCTTTCTAATGTTATTCTATTTTGAAACCTAGTATGTGTTTTTCCAGATGACCTTCATATATCATTTTCTCTCTTGTCAAGAGAATGTTTTATGAATCTTTTTATGATGTGGGTTTCAAAAAAAGGTAGTTTCAAATGTCAAGATTTTTTTTACGAAGAGAAAGTTACAAATTAAATGAGAAAATATATTAAATAATGTGAAGGATGTAACACACTTGGATATTAAATAATAAAACTTTGTTTGATAACACATTTGACACACAACACCGAGCTTAAAAAACCCACGATATATAACCATTAGGAATTTATTTTAAATTATAATATATGAATTGTATTAAATATATTATGAAATATATATATATATATATAAATAAATTTCTTACCCAATATAAATAATCAATAATTTTTTAGAAAATATTCAACCATTTTTAGTAATATAATTAAATTTTTCAAAAATATGTTTTCTTCCATAATGATTTTTATTTATTTTCATATAAAATGATATAATTAATTATTGTAAATGTTATAAAATATAATTGATAAAATTATGTTCATTTTTAAACTAAAAATTTTAAAATTTAATTTCTGTGGAATTTTGATATTTTTAAGAAAGTATGGATTTTTTAGTGAATAAAGAATAATACAGAATTTTGCAGAAAAAATATTTATTCTCAATAAATTAAGAAAATTAATATAAAATTATATACTGGATAATATTTCAAGTAACACAAGTATTATTTAGGTAAATTTAAACAATTTAATTTATTTTTAATCATCATCATAATGGATTTTAGTATAAGATTGTCTTTAGGTTTAAAAATGATATTTTTCTGAATTTTTTTTAAGGTACATAATGTTAATACTTTATAATTAATTAAAATAATCCATAATTAGTAATGTTTTAAATGAAAATTTTATATTATAAATCAAAAAATATTAATTTTTATTAATTTAATGACTATTATTAGGCATATAGGTAATATAAAATCATCTTTTTCTTGAAAAATACACCTCTTGAAACCCACTTTTTCATCCCGTCTATGAGTTTTGTATTAAATTTAAAATTTTCACTTATATGAATTTAATTTTATAAAATGGATTATTTGTTATTAATATTAATAATTTATATTATCTAATAATATGAAAATAATTTTTCACTATAATGAATAATTAATATAGGTAAAATAAATTACTATGGTTAAGGTGAAAGTCGGTTTACAGGGGTTAGACTAAAATGATATGGGTAAAAATGTCCTAAAAACATGTCTAAAAACTATTTTATGATCATATTTAGACCTTAAAATGTGTAATTTTCTATAATAATCCATTTCTAAGCCTTTATTCATTTGGAAATCATTCAAAAAACATTTTATTTTCAACAATAATAACTATGTCACTCGCCTCAGTTATAAATGGTTGGCCCATATACTCTATTCACCACACCATAAAAGCATTTTGGTTCATCCAAGACCTAAAAAATCACATAAAACTTCCATTAACTCCTCATATAAGACTTTTTTTCATAAACCCATTCTAGGAATACCTTAGGTATTATCATCAACAGGTGTTCTAAGATGAGGTAAGAATACTAAGAATGTGTTCTTTTCTTATTTATTCTTATACATCCTTAAAATAATATTTAAATGCTATTATATGTTAACCACGTAATATATTATATAATCATATGTTATTATATTAGCTTAATAACCTATATCCATCTCCTCTTCCATCAAATGGCATATGAAATTATATTTTGTGTTCATGGTGGACTATCACTACTCAAACAGATGTTATTATTTTTCCATCATATCCTATAAAGCCATGTTGTAATAATATATTTATTAATATATATGATATTGGTAAAATATTTATACTTTTGGAGTTAATATTTCACATATGTCACTTTACTTTCAATTCCTTGAAGGATACGATAACTTCCCCTGTGTGTATAGTGGACTACCGCGTCACAATGCGATGTGATTGGGGTTTCACTAATAATTTACATGGAAGTTAATAAGGATAATTTTATTGAATATATATGATATAAATGAAATAATAATGATATTCATGAAATATTTATCATTCTTAAATGATAATATATCATTTACTTTCTTACACTGAAAAATTATGACATTTTCTATGTACATACCGACTACCACCTCCACGAAGTGATGTGATTATTTTTTCATCACCACGTCAATATAATGATATATAAAAGTATATACAAATAAATAATATAGTATTTATTATATTATGATTATTCATTAGATATAAAATAATAAATAAATTCTTTCAATAATTATCCTTGAAAAATTGAAATGTTTCTCATGCGTATGTATGACCTACCATCTCAATGTTCATAACATAGTCTTTTTTCATAATGAATTTTCAGGATTGGTTTTAAAATTATAATTTAAGAATAAATATTATCAATAGTTCATGATTATTATTCTTGATGTATTTAAATAATGACCTCTTCAACCACCATCAACACACTGAATCCGTTTTGAAATAATGAATCAAACATCCTCAAAACAAACGATGTCGGATTAGATGATTAAATATGTAAATATTTCATTAAAAAGAAATAAAAGAAATAATTTAATTATAAGGCATTAAACCTAGAAAATGTTTTTATGAAATCAAAAAATTGATTAATTCTAATTATATTTGTGTTAAAATACATACAAGGATTTTTTGGACATAATGTAAGGGGTTTTGTGGTCTCAAATTTTATTTATATGTGACATATTCTATATTCACCACTTATTTATATTCTAGATTCGATATAATGCCCCTTTAACATGTAATATCATGAATAATTCATCACATAATTTTTTTTCGTTTGGTTATAGTACATAATTGTATTTGATATTATATGATTATGCCTATAATGACTTTTTATTGTCATATGTTGTATTTAAAGGTGTTTTATATTGATATAAATTTAATATACATACCTGATTTCTTGATTAATTCTCAAATTCTATGGTATGATTTTTAAAATGGTTATTTTCGTAAAAATATCTTTATTTGAGATATAAATTTTTGATATTAACCTGTATTCATCTATGAGGTATATATATTTTCCTTTGAAATTTTATATAATGAATCTTCTTATAGTCATGATATTTAAAGTCTAATTTTAGGTTATTGTTTCTTTGGATTCTAATTGAAGATTTACGAAAGCAATAAAATATATTTGTTATAATCTCTTACCTTATGAGATTGTATATGTTCAAGGATACATTGGAGGGAATCATATTCTCTTACTTCCTTGAATTATATATCTTTCATATCCATTGGTTATAAATTTCTTTAACATATATCACTTTACCCCCTACTTTATTGAATAAATATATTGAAATTCACTTTTAAGTGACATAAATCATGTATTTCGTATCTTTCTCTTCCATTTCCATCTCTTCTGAAATGTTTCAAAAAAATTCTTTAATAATAGTAAATTATTTACAAAATTGATTTTAAGGATATTTTAACTTATTTTAAATTTCATTAAAATAAAATTATAATGTTTTTCAAATAGGATACTTTTGACTTTGTTTTTCAATTATTTTTATAAAATATGTTTACTTTTTAAATTTATGACATGAATGGATTTTACCACTGTGATATCTATTATTCTCATTGTGGTTTCCTTTATGTGTTTCCTTGGTCATTTCTGGAGAAAATTATTTTCACAATATTTTGTAATTTTCTATTTTTTAAAATTTATTTTCAAAATGAAAATTTTATCTTCCTAAAAAATGTTCTGATGATTATTTGATGGTATTTTCATTCATCAACATATAAAACCCTTGTTGTTAATTATGCTCCAATGAGAATATTTTATAATGATAACATCATCATTATTTATCTAGATGGATTAATATTGTTTCAATGAAATTGGTATAGATCCTATTTATTTTTCATGGGTTAATCATGTTTCATAAAGATTTTTATAGAACCCATTTCTTTTACAATGGTTAATAATTTTTGAATGTTATTTTTACTGAACCCATTTTTTCATGAGATAATCACATTTCAAAGAGATTACTAGGGAACTGATTTATTTTCAATGGAATAATCATGTTTCAATGATATTATTATGGAATAAATTTATTTTTAAAATGTTAATCATGTTACATAGATATTATTATTAAACTATTTCTTTTCCATGGGATACTCATGTTATGGAAGGAATAATTTTATTTTTCAATGACTTTATGGTGAAATGAAATATCTATATACTTTATTAATTAAATGGTTCGTGAAAATTAATTATAAATAGAGGTGGTAATGTTTTAAACAAAGTATGGGTGGTTATGTTATTAACCAAGGACAGATTGTTCAGTGATAAACCAAGGATGGGATGGTCCGTTATATCCCTACAATGCATTGGGTACTATGGATATGTTTGTCAACCATATTGGTTATTTTATCTATAATAAGTGAAGTGAAGATAATTTTCTATGATACCAATATGTTTCATCTATAATTTCTATGGGTTTATAATTTTTATTAGGATCAAGATTGATATCACATGGCTCATGATTATTAAATCTAATAAATATTTCCTTTGTTAAATACTTATGAAATGTTTTCATATTTTATGATATATGTGTTGATGGGTATGGATATTCTTTTTTTATACTCATACACTTGGATTATTTCATCATTCCATTATTTGATTCGTATTCTTCCCGATGAAATTCAACTATTAGTGCATAAATTTACCCATACCAAGCATTTGAGCTCACCCTTCTCATGTATCATTTTACCTAGTTTATAAAGATTGAGTTTGAATGAATTACATTTTAAGGGTTACATATGGATGATGTTGATAACCTAATGTGGAATATGAATATCTGGGTATATTGGGAGAATATATTCATCTTTATAAACTAGTTTTTTATGAATCCATGATGTTAAGACATTGTCATATTTTTCTAAAACTCCAAACCTAAAGGGCCGTTGATAATGTAAGTGATCTAATATATTATTTTTTAAGGTTTTATTTTTTTTATAGAAAAAATTGGGTCACCATCATCGGTATCAATTCAGAAAATGTAATGTTTATGGTGACAATTCTAGATTCCAGAGTGTGGGTTCAGGGTTGTTATATTTTTACATTATCCATCCTAAATGCTTATGGTGAGGAGGAAGGATACATGAGGGGGTCTTATTCATATATTGTACTTATGGAATTTTCATGGTAGCACAATCATGGATTCTACCCAACCCATGTTTTGGGGTAATCGGTGTGGGGATGAGTGATCCTATTCTTAGGAGAAAATGCAATTGGGCTACCAAGACCATGCTTTACTAAAATAGTATTGTGTTGAGAGTTAATGATACTATCTATGAATATAAAATTTTCTTAAGGAAATTCATATTATTGGGTATAAGAACCAAAAGGGATTAAATTTCATAAAATTATATTTAATGAAAGGATGGTTTCAAGTGGATCTCTATGGTATGGGTTCTACACAAGTCGAGAGTTATATGAAACCAAGACATTCATGAGATGTTATACCTTTTGATGATGTTTATTCTTCATGGAATGGAGTTGTTTGAGAATATCTAAAGAAAAAGATAATTATTTTAAGAAATTTTATGAGGTAATTTCTATAATTTTATCAAATAAAGAAATCTATTGGAGTTTTTGGGGAGACATGAACCATGGAAGTTAAATTTACACCAGTTGTGACCATTGAATTCTGAAATCACAAAATAATGTACTTAAAATTGCAAGACGAGGGGTATTTATAGACCTCATTTTACAAAATATGAATTTATCATAGAAATATTGCGCATTATCCTTCAACTATGGACTTCCAAGACACTTTTAGTTATGGAATTGAACAACTCAATGTTGATTTTTTTTACCATTTTCTCCCAAAATTCTTCTGTCAACCATATTTCATATTATTCCCTTCATAGATATATTTCATTTCAATGACCAAAAATTTATCCCTCAAAATCTGGTCTGATTTGGAATAAGTGCATCAGATTCAAATTAAAGCACTAATTTTTTCAAATTTCCTCCCCAATGTTCATGCAACCTAGGTTGATATTTTTTAAATATGGGGAGGGCACCATAATGGCGCATTAGATTATCCTGAAAAATTGAATGATTCTCAATTTTTATGGAACCCTCCCACTCATGAAATACCTTTGATTATAATCTATATCTTTTGTAGTACTCTTCATTACATGAACAAACTTTTACAAAATTAACTTATAAGACATAGACTTTGTCAAACTCTATATCCATACTTACGTTAGTGTTTTTGTGAGATCTATATTTATGTGGACTTGAAATTGTAAATTTTTCAATAACACAACAAATGTATAATATAGTTTCTAAAGCTATGCCCAAGCTCCGAATCACTTCCTCTCCTTCTTTTCCATCTATGGTCTCTTCTCTCCTTAGTCATATCTATTATTTTAGCATCTCCTTCCATTTAGGTTGTGTAAACTCTAATGGATTGATATTTTATAAGTTTATAGGTGTATAATACTTATATTTAGGCTCTATTTCTGATTTTTTGTTCCCCTTATTACCTAACCCTTCTTGATGGACCCCATTTTTGGTTCTTCTCTTCAGACTTTCTGGGTGGTTTGGGAGGTTCCCAGGGTGGTGTTTAGTGTCCACTACTTAATTTTTGGGGTTGTTCCCTCCTGTGTTTGTTAATATTTCTTTAATAATTTCAATTATTCCTTTATATAGTTTTTAATCTTCCTTTACTATTGATTACCATACCCTTGACCACATTTTGGTCTAGTTCTTAGTTTTTTTACTGTTGTTTGGGAGGTCTAGGATGTTCCATAGTCAATGTAGAATAATTTATGATAAATAATTTCTATGTTTCATCCTTTATTTTAATTGAGGTGGTTCAAAGGAATGGGCGATGTCTGTTAATTACTTGGATCACTATTTATATTTTATTCCTCTCAATTATAATTTGAATTCACAGTATAATTCTCCATTAAAAGTTAGTTTGGTGTGATGGTTCACAAGGAGGTTTTGGGAGGAAATATTTAGGCAACTGATAATATCCCATGATGTGCGAATGATGTAAAATTATACTCCTTCGGGTATCAAATTATGTTCTCTAATTAGTGGTGGATCGATTCATTGTATGATAAGTAAAGGGTTTTATAGATTCAGATCTAATGGTATATAGAGTGTTTGTATTGGTGTTCTGCAGAGATGGTTCTTTGATTCATCTAGGTTCTTTCCAATGTGGTGGTAATTTTAATAATTCTCTTTTAATTTAGGGGACACAACCTGAGGAATTATATTGATCATAATATCTTGAAATATTGATTCATGTTAGTGTTGAGACATGAATTTGTTTTCTAATTTTTTATTTTTCATCAGGTTTACGGATTTTATATAGTTGGTCTGCTGATGGTTTTATTGATATTTTGGGAGATTTCCATGTTTTACATGTAATATCTAGTTTTTTAGTGTTTTTTAAAGTTGAAATTATTCATTGGTGGAATATAGTGATAAATATTATGATGGAAATTAGTAGATATGATATCTTAACCATTGTATTTTGAAATTCACAGTTTTTATTTTAATTTCTAAATATGGGGTTTATATTTTTTATATTCTGTTTGAACATTTATTTGGTATCCTATTAGATTGTAATTTTTATTTTCAATTCTTGGTGTCTCTATGTGGGTTTAGAATTATCCATTCAAAAAATTCCATAGACATCAATTGAGTTGGAGGGACCGGTTTTTACAAAAAAACTAACCTCAACACATTAATTGGGATGATTTACTAATGGTGTAAATGAGGGAATTACCTTTTATAAATATATTTCTAGTCTTTGACATTGATATTCGAAATGAAATTAGTCTCTCATATTACAATCTTGAAACATTGGGGAATTTATTTAGAACATAAAATAAATTTCAAAAATGGAACATTGTAGCCTCTATCCATGATCTAAAGGATCATAACCTAATTATTATGGTTATGCTATAAAATTAGATTAGAACAATTGATGTTGTATTTAAAATTGATGAGGTGCTCTCTCTATAGTACTCTGGCATTTTCCAAGGGAGTATTTTATATAGCTGATGGGGAATTTCTCATTACTGGGGATTTTGTTTGGGATTAAGTTTCACTGATTAATTGGTATGGGCCTATTGGGTCCACAAAACATGTGAACAGTTTATTGGTGAGATTCATATTTTCATGTTTCATGAAGTGGTGTATATTTCATAGTTCCATTTTTATTTCCATAAAGATTTTATGTTAATGTATCTAAGATAGTGTTCTCCCAATATGAACACCTTCCACATCTATCAAGGTGATTCCCGAATTAGCCTATTGCATATCTGTAGGATTTGAGGAGTCCTCATCATCAATGAAATTTATTATTAGTTCCTACCATCATTCAATATGTGTGATGACATCTTATATCTCCCTATGTTCGATATCGAATTCCTTGGGGTTTTGTGTGAAGTCCTACCTCCACCATGATGTCACATTTAAGATTTTTTTTGAGATGTTGTTGAACATGTTACACGACTAGATGTCAGGGAGACTGAAATAAGTCCTAGGGTTTCAATATTGTGTAATCCTAGGGTCACACTAGATTATATTTTAATATTACCAAAACACTTAATAGGAATTTATATTAATCATTTGGGGCCCAATGAGAAGAATGGATGTATTATGGGTTGTATTCTATAGTAGATGGCTACTTCTGATATGAGTTGAACACATGGGAGTTCATCTGGGGATGTTCATCATGGAAGATAAATTAGAGTATGGGTACCAAATCAACATGGATTGACCAGTGTTGGAATGGTTTCATGATATACTAGTGAATGTTAGTAAAAGGAATACCCTGATTCGCCTTCTCTGCCTATTAAAACTTCTATACTAATGAGTGAATGTTAATTGAATGGTGCATAAATATCAAATCATAATTTTTTTTGGAAGAATATATTAGTACTTCCTTAATCAACATAATGTTGATTTATCTACTGTATATTGATGAAATAATGATGGCTTCCAAGATTAAATCCTAAGATAAATTTTTCTCATATCCTTTTCCATGTTCTAGCTAGACAGATCATCAAAGAATGATATGGAATCATTATGTAAGGATCCTACAAGATGGAATTTAAGCGTAGGGTGTTTTTCAGAGAAATAAATTTCAACACCATATATATTTCATAAACCACATCACGATTCCCACACAAATTTCAATACCAAAAAAAAATCATACCATAAGTGCACACTATGATTCATTGTGATAGAGACCACATGGTCATGAAAAACACTATTGTATACTATCCCATGAAGGATCAGGTGATATGATCATACCTCTTTTGACTAGTGATCCCATCAGGCTGGTCCAAGACTATGTACAAATATGGTGGTAGAAAACACTTGATTGTTTTTAAGGCACCAAGTGATTTAGTTATTTACACTAGATTAGTATTAGGCTGAGACAAAATGATTTCATGTTATAGAAATAGGAGTGAAATAGTTGATAATAGAAGCTCTCAAAGAGGTGGAAGTGGATGCTAAGGAAACTGTAAGACTTTCTTCTCATTATTATGCTTAGGATATTAAATCGAGTACATTTAGAAGTGGTGGAATTCCCTATAATCATGGTTGAGAGTAGGAAAAAGATTATAGAACTACTAAACATGGATCTGGAACACATTTAAGAAAATGACTATATAGATTTGGAATATTGAAAACATATAAAATTTTTCAAGGGATGTATAAAATATATAAATGGCTTTGGTTGATTTTCATGTCATTGGAAAATTAGATGTTTCTCAAAATTTTCTGGATAATTCTAAGAGAGCTCGAGATTACTAGGGTCACACTAATGAACTCCCAGTTAGAAATGATGGACTCTATCTATTACTTGGAGGCATTAGCTTTCTACTAAGGTAGAGGAGACCCATTCATCAACTTGGTATACACATTATTTATTTAATAAAATATGAGATACCTAGAAAGTGTGACACTTAATAGATAAGTGTCAAACCTAGAGATTGATCTTAAGGATTATGGTTATAAAGAATCCTAGGGAAGTGTAGTAGGGATTCCAGATTCTTTATAATAGAGAAATGAAAATCCATGAGTGGATGAATTGGAGTTACTCTGGCAAAGTGAGGTAATATTTCAGGCCTAACATAACCATGGTGCCAGTATAGGATATTAAGAAATACTAACTAGATTCCTATGATTTTGATAGGAATCATTTAGTAAGAAACCTGGTAAATAAATATAGATCATACCTTAAGGATAGAATTTTGACACCATTTATTTGACTATATAATATAATAGAAATTTCCACTTGGAGCTATCAGGGTGCACCTATCCACCAATGATGGATGGAGTCTAATGAGGCTAATAATTCACCTAACATTGTGGTCAAGAGGAATTTTCTAAGGATATTTTCTATTGTGAGTATATATTTTTTATAATCATAATTGAACCATTTTATTTCCCCATTATAGAGACAATACATTAGATTTAAAAGTTTCCCATGAAAACTATAGAGGTACCTATCGATATGGAGGGGTCCCTAATTATGGATCTCACTTACAAATCCTCAAAACCTAATCCTATAAAACATTAGTATTTTTTGAAATATTTTGTTTCAATAAATTTAATTTCATGGATAATTTTCATTACATGTGTCACTGACTTTTAGTGAACCACAATATACTATTAATATTATTATTTAAACATGACTATTAAAACTATCCATTAAACATATCCATATGAAATATAATTACGAAAATTTTAAAATAAAGTATAAAGGTTTTAGACAAATAAAATATATTGATATATAAGTACGTATTTTTTGGTAAGGTCTTTATATGCATTAAAAATAATCTTTTTTGCAATTTGTTTACAAATAATAAAATACATTTTTACCACTTTTAAAAATTTATTTGAATAAATGAACATAATTTTTGATATATATATATTTTAAAATCATATTAGGGTTAATTTTTTTTGATTTTTCTGAAAATATCAGTTTTTAAATGAATAGTGAAAAATACTTGTTTTTATTGAAAACTTCTTTTTTGTTTAAATAATTTACCAAGTTATATTATTTTTAAATTGTTTTAAAAGTATAATTAGTTAAAAAATATTATAATTAATCCAATTTAGATCATTATAAACAATTAAATATTTAATTTTGTTATTAAAATGTTTTTATACTAATGAAAATGTTCTTTTATGGAGAAACACTTTTTTGTTGTGTTTGTGGATTTAATTTAAAAAACATTCATCCACTTATTTGAATTAAATTTAGAAAAAATTGATTCAAAATTTGGAAGAATAATAAATAATTTTATATAATAATTTTATCTTAATGTTTTGTCATAATGAATAGTAAAATCATTAAAAATTAATTAATGTATTTATGGTTCAAATGGGTTTACTGGGGTTTCAACTAAAAAGATAAGGGTTCAAATAATCTAAAATCTTGTAAAATTACTATTCTATGGAAATATTTCAAACGTTTATCATTTATGGTATAATAAAGAAACATTTTTGAGATTTTTCATATTTAAAATGTGGGTATAACCTTTTCTTTTCAAAAAGATGAAGTGTGTCCTATCCCCCACTTATAATAGGGAACCCCATCTACACTCTAGATCACACTTACAAAGACTCTTGGTTCATAAAATATCTACCAAAATAGATTCCATACTTCCTTAAACACTTCCTGAAGACACTATTTTTATTAGTAAACCCTTTTATGAACAATTTTTTTGAAACACTATGGAGATTGTCTAAAGAAAAGGTTTCATTCATAACAAAGTGTTTTTATTTTATATATTCATCCAATTCCTTAAAATATTATTCAATTGTGATAATCTAATAATATAAATATCTATCATATAATTATATGTTATTATATTAATGTTATAACATAAATCAATCTTCTCTCCCATCAAATTAGAAATGAAACTGTCGATCATGTGTATAGTAGACTACCACCTCATGAATTGATGTGATTAATTTTCCATGGAAACCTCTAATATATAGAGATAATTATGTATTTAATGTTTAAATATTATATTTATAACAAAATTATAATCCATGAATTAAATATCATATATATCTTCTTACCTTCATATATGTTTGAAAATGATAACGTCACTCATGTGTATGTATACACTACTTCCTCCACAAAGCAATATTATATGATATTAATTTTAATATAGAATGGATGGTAATAAGGATACATATAATGAATATATATGACTTAAATAATGTTTTCATTATTCTCTAGTTATTTTTTTAAAAAAACTCACCCATTTATTGTTTTTTTTAATTTTTTTTAAAAGTAATCTTCTTATCTTTTTCCGAATGAGGTACTTTTGACTATTTATAAAAAATTTGAAAGGAATATTTGTTTTAACATGTACAACATAAAGGATATTCCCCACCATCATGACCAATAAATTATTTTAATAATCTTTAACAATTTTATGTGTTTATTTTAAAAGTAATTATTTTCTCTGATATTTGGGAAATTTTTACATTTTAGAGAATTGATTTCAAGATGGAAATGATTTTTTCCTCAAGAATGTTTTAATGAAATTTTTATGGAATCTATATTCATCAATAACACTAAAATTTCATGTTACCTATCATTTGTTGGGGATGAGATCTAATTATACTATCAATATCCTTTATTTGGATGGTTTATGATTATGATGGCATGATGTTTATGAGGCCTATTTATTTTACATGAGTTATTAAATGATGAATAGATGAAATGATTATGAACCCCATTAACTTTTAATTGTTTATTCCATGATGAAATTATTATGTAACCCATTTCTTTTACATGAGTTATGATATGAGGACATGTTTATGAATCCTATTTGGCTTCCATCGGTTATGATATGATGAAATGATTATGAAACCCATTTCCTATTCATGGGTTATGATATGATGAATGTTTTATGATAATATGGAAAGAAATATTTTTGATTTTTATTATGTGATGTTTGGATCTTATATCTCCCTCCAATTCATTGTGTAAATACTGGTATCTCGTGAGATAAATAAGACTAGAATTGGTAGTGAACCTAGTTCACTGAGGGAATTTTTTAATTATGATAGTCGTGGGAGTGAACCATGACTAAAATGATTATTTTCAGAGTAAACTGAAAGAAATATATTATTCTTGCCTGTGAACCTTAAATACTATGATGGTTTGTGTAGTGAACCCAATCCACTATGATAGTTTTAGTGGAGAATCCTTGACTTCTGAGGAAATAATTTTCTATAATTATGTGTATGCCATAAGTTAATATATTATGAAAATGTTATGCTCTCATGGATCAGGTTATTTCCATCCATTATGATTCTGGTTATATAAAGATCCATGATTTATTACAAGACTCATTTTTATGACCTATGATATATAGGGCCTTGTTTTCATATTTTATTCTCATACTCTCATACCCTTATGATCATGTTATATTAATATATCTCTTGTTCACACTTACTAAGAATTTGATCTCACCCTTTGTCATATTTCTTTTCCCTAAGTTATGATGATGTGTGTTATATTGGATAATTATAAGAAGTGTACTAGTTTTGAATAACTTAGTGGGAGATGACACAACTAATTTATGAAATATTTTTTTTTGTGGAAATGTTTCAAAAGGCTCTAGACCTAAATTATAATTGAATGGAATATTATGTTGTGTAATTAATATTCATGTACTAATATGTGATATATTTGTATAATTTTTTTGCCTTTACAGTTTGTATCTATGAAAGTTTTATTTAACATTTTTAAACTAAGATGATAAATCATTAGTGAGAACCTTCAGGTCAAGTTTTATTATAGGAATATGTACTAGATTTTTAGTGAAGGATGGAGCAAGTGGTTTCTATGAAATTACATCTTTGTATAGATACTACAAGTGGATGTAGATATTATATAGTTTTACCAAGGGGAAATAACCCTGAAAAAGTTGCATTGGGCTTGGACTCTATCATCACCTGGTGTAAGACAATAGTCCTTACCACATACCTGGTTTTTCACTCCTAGGGGACATGTTTCCGAAATTGACAAACTATGTATGAACCAGAAAAATTATTTGAATACATTATGACTAGGAATGTCCTATTATAAATCTAAGGTGTAATATATTGAAATTAAGGTGTTCTGATTTGACATCCTATAAGTGATTTTTCCTAATTATGTCGTTTCCCACTGTGATATATTTTATCACAATATGATTATTATTATTAGTCAGTGTAATGAACCAAAAGGAATTATTTTAATGCTGAATGAAATGAAAAATAAAAAGATTATACTGATTAGAAACTAAATTTTATAGGAAATGGAATGAAAAATCTCATTGTTATGCTCAGACAACTTTCTCATAGGAGGAATCCTTTTAAAATTCTGAACAATAAAATGAGGAAAAAATTCAATTGAGTACTTCATGATTCAACATCTATTTATTTTTATTGGGTCTACTGATCTAATAGTTTCTAAGAAATGGATTAGTAACACTAAATAGTTATTTTCCACTTTTTTATCTTTGTAACATGAAAAATGTCATTTTGTTTATCTATTATTCAGAAGGAAAAGCATATCAATGGTGGAATATTATTATGAATATGAGGAATAAAGAATAAATGTACACTATGGAGTGGGATTATTTAAAATGGTTATTTCATAGTAAGTAATTTACTCATAATCTTCAAAAGAATGTAGAATAAATTCGATGAGCTTAAGAATAATGATAATGAATCCATTAGTACATATTAGTTAAATTTCAAAAGACTTGTGAGGTATGATTCTAGTATTATCATCCAACACGAATGTAGGTTTTATTGATTCTTTAGTCGATTGAGAAAATTTCAATAAATAGACTTACCCATAAGGGACTTCAGTGTCTATGAATAAATCATTCAATGTGATCTGAAGGTGGAAATGGATATTGGAGTTAACCATCAATCACATGGTTATGAAAAGAAAAAATATGAAATTCTAGGGAAATTATAATAACCATTTAGAGAGTAAGATAAGACATCCCTTATTATCAATGTATGGAAGGAAACATGGTAGTGATTTTATAATGTGTATTGGAAAATGTTTTAAGTGTGAAAAAAAGTTCATTGAGAATTAGAATGTTGAAGTGGATGGAAGAATAAATATAAGGATTCAAAATTAAATAAAGATCCACAGAATTCCACACCCACATTCCAGTGTTTCAAATGTATAGATTATTGGAATTATACTAAGAAGTTCCAAAATGTTAAGGTTAATGTTGATGATCGATGTCAAAAAACTATTATGATTATAATGAAATGGAAATATCATAATATCACTACATCTAATGAGGGGTATGATAATGACATGGTGAAAGTAACACTTACAATCCACTCTAGAATTGTTAATGTCTTATTTGATTAGGGATGGAACTATAATTTTATATCTCAAATTTTTTTTGTGGATACCCAAATTAAAAACCAATGATTAGATATTGAATTAGAGGTGAAAAAAACTAATGGAACAATTATCAGATATCAATTCTATGATTCCAATCAACTAGATGTTTCTGGGAATGTGATTTATATAAACATATTTATTTTCTATCTACTTGAATTTGATGTAATATTACTTGTACATTGAATTTCTATACATAACGACCAAATTATTTATCAAGGGAAGTAAAATTTGATATTTGAGACCAATGTATGAGAGTATACCAGTGTAATTGTAAATATAAATTTCCAAGGGAGATCACATGAATTATATGGTTCTATATTTCTATTTAAAAAAGGGTTGTTTATCTCAGATGGTTGGGGTGAAAATTAATATCATTGATAGACCTATTGTGTGGGAGTTTTTTATGTATTTCCAGAAGAGTTTCCTAGTCTTCCACCAAATCATGATGTTTAGGTTTAAATAGAACTCATACCTGGTTCTAAACCTATTTAAGATAATCCTTATAGAATAGACCTGCTTGAGTTTCATGAATTGATGAAGAAGATCCATGAAAATATTGAAAAGTTATTTGTTCGACCATATGTGTCCCCACAGGGTGAACTAGTTATTTTTGTAACCATTAATGATGGGTAAATGTAGATTTTACTGATTATAGGGAATTAAACATGATCATAATCATGAACAAGTATCACCATAATGATTACATGTTTCATCAAATACACAGAGCTCAATACATTTCCAAGATTGACATTCATTCTAGATATCCTAAATTGATGATTATGAAAGATGATGTAACCCTGATGGAATTCCATATGAGGTTTGGAAACTATGAATATAATGTGATGAAATTTTATCAAAATAATTCTCCAACTATCTTAATAGATTTAATTAAGAGTATTTAGATATTTCTATCATCAGTTTAACCTAGTTTTTATATATTATACTCTTGTATATTCCAAGTGTAATCACAATAATTAAGATCAATTGAGAATTGTAATAAAGACCCTAATGAAGTAGAAATTGTGTAAAACTTATAAAGTGTGAATTTTGGATTAAATTGGTTTCATTTTTGGGTTATACAATATCAAGTGAGGGAAGATCAATGGATCCATTAATGATAGAGGCTATTGATCATTGTACCAGACCCACCATTGTTACTGGGATACCATGTGTTATTGTTATGGATTTATATTATCAATGGTTTTTAGAATATTTCAAATGACTATCTAACCTGATGAATAAGTTTACTCAGAAGGGATCCATGTTACTTTAGACAGATGAATGTGAAGAAAAATTCAATGAACTAAAGAGAAGATTAGTTAGTGAACTAGGGATTGCATAACCTTATAGTGGAGAAGGTTTTTTTAAAATAGTGTGATGCATTGAATAAAGTAATGGGATTCATTCTCATGTTGAATTAAATGGTTATACCTTATGCTTCAAAAAAATATAAGGATAATGAGAAAAATTGCCCCAACTCATGAGTTGGAGTTATTTTTTAGTAATTTTTTCACTAAAGATATGAAGGAATTATGTTTAAGGTGAAATGTGTGATATATATACTGGTCATATGAAATTAAAGAATATATTCACATAGAAAGAGTGGAACATGTTCCATAGAATTTGGTTGGAGATGATTAAAGATTATGACTTCTCAATAAATTACCACCCTGGGAATGAGAACAAGGTGACAAATGCATTTAGTATAAAGGATCTTGCTATATGATAAGGATAACAAAAAATACAATATTTCTCAATTTAAAAATGATGGATCTTGAAATAATTTAGTAAGTGGGAAAATATTTTCTTTCTCATATTAGTGTTAAACCATCTATAGATGTAAATATTAAGGAGGTATAAAAGGAAGATGTAGAGCCTCAGAAGAAGGTGTGAAATGGACTTAAGTTTACCTTTGATTATGATTTAATGATAAGGTCTAGGAACAATTTTTTTCATCCATACATTATTTTAAGAATCAGTTTTTAGTGGAATCTCATACTTCTTCTTTTTCTATTGATATTGGAAGTAAAAAGTTGTATAGATGAGTATTTCTAGTGGTATTGTATAAGGAGAGATATTAAAATTTTTTTATCTAATTTATTAGTATATCAGTTCATTAAGGTTGAGATACAAAATTATAGGGGGATTTTATAACCATTACCCACACTAGAATGGAAATGAGAGAATATTGTCATGGATTTTTCCATTGGACTCTCCAAAACATTTAAAGGGAAAAATTAAATATGGTTTTCAGTCGACCGCCTTATGAACTTAGCACACTTCATCACATTTAGAAAATACTTCTCTCTATATTATATCAATAGTATATTCATTAACAATGTGGTAATGTTTCATGGAGTACCACATTATATTGTATTTGATCAGGATTCATTGTTTACCTTGATGTTATGGATAAGTCTTCAATAGGATTTTTATTTAGAGTTATGTTTTAGAAGAACTTATTATCCTTAAATAGATGGTCAATTTAATATAGTAATTAAAACCCTATAGGATATGATGTGATATTTTTCCTTATATTTTAAATGTTGTTGGGATTTACACCCTCCTTTAGTTGAGGTTTCTTACAACATTATTGTCAAATAAAGAGTTTAGATGGATAATTATGAATACAATTGTTTAATGAATAATAATAATTAAATTTTCTGGGATTATCTTTTATAAAGAAAGTTATTGGAACCTATAAAAGCTGAGGTAAATCAGATTCAGTGGAAATGTTATGCTAGCAATCGTCTGTGTGATCTGCTGATCGAAGTTAGAAAGAATTTTTTTATTTGAATTATCCCTGTAATATGGTTATGATATTTAAGAACAAATTAATTTTAATACAGATTTATATTTTCCCTTTTCATAATAATGATTGATTATGGATGGTGTCTTAACTCTGGGTACTTCCACCAGACCTCTCTGAAGTCCATGTTGTGTTCCATGTATCTCTATTGGGGAAGTACATACCAGATCCTTCACATGTACAGAACTAAACGATTTTACCACTAGATAGAAATATTTTCAATGAAGAATAACCTATTTATATTTTAGATTATATATATAATGTGATATAAAACAAGAGAACCCACCTCTCAATGTTTAGTGAAAAAACAACCAAATTGATGACGATAGATGGAAACCCGAGGATATAATGAGGCAGATGTATCCTCAATTTATATTATAAAAGTTATTTATTATATAAATTCATATTAATGAGGGTTTTATTTAACAACCTATGATTTTCTAAAATATATTTTCCAATAAATTTAATTTCTTTGATATCTAGCATTATACACAAAACCGTGTTTTAGCAAATCATGATAAACTATTAATATTATTATTTAATCATAACTATTATAACCTTTCCATTAAACATCTTAGTGTGAATTGGAATAACCATATTTTGGAAATTATGTTTAAATTTTTTAGATAAATTAAATATATTGATAACAAAGTACATAATTGTTTTTGTAAAATCTATATATGCTTCTAAAATACATTTTTCTCAAAAAATATTTTTTCCTTTTGTGAAAAAATAATAAAATTAATTATTTAAAATTATAAAAATTTATTTTAAAAAATGAAAAAATATATGAATGGACATGTAAAAATTATCTTATAGTGAGCTGACGAAAATTTTCTAAAAAGTTCAAATTTTTAATGAATATTGAAAAATATTAGGTTTTGTTGAAAATTGTTATTTCTTTTAAATAATTTAAAAAGATATATATTATTTCAAAAAAGTTTTAAAATTAATATTAATTCAAAAATATTATAAATAAGCTAATTATTAAATTATAATCAATTTTTAATTTAATTTTTATTTTAAAACATTTTGTACTTATGAAAATTTTCTCCTTCCAAATCCTCTTTTTTCACATCTCTATGTATAATTTTAATTTAAATAATTCAAATTATGTGAATTGAATTTTTAAAATGGATTGAATATTTTTAATTATTATAATGGATATTATATGATGATTTAAACATAATTTTTTGTCAAAATGAATATTAAAAATAGAAAAATTAATTAATGTTATTAAGGTTTAAATGAGTTTATTGGGGGTTAATCTAAAAGGATAAAGGTTACAATGTCCTAAATACTTTTCCAATTACTATTTTATGTATATATTTCAACCTATATCATCTAAGGTTCTATAATTATCCATTTTGGATCCTTTTCCCATGTTTTATATGTGCATATAAGGTTTTATTTTCTAACATTTCAAGTATATCATCTCCCCCACTTATAAAAGGGTACCACCTATCCTCTCCTATTAATACATAAAAATGTTTTTTAAAGAAAAATAACTATCCAAATACCTTAAATAATTATCTACCCACATCCTATATGCATTATTTCTATTTTTCAAACCACTTTTAGATAGATTTTGGTGCAAACCTTAAGAGGTTGTCTTAAGAAGTTGTATCGTTCTTAACCAAACATTTTTATTTTATTTGTTTTTCCCATAATTAAATTATTAGTAAATTTTTATGATATAATAAAATAATAATATCCCATACACTAATATTTTATTATGTTAATGTAATAACATACATTTATATCATCTTCTATTAAATGGGAAATTAAACTGTTGATCATTTTTATGATGGACTACCATCTCACGAACCAAAATAATATGTTTTTCATCACCACATATCACATATAGATATAATGATGTGTTTAATATTTAAATATGATATTTATTAAATAATTTTATTCTTTTTATTATAATATCTCATATACCTTTCTATCTTCCAATCCATTGAAAAATGATAACGTCACTCATGCATACATGTGAACTATCATCTCTAAAAAGAGATGTGATACATTATTCATTTCAGTTTGAAATGGATGGGAATAAGGATATAATTATTGAATATATATGATATATATTTTATAAAAGTTAATTTTAAGAGTTAATTAGTATTTAAAATTCTTTAATTCCATCCATTTAGAAAATGGAAATCGTGTTCTTGCGTAAATATGACCAACCATCTCCATGAATGGTGTAATTAATTTTCCTATCTCAAAATTTTATGGATGAATATAAACATTTATATAATGATTATATATTATATTTATAAAATTATTCACATTTCGGAGATTATGGAACCATAATTAAATTACAAGGTCCAAAACTACATAACCAAATAATACGTGAAATACAAAAAAGTTATTACAGAAAACAATGATTTTTGAAAAGAATTATTAACGAACTAGTGATAAAAGGGTATAATTATATAATATATGGAATGATGTATATTATTATAGTTATAGAATAAATTTATAATATACCTATATACTTTTATATATGATTTTCAAATGTCTATATGAAATTCAAAACATAAGGTAATGGATTTTCATTTAACTATTGTTTCTGTGGGACACATGACTTATACACCACTGATTTATTTTTGTGTTGTTTATATACTTACCATTAATTTATTTTATTATTATCCAGAAAATTTTGGGGATATACATATCCAAATAAGGTTCTTTGTTTCATAGAGATTATGATTCAAAAGTTATCAAAGTGGTAAAGGTTTTATGTTAAAATATCTCTGTTTATCTAGATTGTTTATGATTATGTTTCTGATGATGAACTATTATAGTCCATATCCATTGAAATTAATGAATCTTATTCTCTTATAATTGTTTATAGAGAAAACAAGTTTTTTATTAATTTTCCTTTCTTTTAGAACTCAAGAGATAAGAATTTGTTTATGGAAAACTGACATATTTTGTCTCTTTGATCAAAAGACCTTTTTCTTCCATTTCAATGTATTCTAAAAATTATTTAATGAATGTTTTTACTATTCTAGAATTATTATATAAACACATTTTCACAAATTATTGAATTTTTACAAAATATTTAAAATGAAATATTCTTGTTATTTTTTTGGACAAGGAACCTTAGACTATTTAATGAAAATGTAGAAGTAATAATTTTTTAATATGTACAGAATGAATGGTATTTCATAATATTATGATTGTTAAATGAAATAAATCTTCCTTTATAAGTTTGTTCGGTTTTTAAAAAATAATACTTTCTTTAAAAAAATTTAAATTTCAATATTCTAGTGAAGTGATTTCAAATTGAATGTATTTTTTCCTTTATAATAATTTAGTGATCTTTTTATGGAATTTATATTCATCGATGAAAAAAACCTTTTTTGTTTCTTGAGTTTTACTAGGGATATTATCTATAGATACCATCCTTATCCTTTATCTAGATGGTTTGTGATTATTATGAAAAGATGTTTATTAATCTCATTTATTTTCCATGATTTATGATTTTATGAATTGATGAAATGATTACGAAGCCCATTACATTTCGATGGGTTATTGAATTATTAAATGTTTATGAAGACCATTTCTTTACCAAGGATAATTCCATGATGAAATTGTTATGAAACCTACTTCATTTCCACGAGTTATTTTATGGTCAAATTATTATGAAACTCATTTAATTTTTATGGGTTATTTCATGATAATGGTTTAATGATTTTATGGTACACATACGTATGATTTTACTTATTTGATGTGTGAGAGATATATATCCCTTCAATGAATTTGGTAAATATTGATATATCATGAGATAAATAGGACTCGGATGGTGAGTGAACCTTATTTAGTAAATGTATTTTTCCACAATGATAGTCATGTGAGAGAACCATGACTACTATGATAGTTTTGGAAGTGAATCCAATCCTATATTATAGTATTGTGTGTAAACCATGACTACTATCATGGATTGGGGAGTTAACCCAATCCAGATTTATTTTCCTAAAATTCAATCCTTGAATAAAGAGGAAATTGTTTTCTATGATTTTGTGTATTACATAATTCAATGTATTATGCAAATGTTGTGGTCTCAGGGCTCATTTTCATTGATTTATTTTTTATTCACATCTTAAAAAATATAAATATTTATTCCATGAATCATGTTTGTTATCTATTACATGAAAGGAATTTTTTTAAAATTTCAGTCTATTGTTTTAATACCCTTATGATTATTTTATTTTGATATGTCCCTTGTTTTACTTTAATAAGAATCTAAGATAAAACAAATTAATATTCACCCACATAGGTTATGAAGAAAGATATTATGTATGATATTTATAAGAAGTGTGCTAGTTATAAAGAATTTTTTGGAGATTATATAGATCACATATGAACAAATTTTTATGTTTCCTTGTTTCTAAACGAACTAAACCAAAATAATTATTGAATTGATCATCATGTCATGAAAATAAAATTCATCTACTAATATGTGATAACTATGTATGAAATGATTTGGTATTTACATGATCCACCAATGATTTTAGTGACTAGGAATGGTGATGTTTCCAGGACTCATACTACTCTAAATAAGGTTGATATCTTGGTTTTTACGGGGCATGTAAATCATTAAAAAATTACTCCCCAACAACATAATACTTCTATAATTTGAGAAAAAACGTTTCTCTATTATGACAGTGTATCCTTTATGGGAAAATACTCTAAAAGACTAGGTATTTATAATTATATAGGATTGGTAGAAAACGTAACCCCTATTGATCATGTAGTTGAGGAAAAAACCAAAATCACAAACTAGTCATGATGGTGAGCCTACCATGAAATTAATGTCAAGAAATGATCTAGTGGCACTAGTAACCCATGAAGAATCCACAATCCTTGGGGAGCCTGTTGAGAATTTGGGGATGTAGATTACTGTGTATGGTTAGAGGGTGGATTTTTCTATCATAGTGGATGAAATTGGTGAGTTGTGACTTTCTATTTAAATATATAATGAATATTTGGAGACGATTCATAATTTTTTTTCTTGTTTCTGAACTACTCAAGACCTTCCATAATTATGAGACTCCCCTAGGAGATATGGATATCATGGGATCAAATGTGGATATGGAGAACTGAGTTATCAAGTGTAAGTCAGGTATAAACATCTCAACCGTCTTCACCCATGAACCACTAGGCAAGATGATAAACTAGATGAGGTATCTTTTTTATTTGATTGTTTGATTGCGGATTGGTGTACTAAACTACCACACCCTCCATTAAATGTTTAATGGTCACCTAGATTATTGTGAATGGATGGAAGATTTTATGTTTGATTTCGATATGTATGATTTCATTACTGAGTATGTTAGGTCTCTTTTACTAACTGATCATAAGATCACATATATAAATGTAGAGAAGAAACAATAACAAGAAAATATTCTATACTAGGTATGATACCATCAAACATTTGAAGGAAAAATTGGTGGAAGAAAAATATGAGTGCACCCATATGATGTTCTAGGTATAAGAGTGCACAAATAAGTAAGGGAGGCTTTATTTTTTAATGGCTAATGTGTATCTATATATAGAGGAAGAGTTGGACGAGATTTCTAGGTTATGGGAGGCCGTTGAATCCCCTTGGTAAAATATAGCTTATATTCGGTATGTGATGTCCTAATCACCACCATAGGACAACATTTTTATATATACAAAGGGGATTTAATATATTTATGACCCTAAGGATTTTCCATGTAAAAAATGTATCACTTTTTTGAATTACCTACAATGTGTTAAGAATTTCAATTATGTTAATAAATCAAGAAACTAAAATTTATGAGCCAATAAAAGTAATTATAAGCTTGAGAAAGAATAAATAAATTGAACATCATCCAATTACATATGTGTTCTAGTAAGAGGTGGAAAATTTAGGTTTAGAACATTACATCAAGGAACATAAGTGAAACTCGTGGGGCTGGGAGAACTTTCTTTGTGTGATTATAAGAGTTTATGAACATTATACTAGAATTATACATGAGGGAACTAAACCAAGGGTGTTAAAATTCATCCTGATCATAGGAATGTTTAGGATATATAAGTTGTGATTCAGGGAGTTTGATCTAATAAGTGAATGATCATAGATTCAATAAAGATGGAAATTTTCCCAGATTTAAAACATTGACTACACTACCCTGTTGTTGAAGAAATATACTATGTGACATGTTCCTTATAATAGAGGTATAAATTTAGGGTACTGTTTCGTCATTGTTGGGGATCCAGTTTGTACATGATAAAATTATTTTCTTTGGGACATATACCCAGAATAGGAGGTTGTCCACAGGGAATTCTTCCATCACCATAAGGGAGTCTATTTGGATATGAAAGAGTGTGTAAATTTTTATCAAGAAATAAAAAAGTGTATCAGCTAAGGAAAATGATTATTAGGTAGAGTTATATCACTTTTATAATTACACAATTGTGAAATAGGTAAATTGATGGGGTATATCAAATCAAATTGAAGTCATGTGATCCAGTTCTATAAGAAAAATTTCCAACCCCCTAAAGGAATGCGAAAGAGGTTTGATCTTTCATAGAATAATAAAATTATGTGAAATATGATTTTAATTGGATTAAGGTGAAATAGGTTTGACCAATCAGGGGAAAATGATTTGAGACCACATTATATCGACCATATTGGGTGATAAGATTTTAGTTCATTCATATTGTAATATACATTTTCTAGGATTTAATGTATCATAACTTTTACTAGAGTGGTTATTCATATTTTAATGTCATAGAACTTAGGACATGGGTTGATATGAGTTTAAGGTAATATTCCCTATACCCTAGAAATGGATACCACCAGAGGAAATATTTATATATGAAAATATGGACAACAAAAATCTAACATAAATTGGAATCTTAAAACCAATACAAAAAATAATGATAGATCATTAGAAATAGGTTGGATTCATGATGCATGAACTGTGGGTGTTGTGAGTGATTCTATAAAAAAATTGTAATGGTAAAACCTAATGTGAATTTGTATTCTATAACCCTTTTAGATAAAATCAAAAATCAATATACATAGTTCAAGGTTAGGATATTTGGATCATCTCCTTTGAGAATGTTGACATCATGGAACCAAGTGGGAAACTGGGGATTAATGAGGTGATATTGAATTGAAATATGAGGTTTGGGTGGTATAATTTATTTCATTGGGAACACAATATGGCCAACAGATATCGCTACATATCTCATGAGGTCTAAATGAAACTATATATAGTTCTTTGAGTGGGTTCTTATTGAATATTAACTCTTAGAGTTGGTGGGGTATTTGGTGGTAGTGGTGGTTGTGTTAGAAGATCAACCTCACCACAAATGTGGTTTACTATTGGTAAATTATCAATGAATCATGTAGTTTAATGTCATGATAAAGGGATAGTGTCCGGTAGTTTAATTTCTTATAGAATGGAAATGACCACACATTTTAATATCATATAGTGAGGATAATAAGGGATTGGAAGTTTAATTCCATGTAGCTTGGACAGAATGCTTCTTATTCACAATATCAATTCAACCAAGAAAAACTCATAACCTCATATGATTCATATTTAGTAAGAAAAAAAAGGGAAAAATAAAATAATACACATGTGAAATGAAAGTAATAAATTGGAACTATAGTGTAAATATTAGATTGATATATCAATAAAAAATGGAAATCTACGAAAAATGGGATAAATATATCTAGTTTTACACCAAAAGATGAATTTTCCAATGAATATAAAAGTTTTTATGATATGGTAACATGAATTATGTTATGAATTTTCTTGAAAAAATGAGGGTATAACAAGAAAAATTACAACCTCCAGGGTAAAAATCAAAAGGTTTAAGTTAGATAAGATATAAATGATTACTGTTCAAGAATTTTAAATGATGATTCCATTATTGTACTACATGAAATAGAGGGAAATAATTTTGTAAACAATAAAAAAACATAGGGTTTTTCATATGTTTCTTCCATGAATCCTATAGTATGTGTACCTAGATGGGAGGTTGGCCTTTGTGACACTATGTCACCACAATAGGGGAGTCTATTCAAATAGGGAAGATTAATGGGGATTTAAATTCAGGAATCCCAAAGTGGGTTGGTGAATGGAATGCTAATAGGAAAGAAGTTCCCAAACACCCTGGGAGCTATGACATCATGCATTTTTCATATTAACTGAGCATAACACTGCATGTGTGGAAACATGCCAGATAGTGTGGTTTTCATACAAATGTGAGTTCCAAATAATGAAATAGAATTATAATGGAATTATATTATACCTTAGTGGGATCAATTTGATTCTTATATCTGTATTGTTTAAGGTTATATAACTGAGATAGTGAGGATAAACTAAATTTTATGGTCATTCTATTTTTACGAATGGTCAAGATAGTCAATATATCTTTGGGATTTACAACTATACATGAATTAGATATCCCAATATATGATAGTGATATTTCATGAAGTTTAAAAAAATTATGGTCTGAATTCTTAGAAAAAGGGTGACACCATTCTGGGTTGCACAACCAAAATCAATACCATGCAGTTTTAGGATTATATGAAAAGGACAAGGTACTTGAAGTTGAAATTTCTTCAACCATGACTTAAAGGGGAAAGGGGAAAATTATTTTCTCTAACGTTTTCCTTTAATAATTGGTCAAATGAGAATATCAATGCATTTTATAGGGCCACATGGTAAGACCTATAAGCTTTATTCCTTTTCCATTTATATTTTAACTATTTTCCAATTCATAAAAGTGGATAACTTAGTGAGTGGGGAATTGAATTTTTCATAGTCTATCCTTTATGGGTGTTGGCTTGAAAATACATTATGTCTCATTATATTGGTAGTTTTTGATCATTAAAATCAAACCATTGAGTACTATATGTTAATATTTTATTAATTTAACTAAAGGGTTTCTAGGGTTTAAAGTCACATAGCATGGACCAAGGGTTTCATAGGTTTTTAGTCATACAAATTCAACAAAGGGTGAGACAATCCATATAGTATGTTTGAGGGGAAAACCCAATTTTAATTACAACATAAGGATTATATTAAAATTTCCATGAAATCATTCATATTGTAATGGTCTTGATTTTTGGATTATCCCATTGAAGAGTAGAATCGTCTCAGTACACGATGGGTGATGAAAAATCAGTGGGGAAGTAAATGCTAAGAAAATATAGAGTATAAAATGTATTATCATTTATAACCATGATTGGAGATCCATAAATCACTATAGATCCCATGAAATGGGAATCAATCCTTTCATTTCTCTGATGGGTGGAATCCCTCTATACAAATCATGCTAATCCACAAGAGAAATGGAGTGAGATATGTGGATTACTTGGAAGAAAAGAGATAAGAAAACATTATTTGAATTGGGGAGGGTATCATCACCATATTATCACTAATAAAATACCATTGAACTAATGTAAATAATTTCTAGAAAATTACTGAATGAGGCAATCATCCAAAAGTTACTAAAGGAAGTGGATTAATATAAGTAATAAGTGAAACCCCCGGTCTGGGATAGAATAGTTATGTAATTCATTTTTGAATACAAAATATGAAATATATATATATATATATATACATAAAAATATAATTTTGGGTGGAAATAAATCCACTCATAGGTCTAAGAGTGTTTTAGTAGGTAACCAACACCAAAGGGGGTTCCCTCTATGGTGATAGCTGAAGCATCATGCCGTTTTGTGTCATGAGATATGGATATTACAATGAATTTTAATTTCATATAGTATGTATGTTTATCACAAAATTCATTTTCCTATTATAAGATTATAAATGACCGAATTTAATATTTTTTTATTAGGATGACTGTATATTTTTAGTTTTAAATACTTGTAACTAAGGCCACACGGGTCTCCTCAATAATTATAATGAGGGAAAAAACAAAAAATACTATGCTCACAAGAGTCAAGATCCTTGTAAGAAAATGGGGTAATAGAGTGTAAATTATGTCACACAACAATTATGAAAATTAATGTATAGATTGAGGTTAATAATTTATATTTCCACTATGGTAAACCTGTGAAAGTGGGGAGGATAACAAGTAAAGATAACATATAGTCGGTTCATCCCACTGACATACCAAAACATATGTGAGGATAAAATAATGGGTTCTAAAACTCCACTATATGTAAGTGTGAGTGAAAAAGAAATGAAATACTGGATTAAATATTTTGAACTATAAATGAGGTGAAAAATAGGATGAGGATGGTCAATTTCCAAAATTAAAACACTGGTTCCACTACTATAATATTGAGAATGGGGGTTGGGAAATTATAGTGAACCGCTAAACACATTTGAAACATATGATATTCCATACCACTTATAATAATCCTTTTGGACATTTACACTATATGGGAGCTGGTCCTTTAGAGAACTATGTTGTTACCACATGTGAGTTCATTCAAAAATGAAAGGTTGATAGAGAAATCCAAATTCCCATGACACAAACTGTGTATATGAAATAGGGGAATGATAAATGAGTGAATCAAGCACCATGGTGGTACACAATCATGCATTGGGAATATTGATATGGGTTACTATGCATGATAAAGTGTAAAATCCATGGGGACCTGGGAAAGTCTTCATCATTCCATGTGGATGAACTATCCTTATCCTGTATATTGCATAGTTTTTTCTTCATATAAAAAAGATCATGGGGTTGGTTTTCTTGTATGAAATAGGAGGAAAGAATATTCTACATAAATTTGAGAAAAACTATTACATTTTAGACAAACCCTAAAATTCATAAACACTGTTTAAGGACATGATTTTTGGATTGAAGGGAAAACTTGTGGTATTAAACATTACACTAGGTAGAGTAAAACTAACATGGATTTTAGGAGTATAAATCTAATATAGAAGGCCTCCATCATGTATTAACATATTTTATTCTCATGTAATATAGACCACATGGGTATAAATTTATGTTTATACAACCTTTGAACATGGGGATATGGTTATCCGTATGGAAATTAACCTGATTCGAACTAAATGTGAATTAGAGAGATGATATTCTAATATAAACAACCCTCAAGGGTGATTACAAACATTTTATGGTCATTATGTGTAGAAAAAAGTTTCATGTTTATGTGTATATAACATAGACTATGGAGAACATGTTTCATGTTCATACTATTGGAGTTGGTGGTCTAGAACCAACTACTGTGTACTTTATTCATTAATAAAAGCCTTATAACATCTTGATTATTCTTATGTGTTACAATGCATGTTATAATGTCCTAAGGATAACTGTTTCATTAAAGGGTCGCAGCAGATCCCTGCTATGATGAGAACCCAGAAGTGCCATAACACTATTCTTGAATATATGTTCTATGGCCAGATGATATTATTTGAGGGACACAAATAATACAAGTCATTAAGGGTGAGGACTCATAAAACATTGAAACACCTCTCATGGTGTGCACCCTTGGTAATATCCAAGAGGATATTATGAGAACAAGACCCGCTAGTAGGAAATCCACATTTCATAGTGTCATTGGATGTTCCTATCTGCGGACATGTGTATTGGTCCTTATATTTTAAGATTATTATTAATGGGTATTACAACTCAAAAACGTAGATGTATTGATGAAAACTGTGATGATACACTGTTCGTAGCGAGGTAGGATATGTTGGGTGCGTCACGGGAAAAATTGCATTAATAGATAATGTGAGAAAGGATTTTTCCCTTCTATTCCATAACGAAAGTAGATATCTGAGGACCTTTGATGGAATTGATATATCCTAAATAAATCCATGGCCATCGTAAGGTATGGGAGAGTTCAATTCTAGGAAGTCAAAGAAAGAATAATCGAGCACATGGGTTGATGGCACTAGAATGCAACCTTCTTGATTAGAGATTTCGAGACAAAGGAATTATATTACACGGTAAGCATTTGGAGGAGGTGACATGTCATTTTGGTGTTAAATTCTTTCTCTATGGGACCCTTGGCGTGTTTCTAGATGCTAACCTTGGACATTAGGCAGGCTCGGCCTAATGCCACTGAGAAAGAGGCCTAGAAGGTAACACACTAAGTGTTTCCATGTATCTCAGTTAAATATTAATTTAACAAGTCAAATAAATATTATTACCGACTATGGTTTAATAATTATTTAATGATGCCTGATCACATTTATTTCGACACTAGTTATTCGAGGGAATATATTTTGGGTGAAATAATATATTTGTTAGCGAGTAATGTAGTTACATTTATTTAAGAAGTAAATAGACATTACTCAATTTCTAATAAATGTGGTGGAGAAAAATGGAAAATAAATGTACACGTCGTGTATATTAAATATATACACCGTGTAGTTTTATGGAAAACAAGTACACACCGTGTATTAAATATTACACATCGTGTAGTTTTCCAGTCGGGATTTTGAGGATATAATATTGCTTTGTTAAATTATATTAATTATAGTCAGTGTGGGCGCATGTCAAGGAATTAATAATTCGACATGGGGTTTCAATAAGAGTTAATGAAATAAATAAAACGCGTAACACATTCATTTATTGTCATAACTCTATTAACCTCAAACCTGATTATAAATATCCTCACAACCCCAACACTTTTACAGAGCCATTGTTGTGCACAACGGATTTGAAATACTCTCAATCCAAGAGAGAATTCACATTCCACCAAGAACTCCCTCATGTTACGAGAGCAAGATCCTCCACTAGATCAAGGTGGTCGAAGGCGGACATCGCAAGGGAAGGTTCTTCTGCGCTAGCACCTGGAGATCCCTTTGGCGACGTCCAGAGATACGTGGAGCACATGTGGATCACCGCTAGAGGAATCCTATACTTGGATTCTACGATGCAACAATGGATTACAGGATCGTGACTGGAGACGTCGATGAAGAATGAATTCCACCGAGGTAATTCTTGTGAATTAATTAAATTAATTATAAGCAATATATGATGATCCTATCTCAATGGTTCCGGGACTCTTCTTTTCTTTTTCATTCTTCATTCCATTCTGATGATCCAGAATTTTATATTGTGACAGGTCTCATATTGAACGTTGTTTAATGCTAAAATTAAATTTGGGAAAACCCACCAACGCGCTTCTGTTGCGCCCGAAACCAGCACGTACAACTAGGACCAAGGTGAAGAGGTGCCTTGTATAGGAATATAAACCATCTCACTGGTGAACGCGTATAGTTTATGGTCATGATTCTTAAACCAAGGGGTTAGGTTGTTTACAAAGAATAATGGTATGGAAAAACTCGATGTGAATTGGAGTGACCAACACAAGTATACATGACATTTAAAATGTGTGCGCATAATTTCATTCCCTGATTTTGGAACTGTCACTATAAATATGGAATTATATCAACACACATGAGAAAATAAAATTTCAAAAAGGGAGCAAGATCATGAAGAAAATATATAGGAAAAGGGATAACTATGGTTGATTCCATGATTGATGATTTAGGTGTCACTACATATCACATGTTTTTGGAATTAAAAAACACATTTTCCTAGAAATGGGGAATACTTACGAGAAAATTAGACTCATTTAATAACGATATGGTATAGAAGGAATGGATTCATGTTTTTGGATGGGCACAAACAGGTAATTAAAACATCAATAAACTTATCATTGAGTTGGATTCAATTCAATCGTAGTTCTAGGATAGTGGTTTAGATAGGGAAAAACATCAGAAGGGTGGAATCATCTTGGTCAAGGACCTCAACACAATTCTAATGTTCAAGAATGATACAAAAGGTTTTTATCTGTGTAGTTTATGGTCATGTTACTGGGAATAAGGCAAATTTAATTTAATATCATTCATCAAGGATGAAATTCCATATAGTTTGAATTTATTCCACTAAGACTGGCATCATGTTGTTTTAGGTCATGAGAAAAGGTCCAAATCCAAATGTGATGACATGTCAAACACTTCATTAGGAACCTCACATTGGGGGTAGGTGTGATGCAATCCCCATCAATAGTGATCAACATATATGCACTATTATAGTAATCCTCTTTAAGTATGAATTGATTATACAATTCAATCTCTAACTTCAATGGTTTATTTCAAGGTATCATTAGTTCTCTCAATGACAACATCAAACCAGCATGGAGTAATTAGAGGAGGTGAAACTTATTATTTAATTATTAATACACTGTATTTTTATAGAATATATATTTTTGTAGTGAAAGGAGATTGTTTTAATCAATAGATCTAAACGAGGATTGACTAACATGGGACCTTTTATTAAGAATAAACTTATCTTAAATGGAAATCCTTTGTGATGGTAGAGGAAGATCAATCAGTGCCACTAATTTTGTTCTATTTACCATAGAGTAAAGAGTTTCCAAGATATATTATCAAGTCATCAGCTGATATTTCCCTAGGATAATAGAGATATTTTCACAATATAACTTCTTGTTTTAATCAACTATATTTAATAAAATTATAGATTATTATTTACTGGATTCCATAATTTTTTCATTTTATGGTGCATGATAGTGGTGATTATGATTGGATTAGTCATTTTAATTGGTGTACAACTTCTTCAACTGTTTGACTTAAAAGGTGTTGCCATTTTTTCTGAGAATAATTTTAGGTATCCCAAATTGAGAAACAATGTGGTATTTTACATACTCAATCGTAAACCTAGTTCAAAAATCATTTAGTAGAATAAATAAATTCCACTCTGATTATAATTTGGTGCTACGAAGGATAAAATAAAACTATTAGGAAATTGTTGGTTGGTATTGAACCATGATGAAAATCCCCTCTACTGTGAAGGGAAATAGTACTTGGTGGTGTAGAGGGGATTTATAGGATGATATATATGATTTCATGAAGATTTCATGCATGACACATCATAGTGAATTCCAGGTAATCATAAAATATGATGGAAAAAATAGAATATTATTCGGATATAGTAGGAGTGCTTCAATATTGTCTATGAGAAATACATTCCTCTTTATGAAAAACTTTTTAGAATTAAGTTATTTAATTTTCATGAATGAAATAATGAATTAGTAAATAACATTTTCCCTTTTATAAGACTTTTGATGAGTTGGGACCATCATAGAGGATAAAATTCATTGCACACAAAATGGTTTTCACCAACCCAGGTTGGCTCATCAGTAGAGTACTATTTTGAAGGTAATCAAAACAAAATTTCTTTTTATTGGATTCTAATTTTACCTTGGAGATCCTCTCCTATAATGATATGGGATAAAATTAATTCACATGACTGTCCTCTTCGTAAAGGGAAGTAGAGGAAATCAATTTTTGATGAACCCCAAAGATAACCAGATCATCCTAGTCCATATTAGTATAGGAAAAAACCAAATTTTCTAGATTTTTTGTATGATCATTCTTAGACCATCAGACTTCAGTCACCATCATCTTAGAAGGAAGTCTAACCATCATCTCACAAGTTCACATAAGTGAGGGTATGTGATCCTATTTATTGCTAGTGTTATTACCATTGATCTATCTGATGCGATGATTAGATTCACCATTCACATGTAACCACATAACCATGATATCAATAGAAAACAAAAAAAAGTTATTGGATCTCGATGCCCTACCAAATTATTGGTGTATCCCTCCAAAAATATGAATGAGTATGGAATGAGGTCACATAATGGAATGATGAATATAACTCCAAGGATAAGATTTTCTATATTAGGTTTTTATCCTCCTCTCTATTATAATCAAAGAGTAATCATTGATGTGAATTTTTTGTTATGGTTCTACTTTATTGGAAAGGAGAATGGATTTATTAGGATGCTAAAAATCCATTGTAATTTTCTCTAAGTTTGGGTTCATGGTAAGAAGATATGCTTGTCCATTTCCCCTGATAGGATCAACAAGGAAAAAATGATGTAAAACTACTGAAGGATAACTTCCCATCATGCCAATCCTATAGTTAGAATGTGTGGTTTAGGATTTACATCAGTGGTTTCATGTTGAAGATAAAATGGACGTCATTATGTTTCAAATAACGGTGCAACTTCTAGATGAAAAAATCTAATTTAAGGAAATTTTTTCACAATAGAAGAATATATGGACTTAGTTTCAAGCACCATGTAATTGAGAAAATATAAACCATTATATTTACCTTCATTTCTAAAAATCCATAATTTATCGGTCCAAAGGTTTCCCTGTGGCATGAATCATGAAAACTATGGGATGTAGAAATTATTTCTTAATATCATCAAATTAAATTCGTAATTTTTTCCACTTTTTTAGGAGATTCCATTATTTATTATCATATAAAAGAAATTAGATTTTCTGACAAGGTTGGAATCATAACACTTGTTTTTTGTTAGGTAGCCAATAAAATTCTAGAAATAATCATTGATTATGTAGAGGGGGAATTTAAATGATGAAATTAAGCATTTCTATGTTAATGTTTATTCATGTGTATCTGATAATTAAGTTAAGTAATTTATTGAGGATAACCCAGAATTCCTACTTTAATGGATTCAAATTTTAATTTTTATAAAATATGAAATAAAAAAATCCGTCATGATCTTTGAAATAGTCCTAACATTTGTATGATCTGGAAATCGAATAATCCACATAGAATTACATTATCATTATGAATAGGGGATTAAAGATATTTATATATCTCATTGATATATTTACCTTTAAATCTTCATGATAAAGGTAATTACCTGATAGAAAAATGATTCTTGATGTTCCATGAATGTAGGGAACTCGTCATTTTTTTGGGGAAATATGGTTTTTATTGTACCCAAATTACCCATCCATAATGGAGAGGTCATAGAAAATGGAGAACATTTCGATCATAAAATCTATAATTAGGACACTAAATTTTTTCCATTAGGAAGTGATTAGTAAGGTTCCATAATTAGATATATACATCATTTTTATTATTATTATTCTTATATAAGATAATGTTGGCTAACTATTTTGGGTATTGGACTCTTATAATAAAGTTTTCTTTGATCCACTTATCAAAATTTTCCCCAAACACAAACCCATGTAAGGGATGCATCCTTTTGGGATCTTGATTAAATATATGGTGTCACATGGGAAGGCTAATCTAGTGGATTAAACCTTGGGGATTGAGCCATCGTATCTCCTTATTATTCTATGAACATAATCCATAGAGTGATTTAAGAATTAAAATAACTACTCTTACTTATTAGGAGGCATGAAGAAATTTATTAGTTTCAGTATCATATCTTCCTTGGTGTAAAGGTTCTCATGAAAGATCTCATCGAAAATGGAGGATACTCCTTATATAATGTTTATAGGTTCTTCAACCAATTTTTATTGTCAAAACCATAAAGAATAGATGGTGGAAATGGATCCCCAAGAGCATGTTATTGAAATATGTATTCATCTTACCTTGAGGGGATGAAGTAGTAAAAACAATTTGTTTTGCATATGGTTATATAAATATAATAATGAAAAAGGATGTGGGTACTATATCACGTGGTCTTCATCAGAGAATTCCACCTACCATATCAAATAACCAGGGCTTTACGGACTAATAATGGGCCAATCCTAGTCTTTAATATACATGGTGGAGACTTTTATTGATAGGCTTTGAAAAGAAATTACATCTTACAATATTAAAGGGTTTCCTCATCACTAGAGAATCTTATCCGTCATAGGAGTAAGAGGTGATATAAGTGCACTAATTTTTCTTAAGAACTATAATATGATGCCTAAATTATAAGGTTGTTGTTTATAGAAAATTGATAAATTATAGGAAACTACTCCTCAAGTTATACCAGAGTCCTACTGTGGTGGATTTCAAATCATTGGAAGCATTAATTCACTTGGATTCTTTGACTGATGATTTCTTTACATCCCTTTTGTAATACCAGATATTATGTTTGTGAGTTTCATAAGAGTATAAGAGGGAAGAATCTATATGGATCATCGAAACACAATTTTTGAGTGAGTGCTTGAGGCCCTTATTATATGATGATGAGACAACCACATGAATATGGAGTCAGGTCCTCTACAATAAGGCTCTAATTATTGTGTCCTGTGTGGTGACCATGATTTTAGTAGTGGATACCAATTTGAAAAACTATTAATTCAGTTGGATCTTTCCAAGAAGATTCTCCTAATTTTTTTTCATATCCCTAAATTTTAAGGTTGTATAGGGATAAATATGATTTTAGACACCATAGATTTTATATAATTCTTGTCAATATAATATTGATGCTTGATCTAATGTCAACTAGCCATTAGTGGGAATCAATTCCTTTCAACATACCCATAAAGTATAGAGGGAGTATGTGTCCTTCCATGATAACACCTTCATTCTCCCCTAATATTAATATTGTTTTGTTAATATCATAATTATTTAATTACTCTGCACAATAGGATTCAACAACATATCCTTAGTATTGAATTCCAATGGGCTATTTAGGGCCTCGATGAGGCCCATTAGATGTATAGTTGGTTGAAAAAACACATCAATGATTGATAGACAAGATTAGGTTTTGGCGAGGATCTTGATTATGTTCCATTTACACAATTGGAGAATGTTTTATATCCATAGGGGTTACTCTATAACATGGAGCATTGGGGGATTAACTAGCTTAGGAAATGGTTCTTGGTTGGAATCTACAAATTTTTTAGTGGTTGGGTGGTTATGTACAATACTAGAATATTATTATTAATGTAAAATGATCAAAAAATTTAAAAGGAAATAGATTTGAACAAAAGGATTCCTTTATAGAAGTTTTTTCCCTTTTTAGAACTGAAACACTATTCTTCTGGTCTCCATAGAAAAGATAGGCTTTTGAAAGATAGTTCTATCAGTATTTCCATTGTCAGTGGTGCATTTTCCCTTGGACACGGAGCATCAGTGGGCAGTTCTTAGAGGATCCAGTTCATTTAGTCAATATATGATTTCTACACAATGGTCTAATAATCTAATGATATTAACAGTGGTAAAATATTGTTATTAATCCGAGGATTCCTAAAATGTTTTATGGTTCATGGAAATTCCTCCAAATATGGGATCCTAAAGTTCAGAAGAGAACACACTAGATTTAGTGACTTAAAGGATCTTAAATATCATTATGATAAAAAACTATCTCCTTTATACTTTGGAAGGCTTCAGAGAAGTTAGGATCATTGGAGGGGTTGAGTTATATGGGGGGGGGGGTGCTAGCCAGTTTAACCATGTGTTAATGATATTGTGAACATGAGTGATTTATTTTATGGATATTCAATCATCAATATTTTTTGATCGTTTTCTCTAGAATTATTTATTATTTTTAGTATCTACATCAACATTATAAGTGACATATATACACGTGTCATGAAGTTGATGTTCTCCCAGTTTCAATATTCCATAATCTACCGTTTTATGGGGCTAGTATTTTATGACAATACACTCTTTAATGGTGATTTCAACACACCATTAAAGAGTTCATTGCTCATCATGAGTTATTACCTCATATTGAGTATTGTATCTCATCCATGTTGTTGGCCTTTTGAGGTATTCTCATCATATGTATGTGAATACTATGGGGTTTCTAAAGGGAATCCTGGAGCCTTTCTTACTAAAGGGTTAGGGTATGGATAATTTTAGACACTTATTATCTCATAATATTTTATACAAGAAAAGGGGTAATGATTAATACCTTTTCTTGGTCCACTACATGGCCTCATCAATGTGATGGGCCCTCTCAGTGAACTCTCATTATCAGTTGGGTTACTTTATGGAGATGAGATTCAAGAATAGATCATCTTGAATGTTCACTATACACATCTTATGATACTATTCATGGGTAATTTCAATGTCTATAGATTATATTAAGACATTATAATGAACAAAATTTCTAGTGACACATTAAATCTCCCAATACATTTTTTGGATAGGTAGGTGACACTAACCTTACCCTGGGTGGAGGTGAACTATTAGAGGAACAATTAGTAGAGATCCTCCTAACTGGTGCTAGATCATGGATCCATATGAATATAGGAGATGAATTTCTGAAATTATAACTTTTAGATGAAACATCATAGTTTAGTTTCCTTATGTATCTATGGGGTGTCAATAATTGGGAAACACCAAGAGGAAAACATGGATGTGTGATTTTATGGGTAACCATTAATATTGAAAAAGGTGAATCTTGGGTATCCATAAGTTAGAGGTAGGGGGTCATGGTCTACCCATTATAGTTGTGTATTCCTTTTATTTTACAAAAATGATCACTATGTCTTCTAGGATATTACTGATAGTTCTTATTTGGTTATCGTCAGAGGATTTAACATGGGTTTTCCCAAACCCTTGCTGATTGACACATAAAGTGAGGTTTCCATGATCCAATGATGGGAAGTTAAATTGATCCACTAGAGAGGGATTTACAGGGAATATTGGAATATTTCATAGATGCATGAACCACCATCTTTGGTCCTGGATAGATGGTTAAGACCAACTTCACTATCCTTGGTTTATTGACAGAGGAATATCGGTTTTTTAGGTTCTAAAGTAAGTGTGATAGTGTAATTTTAAATTTATTTTTTATCAGGGTATTATACAAATAGGAAATATGCAGTGTTATACTAGTAAAACACAATATTATAGTTGAATATAGTTATATTTACATCCACCTCAGTTACATTTGTAACTTCAGGCACTCTGGAAGCCCCCACACCACCCTCTCCTTTTTAAGGTTATAGATTGTATTTGGGTGTTGTATCTAAAGGAGAGTCTTAAAACTGATGTAATAACTTTTTTATGGGTGTATAATTATTCATGATGGTTCACCTACTTTAGTTAGACCTATAAAGAAAATTAATCTATGCATACCTCATCCTGAATGTCACACACTAGATTATCAGGGGGGATTAACCATGGGAACCTTAACCACAATAGTGGTTAATTGTAGAGGATTGTTATCCCCATCATATATATATTCATAAAATGTTTCTCATTGACATTCATGTGGATTAATCTATAGATAAATATACTACAATAAACTTATTATTTTTACATGGGGTGATACCTCTTTCAAAATATAGTATAAAACAGTGATAACATCAACACAAACTTGTCAGAATATGTGATGATATCTAATATATTCAAGATGATAATAAACTCTAGAAGATTTATGATAATGACCAAACAAAATTACTATACAAGGGAATAATGGTTATTATTTCTCATTGTATAATTCAACTAGAATCCCTGATGGGGGTTTATGATCACCCAAAGATTCTATTAGAGACATGTTATGTTATTTTCAAGGAGAATCATTGATATGGAAAAATTAATGGTAGCATGTGAGAAAAACTCAACCAGAAATAGTGCAGTTGATAGGTGTTCCGATACTACCTCTTTGTTCTATAAGCCTCACTCTGGAAATTCTATTATGAAGCACTGGATTAGTAGGTAACCATATGAGTATGTGATGAATACCTCTTATATTTAAACTCTCTATATGGGGTTCCACCATTTGGATAAAATTTATTGGGTTAAGGGTATGTCCTACTATGGTGATATGCGATTCATGATAATCCCCATGCTGGAGGGTGTGTGGACATCTTCTTTTTGTGAGAAATTTTTAGATTCCAGTAGATTGAACATATGTTTATCCTCATACAAGAGGGATAGGTGGACTATAAAATCCCTCATACTTATTGGGTAATTGTTGAGAGAAAAGATGTTAAAATTGATAGGGGTTACTCATTTATTATTCCTTCAAATGAAATATGAATTTACTCAATATATTAATATTTTTATGGGTATTAAAGAATTTCTACTCTTTGTAATTGGGAATATACATCCTTTGTTTATGAGTGCCTTCCTAGAATTGTGATAGTGGAAGAAAAATCATCTCTACTAAGTACTTAATATTCTAATATTCTAAAATATTATGGCCAACCTAGTGTTTATGCTCTATATTCTATGTTTAACATCTACAAAAAAGTTCATTGAGTATGATATTCTTTCTGTATAGGTGGAATTCACATGGAAATTGATATTGGAGTCATGACGAGGACATCTTGGAGGACTAGTGTTACATCCACCACCCTAAGGAGGGCCTTTCGAGTAGTGTACTACTTTTTCATGTGAATGACCTCTATAAAGGTTACTAGTCGCCCCAATGACCTAGAAAACTAACTCTACATACTGGGTTAATGGATGAGGCCTACATCATTATTATAATTGGATGTTTATTTTAATATTATTTAAAGTAATAGAATATTGATTGATGGTGGAATAGTCCACAAGAGCTGTTGGAGTGGTGTTCCATTAGACTATAATAATGGTATGTCTTTTGTAAAGGCATCATGAAGTAGATTCTAGGGAAACAAAAAGAAGATCAAGATCTACTTTCTTGGCAGAGGGATCAATATATTCAATCATTATATGACATCATCTTGTGAGAACTATCCATGGGGAATACTTAGTTATAACTATAGTGGGAAGAGCTTTAATATCCCATACCCCTTGAACACAGGAGAAGGTTGAATGATTATGATCTGATAAAATAATCCTAACGAATTTAGCAAGGATAATGGGGTGGGTTTGTTTTATCTCTACAAGTAAATCATTACCTCAGGTGTCAATATGGTTCTATAGCCTCACTTTGTGTGTGAATGGAACCTTATCATTCATAGAGGTAGATGAGCGCTCACATTGGCTATTGGAAATGTGACTATCTTTACCTAGGAATATGTGGGATTGATTGTCATATATGGATACCCATGGTGGGGATATTTGGAACCTTCTCTACCTAGGAATATGTGGTAGTGATTTTCATATGTGTAACTATCAAAACCACATACCAGTTGGGAGTGGTGGGAGAACCTTTACTAGAATGAATTATGGCTATAATTATTTAGAAATATTTAAATCCAATAGTAAGTACATGTATGATGATTGTGATGCCCATAATTACCAATATATATGATGTCTGGTGGGGGTAAATTCTATCATTAATCATCCTATAACTATTAAAGGGGAATAAATTGTCATGAGGATCAAATTTTTGGTATAATAAACTTTTTTCCAGAACAACTTCTATTAAGATGGACCTTGGATGGTCTCTATCTTGGTATCTTCTCCAATCTTTCTAAAGATGGGTGTCATATATCCATTGGGTTGATGGTTTTGGAACATTAATTGAAAAATGATTATGGGAGGTCATAATCTCATTGAGAATTGGATTAGATTTTCGTTTTCTACCTCATAGATTTAACACATGCCAGTGATACCCTTCCCTGACACCATCTTAGTGTAAAAATTAGTTAATTACATCACTTTCTTCCTTAGTGGGTTAAAAACCTTTGGTAAGAGGGGATGTGTTTGTTAGTCATTATCTATCATTTTTTAACATCTTGGGTATCTTTTTTTTTATCATCCTTAGGATTTTCTATGAAGATATTTTATGTTCATAACAAATGTAATCTTTTGTTTTTGAGACATGGAATCCCATAATCAATAAATTAGGAAAATAAATACTTTCACTGGAGGCATCCAATTCTTATTACACCAGGAAATGTATTCCCATCATTATGGAATCGATGGCTTGTTTCTTAAGGCATCATCTACTTGTCACACAAGGAATCATATGTTCATAACATAGTAAAATGTTGAATTTTAGGCTCATCACCCAATGGAAGGATATAAATATCCAATTCCCATAACATAGTCTTTCTCGGATCATCACTTGAGGAATATCTAACTCATTGCCATAGGCATCCCATACTCCTCACATGAGGTACGTTAGGTTCTTCCTATAAATCTTGGTTTTTGATGCATAAATAGGGGTTGAAATATTCTCATCACATAGAGAACCTTATAATCGGTTCACAAGGAAGATATTATCCTTTGGATCATTACCTATGTATGAACCTATGTTCATTACATGGGACATATCATGCTCATAAAATGATGAAGGAATACACATACACTCATCACGTATGGATGAAAAAAAGATAACATTTTTTATGGATGGATCTACTTAGGATCATCACCTACGGGTAGGGATAGTTTACCTTCCATTGAGGATGTATCAACATAGGATCATGACCTAAGGGCAGGTACAAGTTAATATCGAATGGGTATGGATACACTTAGGCTCATTATTAAAGGGTACATGGTCATGTTTTTAACGTCTAGTGGATACACTCACAATTTAGAGTCTAGTGTGGACACCCTATAAGGATTAGTTTTTTCATAGATAGTATTGATTTAAGTCCTATTAATGTGGATATTGGATGTCATGGGTCTTGGTGATTTGGTATTAAACCTTGAAGTGGAATCCTACATATCATGTTGGTTCAAAAATAAGAACCCACATTGTTTGAGGTTCACAATTTATAGTTATGTGATAGTACTCATCCATAAGGTTTAATTTCATACTGTAAGGATGATTACAAAATAAAATATATAACTACAAGCAAAAAGGTGGGGATTATGTGTAAATATTACAAGGGATACATGGGATTAGGAAGAATACCAAGTGGGTAATACATAGGATAATTCTTCCTAACATGTACTTTGGATCCATAAGATTGGATTCTTCCCAACCCATGATTATTAAAAATGGTATAGGGATGATAGCCAACAATAATTTTTGTGTTTATCAAATTTTATCAACAAAATGTGGTTCAGATGGGTCTAAGACCCATGATGCCTTAAATGCTTTGAAATATTTTTTTATAATTAAGGAGTTCAAGTGGATCACCATCGTATGGGTTTCACACAAGTTGGTAAATTTATTGAACTTTGACCTATGTGATATTTGTTCAATTTTCACTAAGATTTTTCATCAGCGAGGGGAGTTTTGTGAGAAATGCTTATGAATATGGTATATTAATGAAATTCTGTAAGGTAATTATTACAATATTATCACATAGAAGAGTCCATTTAGGTGTTTATGGTTGTGAGAATAATTTAATTCAAGGTTTTTATTACTGAGATCATTGATTTTTGAAATCCCAACCTAGAGTCCTCATAATAGAGATATGAGGGGTATTTTTAGGCCTTTATTTTGTGGATGATGGATTACTCATGGTTTTCTTGTGCACACATGTAATACTATAATTGTTTAGGGACTTTATTTATAGACTTATGAAACACTAAGTTATATGAAATTCATACCTTTCTTCCAATCCACTTGTTTTCTAATCTTTCTCACCAGACCCTTCACATATGTTTTTTTCAGTGCAAATTTTTTTACCTAAAAGTAAAATTAGACATTGGAAACTAAGGATTTTATCAACCATATTTTACATGAATTATTTAAGATAATTGGTGGGATGTTAATGGTTTGGGTCAACATACTAATTATATTGGTCTTGATAAGTGTTTTTATTTATAAGTAATCTAAAAGAAAGTCTTTTTCAAGGGGTACTATTATCTCAACATCTTATCTCATGTATTTAATTTACATTTATTCATGATCAATATGAATTAGTTTTTAATCCATAATGTATCTACCAAATCTATATTCTCAAACAATATTGATCTGAATCACATTATAGAACTCGTATATTTTGTAACTAATCTAAATTAAAATTCAACTTAAATTTAAACATATCTAAATGAATATAATGAAAAAGGTACATGAAACCCTTTCATGAAATAAATTGAAATGAATTGAAATCACTAGTACTAATAAGAAAAATCATATAGAAATTGGTAGAAACCCCCCACTTTTCATGAAAAAAAATAACTCATGAGATAGTGATCAGTAATAAACAAGGTCCCTACTCATGGTTATTTACTCAAGAGATCCTTTTTAAGATCATTATGGGATATGTCCAAAATAAAGAGCGGTGGGGGAATTTGATTTTGAGACTCATGATCAATTAAAAAATTTATCCATTCTATTAAATTTTCACTTATTCGTTGAATAGATCTCTCTTACCCATTCCTCACCATCAGTTTCCTTACATTTAATTAATGAAGAAATGTAAAGCAATATTGGACACTAAGTTTTTTTTATTGAGGTTCACCTCTAATTAAGATGAATACATACCTAGTGTTTTGTAGTTATTATCCGATCCACATAGTTCCTATTTTATTACCAGGAATATCTCAAGAATGGGTATAGACATGGACTTGTAATCCTAACACAAATTAGGTATATTGTAACTAAAAACTTTATGTACTTTGATTACAAGATTTTTCTTATAACACATTGTAGAAGATCAGAAGAAAAAGATTGTTTCCCTTATGTATAGTGTGAATATAAAATTATTCCTTAAACTATAACAATCGCTTGGATGTTCTTTAGTATAATAATCCTTTAGGTTTTCTCTCTCTTGAAGCAATCAAGGGGTACATCCTATCTTAAAAAACATTATGAAATATGATATAATAGTTTCATCATCTTATTCTTTAATATTTGAGGATAATATAGAGAATAAAAGGCCAAATAAACTCTTCTTCATCTATTCAATTAAAAATAATGAACTCTTAAAATTGTTTTGGTATAATTTCAATCTTTGGTACATAATATCTGCAATAAAAGTGGTATCATTCTTTCTCTTTATGTTTGATATAATTTTTTTTCAAATAATAGTGATAACACATCTACTTTTATTTCCCTTATTCTTATAATTTATAGTTTATTTATTTCCGGAATATTTTCAACAAAAATAATTTCATTTTTACCTCTAAAAATATCAACCTTCAATTCGAATTTAAAATCCAATACAAAAAAATTTCTAGTTTAACATTCAATAAAAATGGGATTTATTCATCACATGATATTGGAAATATCATGGTCTTATTTCAAATTTCAATCTCCAGAAAGTTAGTATATTTTTTCATCCATTTCTTCAACAGAATCATATATTATTATATTAATTTTCATGCAATATTCTATTGTAGATCAATTCTCTCCCAAAACCCTTTTCTTCATCATGAGATATAACATGTACATTGAATCATTGAGTGGTTGGATGTTAAATATTAGAACCATATTTAGCTATTTTAATTTATCAAATACCAACACAGCATGGGATTCTTATTCATGGTGTTGAACTTGTAGAACAACATATTCATCTTCATAAATCATTATCTCTGAATCACATTTTTTAACCCATGGATTGAATAGAAGCATCGTGATATTTAATATTTTATAAAAAACATAGAATTTTATGAATTAATCCTTGTTCCACTGATTTTTCTGATGTAATAAAGCTAAATAATTAAATTTTGGGGAAACTGATAATGTACTTTAGTGAACCTTACATAGTTGTTTTTTTTACAAAGGAATGAACCTTATGATATTCCTTTTATATCCTTAAAATGTTTGCGAACCTAATGGTGAAGACCATTACGATATAAAAAATAAATATTCAAATGTGTAAGGAATATTATAAATTTTCCCTTTCCTAATTATTTTCAATGGTCTAAACATTATAAACATATTGTGATAAAAATATGAATACATACAATGAACCTTGTGAAGAATTTACATTACCGTTTTCATAATGTTTCTTCGTAGAATCAACATTACAATGACTTCAGATATTCCATAAAAAGTCATTTCTTTTCATTATTTTTCAATTATTTATACTAGTTCAACCGTATGATGTATTAAGTTTAACCTTATTATGTTTACACAAAAAAACGACGAATTATATGCCTTTTCTATTTTTCCATATCTGAGTGAACCATATGAAAACTAGATGACTCATAAAACATATAGTAAATTAAAGGAATTTGTAAAATCCACCAAAACCTATTAATATTATAATCGATCCAACTGAGATCATAACATATTATAATATTCAAATCAATATTTAATAATTTTAAATCAATAAATACTTATATAATCCAAATGAATAATGTAACATGTAAATATTCCATAGAATATTTCAATAAGACTTCCACTATACCGACTCTAATAAAATTCTTCAGACAACATCCAAACATATTTTATAATTATCAATAATCATAAGGATGAAAATTCGATGACTCTATTTTTATCCCCTTTATAAGAATATAGAATTTATCATTTTCATAACCATATATAAAAAACTAAAATTCAAATTATTTATGCCTATCTAAACCAAATAATACTTAAACAACTTTTTCAGTCATAATAGTAATATAATCTCACAAATTCATATATTTTTCATTAACTATTTATATAGTAAAAATATTGAGCATTATAAAACCTCTTTGTAACTCTTCCTTTCAATAAATCTTCTTGAAATTGTTCTGTATATGAAATACCAAAGAAAAACACATCTTCAAAGAATATTTTCTAAATAAAATTTTTTATGCCATTTAAATTTTCAGAGGATGTAAAAAACAAATTCCGACTATTATATAGAGACCCTATACCTTTACACATATAATTTCATGATTTTAAGCATAATAAAGCATCATATTAAAAGCCAAGGATCGTAAAGTCTAGTTTCTTGGATGACTGGGTACATAATACATAAAACATAAAACATGGGACTAAATAGAACATTTATTTATTTTGTATTCATAAAGAGATCCAAAGTTATATTATACCCTTACATCTTCATATGATAACCTGGGGATAACATAGTCAATGGGATGAGGTAAAATCCCCTTATGGGAATAAGAATAATAATAAATCATTAGCACATGGGTTAGAGAACATGTACTAATGATAAAAAAGGCATGGAACATGTGAAATAATAACATATAAATAAGGGATCATATAAACATGGTGTCAAATAATGTGGCATCAACATAAAACAAAAATTTAGGATGATTCAAGGCTCATTTCACATAGAGGATCTCTATTCAAGGTTAACCACAAAGACCTTTGCACATGGTAGCACGAGTCAAGGCAAACCACCTAGACTATTTCAGATAACGTCTCATAAGACTCTACATTACCCAATGTATTAGACAAATATCTAGTTGTACCCATCATAACATGTTCATGAATATTATTCACACATATAGAACCATACATAATCGTTCATACAAAAACACAAGGATACCCATTGAATGAACTGGGTATCATAATCATGCCATAAAGAATTATAGGTGGGAGTATCATACAAGTGTCCATGAAAGAAAGGAATCAAAACATAAATGGAAATTAATAAGATAAAATAGTCATATACATTGGTAGGAGATTTCAAACATAAGTGACAACATGTAAGAAGAGTATTTATGAAATTTTAGCATTAAAATATTTTAGTACGGTTTTATGGAAAATAGTAAATTGCCATTAAAATATAAAAGTGCATAATGTTTTATATAAAAAAAGATGTTAAAAAAGAATTTTTTAATAATAAAAAGGCTGATTTTATAAAAATAGTGGTGACATAAAATATTTGATAGAGTGTAGTTGAAATTGGGTAAGAATTTGGGAAGTTCCCTTAAAACGAGACTATTTATTGAGAATAATTTAGGAGGGAATTAATTAAAAAAATATATATCCAAAAATGAAAATGATGAATAGATATTGATAAAATAATATTGATAATATACACATAATTTATAATATTTTTATTAAAATAATAGATAACTTTATTTGGGTAAACAAAAAGATAGAACAACCTGAAGGAATAATGACGGTTCTGGTAGAGTCTATTATCTTAAGTCTGATAGTGTCCTTCGAATGATCTTCATGTCATGGATAACGAAATTAAATTAATTAATTAAAATTTATATAACCTATTATTTATGAAATTGATTTATTATAGCCTTATTAAGATCATTAATGATCTTTTTTATGGGTTAAGAGGTTTAATTTCATTGTTTGGTAGCCTTTGTTTCCTTGGTTTTCATGATTGGATAACTTATATTGATGTAAGGATAGACATGTAAGATGAGAATGATTGTCCATAATATGGGTTTCATGTTATTAGTGAATTTACATAATATTACATGGTCATAAAATTCATTTTTTGAAGTGAAGATGAATCATTATATAAAACTTTTATGATGACCCTCTTGGATAAAAGGTGTTTTTTTGATCATATCAAACACATTTTTATTTATAAATAAATATCATATGTACAAAGGATTAAAGAAACTTATGTTAGATATAATAATCATATTATATTCTGGTTCTACTATAAAAATTGTTTCATGACCATAATTGAATAAGGTAATAAAAATTAAAAACCCGTCATCCTTGAATGTGTTAAAATAACACAACATGGATAGTGTTTTCATTTATAATATAAAAGGTGTGGAAATGAGAGATGATGCTGAATTATTCCATTATAATTAAAAAAATAATCCAGTTAAGTTATTAGAGTTATCATAACATTTGGATGAAAGGAGGTTAGGAAAGAAAAATAAATAAATAATCTTGAATGAAAAAAATGAAAAAGAAGAATTTACCTCTTGAATATAACTTCCTTGAGATCCCCTTTAGGGGAGAGGATTTGATCTATTTAAGAGATCAATAGACTATAGATGTGGGATGGTTTTTAGGGAGATATTTTATTAGAAATTACAAGGATAAAGGCTTGTGAGGAGTGAAATGAAGAGGTAATGAGGGGTGGTATTTGTAATGAAGGAAATAAGGGGTCTCCCATTATTTTAATCATTAGTTTTGTGTTTTTTCCAAAGACATTGAATAGAATTGTTTATTGTGGAAAAAATAGTTATACGTTTACGTGAGTTAGAACCAATGGACAAGTACATCATCTATGACTCAAGCATGATGTAGAATTTCAAATTTTAGCACTTATCGTAAATTATCGTATTTTACTATTAATCCAAAAATCATGTATTTCCGAAAAATCCCAAAAATTCATCCTAGAAATTACTCGATGATTAGAATAAAAATTGAGATAAATTTCATAAAAATAATTTTATAAATAGGGACAATTTAATTTTTAAATAAAATCATCATTTACATGAAAAATACATATCCTAAAATTATAACTGATTTTATAATATTTTGAAAAATTAACTAAGGTCTCATAAAATTATCCTATAATAAAAATAAATAATAAAAATAATTTACAATCACATTTTATTTAAATAAAATTTATTTTATTATTATTATTATTTTATTAATTTTTAATTAAATATTTAAAACTTATGAAAATACCAATACTATCATATTATCACTAATAAGATAGATATTTTTTTTATAATTTCATTGGTAAGGTTAATAATTACTGAGCCAATTTACTATTCATATGGGTCATATTAATATTCATGAGGGTAACATTACTATTCAAATGGGTCAGTTACTGTTCACCAAAAACACTGTTTGTCCTATCGGACTCCAAACATCTTACTAACGACAACCGTGTATGTCAAATATTTAAAATTCAAATAATAAAAGTGACAATGTTATGTTCAAATGTTACATAGAACTTATTAGTTAATTGTGATGTAATTTCATTTGATTATTTTTCAAAATTTTAAGATGGGAATTTCCATTGATTAAACTTGGGGTCGTTACATTCTTCCCCCCTTATGAAATTCCACCCTTGAAATTTTGTTTTAAATTCCAAGACAAAAAACATGAGAAAGTACATTTCCTTCATTTCATCCTCCAATTCCAATGTTTCCAATTCATACTTATGGTTCCTCCATAGTACTTTTACTAGGTGAGTAGTCTTGTTATGTAGAACATTATCACTATGATCCTAGATCTTCACTGGCTGCTCCTTGCATGAAAGATCATTCTCCAACTGTACCACCTCAAAAGGTAGTACATGTGAAGGATTTGGTATGTCATTTCTTATGTGGGATACATGGAATACATAATGTACTTTAGACAAGGTAGGTGGAAGTTCTATTCAATAGGCCCCAACTCCAACACGATCAAGAATCTTGAAGGGGGTGATGTATCTGGGACTTATCTTTCCTATATTCCCAAACCCCATTAACATCTTCTATGGAGATATACAAGGTAATAATATGTATCTCTCTTTGAACTCAATGTACCATAGGGGATTTTCGTCATAACCCTTTTTGTCTACTTTGGGATCCCATGATGTGCTACAGAATGGTTTTAACATTATCCTCTATTTCATCAACCAGTTCAGGTCCTAGCAGCTTACAATCACCGACTTCATCCCATCATGCGGGTGTTCTACACATTTTCCCATGAAGGGATTCATATGGTGGCATTCAGATACTGGAGTGGAAACTGTTGTTTTAGGAGAATTCAACCAGTGGAAGATGTTGGTCCCACCCTCCATCGAATTCCATAGAACACACTCTGAACATGTATTCTAGTGTCTTAATAGTTTTCAAAGATTGTAAATCATTTTCAGTATGATAGGTCGTACTAAAGAATAGTTTAGTACTTAGAGCATGTTGAATACTTTTCTAGAATATCGAGGCAAATCTCGGATCTCTATGTGATCCAATGGATAGTGGTACTCCATGAAGCCTCACCACCTCCTAGATATATATCTGAGAGTGTTTATCCAATGATATGTCCGTTAGAATTTTGATAAACTCATCTTTCTAGGTAAAAAAATCTACAATGACCCATATATCATTATTTCCTCTAGATGTCTTTGGAATTACAAAGATAAAGTCCATGGTTATGTTCTCCCACTTCCATGTTGGTATGATTAGTAGTTGCATCATCCCCTTAGACTTCCATCTTTCAGACTTCACTTTTTGATATACTAGTAAATAAGATGTATATTTAGAAATCTCCTTCTTCATATAGTCCCACCATAAGTTCCATTAGAGTTCTCAATACATATTTGTGCTCCCTGGGTGAATAGAGAAGGTTGAGCTATGTGCATCATTCCAAACCTCCTTCTTTATCACTGGATTGGATGGTACACAAAATTGTGACCCAAATCTTACATCTACATCCTCATAAATCTTGAACTTATAGGATTTCCCATTTCTTATAACTTCCACACTTTTCTAAATTTCCACATCTTCTCATTGAGCATCCTTTATTTTCTCCATGAGGGATGGTTGAACAATCATTTGAGAAAGGATTGACGACGTTACAACCTTAATTATTCCCATGTATATCCTATGAAAATATATGAAGATTGGATCTTTCTCAATTGTCATCATTGATAAAGAAACATGATCATTTATACATAGATAATCTGCCACTTAACTTGACTTACTAGGATGGTAGGGAATTAAGACGTCATAATCCTTGATTATCTCAAACCATCTTCACTGGCGCATATTAAGCACATTCTATGTGAATATATATTTGAGACTCTTGTTATCAGTATATATATCATAGTTCTCCCCATAGATATGATGCCACAATATTTTCAATGAAAATATCACAGCCTCCAACTCCAGATCATTCATAGGATAGTTTTTCCCAAGGGTTTTTCGGTTCCTTGATGTTTAGGATATCACTACATCATTTTTCATCATCACATAGCCTAATCCCTTATTTGACGAATCCTTATACAATAAAAAGAGTTCTCCACTTATTGGGAGTGTGATTACTGGTGTAGTGATAATCCTATTTTTGAGATCCTTAAATATTTTCTCACATTCTTAAGTCCAGATGAATGTCACTCCCTTCCATATCATTAGGGTTATTGCGCTTGAAAATCATGAGATGTTCTTCTCAAATCATTGATAATACTCGGTTAGACCCAGAAAGATATGGATCCATTTTACAGAAGTTGTCTTGGGCTATTACTCAATTTTCTTTGTCTTGGAATGGTATACAGATATCCCTTTGTTAGTGATTACATTCCCCAATAATAATACTTCCTCATCTAGAACTCACATTTATTATACTTTAAAAATAGTTTTTTCCTTCACAATGTCATCTGCATAATATTCAAATAATCCTCATGTTCATCCTTTCTATTAGAGCATATCCAAATATCATTCGTAAATACTAACCTAAATTTGTAGAGGTAATATCTAAATAATATATTCATCAGATCCATGAAATGTTTCTGGTAATTAGTGTGTCTGAAGGGAATCACTATGAATTCATAGTGTCCATACCTCATTCGAATGACAGTCTTGGGAATATCATGCTTCCTCACATTTAATTAGTGATATCCCGACTAAAGGTCCACCGTAGAGAAATTACTGGCCCAACTAAGTTGATCAAACAATTAATCTATCTAAGGAATGGGATACTTGTTCTTTATAGTGATTTTATTGAGCTCATGATAATCAATGAAGAGGCACATTGAACCATCCTTCTTCTTGATGTTGAAGGACTCAGGAATACAAAATCCTTCTCCAGATTCTTCTGTAATCGATTATTTAGCTCTTCTATCTCTACGATGGCTATTCTAGAAAGTTTCTTTGATATAGGTAGGGATTTGAGAATAAGTTCAATTGAGAACTCAACCTATTGGTCAGGAGGAAGACATAACAAATATTCTTGTAATACATCAGTGTAATCCCTCACGAGGGGCATATCTTTGAGAATGATCATCTCCTTTTTCTCAATATTTTGAGATAGACATGATTTCTCATAAGGTAGTAATATCCACACATGAGACAATGATTATACAGCATATTCATCTTCATCCTTACACTTATAATGAATTAAGGGATTCTTTGGGATGTGAAGAGGGATATCCCTTTCTTGATGTTTGATGTTGTATTTGTATAAAGATAGAAAATGCATGCCCAATATAATATCAAAGTACACTAAAGGAAGTATGATAATATTTTATAGTAGGTTTAGTCCACAAAAATTTATAAGGGAGGAATTGTAAACCTTGGTTACAATAATTTCCCCATTCATTGTTCCCACAGATAACTTATCCTCCAAATTTTTAGGGGGTGTTTCAATATAATTACTTAAATTTAAAAATATGAAATAATTAGAAGATACAAAATCAAATAGTATGTTATATACTCTTGAATGAATAATTATCATACCTATCACCACATCATAATCCAACTCCACCTTAGTATTAGTGATATCATGAGCCCTTCCTTATTGTCTTGGAAGATATTTTTGATTGCCACTAACAACCCATGGTTTAGGGAAATTGGTCACATAATGCTCATACTCCTTGTAGTTGTAACACTGCACTATAGAGTGATAATTGATCTAAACCATCCTTTATTATTACACATCAGGAAAATTCTTCATATCCATATGGTAGTTCTTCACTAGATGTCCCATCTTTCCACATTTGATGCAATTCGTGGTGCTCTTTAGATAGTTCTCAAAATTCTTCTTCCCACAATTTTGGCACGTTAGATGTTCAATATTCTTTCTATCATGGTATTTAGTTTCCAAACCACCTATATTAGACTTCATATTATGATTTTATTCACTAGTCATAGAAGACCACTCTGAGTCTCTGATCTCCATTTCAATATTGAGTGCACAACATAGAATCTACTCATAACTATCAAAGTCTCGAATCACCTACACTTTTTGTAGAATCATATTTTTTCTACTAAAAAAGTGATACACCTTGCCTTCATTATTGATTAAAAATCCATAGGTGTACCTTTCAGGAATTAGGATGTTTTCTTCTTAAGCCCCAATGGACTCATCTTCCTTCTTCATGAGTATGAGGAACTATCTTTCCATATTGAGGAGGAGGGTTTGGGGAAAATGTTTATTGAAATTTTTTTAATTTCATTACTCCAAATACATGGAATCAGTTTCCTCTTGGGACATCATATTCATGATCAGTGTCCACCATTGATTAGCTTCCTCATCAAAATTATAGACCACCCAGGAAACATTCCCTTCTTATAAGATTTGGAGGACAAAGAATATATTTTCAATTGAGTTAATCCACTGTTCCATGAGGAGAGGATAAAAATTTCCACAAAACATGGGAGGCCTTTTCCACATTAAGCATTCAATGAAAACTTGACCTTTCCATGGAGGAAAATGGTGTTCCACATTATTCTTGTTATTATTCATAACTTGAGCTAGCTGAGCAGGTACTGTCATGAAGTTTGGAGCACCGATTCCAATCAAATTTGGCATATCGTTATGGATATATTCACAATCCGTATCACATTGTTTGTTGGAACATTTTATTCTATTTCCTACCATTAACTAATAAAAATAACATACAATTAGGTGGATTTAATACATATATAATAAGCATAAAAAAGTAAAATTAAAACATAAAAGGATAAAATTTTAAAGGAAAAGTATATCCTAACTTGGGATTCCTGATGTTTCAATCTAGGTTATACTTGATTTGTTTCTAAAAATATATTCTTATGGTATCTTTTTTATTCCCTTATTAGTGGTTCTTAATGAGGTTATGAATTTAACAAATCATATCCCATAAGAGTGTTAAACCAAGAGTGAGGAAATGTCTAGTGTCATGGACCAATTCTCTTTAGAGTCTAGCTCAATGTGGTGTTTTTGGGTTTTACCCATAGATATATCTATGGATGATCTATATCCATCTATTAATATCAAAACAAGGACGTATTTTCTTAATAAATCACTTATGATATACTTACCAAAATTTAGGGATGTTTTCTTATACTTAGTCTCAACTGTAAGGTTTTTACTAAAGTTTTCTATTCATAATCTTTGAAAATAACTAGACATTGCCTCTGATACCAACTATAGAAACCCTATAGTTTCGAATATATAATTACATGATTTTAAGCATAATAAAGAATCATATTACAAGCCAAGGCTCATAAAGATTTGTTTCTTGGAAGACTAGGTACCTAAAACATAAAACATGGGAATAAATAAAACATTTATTTATTTTTCCTTACAAAAGAGGTCCAAACTTCCATTGTATCGATACATCTTCATAGGATAACCTAGGGATAACATAATCAAGGGGATGATCTAAAATCCTTGTAAGGTAATATGAATAATAATAATTCTTTAACACATGGGTTAGATGGCATGGCATAATGATATAAATAAATGGAACAGGTGAAATCATAACACATAAACATGGGATCATATAAACATGGAGTAAAATAATGCGGAATAAAAAAACGACTTTAGCATTATCCAAGTCTCATTGTACATAGAGTATCATAAGTCAAGGTTAACCATAATGACAGTTGCACATTGTAGCACAAGTCAAGGATATCCTCCAAGACCATTTTGCATAACGTTTGACAAGAATCAACTTTAACCAATGTATTAAAGTGATATCTAGGCGCACCCTCATAACATGTTAATGAATAAGCTTTCCACAAATAGAATCATAAATAATCGATCATACATAAACATAAGCCTACCCAAGGAAAGAAATGGGTATCAAAATCATGTCATAAATCATGATATATGGGTGTATCATACATGTGTTCCTGAATGAAATGAATTAAAATAGACATAGACATTGATAAGGGGAAATAGAAATATATCATGGTAAGTGATTTCAAACAGAAAATAAAACATATAAGAAGAGCATTTATGAAATTTTAGCATTAAAACACTTTAGTACAGTTTTAAGGAAAATACTAAAGAGATTTTAAAATGGAAAAGGGAATAATATTTTATAAAAAACCTAAATTGAACCAATAATGTATTCGTAATAAAAAGTGTTATATTATAAATATAATGGTGTCTTAAAATAGATGATATTGTTCACCTGAAATTCTGTAAGAATTTAGGAAGTTCCCTTAAAATGGGATTTATTATCTAGAATAATTTAAGAGGGAATCCTTAAAAAACATGCATATCCATGAGAGATAATGATGAATGGATATTGATACATGACTCTGGTGAGTATACACATAATTCCGAATATGTGTATAAAAATAATAGAAAAATTCATTTGGGTAAAAAGATAGATTGAACAACCTAAAGGAATAATGAATGTTTACATAGAGTCCCATACCATAAGTCTGATAGTGTCCTTCACTTGATCTTATTGTACTATATAACCACATTAAATTCATTAATAAAAATTTACAGAATATATTATTTATAAAATTTATTTAGTACATCCTTATTATGTTTTTAAATTACCTTTTTGACAAGTTAAGAGTTTCAATTTCATTGATTGGCAGGATTTGTTTCCTTGTTTTTCATGATAGGTTTACTTATATACATATAAGGATAAATTTTTAATATGAGAATGGTTTTCAAGAATTGAATTTGAATGTGATTGTTAAATTTAAAGATTATTACATGGTAATAAATTTCATTTGGTTGTCTGGAGTGAATATGAATCATTATATAAAACTTTAACGATAACCCTTTTGTTAAATGGAGTTTTTTTATCATATCAAACACATTTTTCATTATAAATTAATATTATGTGTACAAAAGATTACAAAACCATATATTAGACATAATACACATATTATATTATGGATATACAATCAAAATAGTTTCATGACATTAATTGAAAATGATAATAAAAATTGAAAACCTGTTATCCTAGAATGTGATAAATTAATACTTCTTGGATGGTGTTTTCATTTCTAGTATAATTGGAGGGGAAAAAGAGATGATGATGAATTATTATATTATCATAAAAAAATCCAGAATATGTAAGGTACTTTATTTATCTTAACATTTGGATTAAAGGAGTCGAGGAAAGAAAAATAAAGAAAGGAATTTGAAAGAAAATAAAAGAAATGAAAAGTGGAGTTTAATTCTTGAATATAACATATGTCATAACATCATTAAGGGATAAGATTTTGTCTTTAAAAAATATTAAGGGCTCATGGATGTGGGAGAGGAGATTTTGGAGAGATATTATTTGAATTTAGACAAGGAAAAATGATTGAGAGGAGTGAAGAGAATAAGATATTTATAGTGGAGGAGAGGAGGGGCTTCACATTATTTTAATCATTCGTATAATATTTTTGCTGAAAACTATGAATAGTAATGATTATTGTGTCAAAAAATAGTAATAATTGAATTTTAGTTCACACTAATAACCATTTACATCATCCATGAATCAATCATGATGCAGAAATTCAGGTTTTAGCTCTTATCATAAATTATCATATTTTACTATTCATTAAAAAATCATGTATTTTCAAAAAATACCAAATATTCACCCCAACCATTTTTTGATGTGTAGAATCCAAAAATTTTATTCCATTTTATCTAAATAATTTTCTTAATATAGGAAATTTAATTTTTAATTGAAATCATCATTTACTTGAAAAATACGCATTTTAAAATTATAACTGATTATACAATACTTTGAAAAAATAACTAAGGTCACATAAAATTATCTAATAATCGTAGGAAATGAAAAAAAAATTATTATTACATTTTATATAAATAAATTTTCTTTTTTAATTATTAATCTATTCATAAAATTTTAATTAATGTTTTTTGACTTATAAAAATATTAACACTATCATATTGCCACTTATGAGATGGATGAATTTTATTTATACATTCATTGGTAAAGATAAAATTTCCATAGCCGATTTAATATTCATAAGGGTCATATTACTATTCATAAGGGTGACATTTATATTCATAAAAAATAATTAATATTCACCAAAAATTAAGTCTGTCTTATCAGACTCCAAACATCTTACTGATCGCAACCGTGTATGTCAGATTTTCAAAATTCAAATCACAGAAGTGTCAATATTATGTTTAAAGGTGACATAGAACTTAATATTTCATTGTGTTGTGATTACATGTGATTATATGGAATAAATATAAGAAGGTAGTTTCTATTGATTAAATTTTGGGTCATTACATTCTTCCCCCCTTATGAAATTTCACCCTCAAATTTTTTTTTACATTCAAGAAAGGAAAAATTGGTGGGTACTTTTTCTTCATTTCCTCCTATAGTTCCCATGACTCGTCTTTGTATTTATGGTTCTTCCATAATACATTGACCAGGTGATTATTCATGTTATGTAGAACATTATCTATGCTATCAAACATCTTCCCTAGCTACTCCTCATAAGAATGATCATTCTCCAACTATACCACCTCTGAAGATAGTACATGTGAAGGATCTGATATGTGCTTTCATAAGAGGGATACATGGATTAAATTCTGTACTTTAGACATGGTAGGTGGAAGTTATTGTTGATATGCCACAACACCAACATGATCAAGAATCTCAAAGGGTCATATGTACCTAGGACATAGATTTACTTTCTTTCCAATACTCTTGACCTTCTTCCATGGAGATATTTGGAGGAATACCATACCTCTAAATTTTAAGTCAAGTTATCATCGATGATTGTATGCATAACTCTTCTATAAAATTTGGTATACCTTTATGTGCTGCTTAATGGTTTTTAACTTCTCCAAAATTTCTTAGACCATTTCATGTCCTAGTATCTTACCCTAATAGACTTCATCCCAACATAACGGTGTTCTTCACCATTTCCCATAAAGGGCTTTAGATGGTTCCATTGAGATGTAGGAGTGGAAAATGATGTTGTTGGAGAATTCAACCAGTGGAAGATGTCGGTCCGACCCTCCATTGATGTTCATAGAACATTATCTCAACATGTCTTTCAATGTATGAATAGTTTACTCAGATTGGACATCAATTTGAGGATGATAGGATATACTGAAGTCTAATTCAATGATTAGAGAATATTAAAGACTTTCCCAAAACATCGAGGTGAATCTCATATCTCTATCAGATACAATATATAGTGGTAATCCACACAGACTTAAAACATCTTTGATATATTTATCCCTGAATTTTTATCCAATGATAATTCCTCTGGAATTTAGATAAAGTGATCTGTCGTTGTAAGTCAATCCACAATGACCCATATGGCATTGTTTACTCAAGATGTCCTTGGATGTCCAGTGATAATGTCCATGTTGATGTTCTCCCACTTCCATGTTAGTATGGGTGGTGGTTACATCATCCCCTTATACTTCTATCTTCCACACTACACTTGTTGACATATCAGGCACTTTTATGTATATTTAGAAATCTTCTTCTTCATATTTTCCCATTAATGTTATCTTGGATTTCTCGATACATCTTTGTGCTCCCTAGGTGTATAGAGAAGGTTGAGCTCTATGCATAATTCAAAATATCCTTCCTTATCATTGGATTAGATGTTATACATTATCATGACCCAAATCATTCATCTCCTTCCTCATCAATCTTGAACACATAGGATTTCCCATTCATGATAGCTTCCACCCTTTTCTGAATTTCATAATCTTTTATTAGAGCATCCTTTATTTTCTCTAAGAGGGATGGTTGAGAAATAATTTGAGGATGGATTTATGGTGTTCCTCCCTTAGTGATCACCATGTCCATCATCATCAAATCTATTAATATTAAATCGTTTTCATTTCTAATCCTTCGTAAAGATGTCAAATCCTTTCTACTTAGAGCATCTTCAGCCTAATCTGCCTTATCTGGATTGTAGTGGATTGAGAAATCATAATCCTTGATGAGCTCAAACCATCTTCACTGGTTCATATTATGCAGTTTTGGTGTGAATATATATTTGAGAATCATTTGATCAATATATATCTCACACTTCTCCCCATAGAGATAATGCCGCCAGATTTTCAACGCAACGATCATTTCCGCCAACTCTATATATACATAGGATAATTTTGCTCTTGTATTTTCAACTACCTTGAGATATAGGCTATAACATTATCATTTTACATTAGCACATAGCCTAAAACCTTATTTGAATCATCACCCTACACCCCAAAGTGTTCTATACTTATTGGGAGTGTGAGTACTGGCATTGTGTCAATCCTCTTTTTGAGCACCTTAAATATTTCCTCACATTATTTTATCCAGACGAACATCACTCCCTTCCATGTTAGATTGGTCATTGGGGTTTAAAATCATGATAAGTTATTCAAAAATCATTGATAATACCCAAATACACTAAGAAATCTGCAGATCTTCGGTAAAGATGTTGTCCTGAGCTATTCCTCAATTTCCTTTATCTTGGAAGGGTATATAGATATCCCTTTGCTGGTGATTACATTCCCCAAGAATTATACTTACTTGATCCCTAACACACATTTAATATACTTTGCATATATTTTTTCCCATAGTAAAGTCATCAGCATAGTATTAAAATTTTCCACATGTTCCTCCTTTCTCTTAGAATATATCAGAATATCCTTGATAAAGACTACAAAAAATTAATCGAGGTAATATTTAAAGACACTATTCATTAGTTCCGTGAAAATTTATATAGAATTAATGAGTACAAAGGGAATAACAATGAAATAATTATGTCTATAACTTGTTCGAAAGGTAGTTTAGGTAATATCATCCTTCTTTACCTTTAATTAGTGATACCCCGATCGAAGTTCCACCTTAGAGAAATAATTGGTCCCCCGAAGCTGATCAAACATTTCAACTATAAAAGGTATGGGATATTTGTTATGTATCATGATTTTATTGATCTCATGATAAACATAAAGAGGCATATTTAACCATCCTTCTTCTTGAAAAAAGGACTGTTGCACCCCATGGTGAAGCACTCTGGCGTATAAAACCCTACTCCTGATTCTCTTGAAACAACTTATTTAGCTCATCCCTCTCTATGGTGGCCATTATATATGGTTTATTTGACATAGGCATAGATCAAGGAATATGTTCAATTGATAAATCAACCTATCGATCAGGAGGTAGACCAAAAAATTATTCTGGGAACACATATGTGTAATCCCCCATGATGGGAATATATTCTAGAAGTATCATATCCTTTATCTCAATCATTTGAGATAGACATTATTGATCCCAAGGTAGTAATATACAATCACAAGACAATGATTCTATGTGAGATTCTTCCTCCTCCTTACACTTGTAATGAATTGGAGGATACGTTGGGATGTGAAGACTGATCTTCCTTTCCCAATATTTAATGTTATATTTGTTTAAATATAGCCAATCCATGCCTTAGATAACATCAAACTCCACTAAACGATGTATGACAAGATTTTCTAGGAGGTTATGTCCACAAAAATTTACTGGGGAGGAGTCATAAATCTTGGTCAAAATATTTTTCTCATTATCTGTTCTCAAAGATAACTTGTCCTCCAAATTTTGAGGGGGTGTTTGAATAGTTCCAGTGAACTTGAATGATATGATAGAATGCATCGAACCAGAATCAAATAGTATGATTTATATTCATGAATGAATAACTAGCATACATGTCACCACATTATTGTTCGGATCCATCTCATTAGTAGTAATATCATAATACCTTCCTTTTTTCCTTGTAATTGTTTGTTGATTCCCTCCAACAACACTTGGATTAGGGAAATTGTTCACATAATTCTCATGTTCCTTATGGTTGTAACACTACACTATAGGATATACATTGATCTTAACCTACCTTTATTCTTCAACATTACTGAAATTCTTCATATCCCATTGGCATTTATTTCATAGATGTACCATCTTTCCATATTTGAACCAGTTCCTGGTTCCCTTTAGACAGTTCCCATGATGCTCCTTCCCACAATTTTGAAATGTGGGACGTATAATATTCTTTCCATCATGGGATTTATTTTCTGAACTACCCGTATTATACGCCATCATTAACTTTTTCTCCCTAGGCCCATGAAACCATTGGGAGTCTTCAATATCCATTTCAACCTTTAGGGAACAACTAACAATCTTTTCATAACTATCAATCTATAAAATCACCAACGCTTTTCATAGACTCTTCTTTAGTCTTCTAATGAAGCGATACAACTTTCATTCAGTTTTCATGACAAAGCTATAGGTGTATCTTTAAATCCTTGTAATATTTTCTTTACACACCCTAATAGACAAATCTTTATACTGATTGAGTATGAGGAACTCTATTTCCATGTTGAGGTGGAGGGTTTGGGGAAAATATTTATTGAAAATATTTTATTGAATTCCTCCCATTCCATATAATCAATTTCATCTTGGGACTTCGTATTCTTGATCAATTTCCACCACTGATCATCTCGCCCATCAAAATGATAGATCACCAATATGACTTTCTTTTCTTCTAAGCATTAGAGGACACAAAATATCTTTTCAATGGAGTTAATCCAATGATTTGTGAGGAGGGAATCTGAATATCCACTATGCATTGGAGGCCTTTACTACATAAAGGATTCAACGTATACTTTCTCTTTCCATTGAAGAGGGAGTTCCACATGATTCAAGTTATTATTCATAACTTGAGCTAATTGAGAAAGTATTGTCATGATGTTTGGAGAACCCTTTCCAATTATATTTTGAATATCATCTTTGAAATCTTCACATTCCTCATCACATTGATTATTGGTATGTGTTATTCAATTTCCAGCCATTAAATATGAAAAATAGCACATAATTAGAGGACATGAATACTTAGTTAATAAGAATAAAAAAGTAATCTTTAAACAAAAAAGGTTAAACTCATAAAGGAAAATTATTTAATATCATGTGATTCCCTAGGTTTCAATCTAGGTTATCCTTGATTTTTTCCTAACTTATATTATTATGGGATCTTTTTTTATTCCCTTAATAATGGTTCATAATGAGCTTATGAATTTACCAAATCATATCCCAAAGGAGTGTTAAACCAGAAGTGTAGCTAGGCTCGTTGTCATGCACCAGTTCTCATTCGAGTTTAGCTCAAAGTGGTGTTTTCATGTTTTACCCTTAGATACATCTCTTCTAGAGCCACATCCACCTATTTGTATCCAGATTGGGTTGTATTTTCTTGATAACCCACATACTCTACACTTACCAAAATTTTGGTTTGTTTTCTTACACTTAGTCTCACCCTTGAGGATCATACTAAAGATCCATATTCCTAATCTCCAAAAAAAACTAGACATTTCCTCTAATACCAACTATTGAACCCCTAGACGTTTATATATATAATGATATGATTTTAATATGAATAAAGAATCATATTACATGCCAAGGATCGTAACGTATAGTGTCATGGAAACATAAAACATGGGACTAAATAAAACATTTATTTATTTTGTATTCATAAAGAGATCCTAAAATTTCTTGTTCCCATACATATTCATAGAATAACCTTGGGAAAAAATTTATACAGGGATGAGCTAAAATCCCTGTAAGGGAATAACTATAATAAAAATTCTTTAGCACAAGCATTAGAAGGCATGAAATAATGATATAAAAAGGCATGGAACATGTAAAATCATAAAATATAAATATGGGATTATATAAACATGGAGTCATAATAATGTGGAAGCATCATAAAACATGAAATTATCCTGATTCAAGGCTCCTTGAACATTGAGGATCACATGTCACGGTTAACCACAAAGACTATTGCACATGGTAGCCTGAGTCAAGGCTAACCACCAAGAACGTTTCCCATAATGTCTCGTGAAACTCAATGTTACCCAATGAATGGGAGAAATATCTGGGAAAACCCATAATAACAAGTTCACAAATATTATTTCTACAGATATACTCATACATAATCAATCATACATTAACATAAGGGTACCCATGGATAGAAATTGTTATCATAGTCATGTAGTAAAGAATAATAGATGGGTGTATCATAATAGTGTCCATGAATAAAACTAATTAAAACATACATGGAAATTGATAATGGAAAATATTAATATATAATGTTATGTGATGTCAATCGTAAGTGAAAACATGTAAGAAGTGTATTTAAGAAATTTGAGCATTAAAACATTTTAGTATGGTTTTAAGGAAAATACTAAAGATCATTTAAAAAATAAAATGAATTTATCTTTTATATAAAACCTGAATTGAACCAAGAATGTTTTCATAATAACAAGAATTATTTTATTCAAACAATGGTGTCCTAAAATATATGATAGAGTGAACTAAAAATTGGGTAAGAATTCGAGAAGTTTCCATAAAACATGCTTGCTTATCAGGAATAATTTAGGATGGAATCATTTAAAAAAATGAAAATCCTCAAAAGTAAATGATGAATGGATCATGATAAATGGGTTTTTATCATATAAAATATTTTATAATATGTTCATAAAAACAATAGATAACTTCATTTTGGTATAAACAATTATTGAACATCCCGCAAGAATAATGAAGGTTTTGGTAGAGTCCCTTACCTTAAGTCTGATGGTGTCCTTCACATGATCTGAATGTCCTGGATAACAAAATTACATTCATTAATTAATATTTCCAGAACCTCCTATTCATGAAATATATTTATTATATCATTATTAAGTTCATTCGTGACCTTTTTTGATGGGTTAATAGGTTAAATTTCATTGTATGGGAGTGTTTATTTCCTTGGTTTTCATGATTAGTTTACTTATATACATGTAATGATAAACATGTAAGATGAGAATTGATTCCTAGAATTGATTTTTTATGTTATTAGTGAACATATAAAATATTACACTGCCATGAAATTCATTTTTTTTTTGAGTGAATATGAATCATTATATTAAACTTTAATGATAACCATTTTGGTTAACTAGCGGTTTTTTGATATCATTGAACACATTTTTCTTTATAAATTAGTATCATCTGTAAAAAAGATTCCAAAACCTCAAATTAGTCATAATTCACATATTATTTTTTGGTTCTACCATAAAAATTGCTTCTTTATCATAATTGAATGTGTTAAGAAAAATTGAAAACCTGGCGTCCTTGAATGTGATAAATTAACACATCTTGGTTGCTGCTTTCATATCTAGTATAAAAGGAGGGGAAAGGAGAGATGATGATGAGTTATTCCATTATCATAACAAAATTCCAAAACGTGTACGGTATGGGAGTTATCATAATTTTTTAATGAAAGGAGTTGTGGAAGGAAAAAGAAAGAAAGGAACTTGAATAAAAATAAATGAAATGAAAAGAGGAGTTTAGCTCTTGAATATAACATGAGAACCTCTTTAAGGGGTATTATTTGGTCTTTTGAAGATTAAAAGGGATATTTTACCTGGTATATGGTCATAGGGAGATATTTTATCATAAATTAGACAAGGAATAAGGATTGATAGGGGTGAAGAAAAGAGTTAAAGAGGGAATGTATTTATATTGGACGAGAGGAGGGGTATCTTATTATTTTAATCATCATGTTCGTATTTTTCTCTAAACTATGAATTTTATTTATTATTGTGACAAAAAATAGTAATAAGTTAGTGTGATTTCGAATAAATGCACATTTACATCATCCATGACTCAAGCATGATGCAGAAATTCATGTCTTAGCACTTATCATAAATTATCGTATTTTACTATTCCTCTAAAAATCAAGTATTTCAGAAAAATCCCAAAAATTCAACCTAACCATTTTTTAATGGGTAGAATCCAAAAATGAACTCCAATTTATGAATATAATTTTATAGATATGGGAAATTAATGTTTTAAATAAAATCATCATTTACATGAAAAATATGTATTTTAAAATTATAACTGATTTTATAATACTTTCGAAAATTAACTACGATCTCATAAAATAATCCGATAATCATAAGACATAAAAAAATAATTTTGGAATAAATTTTATGAAAATAAAAATTATTTTTTAGTTATTAAAAAATTGATAAAATTTTAATATAATATTTATGACTTATAAAAATACCAACATTATCATATTATAACATATAAGATGATTAAATTATATTTATACATTCATTGGTAAGGTTACTACTTACATGGATGATTTACTATTCATACGGGTCATATTTCTAATCATAAGGGTAAAATAAATATTCATAAGGGTCAGTTACTATTCACCAAAAATTAAGTTTGTCTAATTGGAATCCAAACCTCTTACTGATCGTAACCGGGTATGTCAAAAATTTGAAATTCCAATCACAAAAGTGACAATATTATTCTTAAAGGGCAAATAAAACATATTAGTTCATTGTGTTGTGATTTCATGTGATTATATGAAATAATTATAATAATGTAATTTTCATTGAATAATCTTTAGGTTGTTATATTTCCCATAGGAATAAGAATTTTTTTTCATTCCATTGCTTTACTTCTCAAATAGTGATGATACCATCTTACATCCATTTTTCAAGGTGTATCTATAACCCTCAGGTACTCAAATAAAGTTGAACTTTGTACGAGAACTCTTCTTCTTTTTCATCAATCTTTTGAACTGCATCCATCTTCAAGGTTATTCTTCCTTTAATACATATAGACATCAAATATATTACATTAATTACCATTGACACTTTTTGAAAACAATTATTACAAAATAGGAAACTGATTTATAAAACATAAATTCCACTTTAATTCTCATACTTAATATATATACACTCCAAATAACTTCTTAATTTAATTTCATAACTTATTATTGTCCAAATTCTACAAAATAGATAACTATATCAATTATCGTACCTTCCATGTAACTGATTAAATTCATATATGATAATTTATAAAATAAAATTTTTCACATTAAAGTAGATAATATATATAATCAGAATATGAAATTTATATTTGTGAATAAATTAAATAATAAACTAAATAATTGAATAATTCATAAATTTCTACATGAGATACACATTTATGAATAATTTATAAAAAATAAATGTTAAGTAATTTTTACTTTTTCTATGCATTTTAGATATTCCATAGTTAAATAGAAATAAACATTTTATATTTATTTATAATATGAACTCTTTGATATTATCCATTGAATGGAATTTTATTTAAATATTTTATATCTGAAATATAAACATTTATAATTTTATTTTGATTATGAGAACATTTTACAAAATAAAAATATAAAATATTTAATATTAATAAATCCTTGACCATAAAATAATATCCAAAATAAATTTGATATGGTTCAAATAATTTCTCCAATAAGGATTTTTAATTGAAATATTTAGGTCAATAATTATGAAGAAAATTATAATTTAGTATAATACATTTTATATTTTCCTTATTTTATAATTTAAACCACTTTATAAATTACCATAGAATTTCTATATAAACAATTTATATCCAAAAAATACTGTTCATTTCTTCTAAATTGGTGGTATATGATATTAATAGTTAATTTCATTTGTATTTATTTATTTAATATTTTATAAATATTCAATAAATAATTATAAAAAATTAATAATTAATTTTTTTTATAAAATTCTTATATATTAAATAATATCCTATTATACAGTTTACCATAATTTAGAAACATTTTATAAATTATTTTATTAACTTCATAATTTAAAATTTGAAAAATCAATATTTTTCATTATATCAAATTATATGGTGTATCTATATCATAAGGTATGGTTTAGTTCAAAACTGATATTGCATCATAATAATATAAACCATGATGTATGATAGATAACAAATATCTATCAAATGTACCTTTTGATATCTTATATCATAATCCTCAATATTTCATAAAACATATAGCGTGACTTATGACAGGTCAAGGAAGCATGTGATATCATCTTTAGTGGTTATGAGTCAAATATTATGACATGCCTAATATCTCACTTATGATTAAATACCCTATATTTTAACATGTCATTAGTTTAATCGGGTGCTATTATTTCTTATGACTAGCTTATATTTTACACTATGAAATAGTGAAATTGATAAATTTAAATTGCGTCTCTTAATACAATATCCTATACATACAGTAAGATCTTATTTTGGCTTACGATATTCTATATCAAAAGTAATTACTTAAAAATTAATAACAATTCTTATGATACACCATATCCTAAATTTAAAATGAGTTTAATTTTTTTATTTTTTCTATGATATCGAATAAAAAAAATGATATCCACTTTTATTCTTTTTCTATATGATTTCATGAATCTAGAATAATAATAAATATTTTATTCCACGAAATAATTTATAAGGATCATATGAAACATATTCAATAATAAAAAGACATTAAAACCCTAAAAAACCAGGATATCCAATCTATGGAACCAAAACCATGTATTCTTTTAGAATTAAGTACATGTTTGTACCCTAGACAATAAAGGGGAGATCATCTTATCTTCAAACACAAGTATGATGGATATCCCTAAGAAGCATAAAAAGGACACCTTCCACTTGAGTATATCCATGGTAATACCTAATCACCCAGTGATTATATTGGATCCTCCTTTTTCCATGGTATGTTGTACCTCTTAAAAAAAGAAGAAAAAGAAGAGTGCTTTTGAAAGGGATAATTGATAAGAAATAAGGATTCCATTTTCATAGCCATTTATCCTGTTTATATAGTCCTTACAGATACTACATGAACTCCGATTTTTTATAATTTAACATTGAAAAATTATCTAGTAGTTCTATCAATTTTAATGTTCCTTTTAAACATTCTTTAGTAATGAATTTAAAATGTAAGTTTATTTTATATTCTTCCCAAATGTTTTACCATATGAAATGATGATAATGAAAACCATACTTGGTAGTTTAAAAAATATTAACACATTATATATGATTTAAATTCATTAACTAGAAACTAACATATTAATCCTAGGTTATGATTAACATAGATTACAACTTTATGATATAGCCATATCATGTAATATGATTAGCTATGAAAGAGGTAATATAATATCACTATATCATGCCTTATGATATGTCTATAGAAGTTATTTAATATTCCTTGACTATATGGATATCTTATCATATGATACTCCTATATTGTACTCCATGATATCAACCAACATTCATCATACACTCATTAGACTTTAGGTCATATTTTTATCACCATTTTCCTTGAAGTTGAAACATTATCCATCCGGGGGAATGAGTAGAATATTATTTTCATATATCATATTGATCAGCTTCTTTAGGTCACTTCATCATCCAATAATGTTTTAACTTATTTTCAACACATGAATTTTCTCATAGTTTCATTATGACAGTTTCTAGGGTGCCTCTACAATTACTTTTGACATGTGGTTAATTGAATATTATTTCCTTTAAAACTTTTTATAAGATCCCATAGAATTAAATTCAATTATTTTATTCTTGTTTATAGTCCCCTAAGACCATCGTATTTCACCTACATATATCTTTAATTTGAGTTGTAATTGTACTATATACTCATTGCAATCAATGTATCAAATTTCAAAGGGGTTTCAATTGATTAGTTTTAGAGTACAAAAAAATTGTCATAAATTCTTATAGGGTCAATTACTAACTAGAGGAATACCTTGAAACACTTGTAATTTTTACCTCATATGTATCAATTGATTCATTTTAACCTTACCTAACCCAAAAAATTCTCCTCTCTATTTTAATACAGAGAGTCCGAGGGAAATATTGCATAACAAATATTTTCCTGAATTCATCATATTCAATTGAGTTGATTTATTTCTCAGGTTTGGTATTCTTTATTAGTGTACACCACCAATCAGAAACTAAATATATTGAATTAACGGTAAATATTTGCTTATCTTATTTATATTGTTAGAAAATTAAAAATATTTTTAATGGAAAATATCCATTTCAATATGGATAATTTGTTATAAAATCTACCGATAGAGGGCGGTCATTGAAGTATAAAGAACTCAAACCTAATTTAATCCTTCATGGGATGATTTTGGTGCTACACATGGTTCAAATTATTTTTCATAACTTTAGTTAATAGGGAATATAATTCCATTTATTTTTTGAAACTCACTCCCATTATCATATAAATATCGTTTAGGAAATTTATTCATTTACCATTACATTAGTTATTAATAGGGTTCTATCAATTTCTAGCAATTTTAAGAAACAGAATTAATTTAGGGATGAAAATACTCCAATTATATGAATAAAAAATAAAAAATATTAACATAGAAATAATTACATAAAAGTATCTTGTGAATATTAACTTATGAATTTCTAAGTCTCAATATTGGTTATTTAGGGTGTACTTCATAAAATTCTCACAGAAAAAATCCCTAAAAATAAAAAATCTTTTTTTAATACAAATTATAATGACTTTAATCTCATATAAGTTTTACTGATTCATTCTTAACATGAATATAAAAAATATAACCAAAAATATAGAGGACCAATTTCTTTGAGATATTGGATACAAAAAAATAAGATATTAAAAATAAATTGCATCCTATTTTATTTTCATCATCAGAAATAGAATACATACCACATTATAATTTTATCACTACATGGGATATCGCAGAGTAATATACATAGGAGAAGGTTGAGATGAAAATATCGGTAAGTAGTTAAAATTGGATAAACATGGCGTGAGAAATAAAATAATCAATAATCATAACATTGAATCAGAAAAGGGAAGGATCATAAATCAACCTAGAGATATAACAAATAAGATAAAATATTTCATAAAAAAAATTATTCTAGGGAATCACAATAATGTATAAGGAACATAATACATTTCATCATAAAGGCAAGTACATGATCACTTGTTTTTCACCATAACATAATGTTCTAGGCTCAACACCAGTGCACCATAAATTGTATCTAATGAGATATAATATTACCAATATATCAGTGGGTTTTATAATTTTATTCTCACTCATAACATCATAATATGTTGTGCATATTTTTGACATAAATAAATGAAAAATACATAAATAATGAATATAAAATATACCTATATGAAAGAAATTACTTGTATAATGAAGTAATGAGGCTTAAAAATATAAAATAATATATATACCAAAAAATAATGAGGGAATATATCATATTAGATACTAAATGATCATAATAAATATATAAAAAAAGATTTAGGTCATCATGGATAGAATACCGGTGAAGGAAAAACATAATAATAATTATGAAAAAGAGAAAGAATATGGAAAACCTTCCCATATAAGGATTATATGGGTTGAATTATGGAAATAATTAAAAGGGAAACATAAATAAATTAATTTACCCACAAGTAAAATTAATAATAAAGTAAATACATTAAGAATATTTTAATTATAAAAATATTAAGAGTCAAGGATAGGGGTGACAAGGAACATGACCTCAATAATGGATAAGAATGGGAAAAATAATTTACCTCAAGTACTGAAATACTTCAGATTCTCCTCTAACCTCTTGATAATTAAAGTAAAATTTATTAATTACTTTAAAAATAAAATTAATCATATTTATTTAATCTATTGAAATCTGTTTATTACCATGTTTTTTGTATTTATTAAATTAATATTATTAGCAATGATTATTTTTTGGTTCTTTAGTTCATAATTGAAAATATGTTTTTATATTATGGTAATGGATATAAGACACTATATAATAGTTAGATAATATTAATAAGTGTTAGGTTATAGTTTTAATATAATTATTAAAGTGTAAGAGTTTATTTTTTTGTTATATTTAACTATATATTGCATAACTAATACGTGCTTCATCATAAAAATGTTTTAGGTTATTAAAAAGAATTATGATTGTCTACTTTTAATGTCATTAATATGATGCCTATTTTATCATTACAGAATCATAAATATGATATTATTTTATTACTATTATTATATTACAACTTGGGATCAATTTTTAACAATATTTTTTAATGTAATAATTTAGAAAATAAAACATCATTGTTCAATTAAGTATCATAAATCCACCAAAATAGAATAATTTTTTTTAAAAAAAAAGTTTTTAAAATAAGGAGGAAAATAATAATATTTTGAGTTTTATAAAATATTTCGATTAAAAATAAACTAATATTTCAAAATTAATTTTTATGATATATTATATTATAGATGGGGTAAGAGGAGACATGATTTGTGAAGACATGGGTTTTAAAACCCTAAGATTTCTATCAGAGTTTTCAAATTTTCATTCAGTCTCACGACTAAGAATATGGGAATTTTGGCTAGTCCATATCCTTATCAATGTGAATATGGAAATTATAGAGAGATTAGGATAATTTTTTTGTCCATTGAATGTATTTGTAAGTATTGGGAAGGGGATAGAATTGGGGTGTTAATATAACCAAGCAGGTATCATTGAATAAATTATTGATTATTTTATTATTTTGGCTAAAGATTATAAATAGTGTTGATTAATATGAATTTTTTTTATTTTCCACCAAAAAATTAAGGTTTTCTGACATCAAACAATCCCAAAAGATAATGGTGTCACATTAATACATTATTCAACTTAAATAGGATAAAAAAGGTTTTTATTAGATTAAAATATTACATTAGATTTGAAAAAAGATTTATATGTTTGGAGGTTATGTAAATTATTTTTAATTTAATATTTTACTCATTAAATATATTTTAATTCATGAAATTTTCTTATAGATATTTCAATAATGTTTATATTATAATTATTTTAAAAAACATACCATATGTGTGAAAACTATATATTTTCTATTCACAAAAAAAATATATTTTTAGGAGAATATTAAAAATTCAACATTATCTAATTTCAATGTGATTATTCCAAAAAATATTCCTATTTTATCAAATTTATATTTTAAATATTATAATATTAACATTTAAATAAAATCTTATTTTATATGGAAGAACAATTTTAACATGAATAAATACTAATTATTTTAGAAAATTTTATTAAAATTATATTTGTTATTATTTATTTATTTTTAATTGATTGATATTGAATTATAATATATATTTTAATAAAAATTATTTTTTAAACTATGAAATTATGATATTTAAATTTTGAAAAAACGATTAATGTTTTACTACCTATGTTAAAAAACATTTTATTTAAAGTTGTTTTATTAAAAGTAAATATAGTTACATGATTTAAGAAATAGTTTTATGATATTAAAATATTTATTATTATTTATTTATTCAGGGTAAATATTAATTCTAATTCCTTTTTCTACTCCCATATTTCAATGTCATGTTATTATTCCAATGGTCATATAATTGTTAGTGTACATATAAATACCTCTTATTTAATTCATTATTCTTTCTCTTAAGTTTTATGCATGTTTTTTTCATTTCATTTAAAAAATTATGACTCCATTTTAAAGAATTGTCTCTATGATTACAGTGTTTTCACCATTGATATTTCTAGAAGACCATGGAACTTTGAATTTATAAATTCTACTTATATTATTATTTATTATTTATTATCTCATTGTACTATTTTTAATTTTATGAAGTATATTTATAATTCCTATGTGATGTTTTAAGTTAATGAAATAAAGTTATATTTTTGTTATATAATGTTTGCGATTTGTACAATCCATTATACTTAAATATGAATCACCTATAATTTGAGATGAAAATTTTCCATATTTTAGACATTTGGGTTATTACTCATGTCTTTTATTTTAGGGATATTTGAGAAGTCTTTCAATGACATTAGTTTTATGTGCTATTATATAAGTGTTATTTATGGATACAAGATTTATAATTCATTGGGTATGTCATGTGTGAGTGATTTTTATAGTAGTAGATCCTTAAAAGATTGAGGTTATTTTTTCTTGGGTAGAACCTTAGAATTATATAGAGGTTTATAGTTTCCTTGATATTGTTAGCTATTACATGATGTTTTTTTATGATTTCTCTATGATAATGACACCTTTGATAGAATTGTATATGAAAGAGAATTACATTATATAGATTGTTCAACGCATTGTGTAGTTGGTACCTAATATATAATATGATCAATAAAATTTTATTTGGCCTCTAGAGGAAGGAGTAATGTTTCAGTCTTGTTGAGATGCTTCCTACATCGAATTTTTTTATCAGAAATGATTTTTTTGTGAGTCCAGATCCAACATTTAGAGGTAGTTAATCCAAAACATGATATTTATGCTATAAATTATTATGTTCATAGGGTTTTATGCATATGAAATAATGAAAATCTTGGTAGTGTGAGGAATATATACTGAATATAATTGGACGAAAATTAATCAATACATGTTTATAAGAAACTATGTCAGTCATAGGTTAATAAAAATTACATTCATATCAATGTTTTTTGTTGTATATTAATAAATGTAATCTTACTATACTTAGTTCCCCATTATCACCTCAACAAGCACTATAATCTATTTTAATATATTTTTTTCTTTCTCAAAAATTTATACAAATACTTTTTCCTAGGAAATTTTATTTTCACTCCAATGGAATGTAGATATATGTTGATCTCACTCGAAAATATCATATCACGTTCTATAATTTTAGAATTGGGGGAGAAATGCATACTATTGATCACATAGACACTAATGTAGAACATTAACTCTTAAATCAAAGAGTTTATTACTTATAGAAGGTAAATAAAAAAACATTCATTTGTAGTTCAATATCTTGGTAAATTAATATACGAGAAGAATAGTGTTGAGAAACATTCACCCTTTCTACCAGCACAAAACTCTAAGAAATATTATAAGAAAAAATTGTAATAATAAAATACTATGAAAGTATTATTCAAAAAACTCTGGAATTATTATCTTTATATCCATTAAAATAATCACAATACATTATCCTTCCATAGGTGTATGTGAGATAAAAAATAGGGAGAAAAAATATAGAATGAAATCAAAAAATAAAACCAATCTATAATTAATCCAAGGAGTCTAACTCATATAATCTCACTTAATAAAAACCTCCACTTAAAAATTCCTTTACACAACCAAAATCATTAGGTACTAGGATCCCAACCATGTGGACATAGATATTCAACATTATTTTCCCATGTATTCAACAATATCAATTCATCTATTACATTCAATGAGTGGGAATTAGTGACCATGATCTTTCTCGGCCTCCTTCTTTAATCATTCACTATGTTGACTATTTATTGGAAGCTTTCTCTACATGGTTAAGAAATTGGTTTAGGGTAATATTTGTGTCAACTTTAGGAATTGTCTATTTCTACATGTACATCAGCATCATCAATGAATGAAATTGGACATCATTATACTTTTAGAGTTCTAGTATATGCCCATACCTAATATAATATTCCTTATTTTTTGAGACAACATAAGGTGGTGGATGTGGTATCACGATAAAGGCAATGTTAGAATGACGATAAACACTGTTTTTTCCCCTGATTCAACATTAATATTGGAAAATGCTATATCACTATGGCCCTCAAACATCCCTAAATAGAGATAATAAAAATTTAAATAATTAAAGGGAGTTTTTATCATATATTGGGAGTTAATGAGCTATAATAATGAAAAACATTTCCTACGAAGTCAACAAAAATAATATTTTTAATGGAATAACATAATAATTTTCTATAAGACTACATTATTTATATAATATTAGATGATGAGTCTTCATGATGCTAATTTGGGAAGTTGATGCTTTTTTGGATCATTATCTAGGATAGGTTAAGAAGTTGATGGTATGTTAATGGTTGGTATGGTTGTTGTTAGTGAATGACAATTTTTTTAGGTTATTTTCTTCTTACTATATTGGCTGGTAACGATCTATCAATAATGATGGTCTCCCAAACTATTGTGAGAACATCAGTGTGAATTTGTAGGAGCCACTAATTTTTTCAATTATTAATTAAAATTTAGCTCCCCAATATTATTTATCATTAAAAAACCAAGGACAATATTATCCATAATTTTATTTCACAAATCACATGATTTTAAATAAAATTCAACACATCTCAATATGTTGGAAGAATTATCTACATAATCTATAAAATTTTAATTTATTATAGAAAACTATATAATTATACACCAAATCATACAAAATAAAAATAAAAAACTAAATAAAAACAATAACAAATTTATTCTATGAAAACACCCCCATACTTGATTGATTTCTTATTATCAATTAATCTCCCTATAAAAATTCAAATACATTTTTAAATTCCACTCAATTTGCGACATATGTTATTGAGTGCTAAATAATAAATAATTAGTTGGACTTATTTTCAAGAGTCTACAATGATTCAAATTTATATCTCTCAAGGTGCTCATATAATATTAAATTCCATACTTCCTTTATAAATCTTATAGAAATATTTTATATATCACAAAACCACAATTTTTAAGTGTAGAATTTCCCTTATTGTCCGTATCCCCAAATAATTAGGAACATTCACTATATTTTATTTTTTAATCCATTACATGTGAATTTAAACTAATTTAAAAATTTAGTATAATCTAGAAATAAAACATACCAATTATAAGGAATCCCCTGAGAGTAATTGTAATATTCTTGTCATGAAATTAGGACTAGGAAACCATCTCTTAGATTTTACATTACTATTATTGATGGATTTTTATATTTTCACACAGACATACCTAGTACCTCACTATATTAAGAATCTTTTATTTAGATCCCATATTATTAGTTTACCCTATATTAAATCAACTATATAATTTTTATTTAATTTCTCTCCCATGATGTTATTTTTTTTAATGAATACAACTTGCCCATGATTATTTTAATTAATCCAATATGTTAACTCTCATACTCAATGCATGTAAAAATTATTTCAGTTAAATTTCACCAACAAAGTTCTAAAAACATGTTAATCATTATTTTAAGGTGATAATTTCTACTAGATCACATTTATATAGTTTTAAAATAAGTGGGGGACACATATATCTATAACAAGATAACACCACAACCCTACACTTATGGTTTACTATCAAATTTGAAATTAATTTCATGTAATTTTCAAAGAGAAAAAATAAAATAATGAACTCTTTGGTATGATAGATAAAATATTTTTATTTAATTATGATAGATCAAGTTAATATCCTAAATAATTCCACCTTCAAACCTACATATAAAAATATATATTAAATATTGATTAAAAATAAGAAAATGAAATAGAATGGGGAAAGAATATTGGTTTAAATTCTATAGTGGAACTAATATTATCATTATATATAAACACATAGTGGTAATGGTTTTCAAAAATGTGCTATTGGATGTGTTTTTTTGTGAACCACCACATTCTTGTTTTCTCAAGGATCATCATGATAAATTATATTTATGAGTTAAATTCATAAAAAAATAGTGTGTCTACCACTAATTATTGGAAAATAGCTGACAATATAGGGGAATATGGAAGTATGGGTCCTCCTATTTATAATATTTTGGAGCTAAGGATGTATTTAATTATTGTTATATTTTTCCATGGAGTGGATCTTATTTTATGTGTTGAGAATAATGTTGATATTTAACTTGGATCTAGGTAGAAACTCTATTATTCTACAGTTTATAACCAATTTGGACCCTCAATACTTTCTACTTTTAATCTAATCTCTTTTTTACCTCCAATATAAAATTATCTATAGAAATATTCAATTGTACTGATTGTATATTTTCATCACCTGTTTTATTAAAAAATACATTATCTTCAATATAATATAAATCAAAATAATATATAGAATTAATTTTACCTATTGGTTCCCCAACAGGATACAATTACTTCTAGTTTAGTGACTACAACTTCATATCCATGATTAACTTAGGTAAAAGTGATTCCTCCTCAGCATTTCTTCTCATATCCCTGAACTCATCATCATTGTAATCATGGAAAACATTAATAAATAATATATCGAGTATTGTGGTATCTTCATGTTTTTATTTATGGGAACCTTATTCTTATATTTTGGGAACCCTATATAAGAATTATTTGATCTACGTAAACATTAAATGAATTAGATTGGTCTCAAGTGTGGACTCCACATGACATACATGTCCAAAGTATATTGACCACCATTGTTCTTTTGTTCCACATTCCAAGAGATAATGTCCATCAAAACAATATTAGACACAAAAAATTCTATATGTGTTCCCTAAAAATATTCTTTTCTTTATAATAAGGTTATATTAAAATGAATTAAAAAATAGTAATGTTCTAAGGATCATATTATGGGTTTTTCCTGCCTTGAAATGATGTTAATTTTTCATTGAATATTTTTAACCATAAGTGAATTTTTACTTGGAGTCTACGAAGAACATAACGAGGCAATGCATTCACATCATAATCATCGAGATGTGACTTATTATATTTCTAGTTTTTTATATATAATAAATCTTAAAAAAATAGGTTTTTTATTAATATGTAGTGAATATAATTGAATGAATATGAATGAATGAAAGTTATCAAGAATATATGATAGTATTTGATTGGTCATAATTACAGTCGTATCATATTTTTTCACAATTAAATGATAAATTTATCATAATCTACTAATTATTCCACTATCACCTAAATCACCCCCAATAACTATTTTATAAGATTTAGATTCTTCTCTGACATTTAACCAAGTACATTATTCTAGCATATATTGATCTACATCCCTTCGGATTATAGAGATACATGAATCTTACTTATATATGTCCTCCATCCATGTATTATTTTAGTAGTAGGAGAGATATACATTCTTCGGATCACATGACCAATTTGGTGGACTGTTAACTCCCTAATCACAAGTTCTATTAATTTAAATGTATAAATTATTAATGAATTATTTTATATTTCTATAGTTTAGATGAAAAATCATAATCATTAACAATGATGAGAAAATATCCCCCAATTCCCCATCACCCATCACTATGATGACCTATAGTGAAGAATTTGAATAATAAAATAGTATGAAAATATTATTCACAAATCATAAGAAATAAAATCATGATCTCCCTAAAATTAAACATATTAAGTTATCATATCGTTGTTGTGTAAGTGTGAAAGAGTGAGACCGAGAATTAAATATTTTTTAAAAAATAAAAACTATCTATAATAGGTCCATGGAATCATCCTCTTAGGATGCCCCCTTCCCCCATCCCTCCCTATTATAATTTACACCCAAAACCACATGGTTCTCTTTTTGAGTTAAAAAATACGAGGACGTAGTTCTTCAATAGGATTTTTCTACATTGACGATGGGATTCTATCATCATGTAATATTGGTGAGTAGGAACCAATACCAACAATCATCCTTTCCCTCCTCCTTTGATCATTAACAATGGGACATATTTTTTTATAAATTCTTAATTTGGTTAAGTAATAGGTTAATTGGAATATTTATGGTCCCTTGAGTCATTTTATGTTTTCACATTGACATCCTCATCAATAAAAAAATTAATTGATCATCCAATTAAATTGGAAGGTTGAGACCATTTACACACGAATAGAATGTGCTTTGGCGATTGGGAAAACATTATGTCAGTAACATATTGTTTTATTGAAGGATTTGGATTAATTTGTAAGCTATAGGATATGGATTTGAACCTTGATTCTATGGTTGTGTTTGTTCAAGGTAAAAAGATGAAGGATTTGGTGATATATAAATTCATATAATCAAAAAATTAAGAGAGTTAAGGGGATTGTTTGTATTATTTTTGGAATTCAGGATCCATTCGAATGAGAAAAATTCCTTGAGATGTTTACCTAGAAATTTATAGTACTGAATTAATTTGAAGCCTCTCTATGGGATTACATTTGATTTAGAATTTAATATAGGAAGCCTCCACAAGGCGATATTGAAGTGTTATACACTATAATGATCTTATTTCAGGATTTATTGTGTAGCTAACAATATTTCATATGTTGGCATAGCGTCCATTTATGAGTGGAATACTTATGATGTTGTGGTCATATGACAAAATTTGTAAGATAATTCACTCTCATGTCCCAACAATTTATTTTTATTCTTTCAATATGAATTTATAAAATCCACTGGGTTCTTTAATTATTCCCCTTATCCTCACCCCCACTCTATCATTCATCATAAAAAACATCATCAGGGATCTTTATTTCAATGAATATGATATATTTAATAGAATTAAACACCTTTGTAAATGATAATATATTTATCTCTAAAAACTATAAAATTATTATTGTTTATAATAATACAATATATTTATAATGAAAAAAATAACAACAAATAAAAAACTAAGGAAAAATAATGATATAATTGTGTTACGAAAATTATATCTTTGTTTAGATTGTGACTTTATGTTGGATAAATTAGCGATGTCACATGACACTTAAGAGTTTTGCTCTCATTAATGTCATTATGCCACCCATTATCTTGAGCTTCTGGGAGAGGAGATTTCTCTGAAGTAGTAATGATATTTTCTTCCTGAAAATGGATTTTTGGACTTCATAGGTGATTGTAGTTTTCAATATATATTCCCTAAATAATATATATATTTTCCTCAATGGATAAGGTTAAATCTCTTATAGGATTATGTATTTTAATTTTTTTATAGTCAAAGTAACTAAAATGTAGTAGCTGATAGACTGATCAAGAATGAATGAGGTGATATTACATGAGGGATTTAGTATGTCTAGAGGATGATGAGAGATCTTGACACCTTTCATCTAAACCCAGAAGAAATTGGTAGAAGATTTTTCCTATATTGGATTACAATAAATTCTTACTTACCCTAATAGGTGGAGGGGCTTAACTTAGAGATCATGATTTTGATTTGTAGATAGATCATACTATTTTAATACATTATTTAAAGGCATGGAAAATAGATTGTATGATTAGGTTTTGTTTCATTAGAGGTTGTTTGTTCTGATTACCATGAATGATTTAGTATTGTGAGAGTTTCAAACCTTACCACTAGCTATAATTTATTATATTTTTAATATATACCATGCATTAAATGAGTAATATTTTTAGTCATAGATGAAGATAATAGTGGATGAGTTAATATTTCTATGTTTGGGTTTTAAAGGGATGAATTTAAATCATAGACTTCCATATAGATTGTTTCAGCCTTAAGATATTTGCCTATGGAAATGTGAGGAAAATTTAATAGATTTTATAAGTATATTTGACTAAATATCATAGAGTATTTCTTGATATTTGTGTATTTATTGATTTTATTTTGAATTCAATTCATTTCATTGGGATTACGGAATCTAGTTTGGTGGATTATAGTTAAGGCTTTATATAGATACGGTGTTGATGATTTATGGTGCTTTGAGGATGACCAATTTATATGAGATCCTTATTTTACCATATATTTTTAGAAGATTCGGTAACTTGATTTTATTTATTAATTATTCCTTAACACTACTTTTCATCCTCAAATCGATGGGATGATAGAGTAGAAGATCCAAAAACTAGAAGATATATTGCGCTTATATGTTCTTGATCGAGAGGGTTTGTGAGTCTTGAATTATTTCTTGGTTATATATTAATTAAAAATAACTACACATTTTATTATTATAGACCAATTTGAGTAATTGTATGGGTATCCTTTAAAATCACTAATGTATTGGATTCTGGTTGAAGTGTTGTAAATTCATGGACTATATATCTTATAGTGAATGATAGAGAATATTCATGCGGTTCATGAGAAAATAAAGTATTATATAGAATAAATAAATCATATATGAATCAGTGGATGGGTTCTATGATGTTTGATGGTGGTGATTATGTATTCTTGATGTTTTCTCCTCATTGTGGGTCTTGTTTTTTTGGAAGGGGAATTAATATTTATTCTCGATTTTTCAGAGATATAAGGGTGTTGATGTGAGTTAGCTCAATGGTGTATTAATAAGATCTTACTCCTTATATTCATATGAATTATAATATATTCTATGTGCCTTGTCTTTATATAATTATTCAAAATGACTCCCATTTAATCAAATGTGTTGAGTTAGATATTAACATGGATGTGATATTTGGGGAACACCCTATTAAAACTTATGTTTTTCATGAGATGTTACTACATAGACACATCATTACATTGGTTTTTTATTATGGAAGCATAGTTTATTGAAGTAATTAATGTCATAGTGAGATTCTGAGAAGCATGATTTGTATATGAAGTTGTTCTATGTTTTAAATTTCATAGTGATGTTTCTTCTCTACTAATATGACTAAATTTTTTCCACAATTTTTTTCATCAATATTTTTTAACATTAATATAATCTTACTTGAGAGGCATCTCATAAAGTGTCTTATTATTGTGTTTTTGTTTTCCAAAAATTAGTTTTCTATTATAATGGAAAATAATTGTTTAATATGTATCTAATATAGATGTATATAATTTATTGGTCCTATACTTTTTAATTTTTTTGTTATATATGTATTGGGAGAGGTAGTTTGGAGGTAAATTTAAAATAAAAGTTGAGTTTGAGCTGAAATTTAAGCTGGTAAATAAGTTACAAAATATTTGGTTATCATTTCATCAGAGATCATTTTCTGGTGGTGTGGATAATTAAATGTTAGTTATTCATGTATCAAACCTTCGTTAAATATTTATTCATATCATTTTATGGTGGCATGTTATATTACACCATAATGACTTATGGTGGAATTATTTAGGGATACTTCTAGTCAATGTGTTGCATTGGGATTAATTTCCATAATTATTTGATTTATTTTTAGTTGATTTTATATTTAAAAATAATTTAAATTATGAACTTAAATAAACATTAGTTGTATATTATAATATTTAGGAGTCCAAAAATATAGTCACTATGGGAAGCCTTATATCATAAAGTCCATTTGAGGAAGAAAAATTGAACATTTATTTATCGTGAGAAATATGGGAGGAAAAATAATTTTCGTAGTATTTTTAAAATTTCTATAGGGTCAAAACATATTCCATCATAACATGAGGTGTTACGAAGGTCTCATCTCTCCATTCTGGTATAACATCTCCCACCTCCAATCCAAGATTCACCCGCATTCACGATTGATTTTTGGGAGGGGAGAAATATCCTTCTGGCATCATAACTAGGATTAAGAGGTTTTTGGGTTTCTAGGATGCCTTTCCCCAACCCTTTTGTTTATGGAAGCGAACTTCAATCATGGCCTCATCAAAGATTTTTTGGATGAGAACTAGCAGGACACCTTTAACCTCATCATTCTGACATCGGAACCGGATAGATGCGTGTTCACTCAATCTTCCTTGGTGGAATTCACCACTTGATAATTTCATCGCAAAAGGTATAGTTAGGAGAAAACTACTTTTTGGAACGATACCCTATCTCCCAAAATCATTCCCTCAAAATACATCTTCCTGTTTTGGAAGATCAGGAGCAAGGATGTCTTGATGGATGATAATATCCAATGTTGTGGGATCTTGAATGTGTATCGATTACCATGATACAAAGCTTGTAAGGAGGAATTTTTGGATCCCATATTCTTTAGGGATGAATTGGAATGTACTATGTGGAGCTTTCTTGGGGAGTTTACTGATATCCTGGATCACAACACGGAAGATGTCCCAATCCTGGATAGGTGGTTCCACAACATGGGAGACATGGGACCAAAAAAGGTGTCCCACATCATGATCCTACATGTAGGGTGTTGGTGCATTTGGTGATACTAGATCAAGGTGCTGAGTGATGGGGTATATTCTTCTATTAAATATTTCATCATGAGGACACAAAAACTCTTTATGTATATGGAAAGACTCATCAATAACTAGCATGAGGCCCCTCCCTTAGGCGGATTCATGTGTGTTCTCATGGTACCCATCCAGATAATAGTAGTTCCAGAGGATAATGGGTTCAATGGAACCCCCACTGTTAGGGTCCTAAGCACAATACTGATGGGTCTTGCACCATGGGGGTATTGAGATGTGGGGTGTGGAGTGTGGGAATCCTATGGACCATCCTTCTTGGAATTCTACTTTCTCCTAAGTCATAGTTCCTCACTTCAATATGAGGACAAGGCTCTGTTATTGAGTTTAATACTATTCCAACAATAGATAATTTCTTTATTTGAGGTTAAAAAAGACTAAAAAAATTCCTCATGAAGTCATGCATTGCCTATTCCCTACTCCATGGTCAATTACCTACATCATTATAAAGTATAGGGGTATGATCATCAACACTATAAAATTGATGCACTCTTGGAAAGAGGAAAACTAAGTTCCAGATCACATTTCATATCTTGATGTCCTTGGATATGACCCCTTATGGTTCCACAATGTGAACACTATGAAACCCAAGGCAGATAACCTATTGAAAGGGGATTCCCTCGTCCTTCATCATTTTAGACCACCATTGGTCCATTTCCTATCTTGTATGGATGGTTGTCTCCTAGTGTTTTCTCTTCCTTAATAAAATTTGGAATAATAATGATGATGATGGATGTACTTTAGTTCTGCCCTACATTAAGTTGGGTTTATGATAAATGATGCAATTATTCCATGATTATTATTCTTATTATTCATATGATAATCATATATCCCATTAAGGTTCCTAGGTGATGTTTGAGTTGTTAATGTGATGGGGGACTGATATTTTATAGGTTTGGTGGATGATCATCATGAATTTTTTGGAATTTGATATAAATTATCTATTTTATTAGTGTAATATAATTCAATAATCATCTTGATGTATGTTATTCAAATTCAGTTTTTAGTCACTATTTTTAATGTTGAATTATCGAGTTTTGGATTTCTTTTGACAGGGTGATAAAATTGACAAATTGATAGTATTAAACTAGACTTAATGAGTTGAACAGGATGTTTAATCAAAAGTGATTTCCATTATTTTCATTATTTTTTTATGTTAGTGACTTATTTTTATTCCAGTCATGTAATTGTTATTTAAATTATTTTTTAATGATAAGTGGAATCTTGTTTTAAATTAGTTAGAGTATTTTGATATGAAAATGATATGGAGTAAAAATAATATTGAAATTTATAATTTATTATTCTATTATGATAAGCATGAATAATAAATAAAAAAGATAAGGTGAATTAATGTGGATCATTTTTCTCCATATATCAATTTTTTTATTACAGTAAATCCATGTTGTCAATTTGTTATGATGAATAAAGAGATATGTAAATAATATATATTTTTATATTTATCTTGGGGGCAGTGGATTGTTTTTAGTATTTTTTTTCTAGAGGGAAATGTGGAGTTCTAGGTTTCTATAAGGATTGACATATATTTGTTTGGATTATTTAGGTGGAGTATCTTTTGGTTGATATAATGGGATATAATTAGTTTTTTGGAGTGATAGTGTGATAGTTTATGGTGGATACTGTGTATTAGTTACCCTTGAATTGAAGGAAATGAATTAATGAATATATTAAACAATTATATTAGAAATGTGTTGATTGATACAATTCTTGATAAATTAATAAAACATAGTGGAATTATGTTATCCATTAAATAAATAATAATATGAGTAGTTTGTAAAAAATTGAGTGGTATATGTGGAATGAGTGGTGATAGAATTACTTTGTTTAATGAATTTAATGTGAAATATAAATTATTGAAGTGGAATGATCAATTATATATCAAATGAGAAGTGTTTATATTTTCAATTGTTTGCTTTTTTAGAAATGGGAAAATCTATTTTGATGTGGAAATGGTTGTTGTTGTGTGGTGATGAGAAGTGGCTGCATAATAGTTTGTTAATAAGTGGAACCTAGGCTGGCCTTGGGTGTTATTTTAGATCCATTATATATATATATATATTATTTATTAACCACTATCTTCCGGAACTGGTAAAATATATGATGTTTATATGTGGTTTTTTGTTCTTATTTTACATCCAATATCTGGTATATTGGTGGTATGGATGAATGACTACTCACCCTCTCCCTCTATAACTTCCATACATAGTGTGTTGATGTGGCTATAAGGAATTGATGTGGTTATGTGAAAGTGATACAGTTATGTGGTGATATAAATGTGGTGGTTGTTATACTATATATAAATATAACTATGGTTATATATTAATAAATATGATTTTTCATGTGGTCGTGGTTATGATGTGGTATGTGGATATTGAAGGGATGGGATCACCATGTCATATGATAGTGGGATGTGTGGGTAACTAGATCATTGGGGATATGGATGAAGGGAGTCTTTATTGATATATTTTCATAGATATTATATTATTCTCCTTATGTACAGATTTCACCAGTGATCCTTAGTGAGGTTGGGTTATAATTTAACCTAATATAGGTAATGGTTCTACATCACTTTTTATTTCATAAGGCTTTATTATATTTATTTTTTCATTAGAATGAGATATTATAGGATGGAACCTATTGAATATTATTTTATGAACATCGTAACATTTATATACTAACTTTTCATTTTTGTAGGGAAGATATGGTGAACAGGTTAAATATTAATATCTTTTAGATTGGTGATATGTTGGAATTGGTGGTGTCATTACAATAAGAGCTGTTTTATTTGGAAATTTTCCTTATATTGAATGTCACTTTTATTTATATACAACATTACATGAATATTATGGGATTATGGGTTGTTTTATATATATATTTAAATTAAAGTTATTAGGTGGCATATTTTATATTATTCTAATGATTATAGAAGGTGATCCTTTTTTATATTGCATATTTATACCTTCAGTACTAGTCACCAACCCATGAACTATTAGAGGTAAGAATTGGGGGTCACTCACATCTTCAATATAATACTTGGAGGTTTTATTGTGGGTATGAGTAATAAAAATTCATATCTCCTTGAATCAATACACTACACTCACCTTATGGAACACATCACTAATTGTCCTATATGTAGAAAAAATATAGAGATGATTCATTGGTTATGATAATTAATAAACTCATACAATGCTACTCATAAAGGGAGTATACATTTCAATAACAATCATCTAATAAATAATCCCATTATCATTTAATATTTTAATACTATCTTTCCTTTATACCCAAGGTTAATCCAAGCATAAATTTCTCTTCTTAAACCCAAAGGTCACAATTTCTCAACCATGAAATTAAAATCCAAAGAAAGAGTACAAGGTGTGGAACCTCTCAAAATTAAAAAAATTAAATAACCCCCACTTACATTCATATGGTTCCACTATCCAACATGATCAATAATATTATTAAACAAACCAATTTCCCCATAAGAGTCTATAATGCTTCTACTAGAGGTCGAGATAAAATAATAAAAAAACATGGACAAGAAAAATTATAGTTTTTCTAAATACATTACACCCTATATACCTTAACAACCCGTAATGACTAAAAAATTTCTATATAATTAATTGAGTCTCAACAGAAAACAGAATGCAAAACAACAATTACCTAAAATTGTTCATTAGAAATTCATTAAAAGTTACATAACAGTTTAATACACTTAAAATAACAATGGGACAATAATTTAAAAAATATCTAATACAAATGATCAAGGCCACATCACTATAAAATAAAGTGAAAATATTATAAATCAAAATATTCTAGGGATTTTAAAGAGAAACAACTAGCCCACTTAAACAGCCAAAAGAAAATATAATTGTTTCACAGAAGCCAATCTAAGACATAACACATACTCAAAAATAATTATTGGATACCCAAACATAAAATCCAAAATAATCCACCATGAAAATGCAAACCACCCCCAACAGAAATAAGTATCAATCATCGCATATGATCCAAATCACATGAACTAAGGGAAAATAACACAAAAAATAAATCCATTTATTTTTCAAAAACATACCAAGGAAATAATATCATTATATAAACATAATTTTATTTTAAAAAGGTAAACCCCAACCTATATCACTATTCAAAATTACAAATCCTCATTTTTAATGAAAATTATAATAATGATAAATTTTATTTAAAAAACATTTCCTATATACTAAAATAAAAAACACAATTTGATATTTTCTATACACCACTATTTTTTTGAAATCCATTGATTTTAAAAAAAATCCCAATTCTATGTTATTCAAAATTTTAAATCAAAATATATTGAATGAAAATAGAATCTAATAAACCAAAATAATTACATTACCAATAAAACATTTAGAAACACACAATCAATTATATTTCCCCTTCAAAAATTCATTTAATTCCCATAATACAACTTTTCAATGACTTTTAATTAGATTTGAGTCCTTTTATATAATTAAACTATTAAAATAGTCACCATGACTCAACCAAAATCATTAAAAATTATATATTATAAAAAACGAGATAAACTCATTCATTGAAAATTAATCCAGAAACCAAAAAAGACATGAATTCTGCCTACTTAAATTATTTTTATAAATCAAATCACACCCAACTAAAAAATCATCCATATATTATTAAAATCCTGAAGCACTAACCAGATGATATAATGATGCCAAAAAAGTGATATGAGAAATGAAGAATCACCATAGAACCTTCATATATCCTTCGTTAATAAAATATCCTACAAGGGAGTAAGGATTTCCAAGTTATAATGAAGCATAAAAATAAAAATACACAAAAATACACCCATTTAAATAGAATAACTCAAAAATTTAAAAATGGATGGGATTACCTTAGACTATAATAACAAATGAAGTATGGTCCAAGGAGGATCAAAATTTAATCAATGGGAAGAACCCATTGGTACTTTCAAATCAAGATATAGGACAGAGGTAGAAAAATCTAGGAGTAGATATAGAAACCCAAAAAAAAATATTTCATCTTAAATGATGCATAGTTTGTGGGAATGATATGGAAACCATACATATAACAATGATCTAATAATTGACGCATAATATGGATAAAATTATTTGATGACCATGCACAAAAACAGTGAATTCTCTAAAACATCCCCATTACTAGCTCTTTCACCTCCCAATTTCACTCAAAACGTCCTTGATTATAAATATATAAAAGTTAATATAATTTTAAACATTTATTTTTATAAAAAATAATTAATATTAATATCTATATTCATTAAAAAATAATAAAAAATTATCTTCAATTTTTCCATCTTAATTAAAATAGATTTGATTAAATTTATCTACCAAAAACATGAGATTTATCATCAATCCCCAAAAAATAAAGCTTAATGAAATTTATGTGAACATTATATTTATATTCTAAATCAAAAAACAATAATTAGACTAGAAGGAACTTATTCCATGACATGGAGGTGAGTAAAAATGCCTATTTTTTCTATCTAGAATGAAACTACTTTGATAGGTGAAGTTCTATAAGAATGAATAATGAGAAGAAATGGGAGGAGTGGTGATGAAATTTTACATCCAAAAACCAAAATTTCCATAAAAAATATTACTAGAATTGTTGTTCTAGTTAAATGTATTTTCCACGAACACTATTGATTAGTAACAATGATTGATTTATGGTGAGATATATTTACATGAAATAAGTGTTTTTAAAGAATTAATAAACTATTTTTATTTACTAGCTAATCCTTAGTGCCAAATAGTTATAATACCACTAACCAAATTATTAATTTTTTACCAAAAAAAATAAAAAATAGTATAAAAATTATTTTATTTAACTCTAATCACAAGAATCTTCCTTTTTATGGAAAATAATTAAATAAATCTTATGTTTCCCATATCAAGTTAATCTATATTTGGATCACATTTACCACGTTATGATTCTAATAAAATATAAATTAAAAATATATGGTATTCACTCTGAAATGTACGGTTGGATATATCAATGTTTAATCATATCCTTCTCATGAATCAAATAATTTATTTTTAAACATAACTTCATGATGGTGTTTTTTATGCTACAATTGGGGGAACATAAAGTATTTTCTTATACTCCCCTCGTAGAGTGGTTCATATACTTGAACCAATCACATACCCAGTAAGGTGTTTCTAACTAAATTTATACTTCCCAATGGTGAGTGACCTCTAGAAGCTTGGTTGATTATGTTATCTCATTGATAAAAATGATATGATGGGTTATCATCTCATACTTTCATGTTTTCTTACTAGGAGTTTATTTCATAGTTGTGAACTCCCTTAAATATTTGAGATATGTTCTTAAATTTCATTCCTGGAGCTATCTTGAGGTGGGCACTGGTTAATTATTCTTCTTATTTTCAGGATAGGGTAACTAACAGTGATCAAATTTGGTGGTGGTATTGGAGATGTTTGTAAATTTATTATTGTTGGGTGTGTTAGGAATCTGTAAAGTCTTCCACATTTAGAGTCTTAGTCATATCATGTCTGTTGCATCCTTAGGTTAAGACATAAGACACCCTATTTCTATCAGGGGGAAACATACATGATGGATGTAGATAATCCAAGGTTTTTTAACATGGTAATATCACACTTTCCACATGAGGCATAGATCTTCACTCATAAGGAGGGGTTATATGTTTAATGTCTTGTGGGAATGTTGTCATTGGTTTATATTCTTATGGGGATGTGGTCATGGGTTTCGAGTCTTGTGCGGACATGCTGATAATTTTAGAGTATTATGGGGACATGGTAATAGGTTTAGGGTCCTATGGGGTTTCTTTCCACATATGCTCATCATATTCTTGGAGGAATATAAGATAACACTACATGGATGTGAAAAAGTCTAGTGGGGACCTTAGATGTTGATGTTATAGGGTTGAGTGTGTTATTAAGGGAAATGATCGCACTTTAGGGTTATCACATACAAGAGGGAAGATAGAAAATTTTATGTTGATATTGGCATTAAACCTCTTGGAGGAATCATACATACCCTTCTTGTAGATAGGGATCAAAACACACATAGTTTGATTGTACAATTAAAGTTCATGTGGCAAGAATAGTCCATATAATTGTACATCGTTTATTATGGAGGCTTATTCCATGAAATGAGATACAATTAGGGATGGTGTAGAAATTATTAATAGAGTATTCCAAAATGATGATGTGTCACCTCATTTTTATTGAATGAGGTATCCTATGTTTTTTAAATTGGGTAGTGCTATATTTTTTCATAATTTATGGAGCACATTTTCATGAAATTTAACGTCATTTTATTGGGATATTAGGCTACTTTTTTCCTTCATATATCTTGAATTTTTTTGGGACTTACACATAAAAGATACCATTCACAAATAGGGTTTTAAAAACTGTATTTTTAATAGTTTGATCTTTTAGATATTTCTAAATATATATATGGATTTTTTCATTGAGTTAGGACTATTTGTGGATTTCATAAGAACATTGAATTAAAAAATTAAAAATATTTATATATATAAAACCACAAAAACATATATGATTGGAATATATGTTTTACTCATTGATTAGTACCTTGGATGGAAAATCAGAAACCACAATTGTTTCTAGAATGCAGGGTTTAGCTTAAGTGAGACATAAAGCTGGTCAGAATCAGGCATTTGGGTGGAGACCTCAATTGATAGGTGTGTTAAATATATTAAAAAATATAAATATTTATTATAATTAATGGCCTAAAATCTATCCCCACTTTATAAATATGTCTTTATGATGATTTTATAGGATTATACACATAAACATGGGATATTAGAGAGGAGTAAGTGTGCTTGGATGGTGTGGGTGACTCGAGAATGTGGATAGATGATGGATGATCTAATGGATTGATGAGATAAATGATGAATTATTCAGAACAAAATATTCATCAGTATAAGGCACATTCTTCACCATGTATCGATAATTTTATTAGTTAGAGTTCATTATTTTATGGGTTTCTACCCTATTGTTTATTATTCAATCAAGTATTTAAAATCTACTTAATTATATATGAATTTAATTCTTCGCATGAGACTAGATTTTAATTGAAATTATTGAATGTAATTTCTTATATATTTGGAACTATTGATTGACCCATTGTTTCTACAATATGAAATCATTGGTCAAGATCATATCATCAAATTATTTATTTCACTTAATTCTTGTTATTTTACCACCATTGTTCTTTGTGTCATTTATAATTGTCCCAAGGGATCATGAATCAAAATTATTGTGTACATACACTGATTTTATAATATATTTCTCTTAAATATTTTTTGATAGCTTAAATTACCCACAACACTAAGTTCAAAAAAACAATGACAAACAATTAACATATTATTATTTGATAGTTATTGCCTAGCCTTTGGATTCGAAATTATGAATAGGAATATCTAAAATATGAAAACCACATGGTCACATAGGTGTAAAATTAATTCAATTGTAACCAATTAATTAAAAATTCAAATAAAAACCATTCAGATATAAAAAAGGATGTTTTTTCTGAATTTTTTTTGTATGCATTATGTATTTTTACCATAATAAATTATATTAATAAATATTGGTGAATTATTTAAATGAAATTTATATATTATATATTCAATAAGATATTTTATAATTTATTTAATATTCTTCAAATCATCAGATAATAATAAACCATGTTTTATTCTTCAAAATATATTTTTTCTAAAAGAATATTTCATCGTGTTTTGCATATTTATTTTAAATTTAATTTCATCCACTAATAAAAAATAAATTTGATAAAATTTATACCATATTTTCAGTAATTATGTAATATTTGGTAAATTGGTCTTTTTTATTTTTAAGAATTTTTAGTAGTAAACATTGTAAAATTTATGGCCTTATTAAAGGTTACATCTGATTAATCTTAGCTAAAAATAAATAATAAATCCATAATTTTACATTCTATTTATTATTGGATGAAATTAATTATAATAATAAGAAAACATAGGATCTAAATTTAATTATTTATGGGATTATTTTCCGGGAAAATTACATATATAATATTTAAATCATAGAATGTTTCAGAATTTATATCTCTTTGTTTTAAATACCTAATATGTGTACAGAAAGGGTCAATAGCATGTTATGAATGAATATAAATATATATTTCAAGATTAATTAAATTATTTTCATGATTAATATTTATTTATAATTTTTAGTAATTATATAATTATCTTAAATTCTTATTCAACATCGATGTTATAATTATTCAATTAATAGAAGAATAAAATATATGATTTTTAAAACAATAAGAGAAATGTAATTTGAATTATTTATGATCATCCATGAAATTTAAAAATAAATATGAAATATTAGTGTCATTTTAAAAATTATATTCAAATTTAAACTTTTTTAAACTTTATTATTTCAAATTAAATTAATAGTTTAATAATTGACATTAATGATATTTTACAAAAATAATATTTTATTAATTTTTTTAATGTCATAAAAATATTGAAAGAGGAAATTGTGTGTAATATTTCATCTAAAATGTTACCACTTGGCCATTTATGATCAAATTTTTACCTCATAAGTAAAATTATAAGCCTTTAATATGGAAACAGATGTTACTTATTTTAAGGATAAAATATGTTATTGAAATGGTTATGCCAAACAATATGGTTTAAAACACCACATAAACATGTATGAATGTTATTTGTTGATGGGATTTCAAATTTATATTATCTTTGAAAAAAATTAACTATACATTTTTAGTCATTTTAAGTAAATAATGACTATTATATTTTAACCTATTAAGAGATTACCAGAGTTCCCCTCTCCTCACTTATAAAAGGGAACCTCTGCTTTATTTTCTTCGCAAAAATGTTGAACCAATTATCTCTAATAAACCATAAATAATAATCTTCAACAATATGTTATATACATTCTAGATGAGTCGGTACTCCCAAAATACCAACCCTAGGGTCCTTCAGAGGATACCTAAAAGAATTTTTCCAAAGAAGAGATTCAAACGCATATTAACAATGTTAGGACTGGAGGTAAAGGATTTCTGTTTCAATCCCATTTCAAATCAGGATTTTTTGTGATTAAATTTCCATTGAGTAAATTATATGATCCTTATTTTATTAATCCCATTCATTTTCTTCTCCTTTGGTTATTTATTAAGAATATATTTTGTACATTAATTTTCCTTACAATAATTATTTAAGATATTGAATAGTGTTTTTAACAAAAATCAATGTTATTTCTATTTTAGGTCTAATTATTTTCCATATCCATATTTTACAAAATTGTTTTCAGAAATTTCTTGAATATCATCCAATTATTTTTTAATATCATTTTTCCAGTTATTTACTTATTACAAAATTATTTAAAAGGAATCTTCATACTATTTTCCAAACTATGTACTTTTTCAAATTCTATTAAATTGTATAAAAGAATTTTTTTTATTTTAACATTAACAACATGAATATGATTTCACACCATATTTTATAGCTTTTATATTTACATTTCCTTTATAATTTTCTATATATCATTTCAAAGAAATATGTTCTATAATATTTGGGAAATTTTTTTATTTCAAAGAATTGAGTTGAAAATTGAAAGGTTATTTTCCTCAGAAATCATTTCAACTATATTTATATTCAAAAAATAAAATAAACTATGTTGTTTCTAGAACTATAATATATCTTCTTAACATTGAATGTAAAGAGAAATACAATGATTGTCCACCTATGAAACTAAATATTGTAGGTGGTGGAATGTAGAATCTTTTTACTACTATCATATACATTTCTCAATCCATGAATCAAGATGATATTTTAAATGGTCAAATAAAGGAACAATGTACTATTTACTCTTTTATGAGGCATCATCCACCATTTCTTTTGGCCCTTATTATCCAATAGTATCTAAGTGATGGATCAAAATCATTAAGAAAATATTTTCCATTCTCAAATTCTTATAACATGAAAATTTTATCATATATTTTTCTCATTTTTAATTATAATTATATCGATGGTGTAATATTATTAAGAACATGAGTCAAGAATGAGAAATTAACCCCATGGAATGGGATGTGTTTGAGAACATATTTTTTTGTAAGTACTTACCTCATATTCTATGTAAAAATATGGAAAAGTAATTAAATGATCTTAAGAATAATGAGAATAAATCTATTGGTAATTATGAGGTAAATTTTACAAGACATTCATGTTATACATCTGTCTTAATCATTATCCCTAAAAGAAAAATCGATTGATTCAACAGAAGCTTAAAATTAGGTCTATTAATGGTGTAGCTATAAGTGAATTTTGTATCTACGATTAAATCATTCAATTTTTACTCAATGTAGAAATGGAAATTGAAAATTCCCACCATTAATAGGGATTTTAAAAGAAAAAGGAAGATTGAGTCTCCTGAAAACATGAATAAATCACATGGTGGAAATAAATTACATCAATTAACACACTAGAAATGAGGGAACAAACATCAAGGTAATTGATTGAATGGAAGTAGGATGTGTTTTAAATTTTAAATGTAGTTATAAAGAACAAGAATATAAAAAGGGGATGAATATACAAATTAATTCAATTAGGGAAAATACGATACCAAATAAATCACCATCCATGCACCAATGCATCAAGTGTAAGGAATATGGGAATTATGCTAACCAGTGCCTGAATATGGTAGTTTTAAATAATCATCATCAAGAACCTATTAATCCCAAATTAAAAGGGAAGTATTATGAGATCATTACTATTAAAGTTGTTTATGAGAATGACATGGTGATAGGTATACTCATCATCCACTCTAGACGAACAAATTTATTATTTGTTTCTTTATCTACCTACTCTTTTATATATAAGGAATTTTCAAAGTGTATCACATTACCAAATCAATGTTTATACATTTAGTTGGTATTAAAACCACATATCGGTTTGATGGTCACATCATAAGACTATGATTCTACTACAATTAATGGTTGTGGGAATCTACTTCCAGAAAATCACATTTTACTTCCTCTAATTTAATTCAATGTTACTGGATTGTATTTTTCTACATTAATACAATATCAATTTTCAAGGAAGGGTGGATTAGGACATGAAATTCACACATCCTCAGTTCATTGGAATTTTGGTTTTATTTTTTAATTTTTTATTTGTGATGATGCATCTATTGAAATATGTGTGATTTGGATGATGTGATGGTTCCTATTCTAACCCAAAAAGCGGTTAATGAAAATTTAAAAAATGGTTTAGATAATTTTCAAGGAAGGGATGTTATTTTTGATATTATAAAATTAACTATGATTTTCTATAAGTGAGAAAATAAATTTGAATATTTTATGTAAATTGGATCCATTGTATGAGCCATGATTCCTATTCAAAATGTGCGTTTATCTAAAATGGTTGGGGACAAACTCAACATTGAAAATATTCTTATAGTAAAAGAGTTCATTGATGTATTTATCGAAGATTTTCCATGTCTTCCACTAAATCATGATGTTTAATTTTCAATATAACTAGTACATATTTCCACTCATATTTTTAATACTAATTATAAAATGGCCCCGATTGAGTTTCCATAAGTAGATAAACAACTCCAAGATAATCTTGAAAAGGAATTGTTTCTATCAAGTACATCACCAAGGGGTGATCATATTATTATTTTTAAGGAGAAATATCGATCTTTGAAACTCTTTTTTGATTATCAAGGAATTAAATTGATCAATATCACTAATATGTTTCCTCTACCCCATTTGGATGACTTGTTTGATCAAATTCAACGAGCTTAATTCTTTTCTAGTATTGAACTTCATTCTTAATATCATGAATTGAGGGTTACGAATTAAGATATACCAATGTAGGAATTATGTACATGGTATAAACACTGCGAATTTATTGTGATTCCTTTAAATCTTACCAAATACCCCTATATATCCATGGATATAATGAATAGAGTATTTAGTGATTACCGTGACCAGTTTGTGGTTGTATTTATAGATAATATTTTAATATTTGTAAAGAGAATAGAAGACCATGAATATCAATTGAGAATTATGTGGAATAACCTATGGAAGGAGAATATTAATGAAAATTTTTCAATGTGTGAGTTTTAGATCCATAAAGTTTCATTCTTGGGTCATATAATATCATATTATGGAATATTAGTTGATAAAAAAAGAAGTTATTAAATGTTGGCCTAAACCAACCACAATGACCATGAACCATAGTTTTATTGTTTTTGATGGATATTATAATATTATTTTGGAGAATTTCACATGATTGTATAATTCACTCCCCAAGTTAGCTATGATGGGAGATGAGTTACATTGTATAGATAAATTTGAAGAAAATTTTGAGGAACTAAAGGGACAGTTAGTGAGTCCACCTGTTCTAAATATACCCTTTAGTTTAGAATGGGTTGTAATTTATAGAAATTAATAATATAAGGGAATGGTACACTTTCCCATATATAATGATATGTTTATATCTTATGACTCACAAAAACTAAAGGTTCATGATAAAAATTACCCAACTCATGATTTGGAATTAACTGTGATAATTTTTTCATTAAGTTATAGAGGAATTATCTTTAGAAATAAAGGTGTAATATATATATATATATATATATAATGATCAAAAAAATTAAATTATATTTTAATAGAGAAATAGTTGAATAGAATCCAATGAAGGTAGTTATATCTGATTAATGATTATGACTACTCAATACACTGCCACCTTGGCAATGTAAACATGATGACAGATGCTCTAAGTCAAAAGGATTATGATAACTTATCTATGGTGAGGATCATAAAAGATCCAATGTTTATGGTTTATTGATGTTAGATATTGAAATTTTAAAATGAATAAAATTATTATCTTCTTTAAGTATGTGTTCATCCATCAATCAAAGTGAAGATTAATGAGGCTCAAAATGAAGTTATGGAGCTGAAAAAGAATTTGAGAATTGTTCCTGAGTTTAACATTGATTGTGACAGAATGATATGGTTCTGAAAATGTGTATGGGTTCCATCCATACTATATTTGAAGAAGGAGATATTAGTTGAGGCCTACATATCATCATTTTATATTCATCCTAGAAGGGAATACCTAATCCATCTTATGTACTTAACTAAATGTTCATACACCTAGAGTATGACCTTTCTGATGGAGAACAACCTGTGGAAAACTTGGATCTTAGAGATAAAGTTATACCGAACAAAACTACTTGGTTAATGTTCTCTAGAGAAATCATAAATTTTAAAAATATATAGGGAAATCCAAGGATGTAATGAAATAGATATTTCCTCCTTTTTTTGTACCGTAGTGAAGAATTTTGAGGCATAAATTCATTTTAAGGGGGGTTTTAATGTAACACCTTCCATCCAAATTTAAATATTTATTTTGACATTTTGAGGAAAAATGGAAAACCAAGGTTCGCATACAAGACCAGAATGTGATAAAAGAGATCAAAAAATGATTAAACACAAGACTTTGATTAGCTGAATCGGCTACCCTGTAATTTTCCCATTGCAGTGACCTAACCTTTATTTCTAGGTCCTCTCTAATAATCTCTTCAAGGCAAGTGACCATCCTCTCCATTTTCTGGATGAATTCCTCTAAGTTGATAATGCTCTGATTGAATCCCTAGGCTAGTATTCTGTCTTTTTTATCTATCCACTACTCTTTCTCCTCACTGGCGTCAACTTGAAGCCTTCTTGAATAAATTATTTTAATCTCCTCTTATGAGGCATTGGGTCTATCAACTTTTTTTTAACATTTCTTCTATGGAGTATAGAATCAATTTCAAGCAATCCCCAGGTTCTTCACTTTCCCCCTTCATTAGGGATTTTCTTTCATTATTCCTACCCTTCTTGGCCAACCTCGGCTCCAAAGGATTCATCAAATTGTAGTAAGCATTGCGTCACTTTGGTTTTTTTACTTGGACCGCTATACATTTCCCTCAATCTTGAATTACTTTCCCCCTTTTTTACTTTGAGGGATGTGAGGAACTTTCCATGGAAAGTGGTTTATGCTATCCACTGAGAGGTATCTATAGTTTTCATCACCCGAAGTACATTACTCTTGAGTCAAAGGGGGATCTTGGACATCCAACCCCTCAAATCAGTTCCCTATCTTAATCCCTAAACCTTCTTTGATGCCCTTATGCTTGAACATAAGCTCACCCTTTCCTAATTTTTTCTCAAATCCATTCTTCTTTCCCCATTTCACTAACTTCATCTGAAATGCAGGGTTGTCACCGAGTATGTTTGGGTCTAAAGACCCCAATAGAGTCACTCTATCCAACCCATTTTTTCTACTCTGAGACTCTGTTTTATCCAGCCAAACAAACATTCCCTACACCATGTCATAGCCCTCGAGGCTGCTGGTTGAAACTAGAATGCCCACCGCATTTATATTTGGTATACCCCCATGTGCATTCTCCTCTTAACCCACTTATGAGGGAGTTATTCCCAAATACTCTTTAAGGCGGGAAAAGACATCTGCTACCCATGACTCTGCCACCTTCGACCTCACACACTTCACTGCATCTGAGGGAGCTAATGGAGGACATTAATATAGCTGATCCTCATGGGATCTAGGCTCCTCTAATGTTCACTCATGATGACTAAGAGATTCTACCACCTTTGTAACAACCTCGCTCACCTCTTCACACCCGCCCATGCCAGAATTATCCCGATCCTCCTTGACAATAGAAGCCACCTGCACTTCAGACCCCTCAGCTTGACTAAAAACAGGAACAATGATTTTCCTACCTCTAAGACAACCACGAAAACCAGAGACCATATGGCCTAACTGGTGGCACCCCAGGAAGAATGCATGCCATGACTCAAAGAACAGTCTTTGCTTCTATATTAATTCTTCACCAACAAAGATCCAAATCCATTATGTTGGAGCCTTCGAGACATCAACCTCAACACATACACGAGGGACGATTAGATGACACACTAGAAAAGTGTGATTATGAGAGCAGAAGTATCTTTCAACCAGGTTCCCCAACATACAGATAATCAAAGGGTTTTGTAAATAAAGATGCATGTTAGGGAATCTTACCCAAACCGCTGTCAAAGCCACATCTTGATTCATACTGAACTCAAAGGACCAACGAAGAAGGAGAAAACCACAACCCTTAAAAATGCGAGGGGCACTAGACCAGGCAACTATCAGATCATCCTCTGAGGAGAATTGAATCATCAAGTGGCGCCGATCGAGAAGACCCACCACCGCACAATATTTAAGTCCCCATGAATCAAAAACAAATCTGTCAAAAGTGCCAATCAATGGTTGAATACCCCTAAATCGAGCCACATGTGATGACCTATAAAGATCTGAAGATGCATTGAATTATTTTGTAGAAATCATGAGCTGAGGAAAGCAAATAAGTATATTCATAACCTTAGTTCAAAGGGAAATCGGTGAGAAAGGAGGAAAGAAATTCGTGAGCATATAGAACACGCAACACCGAACTTTAACGAACCCCAAAATATTATTATTTAAATTTGACCATTATAACCTAACCATTAAATTTTCATGTATGAATAGTATTAAACAAATTAGGATATATATATATAGGATCTACTGAATATAGTTGAATTTATTAATTCTTAGTAAATGGGTAAATAATTTTATGTAATATTATTTTATACATTAGAGATACATTTTCTTCAAAACCAATTTTATTGTTTTTTGTGAACAAATATTATAATTAATTTCTATAACGTATATAAATATTATTTTATTAAAAAAATTGATTTTTTATAATCATTATAGAACAATTATCATTGGTTGAACGTTATATATTTTTTGGAAAATATTAATTTTCAATAGATAGTGAGAAATACCGATTTTTATTGAAAAATGTATATTTGTTTCGATAATTTAAAAATTAGAATTTTAAAATGGTTTTTAAATAAAAATTATTAAAATTATATTATCATAAAAAAAATTAGGTTATTTGGATTCAATTTTATATTTCATTTTGCTAATTTGTTTTTTGCCAAAAAAATCCATTTTTAAGAAAAACAATATTTTTATAAATAGAGATTTATCATCCTATTTTGAAAACTTATTTTAAAATTAATTTCTCCCATATATAGGTATTTAATTTTATAAAATGGATACCAAATTTTTAATTTGGAGGCTAAAATTTCGTAAATAGGTCCCTTTTATTTTTAGGTATTTTGAATAGTAATAATGATAAAATATATCACCTCGGTAAATGGTAAATTTGGTTAATCAAGGTGAAAACTAAGTGATATAGACATAATATTTCATCATAATTATTATTTAATTAATTTGATTCTACCATTAACACCTTATTATCAACATTTATTTGTTTAATGGACAATTGTTCATAGAAATTACTAATATATTATTAAAAACAATGGAATGTGAGATATGAAATTATCATCGTTTTGTAATATATAAAAACACATGAACAAACCAAAATGAATATTTTTATATAAATGAAATTATTTTCATGATATAAAGTTATTTATATATTTTAGAAATTATATAATTACCTTAAATGCTTGTACAACTCTAATACAATATGACTTTATAACATTAAAAAAATAAAATATATGATTTTACAAATATTAAAAGTGATATATTTTGAATTATATAATATATACCATGAATATTTTAGATATATGAGAAATATTAGTGATGTTTAATTCAATTAAATTATATATTTAACTTTTCTTGAATTATTTGAAGTCTAATTAAATGAATTGAGTCAAAATTAAAATTAATGATATTTTATCAAAATAATAATTTATTAAATTATTTAAACTTCATAAAAAACATATAATAATCCCTTTTAATGGAATATGGTTGTAAATATCATAAAAATATCATTTATGAGTAAATTTTCCACTTATTGTAACATTATTAACCCATTGTAATTACAATTTTGTTCCATGGTTATTGTCAAAAAAATTAACCTAGGGGATAATTAAATAATGATAAGGATAGAAATGATATAAAAACAAGTATAAAATTCATTTCAATATATTATTTAAACACAAGAAACTTTCTATATGAATTCATTCCCATATTGAATCATTTGTATATAGAATAGTTTATTATATTTTAATTTTTAATTCAATTCCATGAATTCCCCTCAGCGCAATTATAAAAGGAGACCCCTTCCATCATAATTTTACGCCACATTGAGGTACATAGATTGAAAAAACCCTTAAAACTAAAAATTTTTATTTCCCTATACATATTATAGAGGTCATGGTCTCTTAAAATTATAAACCATAGGTTCCTTAAAGAATGATCTAAAGGTGGTTGATATCAAAGAGGCAATCGTCTTACATGAACCACATCAATTTATTTCATCATGAAACTCTTTTAAATTTATGGTATTTATCATAGTACGGTAACATAATTATCTGATATATAAAAAACTATTTTCATGTATATTAAACGACCGTTATCCACTCCCTTTCCAATCAAATGAGATGAGAAAGCATCACTTTTGTGTATGTACGACTTATCATCTCCACATAGTGATACAATTATTTTTTCATCACCATATTTTATGGATTGTAATTATGATGGGTTTAATGTTTATATAATATATTTATCAAATAATTATATTTATTGAATTATAATATCATATCTACATTTTTACCTTAGAAACTATTGGGAAACGATAACATTGCTCATGTGGACTACCACCACTATGAAAAAATGCTTTTATCCCTATAAATATTAATTAGATGGAAATGAGGATGGATTTTAGGAGCATATAATATTGAAATGAAAAATTAATGATTATATGAAGTTGAATTATTAATATTATGGAGATTATGTAGCCATAATCAAAGTGCAATGAATAAAACTATAGAACAAAAACATACATGAAAAACATTTCAATTATCACTGTGAAATGTGACTTCAATAAATAATTATTAATAAATAGTTGATATAATATTATAAGAAAATAATATATGGTATAATACATATAATTATAGTTCTATAAGAAATTAATAATAAATATATATTTATTATATAGGATTTTCAAACACATTTTATGGAATTCCAACCCGAGGTAAGGGTTTATCATCTTACTTTTACTTTTGTGAGACATATGGCACATTCAACAATTATTTATTTTGTGTGGTGAATTTACTACCCCTTTAAAATATAATATCATAATTTTAGTTTTCTTCATGTTTTTTTTATATTTCATTTGATGTTATTTCATTACTGGTGATTATGATTTAAAAGATAACCCAAGTGGTAAGGGTTTATTTCACAATTTAATCATTATTTCAGATTTTTAGGTTTAAGTCTCCATTGAGGTAACTTCTCGTCGGTATCCATGATTCTAAAAAAAATTAAAAAATGTTTTTACTACTCTATTATGTTTTTTAGAACTAATTTTTATTTTTTAAAAAAAATAAATGGATAAAATGGAATATATTTTTTCATTTCCTGAAGGAGGTACTATTGTATTTTTTTACAAAAGTATAAAATGAATGTCTTTAACTCATAATAAATGAAATTATTTTTGAATAATTATTACTAATATATGTATCAATGATTCATTTAAAATTTTAAAATTTTCTTTTTAATGAAAATGTATTCCTTTATAATTACACTTCCTTTCAAAAACATGTGACTTCAAAATGAAAAGGGTATTTCCCCATACAATTTTCCAATAGACATTTTTCAACCACATACATTGTCAAATATTTCGGTTTATTGTGTTTATTAACTTATGATACATTCTAATATATTTTATCTAATGGTTTTTGTTCAGTTTTATTGGGATGTACTATTTTGATACCATTCACCACATTACCCATGATGGTTTGGGATTATGTTTATTAACTATAGAAATTAATAACAATGAATAAGATTGTTTCAATATGAATGTATATGTTCATTATTTTTCTTCCATTTGATATGTGGAATTCATTGGACTTATTATGAGATGGGAGAGGTCTTCTATATCCCCTCGATTCATTAGTATGTCTCATGAGACAAACTATATTTAATTTGGCTAAGGCCTTTACCAAGTATGTCGATTTCGTGGAGCAAGGCCTTAAATATATTTTTAGATATCTTAGTTGACGACTGTATAGTAAGTATCATATTTCCATAATTATACATTCCAACATTATGAATATAGTTATTGATTTTCATGTGATTATTTGAGTTGTTTTCCATAGACTATTTTCTATATCATGCGATTATTTTTATGGAATTACTTAATAATAATTTTTTATTGTGATATTTTTATTTCTTATTTATATTCCATTGTATGATACCATTATTGAGAATTCATGCTCACCTATTTTTTATTTTTTGTTTCCCCATGATGCTAGGATTTGTTTTTCGAATGATATGTATGTGTATACTAAAGGTAATTATGGTGCTGTAAATGAAATTTCTATAATGTATTTTATGTTTTCAATTTTGATATGTGATACAAGTATATATCTAGTTTACTAAGAATAATAAAATATTATGTCCTTTTGGAATCAATTTCTTGTATCTAGTGCCATTGTAATAAAGTAACCACTGACTCTAGGCTACTACGGTCAGTGTCTTTACAGTTGGTTTCAGAAACATTTTAATAGAGACCTTGGGAAATAGATTCTGAAAAACATATATTAAGGAATCATAAACCAATGATGTACTTTGATAATAATCTTAAAGAAACCAAGATCATGATTTTGAGATTATATATGCTTAATTTTTCAATTTATATCAAGTGTTCCACTCTTTTCAAAATTATATATTATAATTAAAAATAAAATATAGTGTATGAAGTTTTTTATAAATGGATCCTAGTGTAAGGAATAGAATACATATAAATGAATGTTTTACATATATGGATTTCCATCTTAGTTAAGTTAATAAAGATGAAGCTAAATATTCACCAAGAGATGAACAAATTATAACTGTATTATGGATATTGACTCACGTTATGAACTATAGACATTATTGTATAGAGTAACATTTTGATTAAAAATATGGTGTCAAAATTTTAGACCTCTAGATGCATAAAAAACATCCATCATTTAATGGGACTAAAAAACCAATTGTAGCTAAGAAATTGATCAGTTCCGTAGAGAAGATATTTCTTTCATCTAGATGTAATGAAACGGGGAAGGTTTTCATGGATATTTATCATCTATGAGGGGAAAAAATCAATGGTGGTAATTTATTTGAAACATTAATTATTAATAGGAAATAACAAGCATGGAATAGAATGGTTTGGAGGAAATCTTATGGGAAAAATATTTTCCTTTTCAACAATGAGTAGATATAGAGAGGAAATTCATTTGTCTGGGGGGAAAGGAAGAGGAAATTATTGCTATGTACAATGCCAACATTACAAAATTTTCAAGACATTCTATGGAAAACATATGTAATGAAAAGAGTATGATTCATCTTTTATTTTATTGGTTAAATAAAATAATTCTAAGGGAACTAGTGTCCTATAAATTCTCATCATATGATGGTATAATATCATGTGATATCAATAGAGAAAAAGAAATTTAAAATTCATCTCTTATAGATGGAAATAAAAATAAGAAAAGGATATAATAACAAAAAATGAATGAACAAAAGATGGGATATAAGGATTTCCCCACATTTCATAATTTTTGAAAGAAATTCCATGGTACATTCTTGAAATGAATGGGTGTTTTCTACAACTGTGGAGACAAATTCCACCATGTTCTTGATTGAATATGAAAGAAATAAAATGTTAATATAAAAGGATTCAAATTTAAGTAGATGGGGAACTATAAAAACTAATTCCATCAGAGATAAGAGAATATATCTTAAACGAAGAAAATGGGTCAATGTCAAACCTATTATATTACTATAGTTAAAGTGGATGAATTAATATGATTGTGTATTTTGAATGAAAAATTATGTTTTATAAGTAATTTTTATTATATATTCTATTTTTAAGAATCATGAATTTAGTAAATATTGTACTGTATAATTTATTTATGAAGCATTTTAAAGCATATATTGAATGATACCAATAACCAAGAGAAGTGATTAGTGTTAAGGTATTATTTTTGTAATATAACTAAAAATAGGAATGATTACCTAATAAGTTATTGATGTTTAGATGGAATTAAATGTGGTAGTATTGGTGACATTGAAAATGATTTGTGATTTGATTAATGCTAATTTAATTATTTTTTTTATTGATGGAATATATTTGACAATTTCAGGTTCTATTTTTCGAAGAATGCTTGCTTTTATTAAATTTTTATGATGATTCAAGTTATTTCAATATTTTAAAAAAAAATTGATCAAGGAATTTACATGATACCTGAAGAAATACTTTATGGAGGATTAATGATTATTTGATTTCGGAAATTTGGAGACATTATTCAAAAAATTGAATTTCTGAATTTGGTAAAACACATTTTGGAGGAGCTTAGAGATTGAATAATTACAGAATTTATTAAGTTAAACTTTGGATATTATTGTTTGCAGTTAGAGTATGATTTATCATATTAGAAAAAATGGGTGAATAATTTTTAATTTTTAAAACATTCAGAGGTCGAAGTATTGTCTTATGTCTCTTTTATTTCATTTGAAGTGATTTAGCCATGAAAATTTCATATCAAATATCCATTTCCTAGAATAAGAGATGAAGTGGAAATAGATTGAATCAAAATTGAAAGACGATATTTTTATTACGACATTGAAAGAATCAATTAAGTTTAATTTTTATAGTGATTTATATGAATACTAAAATAATAACATAACTTTAGAAAAATGAATTTTCAATAAAAATTGTATCTTTTTTCTTTTCATATTGATAAATCAATAGTCTTTTAACCCATCACAAATTTTAAATTTTATGATGGTTACCATTATCATTACCATGTTCTCTATAACTATCTATTAATATTAGAGTATTAGTTTTATCTTATATGTCCATATTATCACATCCCAATAATGTTATCCTATTTGAAAACCTAGATTTGTGGGGAGCTTTATACATCCCTTTCTCTCTTTTAAGACGATGTTTTATTAACCCTTTTTATGATGTGGGATTTCCAAAAACGAATTTTCAAATGTTTAATCAAAATACTAATTACAAGCTCAAATCGTAAGGACATAATTTATTGATGGGGAGATAATTTGACACATAATGATTTTAAAATAACTCTATGTTCCATAGCATAAACAATACAACACATTGAGCTTAAATCATCCCCAAAATATTTTTATTTAAATTTGAAAATTATTTCATATCCATAAAATTAGATGGTATTATTTTTAATTACTAATTTATGAAGTACATAGAAAATACCTAATTAATAAAAATTCATTTATTAATTCTTACGAATTGAATAATCAATTTTCAGTAAGGTTATTTCATATTTCAGAGTTATGTTTTTATGAAAAAAATTATTTCTATTAAATGGAAAAATATTATAATTAATTTTTTTAACTAATATAAATTGTATATTATATAAATAATTTAATTTTTTAAATCATAATATAAAAATACCTTAGGGTGAAATTTTCAATTTTTTTAGAATAGATTTATTTTCTAGAAAATAGTAAAAAAACAATTTTTATTGAAAAATTTAGTTTTTAATCAACCATTTAAAAAGTTAAATTAAAAAAATTAAATTTAAAATTAGTTCTAGTATATTTTTAATAATCAAATTATGTTTATTAGAATTAATTTTATAACTTATTTTCTTATAAAAACGTATTTATACAATAAAAACAATTTAATGAAAAAATATAATTTTCTAAAAAGTGGTTTTCATCACCTCTTGCACATATATGTTAAAATTAATTTCTATAACCTTTAATTATTGAATTTGATAAAATAAATTCCATTTTTTAATCAGGAGGGTAACATTTGTTTAATACAACCCTTTTATTTTTAGGCTTTAATAATACTAATCGTGGTAAAATTTATCACCTCGATATAGGGTAAATCAGATAAATCTGGGGTAAAAATAATTTATAAGCCAATAATTGTTCATAATAATTATTATATGATGAATTTCACTCAAAAAATAACAAATTTGGATCAAAATTTATTTTTTTAAAAGGACATGTTTCCATAAAAATGACATATATATTTTTTAAATCAAAAATGTTACAAAATGTCACTCTCATTGTTTTTAATATCTTTTATGCACATCGGGACAAAAGTAAGATTTTAACAAAAAATAAATGTCTATTTTTAGATTAATCAAAATTTTTTATTATATAAATTTATTTATTAATTTTAGAAATTATATAATTACCATAAATTCCGAAATAATGCTAATAAAATATTTATTTAAATAATAGAAATATAAAATAAATAACCTTAAAAGTATTAAAAGTGATTTAATTTGAATGGTATAACGTGTTATAAAAATTATCTACATCCATGTGACATATTAGTGAGTTTTTAATGAATTAAATTAGAAAAAAAACTTTTTCTTGATCTATTTAAATTCAAATTAAATAAATAGTTTTAAAATTGACATTAATGATATTTTATAAAAATAATATTTTTTTAAAATTAATTTAAATTCCTAAAAATATTAAGAAAATATATATTAGTGGAATATGGTTAATAAATTCATCCAGTATTTATTTTTTATTCACTTTTCCATTTATATTAAAATTATTAATCCTTTGAGATTAAAAAGTGGTTAACATGGTTAAGGTGAAATAATAAATAACTAATGTGTTAACAAAAAAAATATAAATATTAAAATGATATCAAAACTTTCTAGATTTGATTATATAATGTTATTTAACCACTACAAACTATTTATTCAGATTCATGACCATTTAAAAGCATTTAATCTAGAATAGTCTTATTATATTTTAATTTTTTTAATAAATTCCAAGAAATTCCCTCGCCACAATAATAAATGGAAACCCCTAGCTTCACTGATTTACAAAACATAGATTCATGTAGCTTAAGAAAAACCTAACCATTCCACTTTAAAACTACCCTTGAAAAATTATATAGGTCCTGGTCTCCTTAAAATACTATCTTTAGTTTCCATAATGAAGTATTTAAAGGAGGTATCCGAGAGAAGTGGTAATCACCTCACTCAGCCTATTAATTTATGTTTTCCCTCCACCTCTTACAATTATTTATTATTTTTTAGATGGGGATGAGGCAACCACGAGGTGAATTTAGTTTGTTCCTATAGTGGATTTTGGGAGGGTCATTTATAGCACAATCATTAACATTGGGTTTCTGTTGTCATTCATAATAAAAACTCACAATGGTTCCCACATCCATAACTGGGTATATACCTTATATTCAAAGAAAGGCGAACAATTGGGGATTCAGACCCAATCAGGCTTGGCGAAATGGATCATTCAAGAGGAGGGGAGTTCATGATCATCACACCCTTTTTTGGTGGGGGATAATTGCTTACTCATGGGCTCTCTTATTGGATTAGGATATGTTTGAGAATCTCTTTCTTAACGAGTAATGAGATCAATTACCCTAATAAAAAATTATTGGTTAAATATCATTTGTTCAAAACATAATGGGGGAATATCATTGTTGAATGAATCTGTATTTATTATAGGTTCTTCATCTATTTGGAGGTAATGAAAGGATTATTTATTTGAAGAACTCAGAAAACAAAATACTTTTAAATTTGTTACCGCATAAGGAGGAAATTAATATTTTTAGGAGGAGATTGATCCATAATGAGGCGTCCTAAGTATCCTTATTTTTGTAAGAATAAAAACCCATGTAGTTCATTAAAAATTGTGCAGTTTAAAGTCTTTTGGAGAGGACATATGTGTGGGATGTTTGGTACCAAGAATTTGAGCTCGATTCATAAGGATATATCTGGTGTATCTTGGTTATTTCATGAATCAGAGTTATCATAGTTTCATTACTCTATTGGTATTGTCCCCAAGGTAGATATCCTCATATAGGGGAGGTTTATATCATTACACTCATCGAGGCTTACATGTTGGGATTTCGCTAGACGGTGTAGATTCATGACTCCAATGAGGTGTTTATTGAAATTCCATAAGCCCATGTGAGCTATTATTTGGGTGAGAAACAAGGGACATCAAGTCACAAACCTCATTGAAAATGGATGTGGGGAATATATACTAGAATATTTGTTGTGATGTTTTAATATGTATCTCAAGCCTGAGGAATTCTTCCTATGTATCTTGATTATATTTGGAAATTGATTCATCATAGTTTAGTTGTTTCTCACTGCATTGAGGAATGATATAAGATAACTAGCCTATGGCAATGATTAGGTCTTCATGGATGAAATTTCTGAGAAATGGAGGGGAATAAACTGAGATGGATTCCCATTTGAGCTTCATCTTAAACCTTAATAATTCATCATATATATCATGGTTGTGGAAGGAATCACAGTTTGCATAGTTCAATGGGATCTGGGCCAACATATTTATGTTTCCCTTCTCTTCATTGAGGTTTTATGATGAAAATGGAATGATCATTGAAACTCCCTAACCCACATGATCTATTCTCAGTGTGGGAAATAAGGGTTCGAATATATTCAATATCATTACATATGTTTTTGAGACTTATGTACTAGGATATCCCATTTGGAGGTTTGGAATAAAGCTCGATCCTCGAAGAGGCTTCCTTCATATCATCACTATTGAAGAATTTAGAGTCACAATAGTTCAGTTGATCAGGGCTTACACAATTACAATTCCCTCCTAATGATAAGGGTTTATGATGAAAATCATATAATCGTTACAACTCCATAATCCCATGTTATTATTCTCAGTGTGGGAAAAAGGGATTGAAAATAGTCATTATCATTGCTTATGTGTGTGAGAATTATGTTCTTGGACATCCCATTAATGGTTGGATATCAGTCTTGAGCCTAAGATATGCATTCTACAACTCTAGGTTATTTTAGGAATAAGATTCACCATCATTAACTTGGTCGGGGATTACACACTAACATTTCCATTGTCCTTATAGAGGTTTATGATGGAAATGGTATGATCATTGCAAATCCCTATGGCCACATGAGCAATTCTATGTCTGGGAAACAAGGGATGGAAAATAATCATTCTCATTGCTTATGTGTTTGGGAATTATGTGCTGAGACAGACCATTAGAGTCTTGGTATCGTGCTCAGGCCCCCATGAGATATCTTATATATCCTAATTATTACCATAATCATATTCAATGTAGTTCACTTTATTGGAGTATACAGAATAATATTTCCCTTATAATTTTGGCATACACACCAAGGTGAACAAGGTTATCCAGTATTAAGATTCCCTTAGTGACCTGGTCTGCTTGTTTTCTCAACATGTGTGGATTTTTTGCGCGACATACCTTGGTTTCCTTCTTGTCCTGTCGGAGGATAACTTCTAGATAATTTCAATGAAAATCATAGTATTAAGTTTTTTTCTTGAGTATGATCATGTACCCTGGATGGAAAGTATGTGGACAATCACATGAACAAGGATGAATTGTCTATAGGATATCACAAGGATTAGATGGCTTACTCTAGAATCCATTTCATTACCCAGGCTGACCTGTATAGAGGGTCATGATCTATTCGACATCATCTTGTGTCATCTATAAAGAAACCTGACATGCTTATAATATTCCCTGTAATTCATTTTGACATGTATCGAGGTGTGTCACATGTCCTAGCTAACATGTCTTGAGGAAATCAAGAGACCTGATTGGCATGTCTGGAGGGCATTGTGAGAGCCAGTTAACATGCCTGGGTTCCACCACGAGACTAACCTATCATAAACTAGTGTCACCATATGAGTTGTTAATCATGTATAAAGGAGACTTCGAAGTTGGTATGATGATCCCAAAGGGGATCATGAGACATGTATAGTGTGAAATTGGGGTACAGGGATAATTTATTTGACATGTCCAAAGGACTTCGTATGATCCAAATATTAAGAAGAATTAGTGTCGTATGATCTAGGTGACATGTCTTGGTGATGTCATGTGTCTTGGATGGTTCTGCGAAGTTCATGAGAATTAGTGTACATGTATTTTTCACAGGTATCCCATTTCTTTAGTCATAGTTACAACCTTTATATTGTGAATGCCTTAGGTTTTTTCAATGTTAATGTATTTTAAGGAATATGTTATCTAGTAGATATGTGGGATGTTTTTCACATGTCTTCATAGAGGTAATTCATTTGATCTATGATGATCAAGCGAAGTGTTTATGTATTCTTCAGGATCACACTAGTTTTTTCCTAGATCCTAATTAACGAGAATCTTTTCCTATTATAGGATCAACTACAACGAGAAATCATCTATAGCATTGGGGATTCTAAATTAAAAAAGCAGTTGTATCTGAGAATCTAGCCTCTTGAATAATTCTCCATTCATGATGTGTTTTGGGATTTATAGGCCCCTATATCTTGATTGTTCATCACATTGTGTGGAGTATCTCATGCAGATCATGGATGGAGTTGGTAGAGGCCCTTGATGTCATGTATATATGTGAGTCCCTCTCGTATTTCACTTTGAGGGTGGTGTCTAAATTTTACTGGCTGAGAGTCCCTCCCATTAATGATCTATTTATTGTATTATTTCCAATTAATGGGGACTTTTTGAAATATGAAGATATTCCATGAAACTTTCATATTGTAATATCTACATGTCTAACATATTTTGCGAGATTATGGAACCTATCAAAAGGCATTCATGTGATATTGGGGGAATTTTCTAGGGCTTTCCTCGAGAAAAAGAAAGCATGTAAAGGGGCCTTCACGAGATCAAGAATTCTTGATGAGGGGTATTTTGAGACCCTGCTATGGGAATCCATTATGTTTCATGATATTTTTATGACCATGAGAGGATCTCACCTCCTAGTCATTATATTTCATTTTTTTATTGTTCAAAGGTTGGGGGTCATGTGAGTTTTCAAAAGTATTTCCATCAAAATTTTCTCTATTTTTTGGTGATGTATCACATGATAAATAAAGGTTCTATTGGATATGCATGAGAATTTTTTGTAAAATTCCATCTGTTTTTCCTTATGGAGTCAAAATGAGAGTACAAGGTTTCTTGTACATACTTGAGGCTCTTCAATTGATTGGGATTACATGCTGGCAGTATTTCGTGTGATAAGGTAGACCTGTCTCTAGGGTCCCATGGTGTCTTGTGGAACATTTGCGGAACATCATGTGACTTTTACAACTCTGAGTGTCTCCCACATCCTCCTATTTTTATTTCCCTTGATTTATTATGAAAATGTTCTGGGTATCTTGATCTTTCATAGATGTTTTCAAGAACTATCATCCTCCATATCAGTGATGTGTCAAATGATCTTTACAACCACAAGAAGATTTATCCTTTTGGACCACTTTGTCCTATTTTTGAAGAAATATTTGTTGGGTAGTTAGGTGCTCACTAGCTGAAAAACTGTGTGGTCCGTTGGAGCATATCTGGATGTCACGGCATAACAACTGTTTTTCTGAAGTTTCTTTGTGAGAGAATATGAATCCTTAAAAATATTTTCTAAATACCTTTGAAATGTTTTCTGTTACGCATGGAGTCTTTGTGGGACCTCATGATAGTCACATGATCATGCATATATAAAAAGTAAACATGATCTGCAGGTCTCAACCACCTTCTCTTTCCTTTTCATTTACCAAGAAGATAAAAACCCATTTTCAGGTATTTATAAATTAGTGAATTTGTTGATGCAAATTTGGTGGGTTCCAAATCCCCCCCCCCCCCTCTGTGGCATCATCTTCAATGATATGGGCTCTGTTCTAATGAATGTAAATTCTCACATTAGTATTTGGCATTGTCATGAGTTGGTGTCTTGGGTGACGTTTAGTCTTCCTTGTGGTGCTTGGGATTTCTTGAAATTCCATATATATAGAGGATCATAGAGAAATTTTCTTCACTAGATTCCCATTTTCCAAATCAATCTTGATTTTCTATCATTGCATGCCCTCATCAAAAGATTGTTCTGAAATACCCAATTGAAGGACCCTTCCGTGAGCCTTTTTCACAAGAACTTCCCCACAAACCAATTTTTCTCAAGTGCTTATTCAAACCAACATTGAACATTCTTTAGTAATTTCTTGAACTTTATCCATGAGGGTGTGTGATTGTCTTTGGAGTTTCCACATGATATCCTAGCTTGATTTCGTGATTCATTGACCATCATGTAGCTTGTGTGACCATTTTAAGGTCACACAGTTGTGAGTATTCAAGGGATCATATGATTGAGCGATGTCCTGTAAGTTTTATGTGACCCACGAGAACTTTGGGGTTAGGAAATTCATGTTCCCCTTTGGGGATTCTTGAATTCCTTTAATGATTCATGCCATGCACATGTTGATACCAGAATATTTATGTCTTTGATTTTAATAAAATTTTATTTATCTAGTCTGACATATTCCACATAATTATTTTTATATGAATTCTATTTATCACCATGGATCTTATGCTATGGATAATCAAATAGAAATGATAAATAGAAACCATAAAGATGATCCATGATACCACATGGATTCTGATGATGAATTTCTGAATATTTTTATCCCGTTAGATCTTCAGGATTATCCTTTATCGCACTGATTTATTCTATACTGGTTTGGGATAGTGGATAATGTTACCATTTCTCCTTCATTTTTTTGTCTTCTGTATTTCTTGGTGTCATCCTCTCTTGACTACGTTCAAATGAACATTTCTTGATAATGGTCAGGTGAGTGCATCTCAATCCCAAGGGATGTCCTATATATTGAAAAACTCCCCCTTAGGTTTGGATGGTGGTGATTTCACTCATCAACCTATTTCTCAAAGATACTCGAATATATTTATCTCATGTATGAACAGCCCATGAATTGGATGGATATTGAAATGGGATCTCCATCACAGTGGTAATTTTTTTGACAAATGGGGATGGCCATTCTGGGTCAGATAGATCATCTTGGTGTTTGTTGATGATTTATATTGGGTTCATCTTTACAATAATGCGTGGATCTCCCAATTTATCATCTATCACCATCCTAATTTTCTCTAAGAAATGATCAGCCATTTGTTTCCAGGAACCAACACATTCCACTTATCCCATGGTGAAGTGGGAATCATCCTGTGATACATCTATCATCTGGGAGAGATCCCCACTTAGAGAAATGTATAGTGATTTCCTCATTGACATGACGGTCTGGGATAATACCTAACAGACTCTATTATTGTTGAGTTATATGATCATCATTTTTATGGAGAAGTTAATAAATGAGATGAATATATGACTGATTATCTCTTTTAAGGACAAGTTAATATTTTCTTTTTTTTCGATGAAGTTAGTCCAACCGTCATATTCCCTCATCGGTTCCCTTAGCAGAAAGTTCAAAATATTGCTGGTTCATATCGGGTCATTATGTAAGATGAAGATAATACCTCATGGGGATATCAAGTGAACTTGGTCATATCTATAAGTATTAAGATGGTTTTGTTTATGACAATGTTTCAAAATGGATGGTTCTTCCCGGATGGGGATGCACAATCATGAATTTGATTTAGTATGCTGGTTATGGAAATGTAACTAGAGGAGGGACAACATCTAATCCTAGTAGTCCTAGTACTCGCATAGATTTTCCTGCTCCTGGGCCATATCCAACAAAGGTAGAACCTGTTATAATATTAGTGGCCTTTCCCATTTTTATTCAGAGGGATAAGGGATCACTTCCATTAATATGACTGTTACTATTATACCAATATCCCTAATTACTTACTGTAACACCCCAGGTAAATAAAGAATATGACATTTTCATATTTATAATATTTGTTAATAAAATATTAATATGTCTTTAAAGGGGACGCTATGCTCGATGGCGTACCCAACACGCAACAACGAGTTTCTTAGAAATCTTACGTTGCACTCTAATAATAAAACAGTATTATTTTAAATGGTAGTTAACATGTAGCCGTTGTATTGGCGGGAATGGATAAAAATAACTAAAATTTGATTATATATGTTTTTAAATATTTTTACATTTATCCAATAAAAGATAATGGCATAAAATACAGAAAGAATTCAATTTTAGGCGTATATGCCCTCGTTTTCACTAAAGGTACACTTATCGCCTTTTGATGACAACCCATCATTAAATATAGTTTTGTTCACTCTAATATATTCTATTGGACCAAATACAACTCTTCTTAAGAATTGGGACATCAAAATTTACTTTGAGTAAATTTTTGGTATCTTTCCGATAAAGTTCATTTTTTAATGAATAGTGTAAAATGTTGTATTTTAATTCAAAACCACTTTTTAATCTAATTTATTTATTGATTAGATTATCTTTTTAATTGGTTTTAAAGTGAAATTAGAATATATTTTTACTATCAAATCCAATAGTGGTTGTTGGAATTAATTTCACTTTGAAATCATACTTAAACTAGTGTCAATCTTTTGATACTTATTGTTTCATAAAAACACGCTATTTGTTCTGACAGCGGGAATTAATTATTAAATTAATTAATGTGACTTATATGTTATGAATTTTTTAAAATAGACTTCATTTTTGAATTCGGAATATCAAATATAGCTTAGGGTGAATTTTTGGGATTTTTCTGAAAAACTTTAATTTTGATGAATAGTGAAACCACTAAGTGGTACTTATAAAAACTGATTTTTCCGTTTAAATGAAATTTTACCATCTTTGTGTTTTGAATTTCAAAAATCCTACATACATGGTTGTCATTAGGAAGTAAAATGGGGTTCAATGGGGAAAAAATAATTTTTTGGTGAATAGTAACTTATTAAGTTTTTAATCGCGATTAGAGGTAATTAGTGTAGTTTAAGGTAAAAATAATGTTTTAATAATATGAAATGAACTTGAAACATGTCCTAACCTCATTTTATGTGTCATGGACGACCAATAAAACCCATGGGTCAACTTTGGTACCCCATGGAGCCACATTGGTTGGAAAATGACATAAATATCTTTTTATTTAATGTTAAAGTAAAAATAACACAAACATGACATGTTTTACTAAAACAATTGTTACATGGGGTCATACAATTAGGATTTTTGATTATAAATAGTCATTGGAAAGATAAAAGGATTTCCTACATCATGATAGTTTTTTTATAATTTTTAGACATTAAATAAATTAAAATATTTATGACATCATGATGATGCAGCGATGACCTCATTATTTAACGATTTAAATAAAATGGAAAGATAATGTCAAATATAAGCCCTAAACATGTCCAAAACCAATTGTATGGGTGGATTTAGAAACCTTATCACCTTATCCTAGAATTATATCAATGTGTGACCCTTTAAATCCGAAAATCATTTTCAAATAAAGTAATATTTCTTTACTTTCCAAAAGTGCCCCTCCTCCCCTCTTATAAAAGGCCCGCACCTCTACCTCCTTACCCAAACTTCCAAAGCCTTTGGCTCGGCCAAACCCTGCCAATTTTGTCTCTCCACTTCCCTATATTTCTCCTTGAAGCCTCACTTTGGGCATAAGTCTTCCCAAATAAGCCTTTGAGCTCAAACCAAAGGGATTTACCCGATTTTAAGGTAATGTCTTCTTTTGAGTCCTTTTGTTTTATTTTGCTTCTCCAACCCCCTAAAATCTTTTTATTCTTTTCTTTTGTAACAACTACAGTATAATAAATATACTAGGATGTTGTTATAATAAATATTAGAGATACAATTACACACACCTACATCTAATGGTTAAAGAACATACTGTTTCCGTGGATGGTGAATTTCTGCCTCCCAAAACGATGATTATTCAACATTCTTTTAACAACTTCAAAGGTGGCCATTAAGATGAAACTATATTTATATATGATATATAATATTTTTATGTTTTCTTTAAGCTTCTTTATTCTTCATTTTTTGCATACTTTTATGGTTTCCATTATGGGTAAACGCGATATCTTCATTTAAGGAAGTGCGGACTACCGCACCCTCAAAGTGATGTGATTCATTAATGCCATATGTGGGACGTATAAAGGATGGATTTAAAGTTATTATATATGATTTTATACTGGAATTATAATATACCTCTATATAATTATTATTTATTTCCATTAATGTAGGAGATAGAAATGAAAGTAGCGTTCATGCGTACGTACGGCTTACCGTCTCCATGAACGGTGCATTTCATTTCTTATCCACAAATTTAATGTCCTTTTATAAGTACATATTTATAAGGGATATATATAAGGTATGTTACATATAAATGATGAATATAATTCTGTAATTAAAATATAAATACCTCTTATTTAGTTTTAATTCCATTAATATGACAAAGAAATGAAAGTAGCGTTCATGCGTACGTACGGCTTACCGTCTCCATGAACGGTGCATTTCATTTCTTACCTCTAAATTATTATGTAATATTATAAATACATGTATATGCTGGATATATATGATATATATGATATCCAAATCATGAATATCATTCTGGATATAATGAACCATTGAGCACACGAACAACATGTAATTGTAAGAAGTCCACTTTTGACTTAAGAACCAAATATCAACAAAACAATAATTATTAACTTAAATGATTAAATAATGTTTATACCATGGAAATAAGTGATATAAAAGGAATAATGATCTTGAAAATTGTTTTTAAGGAATTAGAAATTAACTCAAGTTTATTATTCAGGAGATTAACGAACGATCGAGTCAAGTCGGACCCGAGGTAAGGGATCCTACACCTCTCTTTCTTTTTAAGTACACTCTTTTATGTCATTCCTTTTAAAGCTCATATTTCTTGTTATTGGGATGTTATTTTATATTAATATTACTTTAATTTTTATGTTCATGTGATGAGAGACCCTATTCTCTCTCATCAATCCATTTTGGATGTTTTGAGTGGCGCCGTTAGGCTGCCGAATTTTCGTAAGAGATCTAACCTCTCTCTTTCTTTTTAAGTACTCTCTTTTATGTCATTTCTTTTAAGCTCATATTTATTATGTTTGGGGATATTATTTTATATTCCTAATACTGTAATTTTTTTGGTCATTTTATGAGATACCCTATTTGATATCATAAATTCATTTTTGTAAGTTTTATGTGGCGCCGTTAGGCTGCCGAGTTTTCGTAAGGGATTTTTTCATCTCACTTTCATTCCCGTGAGATTTATGCTACATTTGCCACAATTTACTTTGAGTGGTGTATGTACTGCACATTATTTTAATCATTGTGTAATATACTTTCTTTTATGAGTATTTACATCAATGTTGTATTGTCCTTCTTTCACGAGGTATATGTTTCGAAAGATACCCATGTTGGTAAGGGAACCTTTCACCCACCTATTTTTAAAAGACTTCTTTTGTTGGCCATTTTAATTTACATATTTTCATGTTGGGATATGTTCTCATATATCCTTATTGATGTAAATTTTATGTCCAAGTGATGAGATACCCTTTTCTTTTATCTCTCATCAACTCATTTTGATGTGACGCCGTTAGGCTGTCAAGGGAACTTCTTAAACCAATTTTTATTTCCTTGGGTTCAACATGTAGTTATTGAATATATAATCCTTTGATTATGTGTGAATGATCTGTTATTGTTTTAAACTTAATATCCACTTATATTTGGTGTATTTATATTTGTCACACATAATTTTGAGGCTGATTTATCCTTAATTTAAGATACCTTCTTTATAAGGGATTTCATCACATTTGACATCTCTATTGAGACTTCATTGTTGTTATGCACAAATTCACTCTTATATGGTGTATATACTATCCTTTGGAATATATTATCATGACTCCATTTATTCTCGTGATATTATAAAGTTCTGATTAAATGTTCTTCCTCAATTATTGTATTGAAGTGTCTCTAATTTTGGTAAAACCCCTTTAACCAAAATATCGCTTTAAATGTTTTAATGATTTGTTCTTATTAATATCCATGTTTTCAAAATAGTTTTAAGGATTTATTTATATGGATATTAATGGTTTAAAATGTTAAAAGATTCAAGGTGGTATGGGACACTTTGATTCAAAAATATCTTTATTAAATGTTTTAAATGGTTTTGAAAATGGTTTTTGTAATGGATTCATTATTTCAATATCCTAAAATGTTATATTTTGATTGAAATATGGAAATGTTATATTTCCTTTATGCATGTTTTATGTGATACATTATGTTGAGGTTCTTGGTAATTATTATGAAGAAGGGTGGTTCCGTGATAAACTAAGGGCGGGTGAGCCCGATATAGCTCTCCAATGCATTGGGTAACGCGAAGGAGTGAAACGTTAAGGTTTCTCCGAAGAGATTTAGGGAATATACTGTGATGGGTATTCCAAATGTAACCAAGAGGGTTAATCCCTACGTAAGAATGTTATGAATGCCTCAAGTTACCTTTATGTCATATTATTTCTATGATTTTATGAGGTATGTTAAAGTGATTATGTTTTATGGGTAAACTATGATTTCATTCTTATGTATACATGTACTTATGTTTCCTTTCCATATTTTTATATCCCTTACTGAGCTTTTTATGCTCATCCCAAGTTTTTGAAATGTTTTTCACAGGTCAAGGGAAGGGTACATGATTTGATGATAGTGTCAAGGATGTTTCAAGAAAGAATCCATGTTTTATTTTAAATATGTTTCCGTTGATGGGAAGAGTGGATACTGTCTTTTATGTAACCCCTTTGTCTAAATGTGGAATGTAATTCAAGTTTCATGATCTAATTCTCTAAAACTCTAAACCCGAAAAGATCCTCAATGTGTAATCTTGTAATAACTCAAGATTAAGTAAGGTTTAAGGCTGGGGACTTATAGTTGGTATCAAAGGTCGGTTTAGATAACTTTAGAGGTTAGGGTATTCTCTAAGCAAAATTGACATTACAATAATGGTTAGGATTTCAGAAAGAGCCCTAGATTTAGATAAAGTGAATGAGTAAGTATATCTTAGTGTTTATCTTCCTCATTAGTACATGATGGTTATGTTGATATACTCAAACTGACCTTTTTGGTTTTAGTAAATGGCTGGATCTAGCAGGCACCAAAGTGACAATGGGTTTGAAGGAATCTGTGGTGGTTCTCTGATTAAGAGATTGGATGAGATGGGGGATTCAATGAGGAATCTCATGGTTGTTCTAAACCAACTATAAAGGAGTCATGATCAACCACTTCAACCTTGGTGAGTTCTCTAATGCATCATGTATGAGATGGCCAACTCAATGTGGAAATTCAGGTAATAATTATTAAGGTAACCATTAGGGTTTATATGATCCTTACTTTTTAGGTAATTATGGGTTACTCAATGATATGATAGAAAATGAAAGGAATGAGATAAACTTGAGGATAAAATATGTTATGATCATTTTTGAAGATTTTATCTCATTTTGGGGGATGTTTTAAGAATTATATAGTTTTGAAAAAAGGACAACACGCAGACCGTGTGACAACCCGTCGCGTCGGACAAAGCTGCGGGAATCGAACCCACAACCAAAGTGCGACTGATATTTATCGCCTACCACTGGACTACGTGAATTCCCTGGTTAGTTTGACTGATTCTTTCTAGTTATATGATTTTATGAATTAAGATTAATTTTATTTTGGGTTATTTAGGAAAATGATTAACCTATCATGGAGGATATGTGATTAGGTTAATTACTTTTCAATACGAGACTTTAGGAGCAACTGATGTTGTTTGGAGATAAATGTTACGATTTAACTTGGAAGACTATGTGACTAAATCCTTGAAATATTTGGGTTTCAACCTTAGTTTGGTTACTTTGAAGAATTTTATGGACAAATTGTTTATCTAATGGTCCTCGTTGAAATTTGGGTTTTGTTGGACAAATTTTGGAGATTAAGCATAGATTTTCTTTCTATAAAGGGTTATCCTTTTCTGGATTATCTGATCTTGTACTAGCCTTTTTGGTTTTGGTTTTGGTTAAAGTCTAAAGACATGGGAAGTATATAGTTCTCTTTTGTGGATTAGGTGATTCTCTAGATGTTGATTATAGTACTCTTAATGGGAACAAGTCTTCCTAACTACTCGTCTTTTGGAGAAAATATGATTTTGTGTAAGGAATCTAATAAAAGTTGAAAGTCAACATGATAAGTGATTATGTTTCCTTATGAATAAATTCCTCAATAAAAAGTAACTTAAAACAAAAATGTTTTCTATTAACTTTTCCTACTGGGGAATCGAATACCGTTTAACCCATCACTAGTTTGTGATTTTCTCGTGGTTAACTTTCTTCTAAACATGTTTTCTATCACTCTCCATCAGAACATGACCCTTTGTTTTTTCCTCCATGTCTATATTTTCATACTTGGAATCCTAGTATGGGTTAACTCGAGTGACCTTTGTACTTATCTTTCTTTATTTCAAAGTGATTGTTTTACCGACTCTTGTTCTGATGTGGGACTTTCAAGGATGTTTCAAAGCTCAATTTTAAAAATTGCGAGGATGCAATTCCCAAAAGGGGGGAAGGATGTAACACCCCAGGTAAATAAAGAATATGAAATTTTCATATTTATCCATATTTATGAACAAAATATTAATATGTCTTTAAAGGGGACGCTATGCTCGATGGCGTACCCAACACGCAACAACGAGTTTCTTGGGAATCTAACGTTGCACTCTAATAATAAAATAATATTATTTTAAATGATAGTTAACATGTATCCGTTGTATTGGCGGGAATGGATAAAAATAACTAAAATATGATTATATATGTTTTTAAATATTTTTACATTTATCCAATAAAAGATAAAGGCATAAAATACAGAAAGAATTCAATTTTAGGCGTATATGCCCTAGTTTTCACTAAAGGTACACTTATCGCCTTTTGATGACGAACTGTCATTAAATATAGTTTTGTTCACTCTTATATATTCTATTGGACCAAATACAACTCTTATTAAGAATTGGGTCATCTAAATTTACTTTGAGTAAATTTTTGGTATCTTTCTGATAAAGTACATTTTTTTATTGAATAGTGTAAAATGTTGTATTTTAATTCAAAACCTCTTTTTAATCTAATTTATTTATATGATTAGATTATCTTTTGAATTTTTTTTAATGTTAAATTAGAATATATTAATACTATTAAATCTAATTGTTGTTTTTGTAATTAATTTCACTTTGAAATCATACTTAAACTAGTGTCAATCATTTGATACTTATTGTTTCATAAAAACACGCTATTTGCTCTGACAGCGGGAATTAATTATTAAATTAATTAATGTGACTTATATGTTCTGAATTTTTTAAAATATACTTCATTTTTGAATTCAGAATATCAAATATAGCTTAGGGTGAATTTTTGGGATTTTTCTGAAAAACTTCAATTTTTGATGAATAGTGAAACCACTAAGTGGTACTTATAAAAACTGATTTTTCCGTTTAAATGAAATTTTTCCATCTTTGCGTTTTGAATTTCAAAAATCTGACATACATGGTTGTCATTAAGAAGTAAAATGGGGTTCAATGGGAAAAAAATAATTTTTTGGTGAATAGTAACTTATTAAGTTTTTAATAGCGATTAGAGGTAATTAGTGTAGTTTAAGGTAAAAATAATGTTTTAATAATATGAAATGAACTTGACACATGTCCTAACCTCATTGGATGTGTCATTTCCAACCAAGAAAACCCATGGGTCAACTTGGGGACCCCATGGAGCCACTTTGGTTGGAAAATGACATAAATATCTTTTTATTTAATGTTAAAGTAAAAATAACACAAATATGACATGTTTTACTAAAACAATTATTAAATGGGGTTATACAATTCAGATTTTTGATTATAAATATTAATTGGAAAGCTAAAAAGATTTCATATATCGTTATAGTTTTTTTATAATTTTTAGACACTAAATAAATTAAATTAATTATGACATCATGATGATGCAGCGATGACCTCATTATTTAACGATTTAAATAAAATTGAAAGATAATGTAAAATATAAGACCTAAACATGTCCAAAACCAATTGGATGGGTGTCTTTAGAAACCTTATCACCTTATCCTAGAATTATATCAATATGGGACCCTTTAAATCCGAAAATCATTTTCAAATAAAGTAATATTTCTTTACATTCCAAAAGTGCTCCTCCTCTCCTCTTATAAAAGGCCCCCACCTCTACCTCCTTACCCAAACTTCCAAAGCCTTTGGCTCGGCCAAAACCTGCCCATTTTGTCTCTAAACTTCCCTCTATTTCCCCTTGAAGCCTGACATTGGGCAGAAGTCTTCCCAAGGAAGCCTTTGAGCTCAAACCAAAGGGATTTACCCGATTTTAAGGTAATGTCTTCTTTTGAGTCCTTTTGTATTATTTTGCTTCTCCAACCTCCTAAACTCTTTTTATTCTTTTCTTTTTTAACAACTCCAGTATCCTAAATATACTAGGATGTTGTTATAAGAAATATTCGAGCTACACTTACACACACCTACATCTAATGGTTAAAGAACATACTGTTTCCGTGGATGGTGAATTTCTGCCTCCTGAAACGATGATTGTTCAACATTATTTTAACACCTTCAAAGTTGGCCATTAAGATGAAACTATATTTATATATGATATATAATATGTTTATGTTTTCTTTAAGCTTCTGTATTATTCATTTTTTTCATACCTTTATGGTTTCCATTATGGGTAAACGCGATATCTTCATTTAAGGAAGTGCGGACTACCGCCCCCTCAAAGTGATGTGATTCGTTAATGCCATATGTGGGACGTATAAAGGATGGTTTTAAAGTTATTATATATGATGTTATACTGGAATTATAATATAACTCTATATAATTATTATTTATTTCCATTAATGTATGAGATATAAATGAAAGTAGCGTTCATGCGTACGTACGGCTTACAGTCTCAATGAACGGTGCATTTCATTTCTTATCCCCAAATGTAATGTACTATTATAAGTACATATTTATAATGGATATATATAAGGTATGTTACATATAAATTATTAATATAATTCTGTAATTAAAATATACATACCTCTTATTTAGTTTTAATTCCATTAATATGACAAAGAAATGAAAGTAGCGTTCATGCGTACGTACGGCTTACCGTCTCCATGAACGGTGCATTTAATTTATTACCTCTTAATGATTATGTAATATTATATATACATGTATATGCTGTATATATATGATATATATGATATCCAAATCATGAATATCATTCTGGATATAATGAACCATTGACCACACGAACAACATGTAATTGTAAGAAGTCCACTTTTGACTTAAGAACCAAATATCGACAAAACAAACATTATTAACATAAATGATTACATAATGTTTATAACATGGAAATAAGTGATATAAAAGGAATAATGATATTGAAAAATGTTCTTAAGGAAGTATAAATTAACTCAAGTTTATTATTCAGGAGATTAAAGAACGATCGAGTCAAGTCGGACCCGAGGTAAGGGATCCTACACCTCTCTTTCTTTTTAAGTACACTCTTTTATGTCATTTCTTTTGAAGCTCATATTTCTTGTTATTGGGATGTTATTTTATATTAATATTACTTTAATTTTTATGTTCATGTGATGAGAGACCCTATTTTCTCTTATCAATCCATTTTGGAGGTTTTGAGTGGCGCGGTTAGGCTGCCGAATTTTCGTAAGAGATCTATCCTCTCTCTTTCTTTTTAAGTACTCTCTTTTATGACATTTATTTTAAGCTCATATTTCTTATGTTTGGGGATATTCTTTTATATTCCTAATACTGTAATTTTTATGGTCATTTTATGAGATACCCTATTTGATCTCAAAAATTCATTTTTGTAAGTTTTATGTGGCGCCGTTAGGCTGCCGAGTTTTCGTAAGGGATTTTTCATCTCACTTTCATTCCCATGAGATTTATGCTACATTTTCCAAAATTTCCTTTGAGTGGTGTATGTAATGCCCATTATTTTACTCATTGTGTAATATACTTTCTTTTATGAGTATTTATGTCAATGTTTTATTGTCCTTCTTTCACGAGGTATATGTTTCGAAAGATGCCCATGTCGGTAAAGGAACCTTTCACCCTCCTCTTTTTAAAAGACTTCTTTTGTTGGGTCTTTTAATTTACATATCGTTATGTTGGGATATGTTCTCATATATCCTTATTGATGTAAATTTTATGTCCAAGTGATGAGATACCCTTTTCTTTTATCTCTCATCAACTCATTTTGATGTGACTCCGTTAGGCTGTCAAGGGAACTTCTTAACCCAACTTCTATTTCCTTGGGTTCAACATGTACTTATTGAATATGTCATCCTTTGAATATGTGTGAATGATCTGTTATTGTTTTACACTTAATATCCACTTATATTGGGTGTATTTAAATTTGTCACAGATAATTTTGAGGTTGATTTATCCTTAATTTAAGGATACCTTCTTTATAAGGGATTTCATCACATTTGACATCTCTATTGAGACTTCATTGTTGTTATGAACAAATTAACTCTTATATGGTGTATATACTGTCCTTTGGAATATATTATCATGACTCCATTTATTCTTGTGATATTATAAAGTTCTGATTAAATGTTATTCCTCAGTTATTGTATTCAAGTGTCTATAATTTTGGTAAAAACCCTTTAACCAAAATATCGCTTTAAATGTTTTAATGATTTGTTCTAATTAATATCCATGTTTTCAAAATGGTTTTAAGGATTTATTTATATGGATATTAATGGTTTAAAATTTTAAAAGCTTCAAGGTGGTATGGGACACTTGGATTCAAAAATCTCTTTATTAAATGTTTTAAATGGTTTTGAAAATGGTTTTTTTAATGGATTCATTATTTCAATATCCTAAAATGTTATATTGTGATTGAAATATGGAAATGTTACATTTCCTTTATGCATGTTTTATGTGATACATTATGTTGATGTTCTTGGACATTATTATGAAGACGGGTGGTTCCGTGATAAACTAAGGGCGGGTGAACCCGATATAGCTCTCCAATGAATTGGGTAACGCGAAGGGGTGAAACGTTAAGTTTTCTCCGAAGAGATTTAGGGAATATACTGTGATGGGTATTCCAAATGTAACCAAGAGGGTTACTCCCTACGTAAGATTTTTATGAATGCCTCAAGTCACCTTTATGTCATATGATTTCTATGATTTTATGAGGTATGTTAAAGTTCTTATGTTTTATGGGTAAACTATGATTTCATTCTTATGTATACATGTACTCATGTTTCCTTTGCATATTTTTATATCCCTTACTGAGCTTTTTATGCTCATCCCAAGTTTTTGAAATGTTTTTCACAGGTCAAGGGAAGGGTACATGATGTGATGATAGTATCAAGGATGTTTCACGAAAGAATCCATGTTTTATTTTAAATATGTTTCCGTTGATGGGAAGAATGAATACTGTCTTTTATGTAACCACTTTGTCTAAATGTGGAATGTAATGCAAGTTTCATGATCTAATTCTCTAAAACTATAAACCCAAAAAGATCCTCAATGTGTAATCTTGTAACAACTCAAGATTAAGTAAGGTTTAAGGCTGGGGCCTTATACTTACCATGTCCATGACTACTGAACATATCTATGGTTAGGGCTATGTCTCTAAAACCCGAACAGGATAATGATGTGCCGATATGATCTGAAATATTTGAATTTACTCCTTATCATGCATCGACTGGGTTCGTTATTGATAGAAGAAGTGAATATCTTGATGAAAGGTCATAAATGATATCACTTATAGATGGAGTTATTTTAGCAAGGGTGGATGAGCTAATTGCTTGTGAGCCATATTAATCTCTTCATTTTACACATCTGTTTCGATGAACTCAATTGGTCTCCCCTATCCTTTGGCTAGTGTGTTGGGATAATGACACCCTAGGACCATCCATCAGTTTTGTATGATGTTGGTGTGGTAAGATGATGATACTAAGATCATTCTTCCCCTCATAATGCTTCTGATTTTCTCACTCATGATTATGCCCATTCTTGGGTAGCAACCTATCCATGTGGTTACTAAGCAGACTGGTCATTCATGAAGTCCAGTAATATACTTCACCAACTCCAATATCTATGGAATCAATGGAGTAAATTGAATACTTGGGTGATACATCATGGAAGCACCCTCTTCAAATAGATAACCACCCAGATAGAGGGTCAGAATATGTTGAGTAAATTAGTCATCTGAAACAAGCTATAGTTGATATGCCTTCTCCATTTCATACAAATTATCAATCGAATAATAGGATTCTCTAATATTGGATTTATTCCCTAGTTACAGATACAACTCTGAAAATGTTATGTGATCAAGTGGGGCATCTATACTTGTTTTTTGTGACTTAGGGGAGGATTGATTTTTCTGCCAACTATTTCATGAAATTATGGAGAAAATCAAATTGATGTAGTGAGATTTGATTGCCAGTGAGAGGGGACTGTGTGATCTAGATGATGGGGATCCCCTTGCTGAGTAGATGGAGGGGTCCCTAGAGGCATTGGAGTAGATCTGTCAAGTTACATACAACATGAAATATTAGATGGATATATAGACTATATATATATGGAGGCATGAGGAAATCATATATTTACTGAGTGATTATCTCACAGAGTCATCCTATTTGTTGGAAAATTCTCAAAAATGGGTGGAAGAGATGACTAATTTATTCTAAAATCTATGTCTCAAGTTAGGAGGAGAGAAGGTGGGGAGAATGATACTCTGAAGTTCTATTAACATATCTCACTAGGCTATTATCATCCTAGATATCTTGGTAAATATAATCCTTTTATCATTCGGTTGTTTATATGTACCTTTCCCCCTTTTTTATTAGAGGGCATAGAGAGACTCTAAAATGTGTAGATTCTTCTTATTACATGGTATTAATGAATAGACTTTTATAACCCTATATATGGTGTATAGTTTTTTTGAATTTCCACTGGTCAGATATTATGTGAGTCACTAATGATACCAATCCTTTTCATATTATCAAGTAAACATGAATGCCTATATTTTGAATATTGAAATTATAAACGATTATTTCTGAGGAATTCTATTGAATTTCCACCAACATCAGATTCATTACTAGTATATATTCTCTAGATATCTTAAGATTTCCTATTTCAATGAAGGATAATTGGGTAGTGTAAACATCCTAGAGGGAGAGTGATATTTATTTTTCTAATGATGATTAGAATAGTGAGGGTAGGTTGGCTTTAACTTGGACATATGATGGGCGTTGAATTATCTTACGTTATTTCAGGTAAAATCACTATTGTTTTTTAGTTGAGGTCCATTTACATCAGATCATTGGTCATTATAGTTTAGGTAATTTTAGATCACACATCCTATTAAGTTAGTTAGGGTCTTTTATCTCAAACCAAATGTATCTTTAGTGTAGGGTGCTCAATGTAAGACGTAATATTTCTTTAGTATAGAGTCTTTTAGATTTTACCTAATATTTCATTTTTTGGGTATTTTAGTTTGGAACTATTGTTTCTTTAGTTTAGGGTCTTTTATCTTGGACCCAATGTTGCTTTAGTTTAGGGTCCTTTAACTCTGACCTTATGTTGATTTAGTTTAGGGTATTTTAAATAGGAAGAGATATGAAATTTATTTAGGGTATTTTATATCAAACCTAACTGCACTAACTATGGAATATTGTGAAAACAGGATAAGAGTGACCTAAAACACTTTGGGGGTGTTGAGATGTCTTGTAGTGTTGTTGAAGCATGCTAGTATTCGAAATAACTTTTTTTAGAGTGATGCATTTGGTTGACACCCATAGGTGCATATTTAGGAGTCATAGGAATACATACATAGTCATGTAAAGGGTCTCTTGAAGCTTGGTATCTTTTCTATTGTCCATGGAAGATTTATAGAGGTAATATTAGTTTGGGGGAGAAATACTATGGATGATAGGTCTTCCAGAATATTTTGAATATGGGTGGTGTAAGTCACATCCCAAAAGTCTGAGTCACGAATATTAGATGGGGTAGATATTCCAGGTATATCTCTTGACATCCTGAGATTGCAGGTTCTACCCCAGTGTTTCTAAGGATCACAAGGATTGAAACTCCTTTCTAGAAAGGAGAAGATACCTTTAGTTGGTGGGTCAAGGCCCTTATACATCTGTATCTGTTTCCAGAAAAAAATTATCTCCAATTATTTTTGAGGGCCATAAAGGATTTGTAAAGACTCAAACATCTAGATGATGATGTTGGGTATGGAGGAAGGCTATCTTGGAAGGGTTCTAGTTCCATAGGGAATTAAATCTATTGAATTTTTAAGCTCAATCCCTAAATCCCTTCTTTTCGAATCACAATATGTGTTCCATTAATGGTTCAAGAATGGAGTGTCGCATTCCATCATTGATAAAGGGTAAAAAAGGTGACATAACATTAAGGATGTCAAATCCACTGGGATAGTTTGGTACCAAAATTGTAATCCAAGTTCAAAAGTTCTTGGATTAGGAGGATGATATGAGATAGTCATACTAGGAGTTTTTCTAACACAATGAGGTGTCGACGTTCTTTGACAATGATATCAGGGCTCACAAGGATCAAAATGTCATTTTGGCAGAGTGACACATTTGGTTGATGACTATAGGTTCATATGCGTGATCCATAAGAATACATGTATATTATATCAAGGGGTTCCTAGAGGCCATATATCTTTTCCAAGGTCATTGTAAGGCTTACAGTGATCTGAGGCATTCTGAATTATGATATATTTTTTTGGAAATTGTAATTTCTGATCAGTGTTCGAGCACCCAAAAAGTTGTGTCACCTCCTAGTGAACATATTATTATGACATAGAGATGTGAAAAATAATTACTTATATTTTACTTGAACCATGGCTTCTAGTAATAATATCTTATATTTTACTAGTGTTATAGATTTGGCCCTACAAGATTTATTCCTCATTTATTTTCACCCAAAATTTTTCCTAAACTCTAAAGATGAATAAATTAATGACTCAAGGATTCACTTTAAATCACGTATCCCTTTATGGGTTTTCAACTAGACAGGGTTTTTGTCTCTTTCAATAAGTGTTTAGGGTTTTTTTATTGAGACCATTATAGGGTTGATTTTATGGTCGTAAAGCTATGAAAAATGTGCAGGCAGTTTAAGGTCGTGATGAACATGGATGTATATTTGGGATGATATGGAAGATCCTAATTAGTATACTCAGGGTAATGGTTACTCCATCATCCTTCTAAAAAGGAATGTAAATATTTTAAATCATTGATTAAGGTTCTTAGGTTGATTGTAATGGTATGGGTAAATTTTACCAAGAGTGGTTTAGGTCGCACTGAGTTGTTGAGTTCTACCACTATGATGTTAGGTCTCACAAGGATCTGAATTCCCATTTTTCAAAGTGTAGAATTTGGTTGATGACCATATGTGTATATGCAGAAGCCCCAAGAATACATGAATAACAATGAAATGGGTCTCTTGAAGCTGGTTATCTTTTCCAAGGGTCATGAATGATTTGTGTCATCCTGAGGTACTCAAGAAATGAAGTATGATTTTTGGATTGAGGTTCTTAAGGGATGGTGGAAGCACATTGTACTGTAGTCAGCCGGTGTGTGGCTCGTATAGTCCATTGATGGGGGATAATGGTGGAAGATGGTCTACATATTTTATTTTCATGTATTGGTGACATATATGTTTCTATATAGTTTAACTTTAGGACAAATGGATGAGTTCCTTACAGTTTATTATCATGTGGTAAGGATGTTTTTCATGAAATTTAATGGTAGGTAGTAAATATTTGTATTGGGTAGTTTCTCTTCATGTGTTAAATTATTTTTTCACATATTTTAATGTCCTACAGTAAGGAAATGGTCTTTTGGATGTGAAATTGTAATGTTATAGCTGGACCCATGAACATAATTATAGGTTTCAGTACATATCCCATGGTGATAGGAAGAAAAACACAAGTAGTTCATAGGGAGGGTCCCTACATAGTTCTAACATGTATGCATAGAGGGGGTATTTTAATGTTATATTATATGACTAGACTCAGAGTTGGAGATCAATGTGTCTCTTCATATCCTGTAAGGATACGAATCAAGTCAAACGTAGTTCTTGAATGAGAAACTCTCTAGGCAGGTATGATCTGTATGCAGAGGTGGGAATTATTTCCATTGATTATTTTATTTGGGCATAATATTAGAGATCTATGAATTACTACATATCATGTGATAATAGGAATTATTCAACACATAGTTCCTTTATACTGGTGTGTTAGGAGACCCACACCAACACAAGTGGTACTCTTAGGTGAGGTCCACTGGAATGTGCAGTTTTATATCCTTTTGGGGACATCAACAATACAGTTTAACATTGTGTGGAAAGGAATCATGGTAATAATTTAATGGGATTTGATTCATGACCATGATGAATCCATCAAGGGCCTTTATGCCTTATTTTCCCTCATCAAAATTTCCAAATCTCACATGACCCATGCTCAGTATGAAAAAAATGAATGTTAATGGTTTCTACTACAATGCAGGGGTAATCAAAGATAGGAAGGGGGAATTTGTAACATGTGGTGGATGAAAAAAGTTATAGGATTGGGGTGTACCTATTTATATCATTGAAAATGATAACCATTGAATACATTGTTTTATAGAACTTATGCAATTAAATGTATTTTGGAAAGGACATATACTGTGTAGTTTAAACGTCTTGTAGTAAGGATGAGGGTGACTAGATGTGAAAGATGAGGGATGTTGTAGCTATACCCATGAATCGAGGCATGGGTGTCACTATGTATCTTGTGATTGCATGAATCAATCCACACATAGTTCTTCAATACCTTGTATTTTAATGTCATGTAGTAAGGACATTTGGTCATTCGATGTGAAAAGGAGGAAAGGCCATTGATCTATGTAGTTTTACATAACATGGTAAGGACATATGCCATGATTTTTAATTCCATGTGGTAAGGACCAACACTATATAGTAAATTTTTATTTTGTTGGGAAATAGAGTGTCGTGTAGTTTAAAGTAATGTTGATTGGACTCGACGTTCTATGAAGTTTATTTTCTTACTTCTTGGATGACATTGTATAGTATAACATCCGATAGTCTTGATGTAGTGGAAGGGACTATACTGATGTGTATTCCCTATATAAATATATATTTTCAAACTATTTCTTGATAAATCTTACATTGGAGGGGAATGTAAAACGCTCCCCAAATATTGTTGCCAATGAGTAAGCTCCATTGTGGTAGAACTTATGTATGATGTAAGGACCATCCCATTTGGGCTCTTGCATTAGAGTATTATTCCTGGGTATCATTGGTGTTTTAAGAGTCAACACCATTTCTCCATGGAGGAATGAGTGGAGGAAATAACATTATTGAAGAATTGGGAAATCCGATTATGGCGGAACTCAAGGATTTGCAATGTGCGCAACCTGTTCTCATCGATCCTCTCCAATTCATCCAGTCACTTCTGTGATTTCTAATAATCTAAAAGATTTTCACAAAGATATCTTTGTATCAATGGGATATAGACTTCGATAGGTAGCACCACCTCAAAACCGTACACCAATGAGTATGGAGATTCTTGTGTAGCAGTGTACGTGGTGGTACAATAGGCCCATAATGCATGGAGGATCTTTTCGAGCCATGATTTATTATACTTATTCATCATGTTCTATATTATAGTTGACATAATCTTATTGAAGGCATCTATATATCCTTTTTCCATAGCATGATAGTGTAATACCCCGACCCCAGTTACCCAGATTCGGTGCATTATTACATAACATTAGAATGATCACAAGTAAATCATGTCCCAAAAGACCGATTAGTTTAGTATTATTGGAAACAATATTCATACCTAAGTTCAACATTACAACTTGGAAAGAAATACAACACTAATTTATTTCATTAGAAAAATCCAAGCCTCCAAGATTATGCCTGCATGTCACTCATAGCTAACATCTTCATATCCTGGGAAAATGAAAGATAAGAAAGGGGTGAGCTCAAATGCTCATCAAGGGTAAGAAATACAACAGAAGATAACATAAATATTAGGCATGGTGAATAATTGAATACACATTCCTTTACAAATAATAGAAATGAACGCTTTTATGGAAGGAATATGAGTTAAGTAAATAATTACATAATAAAACATAGTCATGGGTATTCAATTAGTCGAATAACCACATGAAACATCAATATTATTCTCATAATGAGGGAATGTATAATGTTAGACATTCTGAAACATTTTTTCAAGGGCTCATCCTAGGCCTCTAAAAAAGATTAAGGCCTCAGCCAAAACCATATATCAAATTGGGATGGGCTCAGCCAATTCCACATCTAGTTGTCTCATGAGACCTACCGATGCATCGGGGAGCAATAGCGGACTCCACCCATCACTTACTAAGTCCAATACATTCCTCATATGAAAAGGTTGGAATATAACATAAAAATGTGTATTAAAAATAGCATATGAAATGTCAATACTTTAACCATAAACCCTGAATTGTATAAAAATAACACATCAACAATCAAACATATGACAAAAACATCAATACAATATGGAAGATTTGTATCATAATGAATCAACATCAAACAAGTATAAAATCCATCAAAGGATGTTGACATAGATGAAATCAAAACTATTTGAGAGAAATATCTCTTTCATTTTCTTAAATAATTTATAGTTACATAATTATAAAATAAAACATTTATTTGGAAAATTATCTTATAATCTTGTAATGGATGCTTAGACGATGTTATAACGGCAGAAAATAACCTCTCCCACCATATAAGTTAAAAAAAATTATTATCTAAATTTTTTCAAAAAGGTTGAAAAGTAGCTTGTTTGGAAAATGATAGAAATATTCCTTTCAAAACATATATGTTCAAATAAGGGTATAAATGACTTTAAACCATTTTCTAGTGAATAGTAAAAATGTTTTCCATATACATTTAAAAAAAACATGGATGTGGATGATAAAGATCTACATGTAGATACTTATGTAAAAACAATCTCGGATAATAAAGAGATTGTAGAATTAACCCTTGAAATGTTCTTTTCCTTGGTCGAGAGAGGTTAAACTCATGTATAATGGTGACGGTAATTCATGCGTATGCACGATCAAAAATATCATTCTTTTGATATTAAAATAGTATATAATTGGATGGTATATCATATATAAAAAATAATTATCATGTTATATTTTTTATTTACATCATTTATAATCATTATTATTCCCATCCAAAAGATGAAGTTTTTGAATGAAAAACATTACCACGACGTGGAGACGGTAAGCTGTACGTATGCACGTATGGTGACATTGTCATTTATAGGATGGATAGAATAAAAAATATGGTTGTACCATTTTATAATAACACCACAATATATATTAGATACTGGAGTTTATATTTTAGAATGTAAACAACAAAGAAAGAGGAAGTGGAAGAAGAAAAGAACTTGGAAGAGGGTGGTGAGATTATTACCTCTTCTTTGGGTTATTGTTTTTGGATTTGATCCAAAGGGATCCTTTGGTTGGCTTTCTGATCAATGTAAGGCCTCTAAGATGAATTGAGGGATGTTGGGAGGATATTTGGGCTGGGGTTGTATGAGCCAAAGTCTTGAGAAGTGTGAGAAATGGGTAGGAAGTGAGGGATATTTATAAGGGAGAGGAGGGGCTCTTTAGGAAAGTTTGAAACAATTATTTTATTATAAACTCATTTTTGGATTCAATAGGCCAACTAATCATTAAAGTATTAGTTAAGATGACTCAGGGTTGAAATAAAATAATCCAATAAGAATTGGACAGGTTTTAGATATTGTTTTAATTTTTATAATCCTATTTATTTAAATCATTTATTAATGAGGTAAATATTGCATCATTATTGTGCCATAAATAATTTAATTTATATGATGTCCCAAAAATATTAAAAAAAACCATGATGTAGGAAATATTTTTAGAATTAAAAATAGTATTTATAGTCAAAAATATAACTTATATTACCCCATGTAAAAATTGATTTACTAAAAAAAATTGTTTATGTCATTTTTGTCCTTACTTTAAATTAATTAATATATGTGTCATTATTACTCCCATGTTGCTCCATGGGGTCCTCAATTGTACCCAAGGATGCCCATAGTCGGATATCTATCATCAAATAGGATTAGGACACATGTTAGGGTAATTTAATGTTATTATAATACTCTATTTTACCCTTACTTATTATTTTTACCCTTTAATCACGGTAAATAACATATTTAATGAAGTAAATATTTAAAATGTCTTAAAATAAAAGTTATATATTAACACAATTTGAACCTACTTATTACAAATATGGAATCCATTTTTCCAAATTTAAAACATATAAGTTGCAGAAATTAATTTAAAATTAATTCCTGTTGTCAAAATAAAAAGCGTGTTTTTATGAAATAATAACTATCAAAAGATTGACACTTGTTTATTTACAGTTTAAATGTGAAAATACATACAATGACCAAAATTATATTAAATGGTAGAAATACAGTCTAATTATAATTTAAAAGAACTCATAATTATAATTTAACACTATAAATTATTTTGATTAAAAATGTTGTTTTTAATTAAAATTTAGTATTTTTCACTATTCATCAAAAATATGAAAGTTATCATAAAAGTGCCAAAAAATCACCCTAAGCTAATTTCGTTATTATGAATCAAAAAATGAAGTCCATTTTGAATGATAAAATTTATAAAATTTTAAAAAGTAGGTATTTCTATTCATAATGGCTGCTTTGATTGGTCGTGGTGTGTTAGAATCTCAATGTTTTGTACAATGCAAGTTATTTATTTATTCAAAGGGAAACATGTCATGGAAGATTTGGGTGTTACATTATCCCCTCCTTAAAATAATTTCATCCTTTAAATTTCTAGAAAACTACCACATAAAAATATTCAGGTGGTTCTTCATCCTAAGTTCTTCGTGTTCCCACATTGCCTCTTCCATCTTATGGTTTCTCCATAGAACTTTTACTAGACGACTTGTTTGGTTTCTCAACACTTGTTCTATGGTATCAAGAATCATGATAGGATCTTTACAATAAGACATATCGGGTTCCAGTTCTAATTCCTTATAGGTGAGTACATGTGTTGGGTCAGGCAGGTATTTTATCAATAGTGATACGTTGAACACATCGTGTACTTTGGGGAGACTTGGCAGCAGTGCCAAACGGTAATCTACAACCCCAATTCGTTCTAGAATATCGAAAGGTCTGATGTACCTCATACTCAATTTACCTTTCTTATCGAATTTTATAACTCCCTTCCATGGAGATTCCTTCATGAAAACATGATCTCCATCATGAAATTCCAAATCCTTTCTTAAGTTATTGGCATAAATTTTCTGCCTACTTTGATCTTCTATGATGGGGGTTTGGATAACCTTCACCTTTTCCATCATTTCCTCAACATGTTCTGGGCTAATGAGTTTTCTTTCACCAACATCATCCCAACAAGTTGTTGTATGACAACTCTTTCCATATAACTCTTTGTATGGTGCCATCTGAATACTTGAATGGAAGCTATTGTTATAGAAAAATTCTACTAGAGGTAAATATTGATCCCACATACCTTGAAAGTCAAGTGAGAAAGATCTCAACATGTCTTCTAAGGTTAGAATAGTACATTCTGATTTTCCATCAGTTTGAGGGTGGTAGGTAGTGCTCAAACATTGTTCAGTATCCAGGTATTTCTAAATACTTTTCTAGAATCTTGATGTAAAATGGGTATCACGATCAGAAACAATCGATATGGGTACTTCATGAAGTCTTAAAACTTCATTAATATACATTCTTTCTAATCATTCAAGTGGTAAATCTTCTCTTATAGAAAGAAAATGTTCTGACTTTGTAAGATGATCAATAATGACCCATAATGCATCATTCCTTCTAGGAATCTTTGACAGTCCCATGACAAAGTCCATCGTAATATTATCCCATTTCCACTCAGGTATGGGAAGAGGTTTCATAACTCCTCCATGATTTTTCCTTCCAGATTTCACTTGTTGACAAACCATACATATTGTCACATAATCAACAATCTCTCTCTTCATGTTGTTCCCCCAAAAATGTTCCTTCAAATCTCTTTACATCTTGGTGCTCCCAGGGTGTATAGAGAAATTGGTGCTATGAGCATCATCCAAAAATTCATTTTTTAGATCAGGTATATTAGGAACACATGTATCTTCCCAAATTTCAAAATTTCATCTTCATATACTAAGTTGATCAATCTCCCATCATTTACATATTTAATATTATTTAGAAATTCCTCATCATCAATCTGAGAAATTTTTATCCTTTCTAGTAAATATGGATTTGCAACCATTTGAAAAAGTATTTATGTTTCACCTTCCATGGTTATTCCCATATCCATCTTTACTAGATCCATGTATATAGGATCCTATTCAACTAGCATATTTTTCAAAACTCCATGATCCTTTCTACTCAAAGCATCTTCCACCTTATTTTCCTTTCCTGGGTGGTAGTGTATCATGCAATCATAATCCTTGAGTAGTTCAAGTCATGTCCTTTGCCTCATGGTGAGTTATTTATGTGAGAAAATATACTTTAAACTCTTTTGATCGTTATATATCTCAAATTTTTCACCATAGAGATAATGTCTTGATATTTTCAGAGTAAATATTACCACTGAATACTCAAGATCATGAGTGGGATAGTTTTTCTCATGAATTTTTAGTTTTCGTGATGCATAAGCGATAACTCTATCATTCTACATAAGGACACAACCAAGTACATTCTTTGATGAATCACTATAAATAACAAACCCATCATTCCCCGATGGTAGAGTCAGGATAGGAGCATTGAATAATCTTCTCTTCAGTTCTTTACAACATTATTCACACTCTTTTGTCCAAACAAATTTATCCCCTTTATGAGTGATCTTTATTAATGGGTTAGCCAATCGGGAAAATTTTTGGAAGAAATATCGATAATAACCTGCTAAACCAATAAAACTAAGTACCTGAGTTATACTCATCGGTGCTAGCCATTCATGGATTTCTCTTATATTAGAAGGATTGATGGACATTCCATCCTTAGAGACAATATGGCCAAGAAATGAAATCTCCTGATGCCAGAATTCACACTTGCTAAACTTCCTGTATAATTCATTTCTTCTTAGGGTTTTTAGAATGATGCGTAAGTGATTTTCCTGATCGTCATAGCTTTTGGAGTATACCAAGATATCATCAATAAATACCACTACATTGTCATCAAGATATTCCTTGAAAACTTTGTTCATTAGATCCATGAAAACAGAGGGTTTATTAGTCATCCCAAAAGACATTACTCTAAACTTGTAATGCCCGTACCTAGTTCGAAATTCTATCTTGGGAATGTCTTCCTTTTTCACACACAACTGATGATATCTAGGTCGAAGGTCAATCTTTGAAAAATATTGAGCTCCATGAAGTTGGTTGAATAAATCATCAATGCGAGGTAAGGGATACTTGTTCTTTATTGTTATAGCATTGATCTCCCGGTAGTCAATGCACAACCTCATGGATCCTTCTTTCTTCATAATAAAAATGATAGTGGCTCACCATAGAGAAACACTAGGGTGTGTAAATCCCTTATTACTCAATTCATATAGTTGATTCCTTAGTTCCACTAATTCCACAGTCTCCATACTATAAGGGGTTTCGATATGGGCCTTGAACCAAGAATTAAATTAATATAAAACTCAACTTCTCGCTCTCGTGGATGTACAGGTAAGTACACTAGAAACACATCAACATATTCTTGCACAATAGGTACATCCTCTATTTGAACATTCCTTTCCTCACCCACAGTTATTTCATCTTCTTCCTCCCCAATAATTGAATTTAGTAGAGCTACTGGAGTGGATCTAGATAAGAATCATATGGTGATGTTTCTGCTCTGAAGATAAGGTACTTCTTATCAACATTGAAAAATGTAACCTCATTCTTATTTCAATGAATTTTCGCATCATGTTACGAAAGCCAATCCATAATAAGGATTATATCAAATTCAATCATGGGTATGATGATGAGATCAGCAGATAAAGAACATTCACATTCCCTAATGGGAACTGATTCACAAAACATTGTTGCAATTATACTTCCCTTAGGGGTTTTGACTGAAAACTCCCTTGTTAAATCAAATTGTAAATATCTAATTTTCTTACAAAACTGGGAAGATATGAAATAATGTGATGATCCAGAATCAAATAATGCATTTTCTAAACTTGAGGAAACCATTAAATTACCTTCCACATCGTCTTTTGGAGCATCAACCTCAGCAGTAGTGATCACAAAAGCTTGACCTTGATCCCTTGGACTTTTCTGAGGTAAGTTTCCCAGATGTTTTGGACATTCATTTGCATAATTTCCCATTTCTCTGCAATTGTAGCATTGAACATTGGTAGCTTTTTTATTCCCCTTACAGTCACCCGCAAGATGGTCCTTCTATCCAAATTTTTAGCATACTCCTTTTTCTTTTATACTGGCACCAGGTTGATTCCTTCCACAATTATCATAGGGTGGAAATTCAACCCTTCCCTTCTTCCCTATATTCTTATTTCCTTCCCCAATGTGTGTAGAAGATCTCTTCTTCTCTTGCTTTGCTTTAAAGATGTAAGACTTAGAGAATTCCTTTTCTGTCTTGATAGTATATGAGACAATATCTTCGTACACTGAATAGGATTGCGATACTAATGATCGATGGTTAAATGATTTTAACCCATCAAATAAAAGATCAATCTTACTTAATGGGTTACATATATCATCTGCAACATTCCTTGCTAACCTTGTAATGATGGCTTCATACATTGTGATATTCTCATCCTCTTTTTCCCTCACACTTAGAAATTGCCTTTCCAAGATGGTCACGAGGAAAGTATTTTTCTATGAAACCCTCGTTAAACTTCCTCCATTCCATACATGATACTTATTCATCCTTCGTTGTGTTTTGAATCAATGACCACCATTGATCTGCATCTCCAGTGAGGTGATAAACTGCCATGAAAACTTTTTCCCTTTCGCTACTCCCCAAAGCATGGAATATTTTCTCTAAGGAATTTATTCATTGATTAGCTACTAATTGATTTGTACTCCCATTGAATGTTGGTGTTTGTTTCCTCATGAAGCGATCTAACATTGATCCTCCACGCTGTTGATCAGGGTGCTCCATACGAGTAAGTTTATTATTCATAACCTGAGTGAGTTGTCCCAGTATAGTGATAAGATGACGAGCACCAGTTGTATCACCAGCTCCATTTTAATTATATTGAGTAGGAGGGAAATCCGTACATGGATTACGTGTATTGATACAGTTTCCATTCCTTCGACTAGGCATCATTTCTGAACAATGGCATAAACTAGATTAGTTTATGAATCGAAATACATAATTCCATACTTGTAAAACACTTAACATAAATTGAACAGTTTATGGATATAATCCATAATGATAAAAATATTTTCTTTGAGGAAGTATATACTCATAAATCCTTCATAATGGTTTTTAAAGAAAATGAGAATTATCTTAATCATATCCCCCAGGAGTGTCGTAACCAAGAGTACTTCAAAACTCGTTGTCATGTACCAGTTCCCGTTTGACTCTAGCTCAAAGCTCTGTTTTCAGGTTTTACCCCTAGGTACAACTGTGCCAGAGCCACCTCTACCTACTTGTATCCAAACAAGTATGTAATTCCTGTAAAATACACAAAATCTCTACATTACATGAATTATAGGAAATTATTCTATAATAATCCTCAAAGTCTATCTTAGGGTAATGTTCTCTGATCAGAGGTTTTCTAAATCTAGTTTACAATGATTGTACTAAACCTCCTCTGATACCAACTATAACTCCCCGACCCCAGTTACCCAGAGTTAGTGCATGATTACATAATATTTTCATGATCAGAAGGAAATCATGTCTTGAAAGACCGATTAGTTTAGTATTATTAGAAACAAGATTAATACATAAGTTCAACTTTATAACATGAAAAGAAATACAAAACTAATTTTTTCCATTAGAAACATCCAATCATCCAAGATTTTTCCTACAAGTCACTCATAACTAACTTTTTCATATCCTAGGAAAATGAAACATAAGAAAAGGGTGATCCATAATTCTCAGTAAGGGTAAGCAATATAGAGGATGATAACATAAATATTAATCATTGTGAATAATTGAAAACACATGCCTTTAATAATAATAGACATGAACACTTTTATGGTAGGAATATGAGATAATTAAATAATGACAAAATAAAAAATTGTCATGGGTATTCTACTAGTTGAATAACCACATGTACCATCAATATTATTTTCACAATGAGGGAATTTATAATGTTGGACATTCTGAAACATTTTTTCAACACCTCGGCCAAGACGGCTAAAGATAATTAAGGCCTCGGCCAAAATCATATATAGAATTGGGAAAGCCCTCGGCCAATTCCATGTATAGTTTTCTAAGGAGACCTACCGATGCACCAAGAAGCTATATCAGACTCCAACAATCACTTACTAAGTCCAATACATTCCTCATATGAAAAGGTAGAAATATAACATAAACATTCGTATTAAAACTAGCATACGAGATGTCAATACATAAACCACAAACCATGAATGGTATAGAAATAACACATCCACATTCAAACATAACACAAAACCTTCAATACAATATGTAATATTTTTATCATAATTAATCTACTTGAAACAAGTATAAAATCCATCAAAGGATGATGACATAGATGAAATCCAAACTATTTGAGAGAAATATCTCTTTCTTTCTTTTTTAAATCATTTATAGTTACATAATTATAAAAGAAAAATTTTATTTTCAAAAAAAACTTATAAGATTCTAATGGAAGATTCAACAATTTTTTAACGGCATAGAATAACTGCACCCACCGTATAATTTAAAAAAGCATTCTTATCTCAATTTTGTTGAAAAGGTCGTAAAGTACCTTGTTTGGAAAACAAATGAAGGATTCCTTTCAAAACATATAAGTTCAAATAAGAATATAAATGACTTTAAAACATTTTATATTAAATATTAAAAAAAAATTGAAATAAATTTTAAAAAAAACATGGATGTGGATGATAAAGAGGTCCCAGTAGATACTTACGTAAAAACAACCTCAGATAATAAAAAGATTGTAGAATTAACCCTTACCTTGTGATTTTCCTTCGTCAAGGGTAGGTAAACCTACTATATAATTGTGAAATAATTGTTATTAAATTATACAAGAACTATATACATTAATATGATATCATATATGAAATTCTAATATTGATTTGATAATGATATTTCAACAGTATCGTCATTTTGGGTGTTAACTGATTTGTTTTCCATTATATGTTTAGATACATAAGACATGCTTGTTATGGATAGGATATATTTGACTCATATCTAGAATGATATTATGTTCTTAATCATTTTTTTAATAACGAAATGAAAACTATTCTTGAATGTTTACGATGGGGAATGAATCTTATCTCATTCATGGAGACGGTAATCAGTACGTACGCACGAGCAATAATATCATTCTTTTGATATTACAATATTATATAATTGGATGGTATATCATATATAAAGAATAATTATCATGTTATATTTATTATTTACATCAGTTATACTCATTATTATACCCATCCAAATGATGAAGTGTTTGAATAACAAACATCACCATGACGTGGAGACGGTAAGTCGTACGTACGCACATATGGTGACATTGTGATTTATAGGATGAATAGAATAAAAAATATGTTAGTCAAATTTTTATAATAACATAAAATTATATAGTATATACTGGATTTATTATTTTATAATGGAAACAACAAAGAATGAGGAAGTTGAAGAAGAAAAGAACATGAAAGAGGGTGGTGAAATTATTACCTCTTCTTCAGGTTCTTCATTCGGATTCGATTAAAAGGGCACTATAGGCTGGCTTTATGACCAAAGTAAGGCCTCTATGATGAAGTTAGGGATGTTGGGAGGATATATGGGTAGGGGTGTAAGATTCAAATTCTTGATAAGTGTGATAAATGGTTAGTAAGTGAGATATTTTTATAAGGGAGAGGAGGGGATCTTTAGGAATGTTTGAAACAATTATTTTATTATAAACACATTTTCTATTTCTAAGGGTTAAATAATCATTAAAGTCGAATTTAAGATCACTCGTGGTTGAAATAAAATAACCCAATAAGAATTGGACAGGTTTTGGATATCGTTTTAATATTGATAACTTATTTATTTAAATCATTTATTAATGAGGTAAATATTGAATCATTATTGTGTCATAAATAATTTAATTTATTTGATGTCCAAAAGTTATAAAAAAAATACCATGATGTAGGAAATCATTTTATATTTCCAAATAATATTTGTATTCGAAATTATAACTTATATAACCCCATGTAAAAATTTATTTATTAAAAAATATTTGTTTATGTCAATTTTGTCTTTACGATAAATTATTTAACATAAAGTGTCATTATTACTCCCATGTGGCTCCATGGGGTACCGAATTTGACCCAAGGATTCCCATGGTCAGATATTTATCATCAAATAGGATTAGTACACATGTTAGGGTAATTTAATATTATTATAATACTATATTTTACCCTTATTTATTATTTTTACCCTTTAATCATGGTAAATAAAATATTTACTGAAGGAAATATTTAAAATGACTAAAAATAAAATTTACCTATTTAACCAATTTGGACTTACTGATTCTATATTTGGAATACATTTTTCCAAATTCAAAACACATAATTGATATAAATTAAATTAAAATTAATTCCCACTGTCAAAACAAAAAGCGTGTTTTTAAGAAATAATGACTATCAAAATATTGACACTTGTTTATGTACAGTTTAAATGTAAAAATACATCCAATGAAAACAATTAGATTAAATGGTAAAAATATATTCTAATTATACTTTAAAATAACTCAAAATTATAATTTATCACTATAAATTATTTTGATTAAAAAATTTGTTTTTAATTAAAATTTAGTATTTTTCACTATTTATCAAAAATATGAAAGTTATCAGAAAAGTGCCAAAAATTCACCCTAATTTAATTTTGGTATTCTGAATCCAAAAATTAAGTCCATTTTGAAAGATAAATTTGATAAAATATCAAAAAATGGTTATTACTATTCAAAACAACTACTTTGATTGGTCGTAGTGTGTTAGAATCTTGAAGTTGCATATAATGCCAGATATTGCATTTTTCAAAGGGAAATGTAATATTGATGCTTGGGGTGTTTCAATAGTGATATGATTGATTGGACTCAATATTATAGTCCTTGTACAACTTCTTCAATTCTATAGTATAGATTTTGGTGCTTTTGTCTGTCAATATTCTGTGAGGGACCACAAACTTGGTGATGATTTGAGATTTTATGAATTTTATGATTTTATTCATCCTTAATCCCATGATGGGTATTTAATCTACCTATTTGGAGAAGAATTAAGTTATAGTAAATATGTACATGAATAACTTAGCTGTGGTATGAGGATACAGACCCACAACATCTATTCCCCAAATGAAAAACGGCCATGAAAATTTATCTATATGTAGAAATTATAGGGGTTGGTGGATGAAGTTTTAATAGATGTAACATGAATTACATTTCATGGAGAATTACTCGTAGTCATGTGTCATGGGTGTTCAGTAATATCCCAACAACCTATTTTGGTGGGGTATCTTGGTTCCAGATTGATTGGAATAATTTGAGCCTATATGTAATTCGTTCACGATGGGGAGAATCTCTCCTTATACTATGCTTATAAAAAGGATTCCATCAAATAAACACTTATAGATAGACTTATTATCATTTTGACCTGTCTATAGGTTAATTATTGTTACAGGATGGTGAATTTATTCCCTTCAAGCTCTATCAATTAGAAGAGTCCCATTTTATAGATAACCAAGTATAAGCTCCATCCATCTAGGGGTGGATGTTAGCTCATTGCGATCTGGGGTGGTGCTGACCTAATTGATTTCTTTAATATCACATTTAAAAATTGATGAGACAATTATTTGGCCTATGATATGTAATATTTCTTCTTCTAGATTAGGGTTCACTAGGATTGTGGCAACATTTTCTAATTCATCGGCACAATCATTCTATGATCAAGGAATATGATAAAATATAGGCTGAAAAGGGAAATTTTCCTTCAGTCCCATGATGTATCCAGTGATAGGGTCTAGTTGTTTACTTTTGGTGGAATATTATCCATTGATAATCATTATCACTAGTTACAAATGACCATTGAAATTAAGGTAGGTTATTTGTAGTTCAAGGTCCAGTTCCAACCCAACAAAGAGGGACTGGTGTTATGCCTCATTATTTTTGCAGCCTTTGGATGGTGACAAAGATTAGAGAAAAAAATTCTTTTTACTTGATAGAAAAATAAAAACTCAAAGAAATCATGATTAAATGTTTGGTTTTCCATCCTTTTACTGACTGGAATTTTTGTGGTTCTATAAAAATAAATCTCCCATTTTTGGGGATAGTAATAGGCATTAAAATACCTCCTCGTCTAGAATATTAGTTTCCACTAGTTTAGTTTCCAGAAAAAGTTGTACTATGAGGAATCAGTTAGTTCTAAACATTTCACAGATTTGTAGGACATGAACTAAATGTCGTATTGCTTCAGAATGACCACCCATCAGGAGAAAATCCCAGTGAACAATGGACAACCAAGGATGTACTTGAGTAGGTCTATATGCGAGACTCGATGGACTTCGTGGTGCTATAAGAAATTATTGATCTTTACTACTATAAATATGAGAGCAAGACAGTCTTTCTCAACATTAGAGTATCATGTCTCATTACCCACCAAAGTATGGATAATAAAGTAGATAATTTTCTAGCTCCCTGCATCATTTTTTCGGCAAGGAGGGTTCCAATTGAGCATTCCATTGTGGCCTCATATAAGATGAGTGTCCTCTTTTCCACCAGATGTATCATGACCTATGGGTGCCACAAATACTACTTATTGAAATATAAGGATTTTTTAAGGTCATTGTACCATTGATAGGAAATCTCCTTCTTCATTATCTTGCTGAAGGGGAGTGATTTTATTGACATATTTACTATAAATCACTGAATGTAGATGCGGTTTCCTTGGATCCCCATTAGTTACTTGAGATTTTTGTGGGGCGAAACTCCTAGAACAGGATTATTCTTTTCTAGGTCTACCTAGATTTAACTGTTGCATAAAATAAAGCCTTGGAACATTCCTAATGTTACCCCAAATTCACATTTTAGTGGATTCATATTCAGACGATGCCATCACAGTATGTCAAAGACTATTTGGATATCCATGAAATGATCACTTCACTATCTTGATTTGACGACCATGTCATCAACATAAAATTCCACTATCTTTCCAAATAACAACATAATGATATTTTTCATGGAACATTGATATGTATTGCCAGTGTTTTTTAAACCAAATAGAATGAACTAATCATAAAAGATCCCCTAAAAAACTCTAATGGTAGTGTATTATTTATCATTGGGGTCTATATTTATTTTATTGTACCCTTAGTACCCATCTATGATGTAAATGGCATGGAAACAAGCAGTTTCATCAATGAAGAATTATCTGATCGGAAATGGGATGTCAACCTTTTTGAAATGTCGATTAAGGTCTCTGAAATCGATTCATATCGTAATATTCTAATTAATATTCTTGATAGGGATGATTCTTGAAGGCCACCTTTGCTTTTTCACTTCTCAGAAAAAGATAGATTTGATCTACTTTTTGAAATTCTCATCTACATTGGTGGAATGAGAGGGGTATATCTTGTTGGAATCCTACATGAAGCCTTGGTACTCATTAGGTAGTCTATGGTGGTGAATAGACGCATCTGGATTTACTCCATAAAATTATGTATAGTTTAAATAAAACACATATTAGTGTTGATTTAGAAATGAAATATACATATCTTGACCTTAGAAGGTTATTGATGCACTAATTAGCGTAGGCCATAGGTCTTCCTATGTTCCCAAATTTATCTTCTAGAGCTCATCGATGGAGGTAGAGACACCTTTCTCACATGTGGCTAGGGTATTTACAATTTCATACTCATCCTCATCCACCTTTAATTCTGTAGAGAAATATTCAGATAAATAAGGCCATCGGGGGGATTCTCTATCACCATTAGGGTGAGTGTTTCCAGGAGAAGAGACATTATCATCCCCTGTTGCTTGAGTCATTATAGAGAGATGCTGGAGCAAATCATCCTTTTCATTTTCACTGGGGACAGAAGGGTATTTTAACACTATGATCAAGTCTATCACCTTGACCAGATATATGGAGAGCACATGGTCACTATCGAGCATACTATCGGGATTTTTTGGGGCTATCCCATAGCCATTGCGGGATGCAACCTTTATATCATTATCTTCCATTGGTTCTCTACCTTAAATTTTATAGAAACATTCTTTAGCATATAAGGCTGTGCATATTTCCAAGGGGGAACTATCACCATGAAATTTGAAAACTGGTCCACTGATGGGTCACTTCAAACATTGATGGAATGTTTAAGGTACCACTATGCATCTATAGAACTAGGATCTTACAAATAGGACATTATATGCGGTGTTCTACTAGATAACTATAAAATCCATGTCATATGTGAGGTCACAAAATTCTACATGATGTCTGATCATCCCAAGAGGTTATTAATCACACATATCATACCCTTGAATTTTCATATTTTTCGGAGAAAAATCCCATTATCTATATTCCAAATATCGGAGGGTTCCAACCGAAATGAGGTTAATCAAGATTCCATTATCAATTAGGGAACTCAATATGTCAAAATTATTGAGTCGACCTGAAACATATAGGTTCCTGAAGGGCCCTTGAAGGACCTATTCCTAATCCTATTCAGTGAATGAGTTGGTGAAAGGGTATTCTTCAATCATAGTCTCCATTCAATAGTATTCTGTTGTAGAAACTTCAATCTCAAATTCCAATGGGATCAAGAGGGCTTAAACAGGTCCCTCCCTAAGTTATTTTGAAAGATGGAGTGCATCGAAGATTGATTTTTTTGTTGGGACAGTCTGCAACTATTTCAGAACATCATACTTTTGTGCTAGAGTTTGTCAAGTTCTGATGTGGGGTTTCTCCTGGATCTACATCTCAAGCGATGAGGCATTTTAGGTGGATAGATCTGGGGCTTGTGTAGAAGTGGATAGTGAATCTTCTTCTAATGGTGTGGGTCTTGATGTCCTTCCCCATTTCCTGGGTTCATTAGATAATCGAAACCCCCCCTAATATTTCATGTAAGACAATTAGGTGTGGGTGACTATTGAAGGGTTACAAGACACCTCCCTAAAAATTTTGATCCAACTAGAGTGCTTTTCCAAAATCTTATGATGAATATACATTTTTTGTGGGGAAATGATTGTAATATTGGGTCTGACCATGTCTGTGATGTTCCATGTATCCTCCATTTTGATGCATGTGGCTTATCATTCCCTAGTTTGGTGTGGGAAACTCATATTTTGAGGCATTTTCATTAGTAGAGAATGGGATTTCCAACTATACGATGTTGACAAGACCATAGATTGGCTTTTTTGCCCAGTGTGGATTTTATTTGGTGAGGTAGTACCCATGTTGAGGATATTTCAAGGATGAAATATGAAAGAGTTATGGCTTTCATTATAGCAGAATATTAATCCTCCACTTCTATTTCAACCTACTTCTGGTGATCACGGTCACTATTGGGGGGATTTTTTGATGTCACCTCCTTGAGTGGTGGAGAAATTTTGGGTCAACACAGGTGTTTTCTCATGGTTTCATGATCTAAATAAACTATTTTCAGAGTCATCCAGTTGTTTAAATTTCCCTCAGGTCTGGACAAAACATTTTACCAATCACCAAATTCTTCTAACTAGGAAATGGTTATGAAATCCACCTACTTTGAAAATTTATCTAACAACACGTATTTGGAATTGATCATGCCATGCATGACATCTTTGAAGACGAATTATTATTGGATATTATGAACTAGCCTTCTATAGAAGGGGTCTTAATTGGGATGTCTTGTGATGTTGACATCATCGGGATTCCTAGGCTATGTTTGAATGATAAGGTTATTGTCCATGGATTACAAGAAATAATAGGAGACTTGTTCATTTCTAAAAGAGTATGACTTGTACATACATTCTTCAAATCCCAGATTACACTGATTTTTATGTGCTTCTAGCTAAGGGAGATATTGTGGTTTAAGTCACTTGACAAGAGGTGATGGGTGGTTTGAGGCCTACCTGGGTGCTTGGATAGGGACTTTTGTGGGCTTGATAGTGATAGATGCACCTTCTACTTTTCATAACCCTTCTCCCAGTGATGTGGGAATGAGTCGTTTTTTGGAATTGGTCTAATGAATTTCTTCCTCAAGACATTTTATCATTTCTGTGAACTCGAGGAACACAAACAAATACTTCAATGGGATTGGGGGTGTATTAAACTCATCCAAGGGATTCTCAACATAGAGTTCTAATAGTTTCTCCTCTGAGAGAGAGATGCTGAGTTAATACGTTAAACCTTTACATGTATCTATGAATTCAGAAAACCTCTCATTATTTCATTGATTATAGTTCATTAGGTCAATTATCATTGTATCCATCATCGTGGATCTGAATTGATAACGGAATTTACAATGATGTTATTCCCATATTACAATAGATCTTACTGGTAGGTTGTTGTACCATACAAAAATTGGCCCTGTAAGACTCTATACAAAACAACTAATCTTTGTTGCCTCCTGTTGATATTGAGAACCCATCATCAACCCAAATAAGTATACTAAATATGTGAGATATTGTTCAGGGTCAACTATTCCATCAAAAATAGAGAATGTAGGATTTCTGAAATTGGGTGGAGGCAATGTGTCATCCACCCATTCAAGATTTGGATTTTTCTCAGGCTGCACAAGTGCACATCTCCCTTCCAGGGATTCCGTTCAAGTATCCAAGGAGTCAATGACATTAAGAAGAAATTAGGGAACTACTGTTTGAGCCACCTACCATCTATTGGGAGTGGTTGGGGCCAATATGGTGACACTGATTTCAAATTACACTGATTATTGATTCATTTTAAGAATAAGTAATTACCCTAGAAAGGGAAAGGATATTAATGAAACTAAGGGACATCATGATCATTTTCTACATCCTCATTAATGTATTCTTGACACATAAATCTAGAGAAAGTCTAATGCACAAATACCACTCTTGTTGGAGGATCGTCTATAAGAGGTAGAATATTCATCTCTTCTATAAGATGATACCCAACAAGAATATTTCCCCTAATTATTTCCACAATGTGTTGTCTGAGAGATTGTATCTCACTTTGATATTTTGAAAAATATTCATCATGGAAGGAACATCAAATCTTATCCATGGTGATGAGAAGGTCGTCGTACCTTTCCCCTTTTTGAATGTTATCCACTAGAGAGGTGGAAACTCATTATTTATAGGATCTATATTTTGGATCCTTGTTTCATTCCGAGTGCGGGAAGCCTCGGTGGGTGCATCCAAATCACCCCCATCCTAGTGTACAATTTCCATGTTGCATCCCTATGAATTTGTGTCTTGATCAATGTATGTGATGTTGATTGTGAAAAAATTCGCAGAGGCTTAACAATCATTATGGTTTCTTCCATTACTATTAACACAATACGATGATTCTCCACAACTTACATTAGGGTCATTATTCGAACCCATGATCGTATTTCTAATTTTTGGATTGTGGCCCCATTGGGGTCTGATCACATTTACTTACACTCCTACCGTCTTATTCTATGAACAACGACCATAAGGGAGATTTCAGTCGTGGTTGTGGAATGGGTCCCGACCAGCAGAGGTTTGTCTTATAGTTGGAGGAATAGGTGGGATGTTGACCGTTGATTTGTCCCTACCAACTTGGAGAAGACTAATTCTTTTTGTGGTGATTTTGATGATGAAAATGCCCCTAACTATGTGGGGTTAGGGTCATTTAGGGCCGCAATTGGCATTGATTGGTCATGTTGTTGGTGATCCAATGTTTCCAGTTAGGGGCTTGATAACTCATGGGGCAGACATGAAGATATAAATTCCCCCATCCCAATGGGGTGGGATGATTTAGATTCACTATTGTTATCACCAGGAACCTGTGAGGGGATGTTGAACACAGATATAGTGATTGAAAAATAAAATCCCTTATCCCTATGCGTTGGAGTTTGTTTTTAGTTTCCTGTAATGTGTCCTAATTCTTCTTGGGTATTAATTATCCAAGAGGTGGAGGAGGTTCTAGATATTCCCCTATCCTGGTGAGATGGGTCCTATCCTAGATCGTTCATATGGTTGCTACTGTTACAACCTGTTTCATGGGGCCCAACTATTCTCTTGTGGGAGATGGGTGCGATGACAACCCATGATGAGAATCAATCATCATGGGAAGTTGTCTGGTTGGTCGTAACTTTGATCTTCGTGTCTAATATTAATTCCTATTACATTGAGGGGCCCAGTTTAAGGACATGTATGTTACCTTCATCCTACATTCATGATATCTGTGAACTATTAAAGTGGGAGAATTCTTTTATAGTGAAAAACTGGCCCCAGCGTTACGTAGTTCCTAGATTTCTCTGGAGGCTATGAAAATAAAGGATGTCATATTTGAGGAGTTCTCCAATTCTAGTGGTGAAAAAAAATTTAATGGTCAATAATAACCCCATCATCAAATACAGTTTCATGACCACTACGAGAAAATTGACTATTTACTATGGCATATTTGTGATGGGTGGATGACCCATTTTCAATTGTTCAACAAAAGAAAGTATTTACAAAAGGAATAATATCCCATCACAAATAGCCTGCTAAAATTGGTTTCTGTGATAGGTAGAAATCCCTATCGCAAAAACCTTTTCCTCTCGGTGTCCGCCAAACTGCAGGAATTCTATTTGTCGTGGGTAAATACCCTCATAGAAAATACTATCCCATGGTTTTTGTTAATTAGGAAAAGAGTTTACTCTCATTGAAAATGCTATGGTGATGGGAAGCTATATACGATGGGACCCATCACAAAAAAAAATCCATCATTTTTTATATTTGCGATATACTTTTTTTCCGTCGCAGATAAACTATCGATAGAGGAAATTTGTGATGGGACCCATCACATAATCATTTTTAACCTCCGCCGTAATTAGTACTTGTAACACATTTTTTGCAAAGGGAATCCCATTACAAATACTCTCATCGCAAATTATTTAACCTATATACCCCCTGATGTTTTTCAATTTCATTATTCTTTTCACTACTCTCTCCTTATATGCTTTCCTATTATTCTCTATACTTTTTTCAAAGCATTAAATTTTACATTGATGAAACATTCAAACTTTGTATCCATCAAAAGATTCCATTCTAAGGTAATTATTTTTTAATAAAATTGTTTTATTTTATTTTATTTTATATTAGTAATATTTATTATTTGATATGGGTGGTTAGATTTAATTAGAACTAGTTAGTTTTATTTTTCCTTAATTATTTTTAGACATATTTCTTAAATTAGGACTATTGATTTTAATTAAAAGAAAATTTTATTAATTTGTAATAATTTGGTTCAATTATCAAGAATTAGTAATAGGTAGTGGAAATTAGTAATAATTAGTATTAATTAGTAAAAATTATTAATAATTAGTATTAACTAGTAATATTTAGTAATAAATAGTAATAACTAGTTTCAATTAGTATTAATTGGTATTAATTATTTAGAATTAGTATTAATTTGTACCAATTGTTAACAAACAGTATTAATCAGTTATAATTAGTAATAATTAGTAATATGTTGTTATAATCAAAGAAAAAATAGTTCTGATTAGTGGTAATTAGTTATAATAAAAAAATAGTGAAAAATTGTTATAAATTAATAAAAATTCATAAATTGATGTCAAATAGTATAAGTCATTAAAAATTATTATAAATTATTAAAATAATTTACTAACTATTAGATATTAGTAATACATTGTAAAAAGTTTAATGAAACTAACAAAAATTTGTATATAAACGTAATTAATTGTTATAAAATATAAAAAAACAGTACTCATTAGTGGTAGTTAAAAATAATTTGTAAAAATTAGTGACTAGTTGTTATAAATTATTAAAAATTATTAAATTGATAAATTTATAATAAATTGATATAAAATAATATAAATTTTTATAAAATAATATAAATTATTAACTAATAGAAATTAGTATTAAATTGTACAAATTAGTTATAAACTAATAAAAATTAGTTAGTACAAGTTATAAATTTTAATAAACTATAAAAAACAAGTTCTCATTGGGGTTAATTAATAACAATTATTATAAATTTGTAAAAACTGTTATAAATTTATATAATTTTTTTTAATTAAAATAAATAAATAAAAAATTGTACAAATTAATAAAAAACTAATAGAAATTACAAAATATTAGTAATAAATTGTTATAAACTAATAAAAATTTGTATTCATTTATAAAATTTTTTAATTGCCTCTGTAATTAGTACTGGAACACATTTTTGCAAAGGGAATCCCATCACAAATACTCTCATCTCAAATGATCTAACCTATATACCCCCTGAAGTTTTTAAATTTCATTCTTCTTTTCACTCCTCTCTCCTTATCTTCTTTCCTATTATTCTCTATACTTTTTTCAAAGCTTTAAATTTTACATCGATGAAACATTCAAACATTGTATCCATCAAAAGATTCCATTTTAAGGTAATTATTTAATACATTTTTATTTTATTTTATTTTATTTTAGTAATAATTATTATTTGATATGGGTGGTTATATTTAATTAGAACTAGTTAGTTTTAATTTTCCTTAATTATTTTTAGAAATATTTCTTAAATTAGAATTACTGATTTTAATTAAATGAAAATTGTATTAATTTGTAATAATTTGGTTCAATTATCAAGAATTAGTAATATGTAGTGTAAATTAGTAATAATTAGTATTAATTAGTAAAAATTATTATAAATTTTTATTAACTGGTAATATTTAGTAATATTTTGTAATAACTAGTATCAATTAGTATTAATTGGTATTAATTATTAACAATTAGCTTTAATTAGTATCAATTAGTAACAAACAATATTAATTAGTTTTAATTAGTACTAATTAGTAAAAAAAAATTATAATCAAATAAAAAATAGTACTGATTAGTGGTAATTAGTTATAATTAATAAAAAATAGTGAAAAATTGAAATAAATTAATAAAAATTCAAAAATTCATTTCAAACACTATAATTTATTATAAATTATTATAAATTAGTAAAATAGTTTATTAACTATTAGATATTAATAATACATTGAAAAATTGGTAAGAAACTAAAAAATGTTTGTAAATATAAGTAATTAATTGTTATAAAATATAAAAAATCAGTACTCATTAGTGGTAATTAGAAATAATTAGTAAAAATCAGTGAAAAATTGTTATAAATTAATAAAAATTGTTAAATTTATAAATTTACAATAAATTGGTATAAAATATTATATATTTTTATAAAATAAAAAAAATATTAACTAATAGAAATTAGTATTAAATTGTAAAAAATAGTAATAAACTAAAACAAATTAGTAAATACAAGTTATAAATTGTTATAAACTATAAAAAACTAGTTCTCATTGAGGTTAATTAATAAAAATTAGTATAAATTCATAAAACTGTTATAAATTTATATAATTTTTTTTAATTAAAATAAATAAGTAATAAATTGTACAAATTAATAACAAGCTAATAGAAATTACTAAATAATAGTAATAAATTGTTATAAACTAATCAAAATTTGTATTCATTTATGGTAATTATTAATTATTATAATATATTATAAAATATTAGTAGTAATTAGACAAAATTATTAGTAATGACTAAAAATTAGTAAATATAGTGATGATTGGTAAAAATTAGTAAATAGTAACGGTAAACTACTATAATTATTAATAATTAGAAATAATTAGTAAAAATTAATTGTAAATCAATAAAATAGTTAAATATTACTGGAAATTATTAAAAAATAATGTTAAATCAGTTTAATTATTAAAAATTATTGGAAATTAGTGGTACTTATGAATGTTTAGTATTTTTTAGAATAAATTACTAGAAAAATGAAAATGAAATAGGTAGTCAATTTACAATTGATAAAGAATGAAAAATTTGGACACAGTTGGTATAAATTGGTACAATTTCCAATTTTGAAATGGTTGAAATAATTTAGTTTTATCACCTGAAGATTGTGAAATTTATTATTTACACCTCTTTAGTAATTTACAACATATTTTATTATTTTATATTAAATTATACAAGAAATTAGTATTAATTAGTGTAAATTATTCCTATTTCCACAAATTAGCATTAATTTTTGAATAATTAAATATAAAGAAATAAAATATATTAAATATTTTTATTAACATAAAAATAATAGAATTTAAATTCTTCAAATGATTAGAAATGACCAATTTGTGCCATCCCTGTCCAATTTTAGAATTAGTTCACCAGAACTGGGGCATGCAGGATGTGACACATCGATGAAAGAAGTAACTGTTGAAGGAGGAGGACATGCATTGATAACATGAGTAACATCATGAGAAGTTAATGTAGTACAAGTTATATTTATTGTAAATTAAAATATTATGTTTTAATTAGTAAAAATTTGCGACAAAATAGTAAACATTAGTGTTAAATTAGAAAACATTACTGATAAATCACTATATTTATTTTAAATTAGTGGTAATTATGAAAAAATTAGAAAAAATTAGTGGTAACTAATAAAGATTAGTACAAATGAACATTAAATCAATATAATTAGAAAAAATTAATTTAAATTAGTATAAATTCACTGGAATTAGTAAAAATCGCAGGTAAGTAGACAAAATTGAAAACATATACAAATAAATTATAATTTTTTAATTTCTACAGTTTTTTGGATGGTATTTTTCTTAAATCAAATTAATCATAAAATTTTCTTATATATATTATTTAGTGAAATATATCGAAAGGAAGTTAACAAAAAAAATTATTACATGATAGTGACTGGATAAATCATTATAGGAAACTAAATAGTTTTAGTATAAATCTAATATATATTAAGGATATTGATGATTTTTTATCATTTTCATCATCAAATGTAGAAGTTATTTGAGATGGTAAAATTAAATTTTCATGTAAGATATGTTATCATAGGAGGTTTGGCACATTTGAAAAAATTGGGGGTCATCTATTGTGTTTTTATTTTTGAAAAGATTATGTTTTTTGTTACAACATCGTCAATATAGTTTTAGAGAAGATACTAATAATTTGGTTTCAAATCCATCACACTTTAAAATTTTAATAGATGACGTTGATGTTCTATCTTTTCAATAAACATAAACTCAGGATGATTTTGATTTGACACATGAGTTGAAGCCACCCAAATTTAATGATTTTTTTATTTCTATTGAGGATGCCTTATAACTTGTATGAAAAATAAATAAATGTATGCGATTACAAAATTTATGGATATTAAACATCATGATGAAATGTCAAGTATCTGTTTTGATTAGATATTCTATTTTGTTAAAAATATTTCACACGATGGAAATGTGTTGGCCACAAATATCAATGAGAAAAGGAGGCTAGTTCGTAATTTGGGTCTTAGTTATCATATGATTCATGCATGTTTAAATGTTTCATATTATAATACGGTGAAAATGAGTTATTAGTTAGTTTTCTTACATTTGGACATTCGAGGTGCAAAGAGTCTCAAATAGGTAAGTACTGATTGATTCCTATATAATAGTTTAGGTATTTCCTGCTTACACTCATATTATTGGGTCTATATATGTGTCAGAACACAACATCATTGATTTCATGGAACAAAACCAATATTTCAACCAGTAAATGATTAAATCATCATACTGATTGTGATTTCTGAAAATATTTTGACATAGTACATTGGCCTTTTTCCTCATAATTTTGAAACTTGTGATTGGCTCTTTCTATTTATGGTTTCAAACTATTTAGATCTCACGATAGTAAATTTTCTTGTCGGCTCCCCTTTATAACTCTAAAAAATTTTCCTCCTCTGATGTTGACGAATGAGCCATATATCTTTTTGACATTATTAACTATAGGACATCCAAAAATTAAAAATTACAATTATTTTAATCTATTTATTTTTGAGTTAAATTTATTATGATGTAACGGTGTTATTATATATCATTATATTGTGAAAAGAAATTCCTATTGAAAGCTACATTGATGTGGAAAATTCAATAGATGAAAAACATTTTTCTTCAACTATCATTGGATGTTTCTTCCTACCGATCATCCTTTTAAGAGGAAAAAATATCATTTCAGAAAGGGTACAATTTAAAGTAAAGAACCTACAACAATGATCTTAGGTATTGAGTTAATGTGCATTTTCACTTCATTACGTCCCATTACCTATAGACTGACTATAAATAAAAAAATAGATGGATAAGGGAAAGAACACAATTGGTTAAAAGAGTGTATTTTGGGATCTAACATATTGGTCTGATTTGTTGGTCCATAACATGTTGGATGTCATGCATATTGAGAAAAACTGTGTTTGTAATATATTTTTTATTGTTTTAGGAACACCTGATAAGACTAAAGGTACTGTAAATTTTGGGTTAGATATTACCCAAATTTGTAGGTGACCAAAACAAGAACTATTTTGAATGAAATATCATAGATGTTAATGAATCCAAAATAGGATCATATAATTTCCAATAAAAATCCCTTATTATTTTGTTAGTGGATTATAGGTTCAATTCATAAAGATGGTAATGTTTCCAATTTGTCATCATGTGTTAGAAATGGTCATATTACTAGATTAAAAAGGCATGACTTTCATGTTATAATGAAACGAAATCTACCAATTGGATTTAGCAATTGGATTAATTCAATTATTTGGTACTATTTAGGAGAAATATTATATTTTTCTTAGAAATTTGTATGGGTAAAAAAGACTATGATGAACTATGTCGACTATAAGAAGATGTTATTTTAATTTTACAAAAATTTGATCAAATAAACCCACCTTTTTTCTTTGATTAAATGGTACATTTTATATTACATTTACCACATAAAGAAAAATGTAGAGGTTCAGTATAGTTTTGTGGGACTTACCCATTCGGGAGATTCATGTAGAAATTGAAGAATAAGTTATATAAAAAATCATCAATTTAAGGATCAATTAAAGAAGCTTATTCTCAGGAGGAAATTTCTTTCCCTTACTGTTATTATTTTTATTCTGAATATCCCTAAAAACATAAATGCATGGTCTATAATTAGGGAAATGTTGATGATAAAAAGAATAATAATTTTTTTTAATCAGCTCAAATATGGATTAGTTGGAGTTAATGAGAATTGGATTTCATATGATGAACATCATAGGGGTCATACATATGTTCTTATCACCAATGAAGAAATGACACAATTCCAATTGTGAGTTCTCCTATCACTTCTTCTATATTTTATTAGTAAATTAACTTATTTAGATTATATGATTATCATAAGAAGAATCAGTTTCAAAAAATTACATAAGATTCTCTTGAATAACATATACAAAATAAATTTTCCAACTGGTTTCAAAAACTGATAATGTAAAATGCTTATAGTTTAATGTGTAAAATAATTTCATTACAAGTTATATTGATAATTTTTTTTTCAAAATTTCAGGTATCTCAACATGATCATAAAATTGATAATAAATTGTTTGTACTAGAAACCCACCATCAAAAATAACTAAATCCTATAATTCATATGTGGTGAATGCTTTTTGATTTCAAACATGTGCATATGAGGAACAAAAAAATGAATAGTGGTGTTTTCATGAGAGGATCTCAACATATAGAATGTGACGATAAATTTTTCCACATGTTAGAAGAAATAATTGAACTATTTTATTTCGAATAGAATTACAAAACGATGTTTAAATGTCATTGGTTGGATACTGATAGAGGATTTAATGTTCTTTGACACCATGGAATAATTAATATTAAATATATAATCCTTCTCGTAGTAAATGAACCATTTTTGTTGTACAATCATGTACGTAAAATTTATTTTCAAAATTATAATTCTAGATGAAGTGATTTATGTGACTATTAGAGCATAATAAAAATAAAATCTCTTGAAAATTATGATATCCAAACTAAATGTGGTTCCACTGAAGTGCAGTGAATTGAAATTTTTCATGAGACTACTCCAAATCTATCTTTCCCACAATGAGACAAAAATATTGATGATTTAACCCCACACATATGGGTCGATGGTGATGATGATTTATAGATATAACAAATTAATTTGAAATAAAAAGGGATGATGAAGTTGAAACTTCTGTGGAAATTGATGACAATGAGGATGAATATGAAGATATTGACACCATCAAATATGAATATGTGGAAGAACATTAATATTTACATAGTTAAATTATTTTTATAATAATATATAATATATCTCTATATATAATACTTTTTCTCAAATATTTACTAACAATAATCACTTCATGTTTCATATGGTCGATGAGAATTTATCTGGTATGTTTAATTAGTTAAAGGATGATGGCCTACTAGGTGACGAGCATGATGAAACATTATCAGTACCTCAAACTACTGGTGCTTCAATAATTACTTAGAGAGGTAATGGTCTTGTGATATTGATGATTCATGATCATAACCCCCAATGATACACACATCTTGATTTCGATCCACGCATGCGGAGGTATGTTTAGTTGTGTATTTTAGTTAGTTTTAATTAATTTTAATTATTTAATTTACATTATAATTGAATGAATATTTTTTCTATTTATTACATATTTTCACATATAGATATTGGATAGGGGAGTTCTATACTATAGAAATATTTTTCTAGAGCATGGGTGACATGGGATCTTATTCCCATTGATGTTCAACACTACATGTTTGATCCTTTGAATGTACGTAAATAAATCATTATTATTTTCAAATTTATTTAATTAGTAAATTGATATAATTAATTATTTTTAGGATTTATGATATCCCATTGATGAAATATTTTGGCCCACTATTTAGGAGGCATGGGAGGTATATATGCATGATTGTTCATGCCTGTTTTTGCAAAATCTATGGAAGTCAACCATGCAAAAAGCATGAGTCCTATATTTTCATCAGTCTTGATGCACAAACTGACCATATTGTGTCTCATCATGGGTTTGGGATGGATTATATTCATACTGGATGGGAGATAATTTTTAGAGTAGAGAATCATTAGGTTGATAGAATCGTGGGAAGTAGGAGGTGACACATTGAGCTGGTAGTCGTATATTCAGAACACATCAATGACACACGGTAAGTATTTTTTATAATAATTTACATATCTTTAAATGTGAGCTTTTTATTTTATACTAATATAGGAGATTGAACATCCATATATTATAGAGTTCAATGTTAATAATAGGATTCACAACAATATTATCACTTTATGGATTATAGGTGGTCCCTAGTGGCATATTGTGGTCAATATAATTTTTTTGAGTTTTAAAATAAACTACAAATAATATTTTACTATTTTAATTTTAAATTGGAATTGATGGATCCAATACAGGTTGTAACTTCTTCGGTAAAATATGAGAGTTAGGCTGAGACCAAGGATTATACCAGTTGTGTAAAAGAATATTATTATGAAATATGGATGAAAACAAGTCAGTATTCCTTCAATAAATAAAGAGTTGTTGGTATCAGCTCTCAATTAACACTTGGGAGTTATTACAGTACAATTGTGATGTCGACACCCTGCTTGTGGGGAGCTTGTAGAGAGTTATCATATTATTTTGTACAATATGAGGAGTAGCTATAATGTCAGGGTGAGCTTATGGAGACCAGGCATAGGGATTAGGAGGAGCTACGTTGAAAGTAGAAACAATACCAGGAGGAGAAGAAGCATCGATGGAAGGAGTAGAAGCATGAATAGACAATGGAGTACATACGAAATCCTACTCATGGATTATGGACTGAGTATCCCACCCACCTCCTATTGATGAACTCCCTCCCAATTAGTGACTTATGTATTTTTTTAGAAACATTTGAATTTAAATTTACTTTTTGTAATATTTTTATTAATTAAAATATTTAAAGATCTATATAGTGCATATTTTATATTGTTGATAATATTTTTTTTATTTTTTATTTTATTTAATTAATAATTTTATAATATTTTTTTATGTCTCATTATTTAATTATTATTATTTATTTTTAGGTTATTTTTGATTGGTGAGCCCTCCCATCGCAAATATTTTTTTTTGTGAAACAGATTATATTATTTGTGACGAGATGGTGTCCAATTGAAAATAGTTTTAATATGAAGGACTATCAAAAATAATATTATTTTTGATTATGTTCTCTACAACTAGTAATTTGAGATGAGACCCCATCATAAATTCTAGAATGTTATGTGGTGGAAATGGCTTTACAGATCATCTCCCAAAGACTTGTGATGAAATTGGCGTAAGATTATTGTATATTTTCACTATGGTTTTCCTGTTTTGGTTCCTGGTCTATGAATATAGTAATATGGTCTATCCAATAATAGAGTATCTTGATGGTTTGAAGGGGACCCTCATATCCTGTATAATGGACGTGTATATACATCATTCACTGATGAGTTGCCCACATATTCCAGCAAAGATAATGCATTCAATCATTTTCTAGATCATGTGATATGTTATAGTCATAAGTGGGGAGGGGCTAGAACATGATGGGGAGGCTGTTTCTTGTTAAATCCCCCATATGTTAATTTCATCATCCTTTACATCATAATTACACAACTCCATCTAGTTAGACCACAGAAGATTCTTCTATGGTACACTTATTGACTAGATATGAGTTTCGTTGAATGTTTAGTGGGAACTATATGTGGTTGTCCCCATTTTTTTGAGAACCTCTCTATATGAAGGATTCCAATATTTAAATACATTTCTATATGAAGATGAATGAGATATGAAAACTTCTCTATAAGTTGGTGTTTGTAAAAGGTGAGTATTTCCATGTTCTTGGGAGATATCATCATGGAGAGGTTGACCACAGTTGATTTTTGGAGTAGAGTACTAAATTACATCTCCACACTACCATGATGAAGACTATCTCGGTAATTATAAACTTTTTCATTAGTGGAAGAGTTGATGGATCTTATGGTGTTTATAATGCTTCGCAAACAACCTCAAGGACTCTGGCATTGAGTAGATTAGGGATTTGTGTAATTTTCAATGTCATGGTTAGAATATGATGTCCTACCTTTTTTAATTATGAAGGGATATGATCTACTATATTATGATATTTTAAATGTTCTTATAACCATTTGGTGATATGGAAATATGATCATGTTGTTGAGAAGCTTATGTAAAATTTTGATGAATTATATCATTATTAAAAGGAATATGAGCATGTATTGAGGCATGTTACATTCTAACATGGAAAGGATTGCTCAAGGAAAGAGTATGAGCCCAGTCCCAATCCATTGGAATATACCACTAGTCTTTCTTGGTTGGAGTATTAGACTACACCAAGGCATGTTTCACTCTCACATTGTGAGTCCTGATTGTAGAAGGAATATGATCCTGGTCTTGATATGAATTACCCACTAGAATATTATGTTGGACCTCTTGACTTGGAGAAGGGATGTGAGCCTTCTCCTATATTTCAATGGAATGATGCAGGTGTAGTCATTCATTGGAGGAAGTAGGAATATGCGTCTGACTTCCACAATCTGCTGGAATATGCCAGGTAGATTCACTGACCGGATTATGAGCCTATCTTGAGGATTGATTAATAAAAAAATGGTTATCCATGACCATAATGGGGATATATTCCTAATCATAGGCCTTTGGAGTATGCCACTGGATATATTTTATTGGAATATGAGCCTTATCGAAGGCTTGTTCCCCTATACCTTAGTGATACATGACAAAAAAATGGAGTATAATCCTGATCACGGGCCATTGGAATATGCCAACAAAATTATTTTACAGGAATGTTCCCTCGTCCCGAGGCATGTGTCACTCTAACCTGGTGATCCCCAATTGGATTAGGAATTTGAACTCGATATGATGCCTCTTCCTTTTTCAAAATATTCCAATAATCTACTACGATGGTAGAATGAATGTGTTCTTATTCTGGTGTAAAAAAATTTTCACGATTTATAGAGTGTTGAGTTTTCATCACTATTGGGATATGAAAATGCATCCTTCCCTTTATCTTCAGTAGTTCAAGAATGTTCTGCTGGAACTATTCAACTGCTTCTAAAATGTTTTGTCATTTTAGAAATGTGTGTTCATAGATATAAGCCTACACATTTTTCTATCCATTATGTATTGGAATAAATCTTCAATTGAAGTGGGGATATTCACCCACTTCTATCCTCCTTAGCCCACCAAAATAATCTGATTGACTTCGTGAATGTGGGTAGGGATATGCCCATATCCATGCCTACTGTGGGAATATACCTGTAGACTTGTTCCGAGTGAGCACAATTACATGCCTGATTACTAGCTTTTACTAGAATAAATCAAAAGACATTGTCATTTTGTTTGGGGATATAATCCCACCCCAAGGTATCTTACTATTTCCTCACCTGATGATCCTTCCTTGTTTCTAATGAATGCGAGTGAGAGGGGAAATTACGTCTAGTGGTACCATTATCATGCGACCTGTGGGTATCGATGGGATAATGATGGGGGAGATGGATGACAGATTCCCTCCTCGGTGGTACCTAAACTGGATGAGAGCCAAATATGTATTCCTAGTCAACCATCATTAAGTATTTAAGGTTAAAGTTGTCATGCTTTGGGGATAAGCTCCCAAAGAAGTTGGCTATGGGAACGAGGGCCACAGGATTATTAGCAACTTTCCATGGGTGATGTAGACTTTTTGATTTTCATGACTAGAGAACCTCATGGGTTGATTCCATGATTGGGATTGTACCATGTGAATGGTACTAATGAACCATCATGTTATCCACCTAAATTTTTAAATTTATAGTAGGTGAGATATATTTTTGAACCGCGGTGGTAGCTGCATTAAGAGATTTACTGAGGGATCACTGGATTAAAAAGACATTGTATTAGGTCAGGATGCTATCAATGTAAGTAGTATATATAGTCATGTAGAAAACATTGTACATGGTTAATGATTAGTGCAATTTCTTAGGTATGATGTATTCAATCATATATGTATGGCTAACACAATTATCTTGTAATTCAAGATACTTCCATTACGCTCTCTTGGACATGTCTAAGTGAGGATGGACTTATTCTATGATAACCCTAGTCACAGAGGATTAGATATACGATCATGCTGATATTTATTCTTTTATTGTGTGGGGTTTAATTTTTTCCTACCACTAGATTCACCAATTGTTTTTTTATTCAAGATATTCTCGTCAGGTTTAATATTTTTTTTCATAAAATGGGAATGAAAAATGGTCTAATAGATTACAACCCAATTGATTTATTAGTGGAGATTTTCACATCGGGTTCAAATTTTTTTTTTGTGAAAAATGGGGACAAAAATAGTATAATGGATTATAACCCAATCATTTTGATGTCAGAGAGATTGATATAGGGTTCATCGGTTTTTTTTTGACACGGAAGAGGTGACCACTTTGCATGTTTGGTTTGGGTTGATGGTTTATTATTGGCGGTTCATTTCAGGAACATTCATTAACATCAGCTATCCAATGATGTTCTTCATAAAACCCCCAAATAATTTCCTCATCCATAACTATTCACATACTTTCTTTCCAAAGGAAGGCGGTTAATTGGGTTTTCATACCCAGTGAGTATTGGGGACTCTGATTGGTAGAGAGGATGGAAACTTGGGATCATCACACCCTTTTAGGGGGAATTATTACATACTGTAGGACTCTCAAATATATTTTAGATATGTTTTAGAGTCTCTTCCCTACCCTGATACAAGTCCGATTACCCTAATAAAACAATTATAGGTTAAATATAATATATTACAAAAAGAAAGGGGGGATATCATTATTGAATCCATCAATATTTTTACAAAGTACTTTATCTGTTTCCCAATAATTAATGGATTCTTTATATGCCGATATTTTACAACCAAATATTTGCAATTTTCTTCCACGTAGGGAGGCCGTTAATATTCCATGTATGGGATTGAGAAACTATGAGGGGTTATATGTATCCTAGTTATTGCAAGAATCAAAACCTAGTTAATTTATTAAAACTCATTTATTTTAACATCATTCAGAGAGGAATTATTTGTGGGAAGCATGGTTTAAGATATTTGTGCTTAAGTCTCAAGGAGACATCGTGAGTGTCATAGTTACAGAAGGAATCAGATTTATCATAGTTAGATCAAGCCCTTGGGACTAGCCCTAAGGTAGATATCCTCATATAAGGGAGGTTTATATCATGCCACTTATCAAGTATTACATGCTAGGATTTCTTTGGTTGGTGGATATTCATGATGTCAATGAGGTGTTTATTGTGATTACCTAAGCCCACATGAGCAATGCTCGATGTGAGAAATAAGGGGAATAATGTGACCATCCTCATTGTATATATATGTGGGGATTTTTTTCTGGGGATATACATGGAATGTTTTAATATAGAGCTCAAGCCTTTGGAAGGAATCATCTGCAACCCGATTATGGAAATAATTCAATTCATCATAGTTTAGTTGCTACTCAGTATTCTGAGGGATGATGTAATATAATCAACCAATGAGAATGATTGGGTATAAATGGTAGAAATTTATGAGACATGAGGAGGATTTAATTATGGTGGGAACTCATTTGAGCTTGGTATATGTCCTTATGAAGGCATCCTACATAACCTAGTTATCGCAAGAATCACTGTCCTCATAGTTCAATGGGATTGAGGTTGACACACATACATTAACCATTTCCTCGTAGGGTTTTATGATGAAAATTTTATGATAATTTAAACTCCTTAAGACCACATGAGATATTCTCTATGTGGGAAACAATGTATGGAAAATAATCATTCTCATTGCCTATTCGTGTGGGAATTTTGTATCAAGACAACCCTTTAGTGGTTTGGAATCAGGTTCAGACCTTAGAGTGGTGTTCTAGATATCATGTCTATTACAAGAATATGAGTCACCATAGTAAATTTTATTGGGGATTACACACTGATGTTTCCCTTTTCCTCATAGTGGTTTATGATTTAAATTGTATGATCCTTAAAACTCTCTAATCCCATGTGATCTATGCTTGGTGTTGGAAACAAGGGATAGAAAATAATCATTCTCATTGCTTTTGTGTTCAAGAATTATTTACCATTATATCCCTTTAGAGGTTTGGAATCGGTATTTGTCGTTAGATGGGAATCCTATAAATATTGATTATAGCATGAATCAAAGTCACCATAGTTCACTTGATCGGGTATTACAAACTAACGTTTCCCTAGACCTCATAGATGGTTATGATGAAAATGGTATGATCATTGAAACTCCTTAATCCCACATGAACTATGCTCGGTGTGGGAATCAATGGATAGAAAATAATAATTATCATCACTTATGTGTGCTTGAATTGTGTTATGGGATATCCATTTGGAGGTTTCATATCATGCTCGAGGCTTGGAGAGGCGTCATACAAATACTAGTTGCTGTAGAAATCAGTTTCAATGTAGTTAACTTAATAAGGGTTTACAAAGTAATGTTTCTGTTTTAATCAAGGCTTAAATACTAAGGTTGAATATTGTTTTCAATTTCTAGGACACCCATAGTGACCTGGCCTACTTTCCTACCTGACATGCATTTTTTGTTCACATAACATGCCTTGGTTGCCTTCATGTCATGTTATAGGATATCAATTGGACATGTTCAATGAAATCTCATGATCTAGTTTCTTACTTGAGGAACATCATGTATCCTAGATGGCATGTCTAAGGATTATTTCATGAACTAGGATGACATGTTCAGAGGAAATTGAAAGTCCTGAATGGCTTACATTGGAATCCATCTCATGACCATAGCTGAAATGTCTAGATGTTGTCATATGTTCCAGCTGACTTTCCCTGATGTCATCACAAAAGATGGTTGACATGATTAGAGGACCTCACATGAGTCAGTGTGATTGTCTCGCGTGGTGTATCGTGTATTTGATGACATTTTTAAAGGGAATCATGAGACTTGTCTGGAATACCTAGAGGGCATGCAGGAGCCAAGTGACATACCTAGGTTCCACCATGAGACTCAGTTGACATACACCAGTCTCTCCATATGAGTGGAGAGACATGTAAGAAGAACACAGTGTGGTATAGATAATGTTCCTAGATGGCTCCGTGAGACTCAATTGGAGTATCAATGGGGTGCAATGTGACTTGATATAACATGTCTAATGGAATTTTCTTGATACAAATAGTATACCAATGTAGTGTTTCATGACGTGGGTGACAATTCCACGTGTTTTCTTGTGTCTCAAATAGTTAATAGAAGCATATGAGGATCAGTGTATAGTAATTTCAGAAAATTATCCATTTTCCTTAGTCTTTATTCAAAACATTATACTATTAATTCCTTATATTTTTTCAGTGTTTTCTTGTTATACATCTCCCATATTCTAGCATATGTGAAATATGTTTTTCAAATATCCTACCAGAGGTCCTTTATGTGATCAGTGATGATCAGGTTAAGTGTTTATGCATGTCTCAAGATCATGCTAGTTGTTCCCTAGATCATACATGATGGTAATATTTTCTTATCGTAGGAACAATTTCACTATGAAATCCAATCTAGGGCTAGTGCGTCTGAATGAAAAAAAAACCATTTTCATCCTAGAGTTTAGCCTCTCACATCAATTTCTATTCCTGCTAGGGTGAAGGATTTGTAGACCTATCCACCCAAATCTTTTACTAATTTTTGTGGTGTGTCTCAAGAATATCCAGTCTGGAATCGATGAAGGAGTTCGATATCATGCATCTTTGTGAGTCTCTACTATGGATCACTCAGAGGAGGTCACCTAATTATCAGTGACCCCAAATCCCTCCCATTAATGTTCCCTTTATTGTATTATTTCTAACTAATGGGGAATTGTTGATTTATGAGGATACAAAAAGGTAATTTCATATTATCTTGTTGACATTTCCAAGGGATTTTTCAAGATCAGAGAACATGTCGAAAGGCCTTTCTGTGATATCAGGTGACTTTTTTGGGGAATTCCACAAGATTAGGATATCATGCCAAGGGGCCTATGCAAGATCATTCCATCAAGAAGAGGACTCTTATGAGACCATACTATAGGCATCCATAGAATTTCGTGAGAGCTTTACGACTACTAGAGGCTCCTGTATCCTGCCTTTTTTGTTTCATTTGATTTATTATGCAAAGGATGGGGTCATGTGATTTTTCAAGAGTATTTTCAATGAAAATTACACTATTTAAAGTGAAGAATAACATGACTAATAAATGTTCTATTGGATATCTTTGGAAATTTTATAGATAATTCCATCAGTTTTTCCTTTAGGAGACAAAGGGGGATGCGAGGTCACTTGGACATACCTAATGATTTCCGCGTGATGGAGATGAAATGCCCACATTCTTTCATGAGAAAAGGCAGACATGTCATTGGGGTCTCATAGTGACTTAATGATCATCATGTGTGAAAAATAGGAGTTTTATGACATTTATAGGCTCCCCTTCCTCTTTTTTTATTTCCCATAATTTATTGTGCAATAGTGCAGGGTTTCATGAGTTTTCTAGGATGTTTTCCTAGAAAATCATCATCCCCATTGGTGATGTGTCATTTAAACTTTTTGACTTCAAGAGGTTCCTGACTTTTGTACATTTTTATCCTATTTTTGAATGATTTTTAATGAGTTTTCAGTTAGCCACCGGTTGAAAACCCACATGGCCAGAGGGATCTTCTCTGGCTACCACCACATAACCAGTGGTTTCTCAGAGTTCTTTCACAAGATAATAAGGATCCCCATATAGATTTTCATAGGAAATATCATAGGTTATCTAATATATATGAATTATTCACATGAACATATGATTGTAACATGATATCACATCTCTAGGAAGCTCATGTGATTTGTGGGCCTCATCCACCATCTCTTTATTTTTCTTTTATGGGGAGGATAATACCCATATTAATGCATTACCTCCATTTTGAGTTTGTTGATGATTATTTTCCATGTGTCAATTGTTATTTATCATAATATGGTAACATCAAGGTCACAAAAGTAATAAAATTTTAACATTAATATGAATCCACCATTACCCACCCTCTTTCCCATCAAATGCGAAGTGAAGGAATCACTTGTGGATATGTACGTCTTACCATCTACACAAAGTGATAATTTTCATTTTTTCTCACCATAATTTATATGTGTTTATTATGATTGGGTTAATAATTATATATGATATTTATAGAATAGTTTTTATTCGGTAATAATTATATCACAACTACCTTCTAACCATCTAAATTGTTGGGAAATGATAACGTCGCCCATGTGTACATGTGGACTACCACCTCCATGAAGTGATTCAATTAATTTTTCATTTCTATTTTTATTCGATGTAAATGAGTATGTGTTTTCGGAATATATATGATTTATTCAAGATAAATTTATTTTATACATAATAATAATTATTTATCTTTCATTAATTCCTTCTATTGAAAATTTAAAATAAAATTCCTTTGTGCATATAACATACCATCTCCGTGAATGGTGTAATTAAATTTGAATCTCCAACATTTATAGACTAATATAAATTTATATATATTTAGAATATATGATATTTATATAATTACTAACATTTTATGATTAGGGTATCATAATAAAAGTACAATGATCGAGACCAATGAACCATAACATACATGAAAAATGAATCAATTATCACCCATTGTAGTGGTTTTAACGATAATTTTTTAATAATGATGTGATAAAATATTATTATTCAATCACAAACGAAATTATACATATATGTAAGGTAATTTAATAGAATTATAACAAATATATATTTATTATAAAATATTTTCGAACACATTTACATGAATTTGAAACTAAGGTAAGGGTTTCTCAACTCACTTTCACTTCTATGATACATTTTCCATATTCACCACTTATTTATTTTGAGTGGTTTATAAAAAACATCCTTTGATATATCATATCAAAAATATCTTATTCTTAATTATATTTAATGATTCATTTTATGTAATTTATGTCATGGGATTACGATTCAAATGATACCAATGTGGTAAGCATTTTTTTCACAATCTCACCATTATTTGAGATTATTTATGATTTAGTCTTTATTAGGGATTATTTCTATTCCATTTCCTTGTTTCAAGATTTTTTTAATTATTTTTACTAGTATCCTTTAATTTGGTAAATTAATTTTTACCCATTATTTTCTTTTAAAAAAAATTTCAATTGAATCTTCCTATTTTTTTCAGATAAGGTACATTTTTACTTTTTTTAAAGAAAGTGTCAAAGGAATATTTTTTAACATGTCAAACAAAAACGTATTTTACCATAATCATGACTAATATTTGATTTTAATATTCCTTTACATATTTAAAAGATTGTTTTCAATGATTATTTACTCCTTTTTAATTGTTTTGATTTTTAAAGGTAAATTATTTCAAAGATAAAAACATATTTTCCTCAAAACTTTTCCACTTATTTTTAAAGTATTTTCATATTTATCAATATAATTTATTGAATAAAATGGTTTTATAAATTTATTCTCTTATGATACCATTTACCATATTTTATTCGATGGGTAATGATCAGTTTAACTAGGGATGTTCTATTTTGATACCATTCACCATATATTCCTAGATGGATTATAAATATTTTTATTAATTGGGGTCATTTTTAACATTTTAGAATATATTTTTAATATGAATGTTTATGTTGATTATTTTTAAGCCCTTTAATATGTGGAACATGTTATGATTATTATTTAATGGTTGGGTCCAACTATATCCCCTCCATGCATCGATATGAATCAGGAGACAAACTAGATTAATTTTTTTGTGGATCCTTTACCCATTTAGGTATTTGTCATGGAAAAAGTCCTTGATGATATTTTCATATGTCTTGGTTGAGGTCTTGATGGTTTTATTTATATGTTCTTAATTATGGATTCCATCATTATGAATTCAATTATTATTGTCGATGTGATTATTTTATTTGTTATCCATCGATGTGTTTCCAGATAATGTGATTATTTATATGGAGTTTCATAAACATAATTTATTATTTACATATTATTTATTAATTATTTATCTTACACTATATTACTAACCTTATTGAGTATTAGAGCTCACATCTTTCATATGTTCCCTTTTCCCAAGATTCAAGGATGCATTTTATGATTAATATTCTTGGATATGCGAATGGGAATTATGATGTTCTATAATAAAATTCCATTTTTTATTTCATTATTTCAATTGTAATATGATATTAATGTATTTTTAAAGATTATAAATAATAAAAAATATTTTCCTTTGGGATGTGATTGCTTGTGTTTATTATAAATGTAATAACATAACCACCAGATTTGGGCTACTAGGGTCGGTGGCTTTACATAGTTGTTGGATGAGAGGGTATGAATAATACTAACTAAAAAATGTAGAGAATATGATTACATATGATTAAAATTAAAACATATGTTATCAATTAATTATATATAAAAATTAAAATAATCTAGAAATTAAAAAGGAGTTTTTTTTGAAAAAATGCATTTATGTGTGTAATGTATTTTTTTATAAATAAAGTAAATTAATCACTATTGGTGATTTATTTTTACAAAATTCATATATTATATATCATATAAAATGTTTTAGCATTAATTCAATATTTTTTAAAGTATAAGAGATGAATAGACCAATTTTTATTCGAAGAAATATTTTTCTATAAATAGCTATTTTTGTCACGTTTTGCGCATTCATTTTAAAATGAATTTCATCCAATTATAAAAATTAAAATTGATAAAATTTATTCCATGTTATGAAACACGATGTTAGAATTTTTTAAATAGATCCATTTTTTGTTTTAAGCATTATAAATAGTAACAATGAAAAAATTTATCTCCCATGCAATGGGTAAATCAGGTAAATCAAGGTTAAAACTAAGTGATATGGACATAATATTACACCCTAATTTATATATAATGAATTTAATTATAACTTTATCAAATTAGGATCAAAAATTAATTTTTTAATTGAAAATTTTCGTGGAAAATTTCTAATATAATATTTAGATTATTGGAAGTTACAAAATTTCACTCGTTTAGTTTTAATTATCTATTATGAGTACACATAGGGGGAAATCATGTTATTAATGAATAAAGATTTATATTTTGATATTAATTAAATTAATTTCATTATGAAAATTTATTTATAAATTTATTTATTTTAAAATTACCTAAAAGTCTTATCAAACACAAATGTAATAATTCTTCAATTAATAAAAATTAAATAAAACAATTTTTGAAATATTAAACATAACATAATTTGAATTATTTTTGGTTTTATACGAATTTTATTGATGAATATTAAATATTAGTGTTTTTTAAAGAATAATATTTTACTTCCAACGTTTTCTTTATCAATTTTATGTCAAATTAAATTAATAGTGTCAAAAATGACATTAAGGATATTTTCTCAAAATAATATTTTATCAACATATTCAAAATCATATAAATCATATATTATGAGAATTTGGATAAGATATTGTATAATATGTCACCCATTATACATTGATGTTACAATATTCACCTTATAAGAAAACATATTACCCTTCATGTTGGACAAAGATGTTTAGAGGGTTAATGTTAAAAAACATTAGCTAAAGGTTTAAGCCAAAAGAAATGGTTTAAAACACCACATAATCAAATAAAAATTTTATGTATTAGTGGGATTTAAAATACATATTATCATTGAGTTTAATTCATTGAATATTCAAGGAATTTTATCAATATAGTAAATTTATTGTGTTTTAATATTTTAATAGATTTCAAGACTACCCCTATCAGGACTTATAAAAGGGAACCTCTCCTTTCACTTATTCACACCAATTTGAGACTTATGGCTTGAAAAAACCTACTAAATTCTATTCCCTACTCCCTTATCAACTTTTAGTGTTTTTGGTATTCCAAAAAGACCAACCCCAGGTTCTATAATAGGATACATACAATTTTTTATTTAATGAAGACAATGTTTGAACATGTATAAAGAAAGGAGAGACATGAGGTAACAAATTTACGTTTCAATTCTATTTTAAACAATTTTTTTAATTATTTAATTTAATTTAAAGAAATTATTTGATCCTTATATTAGGAATCCCTATCATTTCTTCCAAAGGTAATTTCATGAGAATATATATTTTCCATTCCTTTCCCTCGCATTAAGTATTTAAGAGATGAAAAGAGTGTTTTTAAGGAAAAGGTACTTTATTTCTCTTTTTGGTATATAATCATTTTTTACCTATTTGTATTTTCTAAAATGTTTTTCACTATTTTTTTAATATTATCCAATAATTTTTTAAAGTCATTTATATCCATTATGGTATTTCCTAAAAATGTTTTAAAATGAATATCCATTTTCTTAATGACATACTTTTGGAATTTTTCTAAAAAAGGGTGGAAGGAATGTTTTATTTTTTCTTATAAAACACGAACATAATTTTCACAACCATGATCGCTCAATAATTCGGATATTCATTTAAAAATATCTATTTTATTTTTAAATTTTTTTTTTCCATAATACCTGTGAAAATTTTAGTTATTAAATAATTGATTTAAAAATAAAATGTATATTTTACTCTTGAATTTTATAATGGTATTAATATTCATCAATGACAAAAAAACATTTTTGTTTCTTATATTATATATGGTATATGATCTAATGGTATAATCCTTATTATCTATATGTATGGTTTATGATTATGATGATGAGATGTTTATGTAACTAATTTATTTTCCACGGGTTATGAAATGATGATATTATGAAATGTTTATGAAACATGGTTCCATTGATTAGTTTTTGATATGATGATGTGATGTATTTTTTATAATCACGTGGACCATAAATGTATGGGTTTCATTATGTTACATGTGGGCCCAAAATCATATATCCCTCCAATTAATTGATTAAATTATTATATCACAAAAGATAATTTTGGGAAACAAGGTGATCATTGATATACTGGGTATGATATTTTTATGTTATGGTTATTATCTTATAACTTTATTCATATCTTATGATTTTATATGGTCATCAAATTATATTTCTTATGTTTACATTTAAATTTCATCTAATTTCAACCATTCTTATGTTCATTTTCCCAAGTTATGAACAATACGTTTAAGTAGGGCATGTCTACGAAGTTTCATAAATGGGAAGATCTTTGTGGGAGATATTTAACATATTTCATGAAATAATAATATTTTTTATCTAGTATCTAAAGATACTAAAACTGTATTCTCCTTGGGTGGATTTTGTGAAATTTATGGAATATTGATAAAAAAAGATGTAATACTTAGGTATGAAAATCCTAAACCTTTGTATATCTAATTAAATTTGGGTATAGTTGAACCCCTAGATTCATTATTGTTACATTAATTATGTTGGTATTGGAATTTTTATGATTGATACAGATGGATTTGAGTATGTAGGTGATGAATTTTTTGATTAGGACCCCAAATGATGACAGTAGGCATGACGATTACAATACAAGTAACCATAATCTCATTTTCCAGGCACTAAATGTTGGGAAACAATGATACATGATTACAGACATATATTAATATGGTTTCATGTTAGTTAAATGGTGATGGAGGTGATGGAGATGGTGGATCTATTATCCATGTAGATACAAGAGTGATCTTTTATGAAAATCATGACTACAATCCTCGTATCCTTGAAGAACAAAAACAATGTATCATGGGTTCTTTTCGAGTATATGGATTTATCTATGTTAAAGATCACATGATATGAAGCTAAATACACATGTCGTTTGACCTAATCATGGTATCTATTTTAGGTTTTGTAGGAACATGACCAAGGCCCCAGGTAGACGAACAAGTTGTGTACCCCTAGGGACATTCAATGTATAGGTACCTATCTAGCTGAGTAGTGTGTTGAGAACATATGCTAACAACCTCTTGTAAAAGTAATTCCTATGACACTATAGGGAAAAATTGTGTAAGGGTAACATGGATATCCATACTGTTTATAGGGGAGTACATTCCCATGTATTCATAAAGATTCACATGTCATGTGACCATATGTACACACTATGTACTTTTCTCAAGAAATTTTACCTTTTGTATATCCTTTTTTAGGAATTATATTTAAGACCACGATTAAACTATCATTAGTAATTTTCGACAGAGGTTGACATGGAAGGATTTATTTTCAAATGAAAACGAGACACAAGGTGTTACAATAGAGACACGTCTAACAATGATTATTGTCTGATGAAAGTTACTGGGCTTGATCAATAAAGATATTTTAGGGTTGGTACCCCCCTAAAATAGCAGGGCATAGGTACCCCATAATCTTTATATATGTACGATCATAAATCCCCCAAACTATATAGGGTGAGATTACTCTATCTATATAATGTTACTCCCCCATCATCCAGCTTTATTGGGGATTGGTTCCTCTATTAGAGTTAGTGCCTCATCGACTGTGGAGAGAAGTGGCAAGGAGTGGGCAATTCACTCCAATTCTTATGTGGTTTATTATAGTGTTATGCATAACATATCAAAACTATAGAGCTTCATGAAGAATCATCATCATTCATATCCATATAAGAGATGGAGACCCAATTTCTCTCTCCTCCTATGATTCTTTATGAGAAAATATATTATTGGGTTTTATTTACCCTCTTTCTCTATGGTTTTATCTAAATACTTTTATTATATTTCTCTAATCTCATTTATCAAGTAATTCAATTGGGTATGTGTATATTCACTCCTACATGGGATAGAAGAACACATGTTGTGTCATATGATGATGAAATTAATATAAGTGGTGACCTTGGTGGACCTTGTTTTGGTTGATAATAGTGATACTTAGTGGCGATGTCCATGTTTGGTGGCTAACCTCAATGATTTTGAGTTGGGATATCTCTTCAGGTTTCCATTTTCTAGTTTTTGTCAGTTTCAATCTTGTTTTCTTGTTCAGAGTCTATTTTTTCTTTTTTATATCTTTTATAATCTATTGAAAATAATGTATTTTCTTAGAGGCCCTTGCTTGTATTTATTATACTTTAGATGTTTCAAACTTTTATTATATCATTTCACTGTTTCATAAAGTTGGATGTTTGTGCACATGGAGGTATATCAATCTAGGGCCTCCCATTTCTGTTATATACGAACTCAGAACATTTCATTAGCCCCAAGCATATTGGAGTTTGGATTTGGGTTCCAAACATGGATTGTTACTCGCAAATGAAGTATTTTGAGGTGTTATTTCAGGAAAAGGTATATCAAGGGTCCCTTATTCTTTCATTGAATGGAAAATAAATCCATTTACAAAGATGCCTCAATCATTAGGATTACAGGTGGGGGACCATAGCTTAGGGAGTATATTCATAGAATAAAAAATTAAATGAGGTTTCCCATTATGTTCTTGTAGAAAAGGTCATAGACACTATGGTTGAAGATACTGATAATGAAGGAATGCATCACACAAATGATCAAGATATGAATTAATACATGTCACCTGGTAACTCAACTTATTTTCAACTATTTTTGGTGGAAGGAGGCATTAGTTAAAAGAACATGAGGTTGTCTCATGTTACTTTAGAGTTTTGTGAACCTTGGAAGTGTTAAAAGACATGTGCCAAAGAACATTGATAGAGAAAGGATCCATGGGGTATTGTTTCATGAGATATTTGGTGTTGAAAAAGTTTTAGGTTTTCATGAATAAATTTCAAATTGTGTGAACCCTACTAGCTATAAAGGAAAGTTCCATGAGGAAATTCCCATAATAGGTCAAAGTGTATTAGGTCACATGTGATTTCTATCACAATCAACCAATAAGAACCATTGGGGATGATATTTTTGTGATTTTTTTTTGAAATAATGGATGTGTTAATGAGATATTGAAACTTCAAATTCCATAGGTCCTTCTCTAAAAATAGGGGTGGGGTTATCTTTTTATTATAGTAAAATTGGGCTTCCAGGTGTTTGAAAAACAAATTAGTTGTTTCATGCAACTCATAGTTGGGTAAAAAAATGGATTTCATGAATATTATTCCATCAACATTGGAGGGACATTGTAGAAGGCTACAATTTTACATCACCTTTCTCACTCAACTGACTTTTGAGAAAAAAATTGATAGTTGTGTGCATACGACCAAATTTACGCACACATTCTTTCTCTCATTTGAATTTCTAACACCAAGATGGGTTTTTTACTTATTTTATAAAATATTTGTTATATATATTTGACACATTTTAAAAATCAATCCCCCAACCTTGATAATTGGAGTCGATTAGGATTCATAGAGTTTAATTTAGAGGAAATCACCTAACGAAAGATGATTTTTTCAGAGTTTTGTGAAACTCTGAAGTTTGGTAACATAACATGATTTCATGAATGTATATCCTAGGAGTGTATTATTCATATAAATAGTGTGATGGGGATAAGTATGGTCATATTACTTTTATGAATGAAAATAATTTACTCTTATGTAGAACTCAATAGATTTACATGAACTCCTGGGTTGTTACATCGAAATGTTCACAAAGAACATCATCTACATGAATGAATTTGAGTAAAACAGTGGCACTATTACATGAATTTGTAATAATAATTATTATCTTGTTAAAAGTAGAGTAACATTCATGAAACACTCACGTTTGTACTATCCAAACACAGATACATCTCAAAACAAGTCATAAATGGAATAAATAACATCTAAGATTGCAGTGCACAATTGATGCTCTACTAGAAGGCATGAAATGGTTGGAAATTCTGAAATATTTAATTTTATGAGGGAGGTCCCATATAATAAAAAAATATTTGATATTCTGATGAAATCACAATTGGGATATCTACAGAGAAAAAAACTACCCCTCATAATTTTTTCTTGTATGATGATGTGGCCATTACGTCTATGAAAACAATTATACTGATGTTTTTGTTGTACCACCATTATGACCATAAATGATGCCAAATCACTACATCTAGAAAATATCTTAGGGTTCTTGAGTTTGGGATCACCTATACCCAGATTTTCATGACATAGAGAGTCACTGGGGAGGAACTAGTATATGATTATTTCCTTGTCCACTTTGGAAGAATAACCCAATCAAGTATATCAAAAAATAGGATATGGTGGTATGAGGGCTGAGATGTATTGTTTGAGGGAAATTTATAGTTTAATGGGTGTTATATCACTAGGCATTCCACACATGAGATGATTGCACGACCAATATGTGTCATATTTGAATATATGAGATAGTGTGGATGTCCTAATTTCATGTCTATAACCAACTAGATCTACTTTAAGAGCTCCTTAGCTGATGGTCTCTAGACCTAAAAATCTTCCACCTTCACCATGGATATGTGGGGATTAGTCTATGGAACAAAAACCACATCAATGAGATTCCCTTGACTCAGTCTAAAAACGATGAGTTTCTTCTAGGGAACAAAGCTTGGGAGGATGAATATCAGATTCCTATGGCCATGAATATTCTCTTAGACCAATTGACCCTTGTATTGAATCACATCCCAACCATCCATAGGGTTATCTATTCCATTACATGGATGAGGTTGTTCCTAAAGTTTCTAGTAGATATGATATTGGGAAGGACAAATAAATTCCCCAAGGATAGACATCAGTGGAGGTTGGGGTCACACTGGTTGATATAAAAGAGGGAAAGTATCAATATTTTGGCTAAATCATTGTGTAATTTCACCCACATATTCAATATACATTATTCCTATCCACCTTATTAAGATGGTGTCAATTTTAATTTGGGACACATTCATGGTTTTGTGACTGAGGACCCTAGAAATGGTGGTGACCATATAATCCTTTAATCAGGTGAATTTTTCCATCTACAAGCGTTCATGCTTGTACAACAAGTTGGGAAATTTCATACAGGGGGAATGACTAGGTAAATCCAAAGTCCATTCTAGTTCCTTCATATATGGATCAGGTACACTTTTAAGGAATGAATTTCAATTAACTATTACCGCCCCTAATATTGGTCTTCATCCATCGACAATTAATATATTTGTGGTTCAATCAGTGATTCTTAGTTAGGCTGGAGTGGTGGATATCATCAGAAACAACAAGAATTTCAACATTGGATCCCTTTCCACCCCATATGGAAAAATTTTAAATGATATATTGGGGGCCCCTTAGTAGTTGGAGTGTCCTTAGGATTTTTGGAGTAGGGTCTTTGTTTCACATATTGATGGAGAAACCTATTATATTTCATACACCCCTTCCTAACTATCTAAATTGTCTATATGAATCCAACATATAGTGAAGTGGGTGCATACATGTTCTCCACCATGACACCCATGCATACTCCTCTAGCTCTGGTGGTTCTTCATTAATGAAGGACCTAAGGTGGTGATGATATTACCGCAAAATATCTCCACTATTGGGCTCCACCATAATTATTCCAACAACTGGGTAGTGGTGAATCTAGGTGAAGTATTACAAAAAATGTTGAGGAATTTGGATACATCAGATGAGCCATCCGAGTAATAGGGTAATAATATGGAAGACCTCTATGGATGATTCCATGTGGTGAGGTGAACATAAGACAAATTAGAAAAAATGATGGGATCCCATGGGACCACTATACATCCACATTTTTTTGGTGTTCCCCCATAAAAATAACCATCAGAGTAGGTAGAGAGATCATGGGCCAATGAAACTAGATCCCTAGATAGATCGGATATAAGGCAACACCAGATTGAATATGAAGCATAAGATTCAATATATCATGATCTCTGGGAGGCAGATAGAATGACATGGTTGTGCCATAATTTAGAGCAGCTATGGATGAGACTTATCAAGAATGTAATTTTACATCTAGATATTTGAATTTCTAGGATCACCACATGGGTGGATATTCAAGAAAGTTATTCATATCTAGAAGACAAGGATGCATTTGAAAACTAGTGATGGTAGGGTGATCCTATGACCACATGGGTGCATGTTAATCTTGGTGAGGATCCTATGAGTAACAACCTGGACGAAACACGAGTCTGGGAGGAATTGGGTCATGATAGGCTCATCTGGTGAGGAGTCCTTGAGTTCTAATACCGAGAATGAGAGTTCTCAATAGGGTGGAGAGGTCACTTGCATTGAATATGACATAAAAAACACCAATTTAGTGAGGTAGTATTCCACATCATGAGTTTTACGTCATAATTGTACATTATATTATTTTAAAAACCATTATCCCATGCATGAAATTTGTAATGGTATCATCATGAGAGGGTTAAGAATATTCCACTAATGGTGGGGAAATTTCATCTATTGGTACTAGGGGGCCCGCCTTAGAGTCCATCCTAGAAGAAATAGGGAAGAAGTTCCCATTGAGAAGACTGGAGGGGAGGTTCTAGGTTCTCCTTCCCTATAATTCATCTAGGGGGACCAACCAATCCTTCTGGTGACAATCCCTTCTAACAGTGGGGTAAGCAGCCCAGAATGGTTGACCACCATCATCATGTGACATCCCTGAGGTAAAATATAATTTTTATCTATCTCATCATTCTTAATTTCATTAGTGAATTCCATAAATTTCTTTACCAATTCACTCCTTTTCTTGTACATATTCTAGTCATGATGTACTATAAGATTTAATGAGATCTATTGAGGTTTTTATCAGTACATAGGGGTCTACAATGTTGGACCTCAATTTTGTGATCAAAATTGTAAAATCATTGGCTAGGTATGAGACTTCTCATGATGTGGTTATTCTGGGGAAACATCAATATATGTCACGCAAGACCACATATTGAGTAAGTTTCCTCTCACATGGTTTGTAATTATCCTATCTATTTTAAATCAAACTAACCACTTTCATTATGATTGTGACAGTTTCTTGTGGATGGATCCTAATATCCCTATGTTCCCGAGGGTCCTATGGATCTGGATCTCATCCCAATAGGTAAGACAAGATCTATGGTGTTGACCATTCTAAGAAAACTATCCCCAGTTTTGGAGGCATAACCCAGTTTTCAACTATATGTTTCTTAGTAACCCATGGATCTGGAAGCTGGTAGGAGATTATCTATATATTAAAGGGTCCAGGTGAATCTGTTATCCCTATTGACATGGATCCCATCCCATTTGAGAGAATTTCCAAATCAAATCCCACTAATGGTATTTTTATTGTGTTCCCTGAGTAAGATCACACCCCACCAAAATACTTAGACTGTTTCTAGTTTGATGTCGTTGAGGAGAACTGGTACTTTTAAAATAGAGCATAGAGGATTGTGTTGAACATCATCACTTATATCCCATGTCTGCGCATAGTGTTTTAGAGGTGATCCCTTCACCACTAACTACTGAACCTATGGAATATAATAGTGGACTCTCGTACCATAAATGTGATCTCCCGAGACATCCTCGCTGAGAGGGTGCACATGAAATTGAGATATATTAATGGATATTGGTATAAGAACACTCTTTCGGAATAAATGTTCTCTAGGATGTGGAATAATATATGTCTCAGCTAAGGGAGTAGGCTCAGGAGCACATGGTAGTCATCATTTCTAAAGAAAAGATCATTATCCAACTAAGGGCACAACTGGCAGTGATCAAGGCTAAAATTGTGGGAGAGGAATCCTTGGTGGATGAGTGTTGGGATGAATATGGATAGGTGAAAATATAGTTGATAATATTAAATTGATGGATCAAGTTGAGATGATGGTACTAGCTAGGAAGTATCAGTCTCTCAAGTCTGTCGGGAAAATTATAGTCAAGCTAGAGTAGTCCCTTGATTTGGCTGAGCTATAGGGTGAATTTTATTTAATTTTTTTACATAAGGTGGATCAAGACTGTGGATGGACCTCCAAATAACATCATGTTTTTCAGACAATAATTTTGTAATTTTTATTGAGTTTTTTTTTTGCATTCATGCTTTCACATTTCCATTTCACTAATAAGGAATCAAAGCATAAATATCTTAGCCCACAAGAGTAAGGCTTGGTGGGAAAATAGAGGAATACCTGGATTCTTATTTTCAGAAATGTTCCAAATAAGTAATTAATGGTTTGTTTTTAAATGATCCATCGACCACTTATAGTAACACAATTAGGAATATGTTGGACAGAGAGAATGAATCAGCACAATCCTCTTACATTTCTAGCATGCTTTAGTGATCAAGTGGGGTAATGTAGGGGGAATTGGATCTTACCCAAGAAAAAGGGAGAAAGTGAGGGACATGAAATAATATGTCCAAAACATGTCATGCAAATATAATGTACATTCTAATTGATTAAGACTACTGACCATGTTAGAAACATAGGTTCCACTATCCCGCTACAAAAAATGGGGACATACAAATGCTATTTGACCATTGACCATGATCAAAACATGAGGCTTATAAATTTATCATATGAAATCCTTTGAGACATTCACCCAAGATGAGAGGTGAGACATTTTGGTCAGACACTATCATCATTATGGGATATCATTCAGACAAGGAAGATGGTAGTGATTCATTTCAAGGAAGATGCGAATTGTAGGAAATAACTAAAGGAATGTTCAGGTAGTGTTTAATACTTGGGCGATTAACCCATAATGGATCTAATAAAATTTAAGGGGTGTATCATCCTATGAAAGAGTTAAACCCATCAACAATGGGGAGAATCATATTGGTTGTCAAACTAGTATTGAAAAATATAATGGTGCGGTAGGTGATCGGAATTGAAGGAGGGGAATGTTTCTCTCAAGAGAAGGCTAGAGATAATTTTTAGTTTTACATAATATAATGAGAAAATTGAGGGAGGTACCTGATGGATGACCTCATTAAGGGGGAATGTGGAGGAAGGATTATCTCTCACATTCTCAAGAACAAGTGGGTTCAGTGAGAACAATGAGGTCTTTACCTAGGCTAAGTGGTGAGTCTTACATTCTATATACTTTTTCTACTCACTCCCTAATTTTTTCCAAAGTAATAGGGATTAATTGGAATGAAAAATCTAGACAACTAATTAGTTTTTCCTCTATGGGTTTTAGAACTAATAAAAATATGTCCCTTTTTTCCGTGGAAAATGTTGGGTCATTCTAGTCAGACCAGATGGGAATACATCTATGGTCATATGTGTGGATGATTATGCATAGTTTAAGTTCTTGATTCCTAGGAAAACGATGCTACTATAAGTTTATATATATTAGACCTAGGAAATGGGTAATTTTAGAGAGGTTTTTATTGCAAGTTATAGATGATAACCATGACATGAATAGAGGGAATATAAGGCCTCACCCTAAAAAACATCACCAATGCAAGATGCAAAGAGTTCATGGTCATGATACTTAGACCACCTATATCTTAGAGTTACACTACCATGGTATGAGAAAATGAATTATGATTAGAAGTTGGAAAGTGGGGTACACCAACTAGTCATGATTGATAATATGATTTTTGGTAGGGCCTAGGATAAGTGATCTAGGCACTACTATGTATCACACTTAATGGGGAATCAAGAAACATATAATTCTGATGGCTGGTGTAGTAAGATACTAGAACTAAAATTGGAAGTACTATTGATTGACTATAAAATGAAAATTTATATTAATCTAAAAATACTAGAGATGATGAAATGTAGTTTTAGATTGAGGGACATAGGGGAATGATGAACATAATTTATGTTCATGATGTGTGGACCAAAATACTATTATTTTATTGGTCGTAAAGTTTAGATCTTAGAGGGGAGACACTATAAGGGTTTGTGTGATGTTGGAGAGTTTTAAAACCAATGTGAAGACCGGGAAAATAAGTAATTATTACATAAAAACACTTATGGGATGAGCTGCACACAATTTAAGGTCGTTATTATTAGACAAATTGTGAGCGTGATATGGTTTCACCAACCAATACTAATGAAATTTTCATGATGAGAGGCTTGGTTGGGAAAATACTAGTGAATATAGTCTCACATGGTAGAAGAATTTATGACATGACAAAATCTAGGATGTCTAGGAGTCACTAAAAATCCATTTCAACCTATAATCAAGCCACACATAGTTCTAGAATATGGTGTAAAATGAGAGAAACACTGAAAATTGAGGGAGATGCCTTCCCAGGAGATGTTGATATGGAAATTATATAGTTCAAATCTCCATGAAGGAAGATGATGTATAGATAGTTTATGGTCATGATGCAAGGACCCAACATCATATAGTTTAACATCTTTTGATAAGAAAATTTTCTGGATGTTTTCTGTCATGCATCTTGGATGTGGATTTCTATAACATAAGGTAATATCTATTAGACTAATGGATGGAAAATAATTATAGGTCCTGAACCGTAAAATAGGAGAATGTTAGTCTTAGGGATGTTTTAATATCAAAAAATAGTAGAAACCTGACATGAAAAGAGGTATTAGAAGTCCTTTCACCACGTGAAACATCTCTGAATCAAATTACACATTGTTTAAAGTCATTTTTCTTGGACATAATTGGGTTAATGTAGGATTAAATTTATGGAGCTCAAACTGAATAGGAGTGGAATTCCATTTTGGAATATATATGCATTCCAAAAAGACTCGAACATGATTCTGAATACCATGTGAGGCATGATCGGTATGAGAAACAAAGGGCAGCATGGTTTCCCCCTTCTCACAAGGGAGATAATGAATTGGGAAAAAGAATTTGGATTTGGAAGGTTAAAATGATTCCAATTTTTATGGACATTGTGCATGACTGCATGGGAGGATAATGATAAGGGTGTTGTAACACCACTAGAATAAAGGAAGGCGGAAAGGAGTTAAGTAATGACTGATAAATATTTACCCTCAAAGGCCGGAGACCTACGAGTAGGGAAAAATGCTTACCATGTTTGACACACAAGTTCAAAACCACAACAATTATGGATAGGGTGATAAAATTCCTGATCGACCATTGAACATTTTTGAAACATGAGAATCATTAACTATCACTAGAGAACCTTTGAGTCATGTTCCATCGATAGGACGTGAGCTAGCTTTTCTAGGTACTGTCACTGTTAGGGGATCTTGTTCAGATTGGGAAGATGATGAGGATAAAAACTGAGGAAGGAAAGAGGTGTGGAAGTTAATATGATGGGTTTTTAGGAGAGAGTTAGTCACCTAGGGATCTATTCAACTGTAAGCTCTAGCATATTGGGTGGGAATATCAGTGTGTTAGTATTAAACATGTTTCCAAGGGGAAAATCCATTAAATATATCATTGGTTAGGATGGGACTGGGACATGATGTCTGATCATCCCTACATATCCTATTGGGAATGGGAATAAAGACTTACAAAGTTTTAGAGTGAATCATAGTGGCAGACAGAAAACGAATGTGGGGAACCATATCTAAAAAGGCATTAATGTATCATGATGTTTTATGTCATGTGATGAAGATATAAACTATACAGTATAATTTCATCCCTAGGGGAAAAAGGGTTTTTTGCGAAGGGCCTTTTGCGACGGGAGTAAATCCCATCTCAAAAGGCTCGTCTAAGAGGTTATTTGCGACGGGGGTAACGACCTGTCGCAAATGACCAATTATTTGTGACGGGATTTCTTCTCCCGTCGCAAATAGTTTGGCGCGGATAGCGCGCCAAACCTCTTGAAGGTTATTTGCGACGGTGGGATCTCACCATCGCAAATAGCTATGTATTTGCGATGGGGCCCGTCACAAATACTCAGCGGCGGTTAATAGCCTTTTGCAACGAGATGTCATCCCGTCGCAAAAGGTGTGTCGGTAGGGACTATTTTCAACGGGTCCCGTCGCAAAGAACCTTTTAACCGCCAACAGTAATTAATGCAGGCGTAGGTATTTGTGACGGGTCCCATCGCAAAAGATACTTTTTGCGATGGGATATCCGTTGCAAATAATCCTGTCGCAAATAATCTTACCTATATATAACCCAATCCGTTTTTCCTCTATTTCCTCTCAATTCATAGATCCTATTTCTCTCTAAACTCTGATTTTAGAGAGAAAATTTTTTTAAGTTAATTTTATTGTTCACGAAGAAGTTGTGAAGCCATCTACATCAAAAGAAAATCAGTCTTAAAGGAATTTATGTTTTTTTAATTTATTATTTATTTCATTTTTTATGTTACTTTTTTTATTGTTCATTAGTTGTAATAAATTAAATTTAAATTGTTTTGTCTTTAGTATTTATTTGTACTAATAAATTGAAATTTTTAATACTAATTTTTAATAATTAGCAATAATTAAGAATAATTAGGAATAATTAGCAATAATTAGCAATAATTAGGAATAATTGGCAATAATTAGCAATAATTAGCAATAATTAGTTATAATTAACAATAAATAGGAATAATTAGCAATAAATACTAATAATTAGTAATAAAATAATAATAATTAGTAATAATTATAATAATTTGGAATAATTTGGAATAATTAGAAATAATTAGTAATAATTAGCAATAAATAGCAATAATTAGTAATAAATAACAATAAATAGTAATAAATCGGAATAATTAATTATAATTAGGAATAATTAGTACCAATTAGGAATGATTAGGAAAAATTAAGAATAATTTGGAATAAATACTAATAATTAGTAATAATTAGAAATAATTAGGAATAATTAGCAATAATTAGGAATAATTAAGAATAATTAGCAATAATTAGCAATAATTAGTATTAATTAGCAATAATTAAGAATAAATAGCAATAATTAGAAATAATTAATAATAACTAGTAATAAATTGTAATAATTAGTAATACATTGTAATAATTAGTAATAAATACTAATAATTAGTAATAATTACTAATAAATACTAATAATTAGAAATTAATACTAATAACTTGCAATAATTAGCAATAATTAGGAATAATTAGCAATAATTCGTAGTAACTAGTAATAATTAGCAATAATTAGCAAAAATTAGCAAAAATTAGTAATAATTAGCAATAAATAGAAATAAATAGAAATAATTAGTAATAAATAACAATAAATAGTAATAAATAGGAATAATTTGTAATAAATAGGAATAATTAGTAATAAATAGAAATAATTAGGAATAATTAGGAATAATTATTAATAATTAGTAATAAATAGAAATAAATATAAATAATTAATAATAATTGGTAACAAATTTGAATAATTAGTAATAAATTGTAATAATTAGAAATAAATACTAATAATTAGTAATAATTACTAATAATTAGTATTAATTAGAAATAATTAGGAATAATTAGCAATAATTAGGGAGAATTAGCAATAATTAGAATCAATTAGAAATAATTAGTAATAATTATAAATAATTAGTAATAAATAGCAATAAATAATAATAATTAACAATAATTATCAATAAATTGTAATAATTAGTAATAAATTCTTGTAATTAGTAATAAATATTAATAAATACTAATAAATACTAATAAATATTAATAATTAGAAATAAATTCTAATAATTATCAATAATTAGTAATAATTAGGAATAATTAGCAATAATTAGCAATAATTACCAATAATTAGCAATAATTAAAAATAATTAGAAATAATTAGCAATAATTAGCAATAATTAGCAATAATTAGCAATAATTAGAAATAATTAGCAATAATTAGCAACAATTAGCAATAATTAGTAATAAATAGAATTAATTAGGAATAATTAGGAATAATTAGCAATAACTAGGAATAATTAGTAATAAATAGGAATAAATTGTAATAATTAGGAATAAATTTTAATAATTAATAATAATTAGTAATAATTAGTAATAATTAGTAATAATTAGTAATAAGTAGTAATAATTAGTAATATATTGTAATAGTTAGTAATAATTAGTAATAGTTTGTAATAAATAGGAATAATTAGTAATAAATAGGAATAATTAGTAATAATTATTAATAAATAGTAATAATGGGTAATAAATAGTAATAATTAGAAATAATTATCAATAATTAGTAATAATTATCAATAATTGGAAACAATTAGCAATAATTAGTAATAAATAGAAATAAGTAGCAATAATTAATAATAATTAATAATAAATTGTAATAATTAGTAATAAATTGTAATAATTACTAATAAATTAGAATAATTACTAATAATTACTAATAAATACAAATAATTAGAAATTAATAGTAATAATTAGAAAAATTAGCTATAATTAACAATAATTAGGAATAATTAGGAATAATTAGAAATAATTAGAAATAATTAGAAATAATTAGCAATAAATAGGAATAATTAGAAATAATTTGAAATAATTAGCTATAATTAGTAATAAACATATTAGAAAGAGTTGAAAACAAAAACAATTTCACTAAAAATGAGGACCAAAATTAATTTATATGATTTCATAACCAACTACTTGAAAGTGAAAAATGTTTCAAGTAAGTGAATTTGAAAGACTATAAAACATAAACTGGATATGAAGAAAGGTGGAAGCAACCTTTCTTTAAGCGCATCCTTGTCACACATGTTTTCTGAAATTTTGATATCCAATTCACTGCAAGAAAGGCTATAAGGTCCACATAAAAACACCATGTTTGGATCTTACGGATTTTCCTACGGTGAATTAGATATCAAAATTTATATTGGATATGAAGAAATGTCGAAGATGCCATTTGTTTTGGGTGGAACACCACCATAGATTCCTACATCCAACTTAACCGTTAAATTTAGTTTCATTAAATCTAGACAGCCCCTCAATTTTACCAAAATTTCACTCACATATCTAGATTAACCCCCCAATTCCGATGCCTCTGGGTTCATATCATTCGACGGAGGAGAGGCAGCCATGGTAAACCTCTTTCGAATGGTCTGAACCTAGAGGTATTGGAATTAGGGGGTTAATCTGGATATGTGAGTGAAATTACATTAAAATTGAGGGGCTGTCTAGATTTAATAATAAATTGTAGAGTGGATTTTAGGTTTTTATTTAGTTGAATAATTATTTTATTTTTCATGAAATTCTAGATTGAAATTAATTGATCTTTATATTTTGATGATATCTTTTCTAAAAATAATTATTAATGTTAAGAAAAATATAGGGATCACATTCCAAAAATTAATGTTTCATCCTTAAATTTGTATCCAACCACATTATTGGAACCCCAAAATTGAGATGAACATTATGATAAAGAACTTAACTTTTTTTGTGGAACCTCACATTTGAGTATGTCATGTTTGGTTTATAACTAACTTATGTATCCCCATATTGGTATAATAATACATGTTATAGAGGTATAAATTTTTTATCAACTGTATGCTGTCAACCATACATTTTTTTATCCTCACATAGAGTAACCCTACGTTGAACTAATCATCTATGTTTTTTTGAATTTTTAATTATTATAAGATCCATGCAATGTTTTTTAGTGTAAATATATTAATAATAAAAATTGTTATAAGGGTCCAAATTTTGTATAAATTTTTACGATTTTTTTATATTTATTTATGAATATTTAGAATTTTAATATTTTTTATTTTTTTATTATATTAATAATATTAAAATTAATTATTCAATAATCATAATTTTATTAAATTTATTTTTTTAAAATTTAATTATTATTTGCGATGGGTTCTTTTCCGACGGGCTCTCGTCACAAATAGACTAAATTATTTTTCTTAAAAAAGGTATTTGTGATGGGCCCGTCGAAAATAGTTTAAATAAATATTTTCAAAAACCATTTGCGACGGGATTACGGGCCCGTCGCAAAAAAGTATTTGCGACGGGCACATCGCAAAAAGATCGTATATATATAAAGTATATAATCAGAGTCTTATTTTAGACGGTGATGTTTCTCGTCGCAAAAAATATTATTTACGACGGGCCCGTCGCAAATAATATTTTTGGCGACGACGTTTTCTGCTACGGGCTATTGGCGACGGGACCCCGTCGCTAAAGCTTATTTGCAATAGGATCCTGTTGCAAATAATCCTTCACAAATAACTATAATTCTAGAAGTTCATGAATAGATAATGTTAGATATGATGTTAAATTATATATAGTTTGGAAAAGGTTACTACAATTTAAGGCCACAGAGCTTTGACAAAGATGTATTACAATTTAAATTCATGTGACTAGGACATTGTGTTGTAGTTTAATATCATGAAATTGAGATGATTTAAGTATTTTTATATCATGCTATAAGGAATAGTGTATGAATTGTGTGATGTACCACTTTAGATTCATGATGTTAGTGGGAGGTGTGATTCGATCCCCATCCACAGTGATCAGTGAGTATGCACAATTTGAGTTGAACTTTTGAATGAAATATTGTCCTGTATACATGGTTTATAACTTCACCTACTTCTTCCAAAGTATCATCAACATCCTTAGATCCAATACTATATCACCATTATGGATTTAGAAGTGGAAAACCTATTTATTGAAGAAACATGACACCTAATTCTAGTGTATTTCCAGGTTGTGTACCCCTAGAGTTTGTTTCCCTCAAGGGGTTCCAACTCAAGAAGGTCATAAATAATATTTTCCAGGGAATATTTTGGTCCTAAACATACATCCATAGTGATGCAAGCTAAAATGTTTGGGTAAAAATTCATCAATACTATACACTAATGAGCGTGGGGTTACCTGTTTGGAATTCATAGTCATTATCTGATAGTCATAGAAATAATTTGATAACTTATTATGTCAATTATTATTTTTTTGAACCACCACCATCTTTAGGATGTTAGAGAGGGTCTTTTTAATAAATTAAATATTCCCATTCATTTTTACGTGATAGCAAGAGGTGTGGTTGGGTTGGATGTTGTACTTGTAATACAACATCTTCATAATAGTAGATTGAAAATTAGTGTCTTTTCCTCTAATAATGGATTGACATATGCCTAATTAGTGGATGATAATGGACATCATGAACATGGTCATATATTGGTTCTTGAATTATTTGATGTGATATAATTCCACCAACATTTAGAATAATTTAGTTGAAGTTAAGATGAACATGTACTATCATGTTTTTGTTGATGGGTAGGGGCCTAAAACATTGAGTCCTTATACAAGAAAGGGCTTAGAGTATTAGGTGGAATGGAGAAGATTTGTTAACTAATGCACAAAGTTGAGATAGATTAAGAATTCCTAAAATATTTCGGATATTTTAATGTAGGTATGAATCATGGTGGGTCCAAAGATACCCCAATCTATGGATATGGTGGAACATTCTTAATTATGCCTAAGGGGACCCACATGAACCATCAGGGACTTCCTGTAGGACTAGAGAAATCTTCCTACCTTGGATTTAACATTCATGGAGTCCATCAACAACCTTAATATAGAGGGCCTACTCTAGGTTGGGTATGTCCTAGAGGGAAAATTTTACCATGAAAAAATAGATCCACTCATTCTCATCTTGGTCTAGAGAAAGTGCTCTATATTTTAGATACCTGATGAATAGTGTCATCCAAATTGGGGTCTCTTTGGTTACATGGGAATTTTAGGGCTCTCTTATAGGAGTGTTGGTTTATAGTTGGTTCAACTATCAGTTTTCTTCCTCGAGATTTATTGGGGAAATGAATCTTTGATATTCAATAATAACAACCAAGTTGTCTTATTTGGTATCTTCAAGGGATATAGCATGCTGGTTCACCTGTCATAATTATTAATTAGGATTGACTGGGGAAATGAATCTCTAATGTTCCATATGAATGACCAAGTCATCTTTTCTGGGATATGAAAGGGAGGTGGTCAAAACTTCTAGGGATCATATTAGTCATTTTGGGATTGAGTCTCATGACTCACCCTCAGATAGGAAGGGAATTGGATCATCAGCTCCCAAGTCCTCCATATTGTGGAAAATGATATTTCTTGCTGACTACATTTTCAAAATTGATCTTATTCATGAATAACAAAGAGTCTCCATTCACATAAAACCATAGGAATTAAATATCAAGATCCAATTCAATTGTGGTTAAAAGGTCTTAGTACTCATCTTCATTATTATTTCATCAATCCGTAAATAGAATGATTATGGAAATACAACATATGTGGGAGTGATGGAGACAATCATATGGACTAACATGTTGATTTAGGGTTTTTTGAGACTTTTCCCAGAAGGTCTCCATGTTGTACCATTCAAGTGAATTTTATAACAGACAAATAAATAATCTGTGGGTATGATGAACATATATAGTAATTATACATCTATTAGTATTTATTTAGGGTTCATATCTATAACCATGAAATCTTCTAGTCTTTGGCCCTTAATAACCTTCTTTTGGAAAAACCTAATATCGCACTTCTATAGAATTACTATTTACTTTCCCATTCATATAGTCATTATTGGGAGACATGAAATGTACTTAAGTGGATCGAAATAGGATACCAACTATATATTGTGTTGCAAAAGTATTGAAAAAATTTCTGAACTGTGAAGACCTAGGATAGGTAGATCTTTTAAATGGAAGAATATTTAGTTTCAATGTTGAGAAGCATGTGACTGAGGTAGTAAAACTATTTTCATTTCCCTAATTATTTTTTGGGGATTGGAGGGAACCATAGAAGCATTCTAGGTTGGTCATAAAAAGAACCAAAGGTGTTTTTGGGTTGAGTGATCTCAGGAATGGAGAATGTAATAGATAATGTTTGATGTTCTCGATGCGTTCTAATACATCTCATCCAACCGATATGTAGTTTATGTCTTCATTTTACACAAAAAGAGCATACACATAATGACCATATCGTAGATTAATCGTTATATGTAATCTGGGTGGAACTAGAAGCCTCACAACCATGATAGGTTTTTCAAATGGGGAATTTGGTTGATTTCCATACTCTTTTTTTGAATAATTTCTATGAATTTGTATTTGATGATAAATCTAAGAAACATTCCATAGGTGACCATAAATGCACACTTCAAGGGATTAATCATCATTTTTAGGGATCATAGGAAATAAAATACTTTCTCATGATCCTAAATATGGTCTTGATGCTTGTGATAATGACCCCCCAAATCAACCATGTAGCATTAAAATAATGTCATTAGGATATTTTTTAAGAAGGGATGCATGACCAAATTGTATGTTTTCCCCAAATTCATTAATTATAATGAAATTACCTTGAAGAAAAAAGGTTCCCTAAGGGACTCTAAAAGTAAGGTATTATTTATACATGGGGGATATCTCAACTTTATTATTCTCAGAGTACCCATCCATGAAGAAAAAAACATGGAACCTTGAAGTCACGTCGATCCATAACTCTATCAGAAAAAGTGGAAAATAATCCTTCATGAAATTGAGGATGAGGTTTCATAAGTTAATGGATCTTTGATCTATCAATTAATTATCAGAGCATGTAATATGTTGGCCATCCACTAGGTGTTCTAGGAATCCTTGATACAGTTGGAATTGATGAGATTAAATATTTGGCATCATCCACTACACTAGGGGAAGAGTTAATACTCATGGAAGGTAGTTTTAATGTATACTGTCCGACTAGGATAATAATGTGACATCCAAAAACCTAGGAATAAATTACTAAATATTTTTTTATAGCTTTAGGAAAAAACATCATGCTACTGCTTTAAGAAATCCGTTTTTCCACTACTCCTCTAGTGACATGACTGCATTGATCAGTGTGATCCTTGGATATTCCTTAGTAATGATATTCACCTAGATAATTTTATTGAAAGTGGTGGATAAATACTCTAAAAGGTATAAGGGGAATCAACTGAATCCTATTAATCAACTAAAACATGTGAATGTGAGGAAAGCGGTGACCCCATAATGCTTGAGATTGTGGAGTGGTATTTTCATCTATATTAGACGGGGTGGGATCCTTAGTGAGTTATTTTTGATCAATGAAGGCCATGATGAAAAAAATTTGATGATCCAAGACCATAAAGTTTCCATTGGATAGATCCACCTCTAATTTCAAAACAATGAAGGCGAGTTGACCTCCATCCAGATAGTCCCTCTTTTCAGAAAATATAGTGCTTTCATGGGTCAGTTTCCAAGGGGTGGACCTCTTGGTGAGAATTAAATGTAAGGATTATTTTTATCAAACATTTGATTCCCATTTAGGAATAAATGGTTAGATGACAAAGTTTTTTCTTTTTTAAGGTCTATGAAATGGAATCAGATATCTTGAATTATTAACTATAACTGATGGATTGGAATAATTCATATGTCTTTCAACTCCATAAAAAGATTCACTGAGGTAGCTGTTAAATCATTTGGGTCATTGGAGAACTCAAACCTATTTTTCTATAGTATTTTTACACAATTTGTATTACATGAAATCTTGGTATAGTGATTCACAAGAGTTTAAGGGAGAAACATCACCATGGAGTACCCATACACAACCAGTGAAGGAGTATTAGACACAATGATGGTATAATGAGGGTTCCACAACCTGAAATTGGATCCAGGTCCATCGTAATAAAATGTTGTAGTCTTTGAAAAATGAGATTACAATGAATTTGGTGTTCATTACCAAGCCACAAGATTGGGTTTCTAGAAAAAAATTACCATCTATCTTCCTCTCATTCTTATCATACCCCTAAATTTTCAGTTTGAATGGGTGAGATCTGCCTCTATGATCCACAAGATTTGGTGTATCCATGTTTTTATGAGGTTAATCCTAGATCCAGTGTCATCCAAGAAATGATGGAAATCAATGAAATGTATCTATTTTTATGTGATAATACTCTAAAATATTTTAAAGAATAATTCTAGAGCCAGGTGCTGAGACATTTTTGGATTCTGAGGACCGAAGAGCCTCAATACTGATATATTAAAAATAATAAAAATATTATATCACATTTCAAAAAAATTAAGAAATGAAATATCTCTAAAATGAAATATCATATTGGAAATTCGGTAGCACCGTTGAATTTGGAACACAAGTTTTACCCTTGGTACTTCATAAGCATGGACCACATCGGGAACATGGGTTGAGAACAATCATGGATGTAAAAATAAATAATTAAATAAATTGGTTATTTGTTTATTTATATCTCATTATCTAACTCACACTATAAAATTTCAATTATATCCAAATCATAGGGTTATCCATATAACCCTGTGGATTTAGAGGAGAGTATGGATGAGCACTGATGGATGTTAGGAGTGTGGATAAATGTTGGGGTTATTGTAGGGATCACCAATGGAATTAGATTTCATGGATCTCACTAGTGAAAAAAATATACATTCTTCATCAGTAACCAATTCTATCCTGAGGTAGGATTTTTCTTATATGGATTCTTTTAGTTTTGATTATCCAATGGTGAATTTGAATTACATCCACCAATATATTGATTCATGGGTCGTTCATGCTTGATTATGCAGGTTTTTCTTCCTAGGATTTTGGGGAACTGATATTATTTGATTTTTGTTCATTGTTAATTGGTTAATAGAAATGAATCATTGAAAACCAGAATAGTTTTCAAGGTTCATTCCTCTACTATGTTCTGTAGATTTCTTTCCATTTTCATTGTTTAATCATTATTTTTATTTCATAGGGAAGGGGTTGACCAATACCTAATAATTGATCATTGAAAAACCATTCTATGGTTCTATGGGTTGATACCTAGGGTTTGGGTTCACAATTGATGGAGTGATCAAGGTGTAATGACTATAAAAGATGAACAAATGTGGATTGAGATCATAATTAAGGATCCCCTATTGTGGTTTTGTGTGTATATTATGGAATGGATTAAAAAATTGTGATTCCCAGGAAGAGGTTGTGGTATTAATATGGCCACTAGAGACAAAAAATACTTTCCATTAATAGATCCATGATTATTTGTTATTTTGTTAAAAGAATCAATAATGGTGGCGGTGTGGGCAAGAAACATTGATGATTCTGGAGTATAAGTGAAATTAAAAACTACATGATGTGTAATCCAAAAGAACACATATTTTTAACCCACATTATTTAGTTATAACATATATTGATAGAAAAAAACATCACAATCCATGTGCCACATGTCACATGCCATGTAACCTAGTGCTGGTTTCTCTGTGTGCACACTTAGGGTATATGGGGTTGGACATGACGAAGCACATGGTAATGGAAAAAGTTTACATGAATGATCAAATTCTCATACATGAATAGGTAAGTATAAATGGCTGAAAAACATGAGCATGACCCGATGTACATGGGCATGGGCTAGTTGAATGTCGAATGCAGGTCAACCTCTACACCTTGGGAACCCCAAGAAGACACACATTGTATTTAGAGAACTACATGTCATGTAAGATGGTGATACATGAGAATACCAAGGGTAGGAAATCCAATTCATGTAAACCACAATACATTCCATTTACTTTATCCAGGTTAAGTTGAGTCCCTCCATCTCTTTATTCTTGATTAGTTACATTTGAGTGTGTTCCCTTGGTCCATTCTTATGAGGGTATAGTGTGGAATTTTATTCTGATCATAGGACTATGATACCCTCTCTGGGGTTAATATTGGAATGCCTTTGTGGTATCCCTCCATGATACTAGGTATCCCCTATCATTTCCTCCCCTTACCTAGGTGGGGTTTGTGTAATCATCATGAACAACTTATATGGGAATATTTATCTCTTTGTCAGCGATTTATTACAGTTTTGGTTAATGGTGTCCCCCAATGTAATTGGGTGTGATCCCTTATCTAAATATGGTGAACTTTATAGATATATTGAGTGCTTATTTGGAGTGTCCCACTGAGCATGACTTCTCATATGAGCACCATCAGTGAAAGAATGACACAGGGAGTGAGTTCTCTGGGATTAGATTTAATTTCTAGTCTCAATCAGGATCCTAAGACTAGTTGTATGATTGAGACACCTTTGAGGATTTGATTCTGTAAACATTATATATGGGTAATTTTTCTTATTTCTATGTATCATACTCTTATTGACTTTCCTTCAGGATGATGAGCTAACAACCCTATTGATGCAGTATGATTGGAGATTTTGTGGTGTCCTACTGAGTAATGTTATACTCAACCCAATATGGCCTCTTCCCACACATTCCATCCATCTTATAGAACAAAGGAATTGATATGGAGTCTAAGGTAGATGAGGATAAGTTGGAGCATCATGAGCTTGATAGATTCTAGTCCATTCTAGGTTGTGCATATGATATCATTCCTCCCAAGTAGGATGGATTTTTTTAAAAAATTTATGGTCTTTTATTTTGTCCTTTATGCTTTCCAGTAATTTTTTCATTCACTAATTTTGGGATGTAAGTTATGCATGCATCATGGAATCAAATGTGGTTTATATTTTATAATTTTATTGGTAATTGTAGACATGTGAAAGTGTATGAGAAATTTTGGATAAGGCCTCTTACGTGTGTTGTGACTACATGGATGATTTAGTTTCCCCATAGCCTATTGGAAGTAGGGTTGGAGTGTCACACTCTGCTTATCACCATCCAGGTGATCCCCAATGGGTCGGTTCATGATAGAGTTGTATAAAATTATTGTTCATCTTAGGACCAAATATTGATGATTTATCTATCAATGAGTTTGGTTTGTGATTTATGGAAATATAGTTAAAGTGTTTCAAGTATAGATTCTGTGATAAGGAGTTATTTATTAGTGTGGCAGCCAACATATCCTTTCACCTGAACTCCAGTAACCTTATTGTTGACTTATTAGATGTAGATAATGGTTTCTTGAAAATTCATTGGTAAATCCATAATAAAGGAATTGGTTGTGTTTTTCATTTTATTCTTGATTCAATTTCACCAATATATACTTTTACAATGGTATGTAATGAGTTTATTTCAAGATGAATTTGTAATGAAAACCATCTTTGAATCCATAGAAAGATTATAAGGATGATCTTCCTAGTGATGAGGATTAAGTGTATGAACCTGCATAAAAGGTAGTACTTCTGGGTGGATTTACAGTTATTCTCCATCTATTGAGAAGTATGTTTCATCAAAAGTACCTGATGAGGATGTGAGTAGGATGAGCACACTCCTTGAGTTTTAGATACAGTGAACTCCATGGTTTTGTGGTTATCCATATCCCTAAGAAGCTGAGGACAAGATATAGGTGGTTATTTTTGTTTTCTGCCTTGTGAGGAATCCTTTGGATAAGATGGTAGTCCTAGTGCTAGGTCCCCTTTAGGTATCCACTATGCGATGGAGGATTCTAGTGAACTGTAAATATGAAGTGATAAATATCTCTTTGATAGTGTTCATGAATCTCATTAGGTTAGAGTTATATCCTTCCATGTTACAAGCTATGAACATATTTGAGCTTTTACACCTTTAACAGGCCTATATGACCATGGATAAGTATTCATTGAGGTTCACCAACCTCTCATGATATTATCTAGATAGGGTATGAGATCCATTTTTTCACGGATACACATTTGAGTAAGGACTAATATGATATATCATGGATACAATGATTTATCATTTCTTTCCCACCTATACTGGACTACTTCAGAAGGTTTTGGTAATAGTTATATTTTTTTCCATGAATAAAATGATTGTTGATACTGGTAGTTAGACCAAAGTAGATGAAACATCAGAAACTAGTAGGCACCGATAGTCACATGGATCTGTGTGTGGGAGATACTTCAGTAGATGATCCCAATATAGGGGTTCTACATTTTCGGGCACTCAGGATGACTCAATTCAGTCGAGAGTGTGGCAGTGTTTCTCTTGCGATGACTAGGGGAAAACACATGGGATTGTATGAATCACAATGTAGATTTAAAAGATATGATAGATGTTCTAAACATAAAGAGTTAGGCTCAGGATCTGGGTGGTCCGTATCGTAGTGGATGTAGTAGAGGAGCTAGGAGAGGAGCTAGAGGTGGTAGATGATTTGGCTTATTACAACAACAACCCTAGTTGGTCATACCTAGGCTCAAGGAGCTAGTGCTTAGGTACAATGACAGTTTCAAGATATGGACACTTATGACCCAAATAAATCTAATATTATTATTATAATTGTCTATGTCCTCTCTAATCTTTTTATTGTAATATTAGACATAGGTTAGAGCCACTCTTTTCATGAAACATCCATGGTTTGAGAATTAGATATTATAATTGAGTCTTTGGACCGAATCTTGATATTGGAAACTCTAATTAAAGGGGATTCAAGGATCACACACATTTTTCAATAGTATGATCTAAATAATAGTGTGAGATATTCTTTTGTGATCTCTTTATAGAAACAATGAAGCCTTATAATGTTACTTTGGATATGTAGTTTTTATCCAATGTTCATTCCCATGCTTACAATTTCAGGAGATGGATGATGTGTGTCCATGGTGATGAGGTAAGGGTTTCACGTTGTGGGATAGAAGGAATCCTAGATAGAGTAGGCTGTGATCATACATAGGAGTGCACAACTGATTACTCATAAATTTTTTTGTATTACCCTTGTTGTAGCGGGTTAATTGGGAATTCTGTTTCCTACAGTGGTGGAAGATTACAGGGGAATATTTCCCAAATTAATTCTTGGATTACCTTCCCAGTAAGGGGTATAATTCTGAACAGAATTTCACCTAGTTACTATCCCAATATATATACCAAAATATCATATTTCCCTGTAGATATTTGTGTGCTGAAGGTGCAGTTGGAGGACTTACAAAGGAAGGGATTTATCATGCCTGAGGTGTCACTATATGAAACCCGATTGTTTTTTCAAAAAATTTGGATGAGAGATTGAGGTTTTGTGTGGATTATCATTTCCTAAACTAGATTATCCTAAAGAATAAGTACCCACTACTAAGGATCAATGACCTATTCAAGCATTTTGGAGGGGCCAGATGGTTCTTAATGACTGATCTCAAATCATGTTACAACCATCTATGAGTACGAGATGTGGATATACGAAATATGAATTTATGATGTCACTATATTCATTATAAATACTTATTGATGCCTATAAAAATGATGAATTCCCCATCAATGTTCATTTAACTCAGGAACTAAGTCTTTCATCCTTTATTAGATTGTTTTGTGGTGGTATTCATCTATGAAATTCTAGTGCACACATCATCTGAGGAGGATAATTTGAGACACTTATGGCTGATTCAAGAAATACTCTAAGATAAAAATATTTAGATGATTCTCTTTATTTTTTTCCATATTTTAGTGGTAAAATATCCATGGAATGTTATCCCATTATATTTTGTGGTAGTGGACTGAATGAACGATGAGGTAGTATCAAATTAGGAGACACCGAAGAGTGTGAATGAGGTGTTGATCAACCTTGGGTTTGCTGGATACTAAATGATATTTCTTCCTTATTTATCTATTATATAATCCCCTTTGAATAATTTGACCTGGAAGGGGTGTCCATACCTTTGAAAAGAGCGGTGCTAGCATAATTTTTAAGAGTTGTGGTTGCGGTTGACCATCACTCCCATTATGAGATTTCTGGAGGTGGGAATTTAGTTCATGGTGTTCTATGATGGAATAGGGACTAGACATGGTTTTTTATTTATTTACATTAAGATAGTGATTTCCTATGGGTACTACCAGTTGATACCACATGAGAATAACTATATGACATATGATCTGGAGCTGGTAGCAGTATTATTCATCCTAGTGATATGGAAACACAACCTTATGAGTGTGTTGTTTTTCATATATTCTAATGAATATATTATCAGGTATATATTCTCATATAAGGATCCTAAAATGAGATAGATTATATGGTTATATTTCCTCTAATATTATTAATTCGAGATAGTTTATAGTGCTGTGAAGGGGAACATGGTGGTAGATAATCTCAGTGGGAGATCTTCTTCACATTTGCTGTATGAGGTGACAAAGAAGTTTTCATAATTATAGTTGTACTTAGTGGAAGAGGATAGTTTATATTTTCTCTAGTAAATTTTTATTACCCCACCACATCCACTGGATATTCTCCTAATGGATTTTTAAGAGTTGGGGAGTACATCATAATTTGTTATAGGATAGATGATGGTATAATTGATGTTTCAGGAGGAGGATTTGAGGGAGTTTCATACATACAACTTGATGGTATATCATATTTTGGTAACTATTTACTAGGAAATTTTTCGTCATTTCTAGTGGCCCATGATAATGTAGTGTGGAGTAGTGTTTTACTTATGATGACTCAATTTTTAGCAGGTGAAGGATGATCGCTATGCTCCATAGTAGAAGTGAGATGATATATCTATGGGCTTCTTGACAAGGATTCAATGAATTTCTATAGAAATGATTCCATCTGTGTTATTTTATATCATATCACCATGTCCCATAATATCCAATCTACATCAGATACGGATTTAGTAGAGAGAATTAAATAAATTTATGGGTAAGAGATAGTCTGGATTAATTGAGCTCCCTCAATGTCATTTCAGACCATGATTCTCACATCAGATCATAATTTTAGAGAGAATTTTAAGAGTTCTTTTGGACTCAGTTGTGCTTGGGAAAAACATTTCCCTCATTATGTATTTATAAATAGAGCATACCATTTATTTTTAGGAGTATATACCTCAGGATTTCTTTTTAGACTTCATCCCTAGTTGGTAGGATCGCCCAACATTGGTGTAATTTCCATACAAAAAATATCTACCAATCCACCACATTCGTTGAGCCATTCAGGTCTATGAATTGTATAAACATTCTATCACCACTATATTGGAATGATCTAGGTTATTTCGCCCTCATGGGACCAATGTTGGTGTGTGCGACGATAGTGAAGGCGTAGATCATCCATGATCAAATGAAGAACACCAAGATCCATAAGAAGTATTATGCAATCAAACAATGGATACCTTTAGTTTTTTAAGAGGGATACCATGTGTTCCCAAAGATCTCACCTTGACATAGATTATAGATATTTGAAAATTGTGGAATGTTTTCCTCAATATTCATTGGACCAATATAGATGCTACATATGGTTGGTGAGGTGGAATACCATTTATCCAAACCACCATAGTTGGACTAGGTACATTATGTCTTCCATGTGTCATAGTTGAGGAGGTATGTACTTAACCCACCATATGTTATTGACTATGGTGATCGAAACATAAATGATGGTGAAGAGATTATAGAGTACCCAAGAGAGATCATGTTTTTGGGGGATATGATCCATTATGGGAATGAAATTATCTTGGTGTGTGTCTATTGGAAGCACATAAATATTTAGGAGAGAACCTGGGAGTGGAATACCCAGATGTGAAGTCGATACCATCATATTTTGAAATGGGTTTTATATTTTTTTGGTAAAAAACCATGAATTTTGGATAATTTTATGTCTCAAATTTTTCTTCGTAATATGTTGAAATGTTTTCTAGAATATTCTATGATACATGAACTATGATGGTTTTGGATTCCGAGGCTTGAAGATCCCCAGTGTTGATAAAATAATAATATTAAATATATTATATCATGTGTAGAAATTTTATTATAAATAAGGAATAAATCCTGAATGGGGACTCATATTGGAAATTTGAGACTACTAGTGAATATGTAAAACAAGTTTTACCCTAGTCAAAACATAACATTGGAGTGCATCGAGTTATTGGGTTTTTTGCGATCATGTGAAGAATAAAAAATAAATTAATATATAAATTGATTAATTTTTTTATTTATTTTCCATAATCAATATCCCTCTATATAATCCTAATTATATCCATTTGTTAGGGTCAGCTGTATGACCCAAATGATAGATATGAGAGCATGGAATATTGTTGGTGGACATCAAGATCATGGATTAACGATCAAAGTTACACAAGTATTGTCAACAAATTCAAAGTTTGGGGATCTCACTTATTAGGAAAATGACTGTTCGTTGTTTATAAGTGGGTTTTAAAAACTAATGGTAGGATGTTGTTTTATTTGTATTTTCCACATTTCATTTTCACATGATTAATTTCAATCACATCCACCAAAATATTGATTTTTGGGTTTTTCATGATCGTGGATTGAGTTTTATCTTCCTAGGATTTTAGGGAATTTATATTATTTGATTATGTTTTTTAATTCACAATTTTTTGAAAATGAATCAAGGATATCCCAAAAAAAATCAAGGTTCATTTCTCATGTGTTTTTTGTGAATTTCGTCCCCCATTCTTCACATGTTCATCGCCAGCATTTCCTTGGATGATGGTTCGACCAATAACTGATAATTGATCATCATGCAACCCTTACTTGGGAAAAAAATCAATAAAATTGGTTTTTTTCACAATCTATGGATCTATTGAGGTGTGATAAAAATTGACGTTGACTATATTTATATCAAAATCATATTTGATTATCCCCAATTGTGGTTTTGTATACAACATGTAGTGCAGAGGAATGAGAGGTGAATGTGGTAGGGATCTGACCACTGATGATGTAAGTATTTGAAGCTCAAATATCAATGGATATTTTCAGTCTATTTGTGGAATAATTGGTGGAAATGGAACAAGTTATTCATGTGAAAGATTCAATATTTTCTAGGAAATACCCAACTATAGGGGACATACTCTGTAAGAACATACGTTGTTTACTCATCTTCTATAGTGAAAGGGTTTCTTTATAGTGAAAAAATATCACAAATAATGTTACATGTGTCACACACTATTTATTCTTATAGTAGACGATAAATGTGTAAACTTAGGAAAAATGGGCATAGACATAGCCAAGAAGACATTCATAACTAGATTATAAGGGAACAACCTCATACTCAGACAGGTCCAGGTATATGGGCACAGCTATAGTACACAAGCATAACTCTAAGTACACACACAATACCATATGTATGTTAGAATGGGATAGCAGCACACTGAGTGTTTGAAAACCTATACACACCGTATATACCAATAGGAAATGCCATGTATTTGGAGAATTAAAAGTCATGTAAGATGGAGAAGAATGGGTAGAAAAATGGATAGAAAATCATGATGTGAACCCCAAGTACGTGCTATATACTTTATCCAATGTAGGTTGAGGCCGTCCTTCACTTCAATCTTGACCAATACTAATTGAGTTTGTCCCCTTAGTCCATTCCTATGATGGTACATTGTGGAATTACATACTAGGTATAGAATTTTGATCCACTGTATGGTTATAGTCTTGGAAAGAGTTTTTTGTATCTATCTATGAAATTGAGGTGGTATCATCTATCATTTCATCACATTAAATAGATGAAATTAGTGGAATCATTGTGATCAACTTATACGGGATTATAATCCCTTTCTTAGTGGGTTATTCTAGATTGGGTCTGCGGAGACCCCCAATGACTTTAGGGAGATCCCCCATTTTTGTATCCAAATATTCAAAGATCAAGTGAGTACATATTCTCTAAGACCTGATGGGGAAAACCTCTCAGTTGTGTGCTATCAATGATTAGATGGATTGTGGAGTTAGTTCTCCCAAATGAACATTGCCTTGACTCCTTGAGCTGAATGTTATTACCAGTAGTACGGTTGATACATATTTGATACATGGATTTTGTTATGAGTATATATGGAATATTTTTATTCTTACTATGTATCATATTCTTATTAACATGCCTATATCATGGTGATATAGTCAATATCTTGATGTTGTTTGTTTAGTGATTTCAGGGTTCCCTACCGGGTATTATAATATTCACCCCTTCATGGGATCTGCTCACACATGTGATGTCTTATGCAGAATAATTCCATTTGATGGAGTCCTAGGAGGACATGGTGCAACTAGAGAATAGTGATATATATAGACCGTGGTTTATTGTAGTTTTGGTATTTTATAGAATCCCCCAAATTCTTACCATGTTAACCACTTTTACCTTTTTTGGGGGGATTGTGTTCAACCATGTTTTATTTACAATACTTTTATCATATGTTGATGATGGGATAAAATTTTTTCATGCATTATGGAATCAAATGTGGTTTACCTTTTAGAATTGTATGTGTATTGGGAGATGTGTGAATTTGTATGTGTACTCTGATATAGGTCTTCCCATATATCTATTATGCCTAATTAGTGCCAGTATCAAGCCCCTGACCTATTTTAGGCTGTCTTAGGGTGTCACACTCAGTTAATCTTTAGACTTTTTGGCCCCATTGGGTCTGTTTTTGACATTCAAATCCATTGAAAACACATGTTACATAAAACTAGTGTATGTGCTCCTAAATAGTGGCACCCCAATTTTCCTAAGAGAAGGGAATGCAGGATTTTCACTCTTATTCCTCAGATTCATTTACATGGCATGCCTTAGCTTTGAATAAATTAATCAAAAATGCGAGATGCCTCTTTGAGGAATTAATACGGGCCACACACAATGCTTTTTATAGGTGTACTATGTCACAGATTGAGGGTCTTTTTGGTATACTAGTGAGGTGGTCTAACACAACATTTTTATAGGAAAGGCGAATATTTATACCTTACAAGGATTACTCATTAATAGGGAGTGTAGAATGAATATTTGGATGATGCTACGGGGCATGGTCGGTTCTTTTTGTGTTTAGTTACAAATTAGACAACTGATACATGGCCCAAGTCGGCTAAGATTGGGCATTTTTCAGCTATAGATATGCTTTAGGATGTTATAGTTGAACTGCATGATCATCCAATATTGTTGGTTATATAAGTGTGATTGATAATGTGGAAGGTGAGAAATATGTCTTGATGTTTGGTTTAAGTGGAATTAATGTCCCTTTTAATGTACCAACCCAAAAATATTTCATTGTAGAATGACGCCTACCCCTTCCTCGATGGGGTCATCCAGAGGTGACTGAAGTGGTTGTGTGGCATACCACATCGATATGTAATGTTAAAAAATCCACCCTCCATGTTGTATTGATAAAGTTATACCCCTTTTATTTGTATATGGAATATTACATGATATGATGGATTTTGGGGGATTGTCCTAATTAGGGGAGCATGAAGTCACTAAGTGTACATTCTGGTATTGGTATTAGTGGGGGACATTGATTTTTATGGCATCACTGACACTTATTCTTCTGGGACTTGGAAGGATGGGATCATGAGGGGATAACAGGAGATAATTTGGAGACCACAAGGTGTGTTGGTGTGGTCAACTAAGCATAGATGATTCCATGGGGAAGATCAACGATCTTCCAAGATAGATAATCATTATACCTTAGAATACCTCAACCTGGAGCTTATTTGCAATCACCAGATCCCTCACAACCATTATTAATGCCAGTAGATACATGTTTCACCTATACCAGGACATAACCTTAGTCAACTAGGTCACAATTAATCTGTTCTTAGAGCCAATATATAAAGAAAAATAAATTGTTTATATTGTTACAAGGACAACATGGTTTGTGAAGTTGTTGGCACAATAAGTCTGTCAAACCAATTAGAGAAACCTTTATTATGATAGTTTCAAGATTTTCTTTTCTATGGTAGAGTTGAAATTTACTTAGAACTACAAATTATTAATGGAATTTATCTTTTTCTTCCTTTTTGTGAAAGGAATGTTGGTCAACTGAGCTTGAAAAGGGTCTGGCGGAGCATTCTCATCACAAGGATGTGTTTGGATAGGGATTTCCTGTGGAGGTACCTAAAGGCAGACCAACTGTGGTACTTGAGTCTATATAATGGAATTTGTTTTTGACTTAACATGATATAATTTGGGATCCATAAGAGTTAATGTTAATAAAATCCTCTTGATCTGTTACAAGTCTTTTTTTTTGACACCATGCTCATTCAAGGAATTCTTGGAATCTACTCGAATTCCTTAGGGAGATGAGGGTAGGGACCATCTCATCATGGAAATTTTTCACACATCCCCTTAATAAATTTCTTTGAGAAATATTTAAATAAATGGGGTATGTGATCCCATTATATTGGAAAATGAAGTCAGAAACTCACTCATCAGGTCTTCATTTACATTTAGAGGGATCTTTGACGTAGTCTTCATGCATGGTGGAGAAGAACCAATAGAAATATTTATTGTGGTGATCATCCCATCTAGAGAAAAATACCATGGAAAGTTGATTGTACCAAATGAAAACATGACCTTCCATGTCTTTAATTATTTATAGAATCTTGGTGGATTCCTATTTCTCGGGAGTTCGCAACATTGGGCCTCATCGAAAAATGAAAAGTATATAGTGGATCACCCATCCTATTGAATGAAGTAATGATCGTACTACTAAACTATGGGTTAGATGAACATGGTCCACCTATTATGGATATGGATTCCCTTTAGGTGGGATAATGGATTATTGCATATCCATATACTTAATAAGTGTTGTGAGAGTAGATATCCCATCATTAGAGTGAGGGTTTCTAGTGATGATTTCTTTGAATATACATTTATCCTAAGAGAGAAAGTGGTCATGGTCTCAATGCGGGATGTTGATCTCCTCATAAAAAGTATGTGGATAATATCTAGGTTATTTTTAAAGGCCAAACACCTATATCATGAATGGTTATGTAGGAATACCCACCACACCCTGAGCATCTGAATAAAGTGGGATGACTACTTGGAAAAAGGAGGTGCAAGATCCCCTCAAATGTTTACTCATTTTGGGATATTTTTAGTGAGGATTTTTATATTGATCATTTTATAGAACTCCTAATCCTAGAGAAAGAGAGATATATATAATCTACCATTATTTTTTATGTTTTCTTAGATGGATCAATGGGGTCGATGATTCCCTTTCCCTTGTCGAGATAAAGATGAGTAGGTGGTAGCACCTCAATGGGGGGATTGTAGTGTCCCATGATCTCTCTATAATGATTGGTTTGGTCACCTATTACAGTATTTGCCTAATATTTCACCACATTATAGGGTGGGATTCCAAAATTTCATTCTAAATAATAGGAATAACTTATCTAATCCACTAGAGGATTAATTATGAAAATATTCACGGTGGTAGTGGTTGGAGGGAAACCTTTTCTACTAAAAGGTATTTTGGCCCAGTGGTCTTATTATCATAATTAAATAGGGATTATTTTTTAGGGAATCATACACACCTACCACAAATCATTACATGGAGGTATTCCTCATGCATGACTTTCTAAAGAATGGTGAGTCTCATAACATAGGTCCGCTAGAATTTCTAGTAGAACCTATAAAAGTCATGGCACTAAGACACTAATTGTGTAGTGATTTCAACCTTATGGGAAAACATATGGATGTTCTTGAGAATATTTAATCATCATGGACAGCCTGACTAGAAATCATGAAAGCAGTTGAATATTTCCCAGATATTTTGAAAGAGACATGTCACTTCATCCTCTGTAAGGAACTCTATGACGGTGATACACAATGTTGTGGGAGGCTATAAAAAAACTAATAGCTAGTCAGTTGATAGGATATCCCAAATTATTTCACCCCATGAATCACTTAATAAAGGGTAATCCTACTCCTAGTCTCCCCAACAACAGATTATTGATGGCTAGGAATCTGGAGGTGGAAGCAATGCAGAACTACTTTGTTGTTAATCGCCTAAGTGAGAGGGAATCACTAGAAAAAATGTCCCTAAAACTATGGAGTGTCTTCTATAGGCGGTACCACATTCATAACTATTTTCATTTAGGATGGTCTATTTGACACCTCCTAAGGTTTGGGACCATTAGTATTCCCCTATGGTTCATAAAATTTCTCACCTTCATTTGAGGGTTCCAAGGAATACCCTGACATGTCCCCTACTTCCACAATGAAGGATAAAAAGAGGGAAGATGATGGTGGTACAAAAAGATGAAAAGTGTGTTACTGGATGAAATCCAATAAATCTTCCTAATTTAAGTATTTTCAAAGGGATATAGGTACCTTGTTGAAATTAGTGTTTGGGATGGTCAATATTAGGTGACATGCTCCTTCCCCAAACTTCGGTTGTGTAGGTGGGTTATTTTTAATGCATCATTACTTTCCTCAGACATTGCAAGGTTTATGGTTATGAGATGTGATGTTTCCCATGATCATTCCTATGATGGTGTGGGAATTACCCAAGCACGATCCTCTATTTTTTGTTTGTATTTATTCAGAAAGAGATATGGTTTTCACCATGAATAGGGCCTCAACAATGGTTGTTTTCCCTTCTACCCTAGGATGGATATTTAGGGGGAAAGGTCTTTAAGATAGAGAGGAACTATGTGTCGGCTAGTGTTGTTATAGGTAGGACCTTCATGGTGGGATTTTTTATTATAGGGTGTACCATGATGTTTATCAGTGGAACACTTGACAGGAAGAGTCAACCCAACCTACCTATTTCACTGATGGGGTCTTGATCCCAATCTGCTGAGTATATTACCTTGGATGATGGATGTGGGGGAAGGATGTACATTAATGGTGGAGAGGGCCTATATATCTATTGTAGAGGACTCTTATTAGGTAATGTTAAAGGAATACCCCTAACACCAGTGCATGGTATTCTTGACCAGTGTTGGTGATGTGAGGATGTGATAAACCTCTTCATTGACCTATGGATCCAGTAATCATTATCAGTGTGGATGAGTGGTGGGGGCCTTCTAGGGACACCCGAGTTGTGGTCACGGTATTATTGAATTCAAATTTTCTACCTCCTCATCATTAGGGATGGATCTATTGGATAATTTTGAGTAGAGACTCTTAGAATAGTTTTTTGTAGTAATTGGGGGGGGTCCCCTACATGGTCCATACATGAAGTAATTTTGGCATGAAACAACATCTTTCAGGTCCTGTTGGTAATTATCCATAGTCTAAATAAACCCTTATGATTAGTTATGAATAACTAGGTATTTTATCACACTCATTTAGAAAAACTCAATGGTCTATACTGGGTGAGGTTTCCCAAAAGATGTAGATTTCATAGCCATCGTGGTAAGAGGATGGTTGTGATGTACTACTACACTATTAGGTCTCATTCCCCACACCTATTACTAGTGGGTCATTAGGTCCAACCAGCATCTTATTTCATATTGGATACAAGAGGACAATCACCAATACATATCTGATAAAGGATATTCATAATGAGCCCAATCTTATTCATCCTCTCCAATGTAGATAAAGGATCCATGTCAACAACATCTTAGATCGATGATACCTAATGTTCATAATCTAATAATAGTTGGAGGAGAAGGAATTCACAAAGGGTTCACCATTTTTATTGCTGATTCATGATATAGAATATTTCAGGATCTAGTGAAGTCAGAAACTAGTGGTGTCAAACTTAGCTGATCTTCTCACAATTTTAAGAGAAGATATTCAGATATGGTTCAACATTTTGTTTTCTTATTTTTCTATATGTGTATACATCAGGAATTCAGTTTTCATTTATCTCATTGAGTGGTTCACATACTTGGACATATCACATACCCTCTAGGGTGGTTTTCCCCTTATACCATCTTTCCAAAAGTGGAAAGACTCTACCCCTTGGTTGATGATGTCATCTCTTTGACCAAAACTAGACTAAAAAATATTGGCTCCTTCATCCATGGGTTCCTACTTGGAGTTCATTTCCTAGTCTTGGTCTCCCTTATAAATTTAAGCCATGTTCATTAATCTCTTTACTAATTCCATATTGAAGTGGACATTAGTTAAATACACTTCATGTAGACATTTCTGGGAAGCTACGTATGGTCAATGTGGATAGTGACAAAGGGAATTTTAAAACATCTTAAAACATTGGGTGTGTAGAGAATATACAATGTCTTTATCCTTATAAGTTAAGAGAATATCATATATAATGAATATTTAGTGCAACATATAAGGCATCACTTTTATATCACAAGGAATCTTATACAAGGGAAGTAATTCATCCAAGGTTTCTTAACTCGAGTATATTTTGATTTCAAAATGAGGTAGAGATTTGAATGTATCAAGAAGGGTTACAGGTTTATATTCTTATGAGGATGTGGTTATATTATTACATTATTTTGGGGATATGGTCATATGTTTAGATTTTTTATGTACATGGTCACTAGTTCTGAGTTTTGTGGTGTTTTTTTCACTAGTATAGAGTCTTTTGAGGATGTTCCCCTTATATACTTTTCATGTACTTGGATGAATATAATTTAGTTCCAAATGGCAGAACGAAAGTTCATTAGGGACCATATATTTGTTTTGAATATTGTTGAGTGTTTTCCTAGGGGAAATGATCATGTATCAAGGTTTACGCATCCTAGGGGGAAGAAAGACATATTTATGGGGTTGTCAGGATTGAACCTATATGAGGAATAAAATATACATTATTAGGAAATAGTGATAAAAATTCATATAGTTTGAGTTCATAGTTTAAGTTCATGTGAAAGGACTGGTCTACTCAATATAACGTCATACAATAAGGACACTTGTACCCTGAAATGAGTGACAACATGTGATGGTGTGGAGCTTATGCATATATACGACTTAGAGGATGGGGTTTCATCTCTTGTTTATTACACAATGAATCCTATGTTTTTCAAATGGGGTGGTGGTACAATATATATTCCTGTGTTTAAGACACTATGTGAAACATGGGAATTTTAATTTAATGTCATATAGCTTGAACATGGTTGGGAATTACACATGGGGGGGGGGGAATTCCCAAGTATAATTTGTAGGAGTCCCATTCCCAACTAACTTGTAAATAAAAATTGAGATTTTGTATTCATATTCCAAGTGTTTTATACACATGATCCCTTTTCCCAGGATTTTCCCCCCAAAGACAAATTTTTCCTTGGTTTGGAAAAGACATGAATTCTGATGGTTGAGACACATTTATAGCACCAAAAGGTTTATTTGGTTATTCTATGACATGTTATTAATATAATGATATAAATAAGTTTTCTACAAAAAATATATTTTATTATCTCTTTATTTTATATATGTTAATTTTTACTTATAAATATATCCTCCAATGTCCAAACAAATATCATAAATTTTTTCACAGCATAGTACTCTTCTGTTTTAATATAAAATATTCAATGTTGTATAAACTTTACCCTTGAGAAATGTGTAATTATATTTTTATTCCCACCACGAGATCAACCATGTTTGTTTACATCACCACTCGTTATCAAAACCCTTATGTTCCCACGATTTCCTAAAACCATATTGAGAATAAACCTTGGAACTTCCACCATTACCTCCAATGGCCCGAAGGCCTTCATTTTTTATTGATTTTGATAATACACCTTTCAAGAGGTGAGGTGGAACCCTTACAAGGCCCATAGGCATAAGTATCACTTGGCCCGTAGGCCTTAGAGGAATTCACTGCCTGTAGGCTTCAAACATTACATACAACCCAGACTAACTACTTTGAACTGCTCCTCCCCAGCATCTTCATCATGAAATCATCTCTCCACCATCGCATGGTTGTTCGGCTAGGCATTCCTGTTCATGCACAAGCTTGTCCCAATGGCACGTTCCAAACCCTCTCATTCTTGCAATCTGTTTAGCTTCTTCTGTGGTGAAAGCTCCTTGCTCATCCTCCTTATAGAGGTTGTTCCTTGTAGGTTTGTCTGGTTTGCATCTGCACTAAAGTGGCCCGAAGGCCTAGAGGTGGCCCAAAGTCCTTACTGACTCGAAGGCATGGGTGGCCCAAAGGCCTTACAGGACTCAGGGACCAAATCAGGGGCTTGAAGGCCCAAACGGGGTAATATTCTATCACGAATATATTGTAGTTTTTTCAATAAATACCATATTAATTCATAATTGAAACACATTAATAAATTATTTCAAGAAAAATGTCATAACATAATTTCAATGTGGATGTCATTAAATCACCACACCATAGGATGAAATGGTTTTTTTAGATTTATATAACATTAAATTTAATGATGAAAACTATATTTAGCAGTACTAAATTGATAAAATTAACTTCTCTCCCCTTTTATCAATTCACATCATTGGAGTATTATAATCTCAATGGGTCTTCCAATATCTCCTTTTTTTATATGTTAGAAACATTCTACAAAGAATGTGATAACTTTTCTATACTTTATATATCAACACCTCATGTATCTCTATAATGAAAAAAACTTTACTTCCCTTCTCATCATTCTGTTTTCCATCACATAAAATACTAAATATAGAATATCCCCATTTTCAAGAAGATATCCTTCTCTTCCTCCAACATTATAAAAATAATTATTGGAATGATAGATGGAATATAATTTAGATAACGTTTATGGACTTTATAGATAACACACTCGGAAAAATACTATAAAGTGCTAGAAGGATTCGTTTTCTTAGCGACACATCAATATATTTAAAATTTATCATTTATTGAAAAATATTCGAATGAAAGATATCTAAATTACACTTTTAACATGATTAATTGGTATTTGATATCAATATTCATGAAAATTAAAAAAATTAACTAAATTTATTTACAAATTGATTACACATTGATTTTCACTCCCAATCATTAATAAGAACGAATCCTTTTTCCTCAAGTGGTTAATATGTGACTCATTTTAAATCATTTATGTTATGCCTTATTATACTTTAATGTATTCAACATCCATTGTGCATAATGTGAGTAAATATTTCTCTGGAGAGTGCCATTTTTACTATAACAAATAATACACCTCGAGAAGTTTACTTATAATGGAAAAAGTTACAATCTTAATAAATGTCTAAAAAGCCATAAAATTTCAAAGAAAATTATTTATCATAACATAACAAATTATAATTAGTCATATTATTTTAGTGAAGTTATATTTCACAAGTAGAATATATGACTCCTTTGGATTTTTTAGAATCATTCATAAAGTTTAACTGTGAACATGGTGTTTTTTCTAAAAACATTCAAATATATTAGGGCTCTAATAATCTATCAGAACTCTATTTGATCAACATGTTTTTCCTTCTTCCACCAATGATAACTTTATCCTTTGTTTTATAGGAGTAGAGATATCTCATTATTATTTCATTCTTAAGAAAATTACAAACTAAATTTCATACATCTATTGTGAGAGAATAAAAAATCATACTATTATTATAATTGATAAACCAAAAAATAATTAAATCACACCGTTTGTTAACTACTTAAATTGTTTTATCATTTGGATAGTAATATGCTTACAAGTTTCTATTGAGTCACAGAATCCCATGTTTGATTTTCTTGAAAATCACAATAAAAATAGTAAGAAATTATTATAAATTGAAATTCTATTTGGGTATTTTTATATTGTCTAGTGTAAATCAGGTAAATGAATTTATTATGGTTTGAGTTGAGGAGATGAAAATTTTTGGAACACAATTCATTTTTAGAATTAATTTCACTAGATGTATAAGAACTTGATTTAGGAATAACATAATTAAAATATAATAAGTATTACTGATCTGAATGAAATGTAAAAAATTATAATTTCTATATAGTTACAAATGAACATGAATAATGTGGTATTAAAACATTGATTTTTTTATAAAAATACCACTACATTAAGGATTAATATTATACATATAGAAACATTGAGAATTATAATTTCATGAAGAGCATCAATATTTTATCTAAGAATGAAATTTTCTATTCCCTAATATGCCTATAATAGTTCTAGTTTTTCTTTCTCATATTTTTTTCTAATATATAACACTATAAGGTTTTCTAGTAAATCTTATTATCATTTTCCATTGTTTTTTGTTTATTTTTCAATCCTACATGATCATGGGATTCTAGTAATAGGATGTAAAAAATGAATATTTTTCATCCTAACAATTGAGGTATTTTAGGTATTGGAAGACAAAACACTTTATGATGGGTTTATATTGATGTATTATGGGGATAAGAATATATACCATCAATTAAGTTTAATGTTGATGAAACCTTTGTTTTTGTTTTAAATAACTTCCTAAAACGTTCGATAAAATTTTACTTTATAATATCCTTTATAGGATTAATTTTATTTGGATATACTATATTTTAATTTTAATCTTATGAAATATTTTTTTACATATTTATTACTTTCATTAATTTCCAAAAAACTCAATTTCCACTTTTCTATTCAGTTTTTGAACAATTTTATATCTTCATTGGGTTTATATGAAAAATTTGATAACTATTTTCACACTATTTTTACTCTGATAATTTGTGGATTTATCTAAGATCCTTACTTTTCATAGTTTTAAAATATGATGTGGTTTAAAATTGAAATTCACTTATTAGTGTACAACTAACCCCCTATTATAGGATACCAATTGTTAAATTTCTAGTAACACATTTTGAATTAGTTTTTAATGAAAAAATAATTCCTTTTTTCATTATGAAAATGACTCTTGTTTCTCAACAACTATTTTATTATGTTTTACAATATGAGAACATAAATTTTTTTAATATTTAATTCCATATCATATAAAAATAATGTTCACTATAACTAGTAATTGTATAGGGATATAAACATTACAGAATAATATCATACCTAAGAGAAAATCTACAGGCTTGAACTCCCCTAATGAAGATAATTACTGCCGTAATGACTATAAAAAATTAAGAGAAATGTTATAAAAAATATAGAAATTGTCAAGGTATGTGTATGAGCCATTGTAAGTGAGGTATTGAATTTTTATGTATTTGAATAGTTTTGTTTTTATATGGCAATGTGGTAGTTTGATATTAAGGTTTTTTTTCAATACATACAATGGGAATTATCACTATCATTCAATAAGACTATTGGTAATTGTGATTATTGGTTTTGTAGAAATTATAAATTGATAGTTTCAATTTTTTTAAGATTTAGAAAGAAGAAAAATGGAATATACTAGAAGGAACATCCTATATGAGGCTCACTTGTTGGATGTTGAGAGGGTAGTGGTGTGATGTTGAATGCATCACCTCAGTATACTACAACTATCATGCATCTTACCCTTAAGGTATATGATAATGTAATATGGGGTTAAGTATCATAAAACATGAGTTTTATTTAGTTTATAATACCCTATAAATGAAATAATATTAAGTAAAATTATTTTCATTTCTCCCTTATTAATCTATTGGATAGATAATATTCTCTAATACATCAGACAAATATGATATGTTAGATTTTTTGTACAAAGAAACTAACCTTAATATTTTTTCTTTAATAATTTTTTTTAAGTGTTAATGTTATCATGTATAAAAATTTATTTTTTAAATATTTATTACATTTTTTTAAATTTTTATATCAATATTATCTTATGGTGAATATAGAGTAATTTTATAAAAATGTTGATTGTAGGGTAAAAAATGGAAATAAAATTTTCAATAAATATTAAAAATATTATTATATTATAATTATATGATCCTAGATATAAATTAATTAATATTTTATATAGATATAAAATTTAATTAAGGAGTAACATTACACATAATGTGTTACATTTAGAAACACATGTTATCATTTTGGAACCACAATTTTATCTTTCTAAAAAACTATTTTTACGTGTTACACATGTTTTATATTAGAATTAATTTTTTTATCACTATTATTAGTTGAATAAAGTAAAATGGATTGAATATTTAGAATTATAAGGTATAAATTAGGTAATAAGTTTAATAACATTTTTAGGTAAAAAAGTTACCGGGGTAAAAAACGTCTTATCGCTGTAAATGTAAAATAAAAGAAAAGGATATGTTTAAAAGGAAAATAAATAAGATAAAGAAAGAAAATTTAAATGGAATGATGATGTATTTCAAAAATATAAATAGAAATTTTAGCATTATTTATCAAAAAAAATAAATGAAATAAATTCCACCGAAAAAATAGTTAGCCTTAATAAAAATTAATCTTTATTTTGGCCCTTTAAACCACCCATCCTCAAGTATAAATTGCCACCCATTATCTGATAAAACTATTATAAAAATTAATTTAGAATGAATCCCCACTGAATAGTAACTATATGGTATTCCTATGGTTTCCAAGAGTCCATCCCTAACTAAAATAAGTATCCCCTAAAGGTAGGGTTATCTTCCTCCACTTTTTCAATTAAAGTAATTATTTTGTTTTATCCATTTTATTTTAAATTTATTATAATGTAATGTGTTTAAATCCACCTACACTACCATCTATATGATTTTTATTCTTCAATTATCTCTCATTAAACCCATTCCATGACCCTTTTTCTATACTCTTTTTGATATCAAAATCATCTCTTAATTTTCCATGCTATATTTTATTTTCATGAATACCCGAACCTATTTTCATTCAAAAGTATTCTTTTAGCAGTATCCTTCAATTTTTGATTTGGAGAATATTTTTTTATAATACACATTACCTACTGGTGGATTTGAAATTATATGTACTTATGAAATTTTAATGATGTTGTACACATAATGTTGAACTATAAAGGTTATTCCTTCATAGAATTCCATTTCATTGGGTAAGAAATTGATATCTAGAGATGACATGTTCATAATACATATTTATAATGTCTTGGTAATGTTTAATTATACCTTTTTCAAAATCCTTGGAAATTTTTTTATAAATCCTTAGTGTGGAGCTTTTGTGATACATTTAATAAAGTCTAATATTTATGATGTAGACATATCTCAATGTTTTTCCTCATGTTCTTATGTCCATCTACATATGTTATGCCTGAATTTATTATATATATATTTTTTCTATTATGATTCATGTTTCATCTATGATGTTATTTTAAATTATTTATCCCTTACAAATATTTATGCTTATCCCTTTATTTTGATGGATTTCCCCAAGAAATACTATGGCATAAGGTGATATATGATAGGGTAATAAATATTCCATTTAAGATCCATAAAAATGAGAATATTTTTTCTTTTGTGTACATTGTATTTCTTGTACTATGTTAATATTTTCCAAATAACTAAACATCAAAATTTCTTTTAGAGTTATTTCTATTATACATTGTCAAGGAATTGGGTTTAGAATCAGGTTATAAACATGCATCACTCTATAGTTGTTATAAATGGATGGCTTATTTATTTATAGAAATTACGAATAAAGAACATTAGTAATAACCATTGGGATAAACCTTATATAAGAACACTTCGTGAAATTTTGAAGAACTTTAAAGTTAGTGGATTTCATGAAATGAAATATTGGTCTAAATACTAGAAGTGGAAATAGATTTGACATAGTTTTTCTTAGGGGTAACATCCCCAAAATAGGGGATTGGGTATTAACTTTATTTCCCCCTTGTTCATGACAAAAAGGCCTTATTTAAAACCTATTTTTAAACTATGGGGGATATTATTTTGTAATTATATGATTTTTATGAACTATATGAAAAGATATATAGGGAAAGTATTTATTTATTTTTGAAAAATAAAAATAAAATAGGGTTAATTTATATGATTATAAAAGAGAAATATTGGAAACAATAAGGCATAAACTTGAATTTAGAAATTATTCTTAATAGATTCCATTTTATTATTTGTGTGATCATTTTTTTAAAAATGATTAGATATAGAAGGGCCCTTTCAATCAACAGATGAAATATGAAATGCAAAGATGGCCTTTCTAATATGATGGAATCTAGGGTAAAAAATTTCATTATGTTTTTCAATCAACTATCCAGTGTGTGTAATAATAACATAAAGGACATAGAGTATAAAAATAAAACTAAAATGTAACAACTAATCATTTAATCCATCATGTGAAAACATTGGCCAAATTTTTCCAGAACATCCAAACCATTGATTATGAAAGAGTGGATCAATTAGATAGAAAATTTATTTTATTTAATCATTTTTAATGATAAATAGAAGGTCAGCCTAGTAGTATATTACTTTTTTGGAGAATAATATCAATGGTGTAGGTAAATAAAAAATATTAATCCTATGGATTAAATTGATTCTATCAAGTGGGAATACATAAAAAAGGTATTTTCAATAAGTATTTTCAAATAACTCCATGAATTTTTTTAAGGTATTTCCTTATGTTAAAGAAAAAGGAATGCGAATAAATGGGAATTTATGTGATGAACTTCACAAAGATTTAATTTTATACTCTAATCCTCATTATCAATTATGAGGGAAATATTGATCGAATATTTATTAGCATCAGACCTCATGTATAGTATGTTTTGGAAATCTTGGAGTTCAAAATATATTATAAAATAATACTTGGTGATCTCAAGTTAGAGATGGAATTTTATGATGCATAGGGGTCTCTCAAATATAATTATAAAAAGATAAGGATAACTAAAAACATTATAAATATTAAAAACTATCAAATGGAACATAAAAAACATTACCATACCTTGTGTGAAACCCATAGGAAAAGTCCCTATGGGAACTATCTTCAAGTAAGTGGGAAGCTCGACAAATGTGGAAAGGATTTTCACATTGCTCAATTAATTATTGATATATAAATCCTTTCTATCCCAATGGTAATAACAAGGGTAAGATGTTGAAAGTGAATCTTATGATGAAATTCTTCATGTTTGGAGATATTTTTAACATTAAAAACCAGTTCACCAATTTGAAAATGGAGAGGGGAAAATACAATCAACCCTAGTAGAAGCCAAGAGATCTAGATCATGCATTTTCTGTCATGTAGGTTAAAGTATATGATCTAAATGATGGGTTAGATGATTTACATGTTGTTCACTAAAATTGTGATAGTACATGAGTTGATTCTAGTTCAACTCAATCATTTGATTATTTTATGTTTTGGAATAACATAAAATCAAACCAATAGAAATAATTGACAGAGTTAATAGTTAAAACTCTAAGAGGGTCTATTCAATCCATTAACGTATATTTGGATTCCTCTATAAAATTTGGTTAGAAAAATATAATCACAAATCTAGTAGTCATTATGATGGTGTAATTGATATACTAACAAAGACGGATTACCAATCAAATTAAAATTCCATGATAAATTATAAAAATAGGGAAATTTCAATTTTCATGTTGGGAAACCTAAGATTATTTTCAAATTAGATATATGCCCACCCATGTTTTTTCATGAACGAATTCCTATATCATTCTTAATGGAAATTAATAGTGAATAAGGGGAATAAAATTAAATTAAAAAACATATAATATGGACACGATGATTTAAAAATTGATGTATTTCATGATAAATTATACATACCAATAGGAAGAGATATATAATTCTACATTGATCTCATATAATGATCTAATCCTTTATCCAAGAACCTATATATAATGGAAATCATGAATCCTAAAGAATTCAAGAAGAAACAGATAGATCATTTGGAGATGGATTTTATTCATCCAAGTGTGTCTCCTTGGGGTATGATAATTCCATTTATGAAAAATATGGATGGAAAAATGAAACTATGAATTGAATATAGGGAACATAAAGGAATCATAGTAATGAAAAAATATCATCCTATGAGAATTGATGTTTTATTTATCCAACTTAATATATCTCAATTTATTTCTATCATGGATCATTGATCAGGGTATCATCAATTCAGGGTTATGAAAGAAGATTTCCTGAAGATATCCTTTCAAAATATGTATGGGCATTATGATTTCATTGTTATTCCCTTTGGTCTGACAAATTATGCCATGATATTTTTTGATTCTAGGAATAAAATCATTATAGGGTACCACCATAATTATTTAGTGGTCCATATTGATGGAATTTTGATATATTCAAAAAATGGAGGAATATTTAAAACGACTAAGGGTCATATTGAAAACAAAAAAAAAGTAGATTTGTTTTATCTTATTAGAGTATATGTGATTTTATCTTTCCAAAAGTGTAATTATTTGGACACATTATATATTGATAAGGAATATATGTGGATCCAGGTATGATTAATTTACTATAGGAGTAACCTCCTCAAACAATGGTCATTTAGATATATAGTTTCCTTCATTCAGCAGGGTACAATAGAATTTTTTGGAAAAAATTCATATATTTCTAATCATATAACCATGTTTTCTAGAAGAGGATTTAAGTTCACATGAATAATGGAGAATGAAGATTTTTTTCTATAGATGATGAATAGGTTGGCCAGCGCACCTATGATAAATTTACCCCATAATGGAGAATTATTTTTCATTTATAGTGATGAAACATTTATTGGACATGGATGTACAACCATGAAGAATGGAAAATTGATTTCATCTAAGTAGTAAAACTTTTATCCTCCTAAGAAGATTTATCTTACCCACGACATATATTTAGAAACAATTATTCTTATATTAAAGACATGTGGAAACTATCAATATGGGGATATGTTTGATATATACATAGACCGCCAACGTCTAAAGTGTATATTCACATAAAAGTAATTGATAATGAGACATTGGAGGTGATTTGAACTTCTTAACGACTATAATAGTTCTATTTTTTATCACCCAATAAATATAACACTGTTTTGGATTCACTAGGTAGCAATGACACTAGAGTTATTATAATTATGAGGATTTAAAGAGATAATTTGATTATGGACTTGGTAAATATGGAAAATTAAGTCAAAAGGAAAGGATAATATTTAATCTTATCCCAAATAATTTTATAAACCTAATTATTGGAGAGGGTAATGAAAGAACAAATATATAATACTTCTATAGAGAGGAAGATTGAGGTAATAAAAAGTTGAATTGTTTTCAAGTTATATGTTGATAAATAGACAATAATGAGGTTCTGAACAAGGTGATATATCTTATCTAATCCTGAGTTAAAGAATAATAAAATTTATGAAGCTCATAGCTCTACATTCCCTAAAAATACCAAATTAAAAAAATCAATAATGATTTACAATATCATTATTTTTTGGATAACATGAAAATTATTATTGTAGAATATAGGAAAAGATGATTGGTATATCAGAAAAAAATGGAATAGAAGACAATTCCATATGGTTTGATGTAATCTCTTACAACATGATTCTAGAAGTGGGAAAAAATAACTATGGAAATTATTATATAACTTCCTAATACATATAAGATAAATAATTCTATATGGGTAATCATTGATATATTAAAAAAATCCCATTTAATTTTTATATGATAGGATATCTCACCTGAGTACCTTGAACGAATGTATATTCCAGAAGTGGTGTTGCTTAATGGGGTACCTCATTCAATTATTTCTTAACATTATCCAATGTTTACTTCTATGTTCTAGATTAGCCTTATAATGGATATGAATATAGAGGTAAACCTAAGAGAAAATTGTCATTCCCAAATTAATGGGAAATCTGAGAAGACTATTAAAAATTTTATGGACATGTTAAGGGATGGCTCACTTGATTTTAAAGGGAGTTGGGATGAATTTATTCCATTCATTTTATTCTACTATAAAAATAGTTTCCATTAAATTTTTCAAATGGATCCATATGATGAACTTTATATGAATAGGTTTAGAATGCTATTGTATAGGGGGGAAGTTAGAGGGGGGGAAACTATATAGAACCCAAATTGTGAAAGAGACTAAAAAGAATATACAAGTGATTCAGAGGTATACCAAGCTTCTTAGAGTCGACATAAAATTTATTTCAACAATCGAAGTAAGAGATAAGAATTTAATGTTAGAGATAATGTGTTCCTAAAAGTATCAAACTGTAAAGATGTCATGTGTTTTGAAAAAAGGGGAAATTGGGTCATATGAACTTTAATTCATTTTTGATTCAGGAGCATGTTAGACCTGTTGTATATCTACCATCTCTACCTATAAATATTTACAATATAAATGATGTATTCCATGAGTCACTACTATGTATTTATGTGATAGATCCATTGTATATACATAACATTAATGTTGTGTAAAATTTTTCTGAACATTTATATAAAGAAGAAATGATCCGGATTCTCAATTAAAGAGAACAAGTGCTGATAAAAAACAAAAAATACTATGAATGAATTGTATAGAAATAAACTCTTGAATAAGAAACAATGAAGATTTAAGAATCAATTCTGGATAAATCTCCACATTATTTTGAAGCTAGACACAAATTTCATGGATAAAAATTTTCAGGGGGGATATTTTAACATCCTATAAATAATTCATGTTATTAAAAAAATAACATTTTTCTATAAACAAATATTTTATTATATTTTATAATTGAAGAACATAGAAATACTATTATATTTATTTAGAAATCATGTAATAATATTGATCACTAAAACATGAAATATTATGGATATATAAAAAAATAATAATAGTGTGATCATTAAGGGAATCTCCATAGGATTAACTCCCCCATGAAACTCATTCCTTTCACAAGGACTGCAAAAAAGATATTTTTTTGGAAAATGATAGAAAATATCAAGGGATGTTTAATAATATATTTAAGTGAGTTAGTGAATGATGATGTATTCTAATAGTGGTTTATTTATAGTGAAATAAAATTGTTTGCAATTAAGATTTTTATTCAATATGACCATTGGAAATTAATATCGTTAGGAAATAAAATTTTTGGGAATAATCAAATATGATTAATAAGAATCCTGAGAATTATGAACATTGGTTATATATCCATTATAAAGTGACTATTGGGATTTTTTATTACGAAAAGGAATAAAATGTGAGATGTACTTATATGAATGTACCCTATAAGGATCAATTTTTAGATATTGGGAGAACATAGGTGTCAAAAGTATTTTCCCTCGAACAAATCCATGATTAAATTCATCAGTAGAGACATGATTATGGCCTCTTTCAAGATAATTTAAAGCTAATAGAAATCAACGCTTGAATGGTGTTATCCAAATCACACTAAATAACTACTACAATAGCACATCTTACCCTTAGGGAATATGGTAATATAATTAGAGGTTATGAATATTGACTTTGGGTTACAGTTATGTGATAATTATATTGAAATAAAATAGTAGCATCTATACTTATTTTTATTTATAGGTTATTTTATTATATGAACAATATGATTCAATCAAACATCAAAGTAATATCATAAATTATATTTTTAGTATAGAGAAATTAAAATTAAAATTCTTTTCAAAAAATATTCAGCTTTATTTAAAATTAAAATTTATAATAATTAAAATATTATTTTGAAAAAACAAATTTCATTTTTAGGATTCACCACATCGAAATTATCATAGGATAAATTTGGGGTAATTTTTTAAAAATGGTTATTTTTGTAGTAAAAAGTCAAATTAAAATTTGTGAGAAATATTGTAACTCTTTTGATATATTCATGATAAGATCATGAATTTAAATTTATTAGTCCATAAAATTTGTCAAAAAAAAATTTAAGTAGTAATATAATAAGTAATGTTTTATATTTAGGGAAATTTGTTAAAATTTTGGAACCATGGTTTTATCTATTATAAAAAACCTATTTTTATATGTTATACGTGTATCATGTTAGAATTAAATTTTTATAACTTTTATAAATTTAATAAAATAAAATAAATTTCATATTTATAATTGAATTGTCCAAATTATGTAATAATTAAAATATAATTTTTTGTCATAAAATTTTGACAAGATAATAAAATAATTTCTGAAGTAAAGGTAAAATATAGAAAATGGTAAGATTAAAAAAGAAACACATAAGATAACTAAAAGACACAAATTTAAATCAGTGGATGAGACATTTCACATAATTAACCAAAATTTTAAAAAACAGTTCTCAAACAAAGTATTATAAATTAATACTACACAAAAGTAGTTATCCCCAATTATTAAATAATTATTATATTTTCCCCAAAAACCACCCCACCACAATTATAAATAGCCACCCATTTTCTCCTCACTCACCACTCCCAATATATTGATAATTAATCCATTCTTATTTCCACTCTCAAGAGTCTCTCAATTGTGGTCCAAAAATTCTATGGAATATATCTCTATCTCTAAGAAGCATCCATTCAAGGTACATGTTCTATTTGTACACTTTTTCAATTTATTTAATTTTTTTTATAACCTTTTGATTATCAATTTACCATATTATAAATTTCTATAAAAACCGCATTACTAAATATAAAATATATATTCAATTATTTATTCTCTCTCTCTCATTATACCCTTTACATACTCCATTTTTATACCTATTAGGAAAAAAAAATCAAACATTAATTTTCTATACTTTATTTTCATGTCATGAATTCCCAACCATATTTTTATTCAAGGTTGTTCATTTAAATTAATATTTAAATTTTTATTGGATACATCCATTTATGAAACACCCATTCCCTACTCATGGGTTAAAAATGATATATTCTAATGATCTTTGATCAAATCATCACATATAATGTTAAATATGTGAAGGGTGCTAACTAATATAACTCTAATGAATTGGGTAAAAAATTAATCCCTATAGATTTCATATTCATGATACCTTGGAAGAATTCATTGGGAGTGTTCTATGATAGCTTTTTCAAAAGTCTTGGTAATATTTTTAATGAGACCTTTGTACTGAACTTTTGTGATATGTTTAAGAATGTATCATGTTTATGATGTATCCACATTTACTTGTTATGCCACATGTTATGATGTTCATCTGTTTATTTCATGATTTATTATCTTATGTACATGTCACAATGATTTGATTAATGTTTCATATATAATGTTCAACTACCTATTTATCCCTTACATGGAGTTATACTCACTCCATTAATTTGTTAAATGTCCCTAGGAAATCCTTTACATTGCGGTGATCTAGGATGGGATACTAAAGAATCCATTAATGAATGTTGAAAATTAGTTTATTTTTTTTGTGTACCATATATATATTATAATATGTACCTAGTTTTTGAGGAATTAAACCCCAAAAGATCATTCAATTTTATTTATGTAATAAATTGTCAAGGGATCATGTTTAAAATCAATTAATAAAAATGAGGATCACCATAAGATCATGTATCTATATTTCAATCTAAGCCTAATATTATATATTTTCAATGTTTTGTTCAAAACATTTTATCTCAGATTTATATACACCTAATAGTGTGGTGGTTGAAACACTATTTTTATGTGGCAATACATGTATATTTGATCGATATTCTTAGTTCTAATCATCCTATAATATTTAATGGGAATAAAAATGAGTACTATAAAGATATTATAAAGAAATGTTTAATTAAAAGTAAAGTGTAGAACTATCATATGATGGATATAAAATTAAAAATTCATGAGAAGGAATTTTTTCTCTCTCTATAGATGAGAAGCCTAAATTTCAAGATAAATTTAAATGGTAGAACACATTTTTATCTTAAATGATGATAAATTCATATAAAAAATAACTTATATTAAAATTGATAATAGAATTTGGAAGAATATTGTGGTTACACATTTTATAAATTAAAATTTTCTTGAAATTAAAATATCTATATTGTTTACAGAGTATCGGGAATTTGATTTTCTACCAAGAGAGTATGCTTCCAAATTTCATTATCATTTAATGACTAATATGAGTAGTCTAATCCAAGTATTTTGATAATGAAATACTTCGATGAAATGATCTTTTTCAAACATACTATAGAGACATTATATTTGGATCTAATAAAAAATATCATATCAATAATTTTTGAAAACTTATGAAAGTGAGTTTTAATTGAGTTCTAATAGGTGACATAATATTTTCATTGGTTTTAAATTATCATAAAAAATTAAGGGAAATATTTTAACACTATATAAATATATTATAGATCTTTAAAACAAATTGGGTTATACAATTCCTTGATTATTAGTACATCGATAGGTACCTCAATCAATCCTAAGATTGAAGGAAAGTAGTTGATAAAAAACGTTATAATGATATGATATAAAGATTATTATATTTTTTTCTAGTTAAATAGAAATAATTATTTCTATATTCCAGCATGTGATATTTCCATATGATCCAAAGAAGTCAGACATAAAATAGGTAAAAAATATTTTCCTATATTTAAAATGTTGATGGAAACATGTATAATTTTATCTCATAGAAGTGATATAGCCAAGATTTACTCAGGTTTGGACTTTGGAGTATGATGTTTAGATAGGAACAGTACTTCAAGAACATTCCAATTCCTAATTTTTTTGTTCTATGAATGTTATTAAATAGGCCATAGATTTTGACCTGTATACTGGGTCTCACATTATTCATTTTTGGATCATCTTCCTTAGGATACTACTTCATTTGTTTAAACAAACAGCCCTGTTTTTGATTTCCATGCTCATTTGATACCCATAAATGCTGAATTCGGTGAAGAGGAATATCTCAAGACCCTAAATTTATATAATTTCCATTGAAATTGTTTTATCTCATGATCCAACTTCTCAAATATAGATTTATAATGATGATTTTGGATTCATTACAAATATAGTTTGCGAAAAACTACACAATTATAATCAATTTTTCCTTAATTTTTAACATGCTCTAAAGGGAAGAATATGTAAGATTACACTCCGATGGTAAGGAATGTTTCATGGGTTGAGAAATGAAAAAAAAGTGGTCTGGATGGGATTAATATTAGTCAAAAATTTGATATTGGCCCCTCTGATATTAGGGACCCTACTAGAAGACAAAATATCTTCGAGAATAAGGATCTAATGTAAGATAATGACCATTATTTACATCTTGGAAGACATTATTCTGAATGTAAGAGAATAATTGTATTTTTAATTGTTTTCTTACTCCCAAAAGTACCATCATTGAACCTCCCACCCTTTTAGAGGTTGAGGAGAAGAATATTAAAAAACATAATTCCCAAGATAAGGATCAGGGTAACCTTTCCGATTCAAATGAATCTATACAGGAGGATAATTATTACCCTAATAAAATTGATCAGGCTAACATAAAATCAAGTTATCGAAAGGGAAAAACAAATGGTGGATGCTGATTCATTCATTACACCAAATCATAGAAAAAATTGGAATTCTTGGGACAACTCTAATCTTTAAATAACAATTGATACAAGATTGTTATATGATTCTATGAAGGAAACCATTGAACCTTAAACATTACCAATAGTGGATGATCACCCAATTGAAACCAATAGTATAGATGAGGTGGATGATAATGTAAATAAACACCATATGTTCAATGATGATTATTTTATTAAGGAAGAAGTGGTGGAAGAAGTTGATGGATGGATGAAAAAATACTATATTATTACATTCTAGACGTACACTAATGGTGATATCACTTATGAGACTTTACATGAAAATAAAAAACCTCGGTTCATTATGATGGTGGAAGAGTATAAAAAAAATCCTTAATTCAAATTTACATACATACCTTGGGAATGATTTTGACATGTTCAAATGATTTTCTAGATAGATTTTTTTATTGATGATTTTTTCTGCAAAGTATGTTGTTTGATCCAATGAGCATCAGTGTATTTGGGCTTCCTTCTTATATCCACCTGATGTATGGCCTATTTTGGTGATCTATGTTTATTTTTGATTCATTTATGGTTTTTTTCTAACTTCTGACCACATGGGGGGTTGTGCATATGTTTCCAGGAATATTTGTTTTTTTGTTGTTTTAATAAATGAGAAAATCCTTCTTGTCTGCAGATGGTATCCTCTTGGATGTTTTGGAATATTTTGTTCATGAAGGTTTAGGTGATCCTCATATATCTGAACTTCCATGTATCTTATTTGGTATTATTTTTTATACATTCAATACTTCATCTGGATCTTTTTCCATGTGTTATTTAGATACATTGTCTACTCATATGTTGGGGAATTTTGATGATTTGTTTCTCTGAATTAATGCTCCTAGAATTATATTAATGGGGTTTTTTGATGATGTGGTATCTTTTATTATTATTATTTCTTCTTCTCATTGTCTAATTGATTTAATCATTGAAATTTTAATGACAACATTCACCTTAGGTACTATTTAATTATCATTCCAGGAAAATTGCATTTGATCATGTCTCAGGACAGTTAATCTATGTATGGATCCTTAACTTATGAAGTTCTTAGGATTGTTTCAATGAGGTAGTGCATGAAGCGTTTAATATCATATTAATGATATTTCTCATTGTTTACTATTATTGTATTAGATCTGTTTTTATTGATTTTGAAAAGTTGATTTATGTGAAGATAAATTGTAGTTTCAGTGTTAATCACACTATAAAAAGTGAAGATTGATCTCAATATTCTAGGTGTAAAATTCAATTTACTATACATGTTGGCCATAATTTGTACTTTTTATTTCATTTTTTTCTTGTTTAAGCTCATTACACCTCATTGGTAAACTATACCTCTTATTTTCTTTAATAAATTTTGGGAGGTACGGACTGGGTGACCAAACCATATCTCATTCTGTGAAAAAACTAAAACCATAAATTCATACAGATTCAGATACATTAAATAAAATTTTTTAATGATCAATATTAACTATTCTCTAATTAATTTCTTATCCAACATATATACTAAAATTCAAATGGTTATTAAAAAGGGGAGGATATTTTTTCTAAAAAATATTGTAATTTATTTATTTTTTGAATATATCTTTTTTTGAAATATTAATTTGCTAAAAACTATTTTTATGGGTGTTTTTTGAATGATTTAACATCAAACTTGTCATAATATTTGTTTTTTGAGATTTTATTTTAAAAAATTAATCTGTTTGAGAAGAAATTTTTTCAGGAACCCTATTCAAAGTAAAATATGCATTAACAACGGAGTAACTTTTAAATTCAATTTGTAGTACATATATAATATTAAAATTACACACATTCATTGAATTTAAATTAATAGGATGTTTATCTATTTTTATTTTAATTTAAATTTTTTATTCTCAGTTTAAAATATTATTGTATATTTTAATACATGGTAAGTATTTTAACATTATTCCCATATAAGAGACAATTCAAAAAAAGTAAGGGAAGAGTTTCAATCATTATATATGTAAATTTTTAAAGGGGATGTATTATTTTTTCAAATAAAAAGGTGGAGAGAGAAAGTAAAAATTAAAATCCCTTAAAATGAGGATAAAATGTTTTTACAAAGGTGAAAAAAATACTTTTCAATGGTGTTGATCATTTTAAAATGAAATTATTTTCCGGTGACTAAGGAGTTTATTTTTCAACTTTAATGAAAAACCGGAGAACATCACTTCATAAAAATTACAAGGTGTATCTCATTATGATTTAGTTTAATATATAAATTTACTTTTAATTTATTGTATTTTCAAAAAATTGTGAGATTATTGGGTCAAAGGCTCTTGTACTTCCATTATTTTGAAAATCACAACACAAAAAGTGAGAAATTGTTCTAAAATGAATTTTTGATTAGTCCTTCAGGTATTGGAAAATTTAAATCTATTAAATGAAATTATAAAGAATTGATTTTGAGAGACTTAAATATATAAAATCGAATTCATGTTGATATTTTATTTCACTAGATATAAAATCACTTTAGCAGTGCCATAATAACACTATCTAAAGATAAAGAACAAGAATGATTTCATTAGAAGATAAAGATGTAGCTTCTAATATAGTTAAAACTATCATTGAATAAGTTTGTATTATATTTTTGATTGTTTTATTATAAAAGGCTACTTCTTTGAGGGTTGTATTGATAAAAATAGACACATAGAAGCAAATAATTTTAGAAAGGGCTTCTAATTCATTTATATTAATGCACTTTATAGTTTCTTAGTGCACTTATGATCGTTAAATTTTTTTCTTCAAGTGAGTTTTTTCTAAGATCTACCTTCTCAAATTATTCTTGTAAATATATTTAACATTTTTCATTGTTTTTTTTATTTTTAGATCATGCGTGATCAAGGGATTCTAAGGATAGGAAGAAATTTCACCTTATGATGGGTTTAATTTGAGTCCTTCTTGGGATAGTAAGATGAATGATCTAATAAGTTTAAATTTAGTGATTCTTTAGTTCAGGATTAAATAACATCTTTACACATAGTATTAAAGTGTTATTTATATTATATTTTATAAGTAGTTTTTTGAATTGGGATCCAATACATCAAATTTTCTTATCTTCCACTATAATTAAATTTTTTGTATTCTTGTATTTATCAGAAAATCAAGAATTTACAACAATCTCAATTTTGTATGTCCTTAAATGTTTTGAAAATTTTTAGGTTTATATTGTATTAATATTAAAACATTCAATAATCATTTTTATGCACTTTCTACTTTTATTAATTTGATGGTTGGTCAAAATATCATTACTTATGATAGTTTTAAACATTGTGGCTTAGAAAAAATTTAAGTTAAATCTAGACTATAGTTCTCCCCCTTTTGTAGGAAACATACTGTTAAATTTTTTGAATATATATTCTTCTTTATTTCTAGAATAAATAATTTCATCAACTTAAACAATCACTATGAGTGAATTTTTGTCATTTCCATTGTCATGGAGATTTATACCCACCTTACCATTCTAGAAATTCATTCTCATTCATATGAATTAAAAATATTAATACCAAGATCAGTGTTGTGTATTAGGCATGTATAGAATTATTTTTATCTTTAAAACCCAAGAATCATTAAAACCATGTAAAAGATAATATTTTTGAATATAAATTTATTATCATGTAATATATTCAAGAAATAGTTATCATATCCAATTGGAATACATTTCTGTTCTATTGAGAATATGTCATATGAAAATTTCTGATTATTTAAAGCGTTATGATTGGAGAAAATGTCTCATCAAAGTATATACCCTATATCTTTGTGTATATATTCTACATATGATTTTCTTTATTCCATGATAATTATATATTCTTATTGATTTTGTTTTTATAATAAAACATTTCCAAAATAATATTTTTTGTATTTTGAACATTACACTAACTCCTAAGAGTCATTTTTCACATTCTAATTTTTTTCTACTTATATCACTGTTATATGGTCCTCATGTTGTAATTTTTTATCAACAATTATTGGTTTAACTTGTAATATCTAGATGGTAGGATTTGAATTTATTATACTTCTAAATGTTTGATCGTCCTCACTACTATATACAAAGATGTTTTAACTCAACAATTTTTCTTAATTTTATGAACTTATAACCACCTTTCTTTAAGCCCTGCACACTGGTAAAAATGTTAGAATAAACATGTAAACATTAAAAATATATTATGTTGTTCAAATATATCTAATTTGGTCTATCCATTTCTTATTGATATTATTTAATCACTTCATTAATGGGTATTGATTTTGTTTAGAAATTAATATTTTCATTGATAACAACATCCAAACTATCAAAAACATTATTTATATTTTAACACTAATAACTCCTTACACTAGGAGTATATCCCTAAAATATAACACCATTGACCCTTCTAATAAACATACAAAAAATTATTCAGTTGATTTTGAGGAATGATATGCTACAAAATATACTTAATAATTTCATATTTTTTCCTTCCCAAACTACTAGTGTATTCATATAATTTTTCCAAATTATACCCATATTCAAGATATTAACAACCACTATGGAAAATTTCATCAAAAATAATTTTAATGTTCTATACTATGAAATCATTGTTCTCCTTATGTCCACAAAAATATGATTATTCCATTTAGGTACCCTGTTATATTTGGAAATATATAGAGCACTATATTCATGATTTATTTTATGTTTCTCATGATATAACCTAATATATTCATTCTAATATTTGGTTCCATTATCATACTGATGTGTTTTGATTTCACATCAAAAATAATTTTTACCACATATATATAAGTTGTCAAACCTCAAAAGTCTATCTGAGTTACTCCAAATATAAAACCAATATGTCATATTAGTGAAATAATAAATAAAATTAATAAAATAAACATCTTATTTTACATATTTAAATCTCATCCGATCACATACATCTGAGTGTATTAGCTTAAAAAGATTCCTTATTTCAATATACAAATTATTGTTATTTTGATTCAGTATGTTTTCTCTGTGGAACACATCATAAAAATTAATTCATTCATTATTCCAGTTATATAGATTCCTTTTAGATTCATAATTGACAATCCTAGCCATGTTATTTTTAAAAACAATTCCATGTCTCCTATGAAAAATGTCTTTATCCCCCATTTTTTACTAATATAATCTATTTTAAATGTTTAATATTTAAAAAATATCTACTAATTTTATATAAATTCATAATTATTATTTCATATTTCATCCTCCTAAGGACATATCAATTATTTTAACAGATCACGTTATTGAAATTGTCAAAAATATTTAGGAAACTGAAGATATTGTTCCTCAAACAATTTATAAAGAGAAAATTATAGGATTTTAAATATTTCTCACTCATTTTTCCGAATCTATATACTTTTACATTTTGGAATCTATCATTTTTTAAATTAAAATTTCATTTATCATATCATTACATATATTTTAATAGATTTTTGTTTTTATTCAGGTGAGAAGATAAATAACTATCCAATATCTAAGTATTTTTTTCATTTATTTTTTTAAGGATATTAAACCACCAATAATATGTATTTATTTCTCCTTCTATGTTTAGATATAGAATTATTTTTTTCTTTGGTTTCATCCGTAGTATTTTTAGATAATATTCTGTCGTGTTTCATGGTTGATTATACCTTCCTCAGGTTTGTTAAATAAAATAAAAGGTATTATGAAATATTATCTTCTCTTTTATATATTGTCCCAACTAGATTCAAAGAACATTAAATTGATTCCCCCTCAGTTATTTTCCTCTCTTTCATTTAGGGAATAAAATGTTATACCAATACACCTATGATTTTTTCAATAGACTATATAGTACTAATATCTTCCATTAAAATTTATTTTCATGAGTTATAATTTCGGTTCATCAAAATATTATTATTGGTTTTACTTTTAATTTAAAATTAATTACTTTCATTTAACTAACATGGGATTAAAAGAATATTTTGTCATCATATCATTACTTCTATGTTTATCCTCGACTTATTTATTTTTCCATATTTTTCTTTTTTTTAATTTTCAGTACCATAAAGTGGTTTATAATGGATATATTTTCCATTTTAGGAAAGGTAATCACCATCTTCCCCTTCTAATCCTTGCTTACAACATTTTGTGTACATGATTAATTATATTATGTATTTTTTATTGTATAATAGTACAATATCAATGTTACATGGTAGAATAAATTCTTTTACCAGTATATTTAGAATATTAATCAACTTCATTGATATAATTATTGAACCCTACCAGTTAGAATTATTTTATGAGTTTTAACTTCACACAATTTCATCTCAATAGAATTTACTTCCTACATCTTAGAAATTAAATTTTCAGTTGTAATCATAGCAATATTCTCTCATTCTTCAGGAGTTGAATAGAGAGGAACAGGTTTTCTTATAACGACCTGAACTTTTGAATAAATTTGGTTCCCTACGTCTGTGTGTTATTTTATTTTATACTCAAAAAAACTATATCCTTAAATTAATGAAGTGTGTATACTAAAAATCATACTGTTGTGTTTTTACTGTTATATGACTGTTGGTCAATATGACTGTTGGAAACCTTTTAAAATTATAATTATTGTTTATAAATACAAGTTATCTTGGTTGATTAATATAGAAAACCATGTTGATGGCCTCATCTAGGAGACTTGGGCCGTATGAAGCCCATCTGTCAGAGATTGGGAAAGAGGTCGCATATCTGGGATTTGCTCTAGACCAATCTCAAACCGAGCTTCAACACGTGAAGCTTGAATGGAATCTCCTAAGGGGGAAGTTCAAACTGATAGAAATCACCACTTGGGCAATGTTTTCTAAGCCGCCCCAAGATTCTATCACCATAGCACACCTTACATTTAGGTCACATGCAGCTGTTATAAGGGGATATGTAACGAGGCCTTAGATACTATTTGTAATTTCTTGGTATAAATAAAATTTATATTTCTTCTTATGATAAAATTTTTGAATTACAAATGTCTGGATAAATATAGGATGAATTTATAGAAGGTACAGATTATTTATGAATTTTGGAAAAAGGGTATTATAAAATATTATTTGTATACTTTAAATAATTAATAATGTGAAATGATTTTCAAAAAATGGTCTTCTACAGTTCTGATCAGTAACAAATTTATAGTCTAATAAGATCAACCTATTTTTTAGTGAATAGTAATGTAAGAATAATAACATACCCTTATGAATAGTAATATATAGTAATGAATAGTAAATCGGCCAAAAAATAGAAACTTCTCCAATGAATGTATAAATATAATGTAGACATCTTAAAAGTGAAAAAAAAAACGATCACAGAATAAGTTTTGGTATTTTTATATGTCATAAATAATTTATTTAAAATTTTATAATTAATTTAATAATTCAAAATGTAAATATATTTTCATAAAATGTGATCATAAATAGTTATTTTATTTTCTAATGGTTATATTATAATTTTATGGGACATTGATAACTTTTTTAATGTGTTACAAAACAAGGTATAGATTTAGAGTTGTTTTTTTAATAATTTATGATTTTATTTAAAAATTAAAATAAAAATATTAAAAAAATTATTTTTATAAAATGTAGTTCATTTTTGAATTAAGATCATTGATATTAGGTTACTGTAATTTTTTGGTATTTTTCTAAAACACTTGAATTTTCAGTGAATAGTAAAAATACAGTTTTGAGTTTCGGGTTTTCAATGAAATCATTGATGATGTAATCATGATTTAAGAAATCTGGTAGACTTTTGAATAGTAATTAATGTTATTAGGTTTCCCAAGTGTCCAATACCATGTGAAAATACCATTGTAAAGACCATGGTTTTTCAAATACCACTAATGAGGCAACCCTTGGAAATTAATTTAATATTCCCTCTCTTTCAGTATAAAAAACAATCCATTCCCACATTCATTTAATTAAAAAATACTCCTCAACAAAGATTTTTTCTTTTTTACTTCCCAAGTAGTCCTCCAATGTTTCCCTCAAGCCCCCAAGGTCCCAACCTTCAAGCTTTCGAAGTTACTCTTCAAGGTAAGGGAACCTTTCACCCTCCTCTTTTAAGTCAGGAATTCTTTTATGTTAGGTATTGTAGTTTCTATTTAATTCTATTGGGGTATGTTCTTATAAATCATTCATGTTGTCCATTTTATTTCCAAAATTAAGAGGTACCATTTCTTCTCTAATCAACATATTTTTTTAGATTTTTATGTGAAGTTGTTAGGCTGCCGAATTTTCGTAAAAGAAACCACATCTTCTATTTTCATTAATGTTTACTTTCCATGTGGTATGTCATTCAAATATCAACAAAATGTTATTATTTTTTATTTTTTTCTATCCCTATACTTTATTATGAGTTATTTTTGAGTGTTTTACCCTTTCCCTATCTCTTTTTAATGTTCTCTAAAACCCTATTATATAGCCATTATGCTGCAGAAATTTCATCTCAAAATTTCTCTCTCTTTCTCTCAATAAATTATCTTATCTTATTTATGGGAATACCCATACCTATTTTGTTTCTATGGGTGTTTGTAAATACATAAAAATTATATTCTTTATTGTATAATTGACATACATAAAACCCTCACTCCATTCCATGGGTTATAAAAGACATATTAATCAAGTTTTTAAACACATTTAAAAACATTATGATGTTGACATAAAACCCATTTCAGTTAATATATTTTGGTTATTTATTAAATGTATGAGTATGATATATGTGAATCACATGATAATAGATATATATTAAGGGTGTGTCCTGATAGCGCTCAAATGCACTGGGTGAAGAATTTAATCTCTAGATATGCCAAGTTTCACAATACATTGGTATATAACCTTGGTAATTTTTATGACACCTTGGAGATGAACATTGGTTATATGTTAATGAATGTCCAAATTAAATGTTTAGCCACATATTCATGTTATGATTCATGTTCTTTGTATTATGATATTCCTCTACTTCTATTTCTCATGTCTTTATGTTTTTATCATGTTCATATTGATTTCACAAGTAAACTGATTCCCTTTCATTCCATACTGGGCCTTCTGCTCACCCTTTCCTTTGATGTATTTCTCTAGGTTATAAGATGAAATAATTTTACATAAGAAGAAATTAGGATGAAGCCCTAAAAGTTGATTAGAAGTATGTTTTATGTTTTCATGTTTTATGTTCCTGATTTCCAAGACACTAGACTTTAATGATCCTCTATTAGAAAAATGTGATGAAATGTTATGTGATAAAAGGCGAGATTCCATTATTGGAATCAAAGGATTGTTTGGTTTTCTGTAGAAATTAGGATATGAAAACTTTAGGAAGAACCCTCTAGGGAATAATAAATATATTAATACTTCCTGGTGTTTTGGTGAGTATTGATTAAGTGATTTATCAAGAAAATACATCCCTTTCTGGATACGAGCATGTAGAGGCTGCTCTGGCACAAATGTACCGAGGGGTGAAAACTCTAACATCGGGTTTTGGGCATCACCTAGGTTATACTGGTACACAACAACAGGCCTTTCTTCACTCTTGGTTATGAAAATCCCGAGGTATATGTTTGGTTAATCATAAGCTTTATCATTATGAAGGATTTATAGAGAAAAGTAATTGTTTAAAGCATGATGTTTGAAGACATAAAATACATTATTGTTACAAGATTAAAAAAGGAAATAATCTTCTCACTATGGTTTTATTATTTTATAAAATGGTGTGAAATAGGAGTAACCATGCAAATGGTGACCGTAATGGACCATGCGCTGACGACCCTTCGATGGAAGCCAGAATGGAACCTTTCATGCGAATGATGAACCAACTGACTAATTTTATGCGAAATAACTTGAATCAAGAGGAGATACTGATCTCACCACAAAGGGGACAACATTATTTTTAATCCTTTATCTTTCAACAAACACCAACCTTCAGTGGATCAACCGAACCATTAGTTCTTGAATAGTGGATGAGCTCTATAGAGAATATCTTTTCTGTGCTCCAATATTCAGAGCAAGGGAAATTAACCCTAGATATCTATCACTTATAAAGAGAAGCTGATCAATGGTGGGAACTGATTAAAAACACGATTCCAAGAGTAGAGGTTGAAGCTATTGAGTGGGAAGAGTTCAGAGTGGTCTTCTTCAGAAAGTATTTCCCTTGTTCCAGGAGAACAAGAACAGAGAAGGGGTTTCTCAAGATGAAGTTGAAGGAGAATTAATCTATCGGAATCTATGAGATAAAAATCACTAGAAATTCCCATTATACCTCAATAATTTTCATGGATCCCAGTGGTAAGGTTAATATATTCTTTAGTGAACTAGGACCTCATCTACGGAACAATCTAGCCAATTGAGAATATGATAGCTACGAGAAGATCATGCGGAGTGTGATGAAATTTGAACTGGAGTTTGGTGAGACAAATTGGTCTCATAAATCCAATGAAAAGAAGTGATATATGGAGACAAGATTATGGAGGATCTTCGATCAGGGAAAAGGAGGCAAGAAGTGGAACATCCCAGATGTAATAAATGTTTGAAGAAGAATTTGTGGAACTTCCTTCTTGGGAGCGGGAAGTGCAACATGTGAGGTAGATATGGCCACATTGTGTGGAATTGTCCTAGTGATGTGAAGCCACAACTTCCCAACACTAACGATAAAGGGAAAATGATGTAGGGCCTACCTAATGTCCCATGCTATAAGTGCGGACAACATTGAAACTTTTCAAATCACTGTACAAATATGAGGGCAGTAGAGGAGAATCACCATTAGCCTCAGCAATGTCTAAGGGAACAAGGTCATACTTTTGGAATCTCCACTGCTGATGTTGAATCACCAAATGATGTGGTTGATGTTACCATTTTTGTTCTCCTAAAGCTAGAAAGTACTTTGTTTGATTCTGGATTTACACTTTCCTTTATTTCTTCTATGTTTTCAATGAATTTAGAATCCACACCGGATTTTCTAAACGTAGATTTATCAGTCAAGACTCCAAGTGGGATTATCCAAGCATTTTCATTGTTTAGAAACTCTAGTATTTACTTTAGTGAGAATAATCTTATCACCAATCTAGTAGTCATTCCCAGGCTAGAATTCGACATTATACTTTGGATGGACTAGACCTAGAAGTTTAATGCTTAGATAAAATGCAGAAGGAAGGAAATATCACTAGTCTTGAATGGAAAACCTAAAGTTATCTTTCAAGGAGAGATATCTCAACCAGATCATTATCTAGAATAACTTCCTATATCATTATTTATGGAGTTTATCGGTGAAGAGGAAGAAGGAAATGAGATTTAGTGGATAGATAATGTCACCATCGTCTAGGAATACATTGACGTATTCCCTGAGGAGTTACACGAAACTCCCCTGGAAAGAGAGCTAGAGTTCTCCATTGAACTCATACCTGGATCCCATCTGATATCAAAGACCCTGTATAGGATGCAAAATGTGGAGCTGTAGGAGTTAAAGAAACAACTCCATGATCTTTTAGAGAAGAGTTTTATGTGAATGAGTGTGTCTCCTTAGGAAGAACCTATTATTTTTTAGAAGAAGAAGGATGGATCGAAGCTGCTATGAATTGATTATAGTGAACTTAAATTGATCCCAGTGAAGAAAAAATACCCTCTTCCAAGAATTCAGGACTTATTTGACCAAATTCATGGGGCTCAATTTTTTTACAAGATTGATCTTCGATCTGGTTATCATTTATTGAGGGTGAAGAAAGAAAATATTCCAAAAACTTCCTTCTGATCAAGATACGGGCATGAGAAGTTTGTGTGTTATTCCATTCGGGATAACTAATACACCTTTTATTTTTATGGATTTGATGAATATTTTTATTAAGGACTACCTTGAAAACATTGTGGTAGTTTTTATTGATGATATTCTAATATATTCCAAAGGTTTGAAGGAGCATGATTATCATCTAAGGGTTATTTTTCAATGTCTATAGAAGGTGAGGTTTTTTGGAAATTTTAGTAAATGTGAATTCTGATTACAACAAGTAGCAATCGTGGGGAACATTTTTACCAATAAAGGAATCACAGTTGACCTTACAAAGGAAAACGTTGTAGAGGAGTGGCCTCAGCCAGAACAATTACCGAGATTCATGGTTTTTTTGGATTAGCAGGATAATATAGGAGGTTTTTGAAAACATTTCATGACATTCTAATCCATTTACCATGTTAACTCAAAAAGGGGTCAAGTTCATCTGGGAAATAGAGTGTGAGGAAATTTTCCAAGAGATGTAGAATATATTGTTTACTGCATCTGTGTAAACACTACCCTCAAGTAGAGAAGGATTAATTATTTTTAATGATTCATCTCACAATGGGCTTGGGTGAGTCTTCATGAAAAATTAAAATTTCATTGCTTATTCTTCTCAATAGTTGAAGATTCATTAGAAGAACTATCCTATGCTTGATCTGGTGCTGGCTGCGTTCGTTTTTGCTCTGATGATATGGAGCCACTATCATTATGGGGAGAAATGTGATATATACATAGACCATCAAATTTTGAAGTATATTTTCACATAAAAGGAAATGAACATGAGATAAAGGATATGGTTGGAACTTCTTAAAGACTAAGACTGTTGAATTCTTTATCATCCCGGAAGAGCAAACAATGTCGATGATGTATTAAGCCAGAAAGGCCAAGTTGTACATTCCATGATGAGGATTTCAAGAGATTCATTGATCAATGACCAAGTAAAGCTGGACATGGGAATTATAAGGGAATGTACATCATCAACCACAACCGAAATGAATTCTCATCCTTCATTACTAGAGAAGATAAATAAATATCCGAAAGAAGATCCGTTGTTACAGAAGAAGTTTGAGGTTGTGAAGGATGGGAAGTTTTCTGAGTTCAATATTGATCATGAAGGTGAAGTGAAATTTTATACAAGACTATGTGTTCTATATATTCTGAAAATAAAGGAGCTGATGGATGAAACTCGTAACTCTACTTTCTCTATACATCCTGGAAGCACAAAAATGTATAGGGACCTTCGTGATCTTTTTTGGTGAGATAATATGGAAAGAGATATTTCTGACTACACTTCTTGGTTCTTGGTATGTCACCAAGTGAATGCTGGGTGAAAACTTCCTGAAGGGATATTGAAACCACTACCCATACCATCTTGGAAGTGGGAAAATATCACAATGGACTTCATCACTAGTCTCTTAATAACATCCAAAAGAAACAATACAATATGGGTTATTGTGGACTGTCTCTCCAAGAATACACATTTTAACTCTATTTTGGATGTTTTTTCTCTTGATCAACATACTACGATTTACGTGAAGGAATTCATAAAGATGAATAGAGTTCCACTTTATATCGTGTCTAATCGTGATCCAAGGTTCACTTCAATGTTCTGGAGAAGCCTTCAACATGCTTTGAGCACTGAATTGAATTTCAATACGGCCTATCTCCCCCAAACTGATATCTAATATGAATGAACTATTAAAACTCTCAAGGATATACTGAGAACATGCTCATTGGAATTTAAAGGTGGATGAGATCAATATCTCAATTTAGTTGAGTTCTCTTACAACAATAGCTTCCACTCGATCATTCAAATGGAACCCTATGAATCTCTATATGGGAAGCGATTTGGAACTCCTACTTGTTGGGATGAAGCTGGTGAGAGAAAGCTTCTTGGGACTGATCTTGTGCAAGAGATGACATAAAAATTCCATGCATCCAACAACATATTAAGGATGCTCAGAGTCGTCATAATATCTATTCCGAAAACCGTCGAAGGGACTTGGAGTTTGATGTGGGTGACAAAGTCTTTCATCTATTTTCACCTTGGAAGGGAGTCATGAGGTTTGGGAAGAAAGTGATGCTCTGCCCAAGGTACATTTTCCCCTATGAAATCTTTGATTGCGTAAGAGAAGAGGCCTATCAACATGCACTTCTTCCAAATCTATCACATGTTCATGAAGTTTTCCACGTAACCCTCTTAAGGAAGTACATAATTGAACATTCACATGTACTAAATCCATATGTGGTACAACTGGAACATGTCCTCTCTTATGAGGATTGTCTGGTGGAGATCTTAGATCATAGAGACAAGGGTCTGCACAACAAGATGACCCACCTTGTTAAGGTGTTGTGGAGGAACCACAAATGTGAAGAATCCACATGGGAACTGTAACGCCCCAACCCCAGTTACCCAGAGTCGATGCATTATTTTAATACATTGTCATGATTAGAAGCAATGATGTCCCGAAGGACCGATCAGTTTAGCAGTCTTGGAAAAATAGATCGCATATATGAATGTTACATTTTCACTTTATGACGTACAAAACAACATAAATAATCTTTATTAACGCCATTATTCCCTTGTCTTAACCCTACATATCAATCACATTACACTTCTTGGAATCCTAGGAAAAATAAAACATAGAAAGGGGTGAGCTCAAATGCTCAGTAAGGGTATGCAATACAGCAGTAACTTTCATAAATAAGAATAAACATTTAAGGCAATATATAAAACTAAAACAAAAGACTTTTAAAATAGAACTTCAGCATAATATGGCAGAAATAAAATGAAATAATTACATTTACTTATTCACATGTATATTCAACTAATCGAATAATCACATGCAATATCACTAACCACTTTCATAATAATGGAATGCATGATGCCGAACTTTAATTTCTGTGTTGAGGCCTCGTGCCAAGACCTAAGGGATAACTGTAACCGGAACCCAACCCGGAGAGCCTCTGTAACCAGACTCCATCCCGGAGTGCCTCTAATAACCGAACACCAACCCGGAGTGCCTCTAATAACTGGACACCAACCTGGAGAGCCTATAATAACCGGACACCAACCCGGAGGGCTTACTTTTACCGGTCCCCAACCCGGAACATACTAGTCCAACACATTCATCTTTAGAAGAGGATGAAATATAACATAAACATTCGTATTAAAACTAACATACAAAATGTCAAAACATTAATCATAAACCATTAATGGCATAAAAATAACTCATCCATAGTCAAAAATATCACAAAACCTTAAATACAATATGGATTATTTGTATCATAATGAATCAACTTGAAACAAGTTTAAAATTTATCAAAGGATGTTGACATAGATGAAATCAATACTATTTGAGAGAAATATCTCTTTTTTTTAAATCATTTAAAAGTTGCATAATTATAGAGAAAACCTTGATTTTGAAAATATCTTTATAATCTTGTGAAGGAAGCTTCAAAGGTGTAATAACGGTGGAGAATAACCGCACCCACTGTATAAGTTAAAAAAACATTATTACCTTAATTTTGTCAAAAAGGTTAAAAAGGAACTTGTTTGGAAAACGACGGGAAGATTCCTTTATAAACCACTTATAATAGTCAACAAGGGTATAAATGAATTTAAACCATATTCTAGTAAATAGTAAAAATGTTTTGAAATACATTTTTAAGAAACATGGATGTGGATGATAAGGAAATCCCAGTAGATTATTATGTATAAACAACCTCAGATAATGAAGAGATTGCGAAATAAACCCTTACCAATTTGGTAACTTATGAAACATACAACCCATGAAAGAGGTATCATACAATGAATATGTAAATACACATAAATTAAAGTTTATTACACAAAGAATATAATTATGGGTAGTACATACACCACACAAAAGGTAATGGTGGCAATATGGCATGAATCTCATGGGAATAAGGAGTGAGATGAAAACCCCTTACCTTGCACATTCTTTTAGTCGAAGGTACATTTATCCTCCTGTACAAAGATCTTAGTATGTTATTAAATTATAATACAACCATATTAATGTTTATGATATCATACATGATTCATTTATGACTTTATATTACCCATTTAATAATAATTTCCATGTTAAGTTAACATTTCGGGTAATAATAAATTTCTTTATCGTACGTGTTTTAACTTGTCACTCTTGATTGTATCACTTAGATAATGATTTAAATACTTCCAAAATATAAAACATGATAGATATATCATATATATTGAGAATATAAATATGTATAATTGACATATATATGAAATGGAAAACACCGTTTATGGAGACGGTAGTCCGTACGTATGCATAAACGCTGTTTATGTTTTCATATAGTATTGAACAGAAGTAAGTGAATAAGATATATGTAAGTAAATAAATCCTTATATATATATATATATCTCCAGTAGAATAATTATTTCATATATTACATACTTATTAGTAATATATATTTTTATAATTATCGATGAATGGTGAACTTGGAAATGAATCTCATCGCATCGTGGAGACGGTAATCCGTACGTACGCACGAGAGAAAATATCATTCTTTTGATATTAAAATAATATATAATTGGATGGTATATCATATATACAGAATCATTATCATGTTAAATTTATTATTTACATGATTTACACATCATTATTATATCCATCCAAATAATAATTTATTGGATAACAATTACACCACGACATGGAGACGGTAAGCCGTACATACGCACGTATGGTAACATGTTATTCAAAGGATGGATAGAATACTGAATATGGTTGTACCATATTTATAATAACATCACAGTATATATATGATACTGGAGCTATTATTTTATAATGGTAATAACAAAGGAAGAAGAAGTGGAAGAAGAAAGGAACTTGGAAAAGGGCGGTGAAATCATTACCACTTCTTCGGGTTCTTTCTTTTGATTTGATCAAAAGGGCTCCTTAGGTTGGCTTTCTGATCAAACTAAGACCTCTAGGATGTAGTGAGAGAATTTGATAGAGTATTGTGGCAGAGTTTTGCCTATCCAAAAGGCTTTTAATGTGTGAAGTAATGAGAAGGGGGAGTGCCCTTTTATAAGAGGGTTGAGGGGCACCTTTGGAAAAGCTAGAAATATTAATTTATAATAAATTCATATTCGGTTTCTAATGGTTCAAAAGTTGATTATTTAAATTTTAAGTTGAGTATGGGTCTAAAAAAATTAAAACAATAGAATTTAGACCGGTTTGGGTTACTATATTAACCTTATCTTTAAGTATTAACTCTAAGTTAATTAGTTTCACTTTTACAATGTCTCTTTGTATTTTTATATTATATGGTTAGTAAAGTTAATATATACATAAAAGAGACCCCCAAGTGGTCCATTAATGATATTAATATCATGATATAAGTCTCTTGTCCGAACCGTAGATTTTTAGGAATACAATATCAATTAATAATATAATATTTGTTTTAAAAACTCTTTTATGTCAATTTTGACACTATTCAATAATTGATTTTTGTAAAACTCATAACAGAATGATTACTTCTAACAAATTCAGTTACATCAATCCTAATATGTAATATTAACCTATAAAATTAGTTTAATTCAATAAAAGTCTCAAATTATATTTATTTGGGTATTAATAATATCAATTATTTTAAATTTTCACTATTATGGTAATTACTGCATCATCATTGTGTCATAAATAAATTAACTTATGTAATCTCTAAAAATTATAAATAAAATATAATTATGTAGGAAATCTTTTTATATTTCTATAGAATATTTATAGTCTAAAATCCAACATATATAACCCTATGTAAAAATTGTGTTTCTAAAAGATATATGCTTGTGTCTTTTTTGTATTCATTTTAACTTAATTAAAATAAAGTGTCCATATCACCTACAAGTGGCTCCATGGGGTCCCAAAATCGACCCAATGATGCCTATGATCGAACATGTATCAAAAAATAAGGCTAGGACACGTTTTACGGTAATTTAGTATTATTATGATATTATTTTTTAACCCTTAATTACAGGATTTACCATTAACCATGGTAAATAAAATATTTACCACAGTAATTATTCAAAATGTCTAAAAATAAAAGTTACCTATTTACACAATATGAACATCCTGATTCCAAATATGGAATCCATTTTTCAAAATTCAAAACACAGAAGTGGCCGAAATTAATTTAAAATTAATTCCCATTGTTAAAACCAAAAGCTTGTTTTTAAGAGATAATAACTATCAAAAGATTGACACTTGTTTATGTCCGGTTTAATTGTAAAATTTTGTACAATGACCAAAATTATATTAAATGGTAAAAATATATTCTAAATATACTTTAAAACCACTCAAATTAATAATTTATCAATATAAATTATTTCGATTAAAAAAGTTGTTTTTAATTAAAATTTAGTAATTTTCACTATTCATCAAAATATAAGTGTTATCCGAAAAGTTCCAAAATTTCACCGTAGGATAAATTCAATATTCCGAATCAAAAAATGAAGTCCATTTTGAAATATAAAATATATATAATTTCAAAAATTACATATTACTATTCATAACGGCTAGTTTGATTGGTTGTGGTGTGTGTTAGAACTCGAAGTTGCGTACAACACACACTACTGTATTATTCAAAGAGAAGCGTACCGTGGAAGCTCGGGGTGTTACATGAACCAGAGGATTCTAGAAGGTAGAAGTGCCCACACCTTTTCACTTCTTAGGGTATGAGTTAAAATTTCGGGTAAGGGGGGAAGAATGCAATGACCCAATCTTTTGAATAAATTTGGTTTCCTACTTTTTTGTGTTATTTTATTTCATAATAAAAAAAATATTTCTTTCAAGTAATGAAGTTAGTGTAATTAAAATGATACTATTGTGTTTCTAATATTAGATGATTGTTGGTCAATATGACCATTGGAAACAAAACACTTAACGATAAGTATATTTTTTTATAAAAAAAAGTGAACTTGGATAATTAATATAGAAAAAAGAGTTGATGGCCTCATCTAATAGACTCGGACCATACGAAGCCCATCTGTCAGAGCTTTGGAAAGAGGTAGCATCTCTGGGATTTTCTCTGGACCAAGCCCAAGAGAGCATTAACATATGAATCTTGAACATAATTTCCTAAGGGAGATGTTTAATATGATAGAAATCACCACACGGGCAATATTGTCCGAGCCACCCCAAGATTCTACCACCATAGCACACTTTACACTTAGGTCCTATGTAGGTGTTATAAGGGGCTATGTAACGAGGCCTTAGATACTTTTTGTAATCTCTTGGTATAAATAAAATAGTTATTTCTTATCATGGTAATATTTTTGAATTTCAAATGTCGAGATAAATGTAGGATGTAATTATAGAAGTTCCATATTAATGATGAATTTTGGAAAATGGGTATTTTAAAATATTTTTTTGTATAGTTTAAATAATTAATAATGTGAAATTACTTTCAAAAGATGGTCTTCTACAGTTATGATAAGTAAGAAATTTAGAGTCTAATAAGATCTACTTTATTTTTAGTGAATAGTAAAGTATGGATAGTTACATACCCTTATAAATAGTAATGGATAGTAATGAATAGTAAATAGGCCACAAAATAGATACTTCGCCCATGAATGTATAAATATAATGTAGACATATTAAAAGTGAAAAAATGAACATAGTACATGTTTTGGTATTTTTACATGTCATAAATACATTATTTACAATTTGATAATTAATTTAATAATTTAAAATGGAAATTTATTTTCATAAAATTTAATCATAAAATGTCATTTTATTATCTTATGGATATAAAATAATATTATGGGACCTCGATTACTTTTTCACGGTGTTACAAAACAAGTTATTGTTTTAGAGTTGTTTTTTTAATAAAAAATGATTTTATTTAATAATTAAATTAAAAATATTTAAGAAATTATTTTTATAATATAGAGTTCATTTTTTAATTCAGAGAATTGGTATTATGTTAGGGTTAATTTTTGGGGTTTTTCTAGAACAATTGAAGTTTCGATGAATAGTAAAAATAAAGTTTTGAGTTTCGGGTGTTTAATGACATCATTACTGATGTAATCACGATGAAATAAAGCTGGTCGACATGTGAAAAGTAATTTATGTTATGACGGTTCCCAAGTGGCCAACACCATGGAAAAATAACATGGAAAATACCATGGTTTTTCAAATACAACCGATGAGGTGTCCCTTGGAAATTAATTAAAAATTCCCTCTCATTCCCTACAAATATCAAGCCATTCCCCCGTTAATTTCATTATAAGATCCACCTCATCAAATATCTAGTCTTTTTACATCCCAAGGAGTCCCCCAGGGTTCCCTCAAGCCCCCAAGGTTTCAACCTTCAAGCTTTCAAAGTTACTCTTAAAGGTAAGGGGACCTTTCATCCTCGTCTTTTATGTCTTGAGTTCCTTTATGTTATGTCTTCTAGATTCTATTTCATTCTGTTATGGTATGTTCCTTTATATAATTTTTGTTGTCCATTTTATGTCCAAATGATGAGACACCCTTTCTTCTCTCATCAACTGATTTTCTGGATTTTTAAGTGACGCCGTTAGGCTGCTGAATTTTCGTCAAAGAAATCACATCTTCTCTTTTCTTTCAAGTTTCCTTTCCAAGTGGTATGTCATTAAAATATCCATAAAATGTTATTATTTATGTTTTATTCAGTCCCTATATAGTATTATGAGTTATTTATGAGTGTTTTATACTTGTTCCCTCTATTTTTATTGTTTTATAAAAGCATGTTATAAATCCATTATGCTGCTCGAACTTCATCTCAAAATTTCTCTCCCTTTCTCTTAATATATTCTCTTATCTTAATTATGTGAATACCTAGACCTATTTCGTCTCAATGAGTGTTCATAATGAAATAATAATTATATTCTTTATTCTTTAATTGACATACATATAACCATAATTCCCTTTCATGGGTTATAAATGACATAATGATCATGTTATTAAACACTTTTTAAAATGTCATGATGCTGATATGAAACCCATTTCTTTTACTCTATTTGGGTTATTTATGAAAAGTATGATTATGGTATATGTGGTTCACATGAAAATAAAGTCACATTATGGTTGTGACATGATATCACTCTAATGAATTGGGTAATGAATTTAATCTCTAGAGATGACAAGTTTCACGATACCTTGGGGAATAACATTGGTAATTTTTATGACACCTTGAAGATGAATCATGGTGATATGTTCATGAATGTCTAAATTAAATGTTGTAGATAAATATTCATTTTATGATTCATGTTCATCTCATTATGATATTCCTCTATTTCCATTGCTCTTGTCTTTATGTTTTTATCAAATTCTTATTGATTTCACAAGAAAACTAATTCCCCTGCTTTCCTTACCAGGCCTTCTCCCCACCCTTTCCTTGGATGGATGTCTCTAGGTTATGAGATGCTATAATTTTACTTAGGAAGAAATTATGATGAAGCCCTACAAGTGTATTAGAATAATTTTTTATGTTTTCTTGTTTTATGTTCTTGATTTCGAAGACACTAGACTTTAAATATCAACTATTTGTAAAATGTAATGAAAAGTTTTATAATAAAAGGTGGGATTCCATATTTCTCGCGAACTAAATTTCCATCTTATAAATTTATTTATACTTTAAATCATTGAGATATTTTTAATTAATCATTTCAATTTCTCTATATGTTTTTTAAGATTCTTATTTTCTTTTAAGCTCACCGAGTGATCTATTCTTCACTAAAACTCAATTTATAAATCCTCTTCCTTTTTTTGCATCACTAATACATTAATATTACATATATTGATCACTAATGTATTTTAATTTATTAATAAAGCTTTAATTAATTTAATCCTTATGTCTTATTCCTATTTTTCAATTTCCTCATCCCATGATATAACTTGTGTTTAGAATAAACATATTTTTATTAAATTATTGGAAATATCTTTTCATTTTAATAATTTACCTCCACTATAAAATCATTCCTTATTATTTATATTGAATAAACTTTTAGATAGATTTATTTCTCTATATCTACCTTTCTTCTAAAGGAAACTGGATAAAAATATCCAATTTCTCCATAGTTCATTCACATTAAAGGAAGTATACCTTTGTATTTTCCTTTTCAAAGATTCTTGAATTTGGAGAAGAATGATATAAAATAATTTAAATTCATGTAACCATTATTTGAATCATTTTCAACATCATGGGACCTCTTATATACAAAATGATTTGATATTTAAAAATCTTTGATTGTAGTATCATTTTCAAATTTTCCATTATTTCTTAAGGATACAACTATTTTTATATAATAGATGAGAATGAAATTGTTTAGAATATAAATGGTCTACTCAGCCAACTCCTGATCATAATGATAATATAATTTTTTTATCAAACTTTTCTATGATTATTCTCATAAAATTCTTCACAATGGTAGAATATTTATGCACTTATCTATAATATTTAATCCAGATAATTTCTTTCACCTAAATAAAAAATTCATCCAAAATTTCGTCATATCCTATTAGAATGTACACAAATTTAGAATGAAATTTTAATTTCCATGACTCATTAACTTGTTTGTCTCCTCTTTATATATCGTTTTTTTCAAAATTATATTCTCAATATTCAAACCCATCACTCATGGTATTTCTTTCACTAAGACTGATGATAATGACATGTTATAAACTCTCTCATTAGATTTTATATTCATATTATCAAGATATGTGTATTATCTATTTTCTTTTTTAAATTTCAATTAAATTATAAAAGATATCAACAACATATAGTTAATTAGATGAAAATTATGGAATCATCTTACCCTTCCATAGAAGAAATATTATTTCAATGAACATAGTGAATCAATTTTTACTGAATGTATTCATGATTTATATAGAAACTCAATTTAAAATTTGGGTTAAAATAAATCCGCCATACCCTCTAGAATAAAATTTTCATTAACATCAGTTGGGGTTTAATTGTATTGAATAGTGAGTAGCACTATAGGGTATGAATTTGTACTTATAAAATCAAAAAATTCCTCAAAATATCATAAGATTTATCATACTAGTTTAAGTTAAGATTCATGATTGATACTAACCATTGATTATAATATATAAATAGATAGATAAAATTAACATGACATTAGATTTTTAACATGGTTACCATACTCTTTTTATCATTTGGGTAATCCTTAGTGTACAAAGGTTTCAATCCCACTATCAATGTTTTTTATCTTATTAACTACATTAATAAGGGATATGGGAACTAAAATAGTCACAAACTGTAAGAATAAATATTATAATCAATCATTCACTTACCTAATCAATTTCTAAAATATAGAAACTTGACCTTGATACCCAAATAGGCTCATGCCAAATATGTAAAGAACACTAGGCACACCTCTTGATCGCTAGAGTATGGAGAAAACCTGAAGGGATAATAGAAAACTATGGGGGTGATTTACTATAAGGACCATAATCTATAAAATGAAGTAATAAGACATAGTTACTATCGATTTAAATTATTTTCAAATCTATTTTGAGTATAATGGTTATTCTATACAACATGTGAGGTTTTGAGAATAGTTATGGAATATAGGAGATTAGGATGAAGTATAGATATCATTGTGTACCTAGCGGATTGATATAGGGTACTCAATGGGTAAACTAAGTCTATAGGTCGATCTTTTTGAGATAAAAAATACTAAATGGATTAGTAATAGCTACTTGGTAGCCCTATGGGACGAATAATCTTAATGAAGGGATAGAAAATTAATTTAATAGAAAAAATTAAACCCAATTTTATGTTCTAAATCGGTGATTAACATTATTCATTATCCATTAGGAATATTGGGAGCTCTCTAAAGTCTTCTACTTCACCCTATTGAATCACCATTCAACTATAATCTTAGTTTGGTGTATCTTATTCATATAACCCTTATTCTAATAGTTAAATAATTATCTTACCTCTATCTCCCTTCTATCATATGTTCATTATAGTCACATGTGTAAAAAAATATCTAAATGTACAAAGATTTTAAAATCATTCTACTTCTTCAACGTTGTTCCTTTTTTAAAATTTTTAGAGGTTTTTATTAGACAATTTTAATGTATTATTTTATTTATTTTTTTTATTTTAGTTATTTTTTGAGATAGGATTAATACCTAATTTAAATAATGTTTATGTTTCATCTTAAGATTTAGGTGGTGGCTTAAGAATCTCCCATAGAACTCAAGAATTAAGTATGAAATAATTTTGGTAGGAAAATACCTTCCTCAAACATTCATTTGTGTTTAGTTTAGCAATGTTGTAGGTTTGAGTGAATATAAATAAAACTAATGGGTTTTCTTGAAAATAACCTTTCCAAAAATGTTTTGTTGATAAAAATCATATAAAAATGGTTATTTTGGTTTCTTTTATCTATCTCAATGTTATACATTTATATAGATCCATTATAACATGTCTGTAAATGATTACTGTAACATTATAATTTCCTTGAGTGGACGTTTTAAATGATAAACACGAATAGCTTATTTTTTTCTTCTAGTATTATTTACACTTATGATTTTATTTCCATTATATGTGGTGTTTGTCTATATTCATACATTTTATGGAATTACACATGAATTAGTGTACGATAATGATATATGTTATTGAAAGGGGAATATTATTATTGAATAAAAGTAGTATAGGTACAACTAATAAAGATGAATAGATTAACGGTACATGACATTCTCAGAACACGTTAACCTATTATACAAAATTACACTATATGGAATTGAATTGCAGTAATAGCTTCATAGACTCTATAATACGCTACTCACATTCTCTAAAATGGTATTGTCGGTTCTCTCTGACATTAGTATGGTTTCTTTTAGATTTGGTCTAATCCTGATGTAGGAATGAAATTTATGGACCCTCTCGGTATAGATATTTAATTGTTATAATATTTTTAAGATATAATAAATATGTTGTTTATTGATTACATTATATATTCTTATAGCCCTTATTAGTTTCTATATTCCCATGTGAATATGATAAAAGTTAGGGTTGGGTTGTTAACACCAATAGTGAATACCATACTCACACCCAACACAAACCCCACATGGGGCATGTTTAGATCCTTATTTCCAAAATATTGATATAGGTATGGTACTTGATCATGGTATAAAACATCTTATAGATTCTAAATAATAGTAACAAATTTATACTACTTCAATAGGGTGTGTAGGGTGGACGTATCGGTGTATCCCATGACACCTATTTTGTGATTTTTCATATTAAGTTCTTTAATATTAGGCCCTTGTTTAATATTTGGTTGGAAAATTATGTACATATCCTATTTTTTTCTACATTCCACTTACCCTAAGCATGGTATGTCTATTTTTCTAATACTTTTTGAATTATAACTCATATTCATAGTATATATAATTTATTTTTTATAGTCTTTATAATACACTTCCATTATTTTGTGATGTTTATATATGTGGGGACCCTAAGTCTCATTTGGTCATGATACTTAATTCATGGACCCATATCATAATCATGATTATAATAAGGTTAATATTTATCTTCTAATGTTACTTGCTTTCTTCCTTGAAATTTATGTCATCATTTGGAAATGATGAGGTATACCGAAGGTATTGTGGGGAAATACCATAATTCCATTTACGGGATCAAGATTCAGTCATTAGATAATGGTATTAGAGTCCACTTAAAGGGTTCATGGGAATGAAACTAGTGATTTACAAGACATATAGTTTTTCTAACTCAGGAAGTAACCCATAAACATGCCTAGTAAACATAATTATGGTGGAAACGAGAATTAATAGGGGCAGTCCACAGTTTTGTTTTTCATAGTCAATTAAATCAATCATTAATCCTCTAGTATCAATCTTCATATTAGATTTTGGTCAGTAGGCATGGGTAAGCATACAAGAATTATGTTTTGCTTTTAAATTCTAGATTATGATCTAAATAGAATCAATTTTAAGCTCATATTAATTGAAAATTTTATATTATATTAATATTTTCAATATATATTTATTATTAACAAGTATTTTAATTTGGAACAATAATTTATTTATTTATAAACATGAATTATTTAAATTATTTATAATTCATTCCTTTGGTGATAATCTTCAATAATTCCTTATTTATTTTAATAAATAATTTTAATCTAGTCATATTTGTACTTAAATTATGTATAAAGCATGAATGAAAACATCAAAAGATCCACACAACTATTTATATATAAAAGAGTTTTAATAATTAAATAATGGAATGGGAGGGGTAATGGGGAGATATTTCATATTGTAATACAATTCTAAATCTCATGTATTACCTCTATTTCGTAATTTTTTTTGATATAATTCTATACTTAATTATAGAGATTTTTTTCTCATCGAACATCACCTAATTATTTGGAAGAGGAAGGGGAACATGCACAACATGAATGAAATTCAACTGATCCTAATATTTTGGATGGACATTTATAGAAACTCTTGATTATGATTTAGGGATCACCATGAAGGATCCCATCATCATCAAAATTATAAGGGATTTATTATTCCACCATTCACAAACAATTTAGGGTGATATGCTACCTTAAGAGGATATGAAGTGGGGAAATATAATTCATTAAATATTAGAAAATATAGAGATTCCAATGAGACATTGAGTTTGAATGACCAAATTCATGCTGAAGGGAGGGGAGCACATGTGGTGGGATGCGATGCTGAAAGAAAAAAAGGACCAGGGCCTAAGTTGAAAAAACATCCAGGAACTATTAATTGAGATGTTTCATCTTGATAACCTACGATGGGTTAAAAATAAATATTTTATGAACCAAAAAATAGGGATATATAATGGTCTTGGACTATACAACATTGTTTTCCAATATCCTACCCTTTTCACCCTATATGAGTAGTGATGAGGAATCAAAATGGAGACATTTTGAAAAGTGATAGAATGATCCCCTATAAACATAGTATTTTTCATTCCTTATAACAAACTCATTAGTGGTGGTGAATAAATCTATTCTAGAAGAGACTAACACCATTAGTGGATTAATATTATATTTCTTATTACCCCTCCAAATTTTTGGCTATGATTACTCAAATGGTAAAATATAGTGATGTGTGGATATGAGTAAGGGAGGAACTCTACAAGGAAGGTATGTTAGAGGAATACTTCTATTTCCTAGCATGGGATGGCCTTCTTTAAATTGTTCATAGTGTAGTTATTCAATTCATATCAATTTTAATGTCATTTATGTGGTTACAAAGTTTCATTTGTATGGTTATTATAGCCATTTTTTAGATTATTTCACCATGGTTCACCATAGAGTATAAAGTAGTTTCCTCAATAGATATAAGCATTTTAGAAAAAATATATATCTTTCTATACATAGATTATATGACCACCTTATAAGAGGATTATTTAAGGAAGATTTCATGGTTGATAAGACCATGTTGTAGTAGTGAAAGTATCTTTGTATGAGTATATGATTTTGATTCAAGATGTTTCTATAAGAAGTGAGCATGTGGCTGATGTTCATTCATTCACTGAGAATATTATTTTAAAATCCTACTTAATACGAGGAAAAATGTAGCAGGTATATCCCATAAATAAATTGGTGCGTTTTAAGGATATACAAGAATATAAATAAATAAAATATGAAATGGGAATATTTTTGTGTGTTCATAAAGGAAGTATTATGAAAAATAAATGTAAATAAGTATATTAAAAATAATAATAGATTCCATGCTTTGAGAAAATGATGAAAATGGAAAGCCCGTTTTTATTTGGACTGATTAAGGAATTTTGTTCTTAGAGTAATTGTTCATGACTATAAAAACGAATCAAATAAAAGTAGTTAGTGTTACCTTTCTAATTCACAGATAACTAAAATTACCCAAATATGCTTTATCAAATAATGATCTATCAGCTAAAATTTAATGCAATATTTAGTCCTTAAAGTTGAAGATGATGAATTAAATATTGCGTTTGGGTTGAGAAATGTGTTCATGTTAAAGCGTTAGAAAATTTTGGAAGAAAATTTCATAGAAGTAACACTTGAAGAACTATATAGAGATATTATACCTACACTGTGTTTGGGTTGTTGATGGTATAAGATCTGTCACCAGACCTAGTTGATTAAATGGATTCCAATAAAGATAATCAGTCATAGGTCATTAGATGATGTCTAGTAAAGATCATCATATAGGGTCAAGTGATAGGGTATAGTGGATAGGGTCTATAAGGTGAGGTTTAGTAGACATGGTCTAGTGGAAATAGTCCAATTGGAAAAGTCAAGTGTATAAGGTTTAGTTGATGGTTTCTTGAAGATAAATTATATTATATGATGTTTCAACAAACTTTGAAGTGTAGGTGATCTTTTTTTATTTTAACCAAAAGGGGCTGTACATTAGGATTGGTGGGATGGTAAGAGTGGGGATTGAGATACTATAAGGTATAACTTTTGAAAATTCTTAGGGGTTATGGACATGCTCTGGAGAAACAATGTGATTCTAATAAAAGAATTTTTTTACAAAAGATTTTAATTTTTTGGAGGTTTTGGATACATTTTTTTAGAATTCACTATGATGATGAAACACTAAGGGGGGAAATGGATTCATTCTTCCTAGATGTAGATAAATAAATGATGGTTGGATATTTTGTGTTAATACAAAGGTGATGTAAACTATTCGATGGAAGTAAATAGTTATGGAGGTGGAAGATAATGGGGATCAACCATGGTTCACATTAATAAATGGGTGCCTGTGAAAGGTGGAAGTTGATACTAGCAGGATGACTAGATGGGGACCTATATAAGAAGGCTATTAGATAATTTGTGAATATAATATTAATTAACATTACCGAATAGAACTAATTGGACTTTTCAAATGTAGATACGGCCCTACATGAAGGGGATAACTGGGAAAACTATGTTTAGTGTCTAGATAGACACTTTTTTGACATACAATGACTAAATAGACAACGACCAGAAAGAAGAACTAATAGTTATAGAATTTTATGTATCTCATTCCGATAATTTGTGTAGTGTGTGTGTATTTTTTATTTTAACAAAACATTATTCGAATGTAATGGATGGAGTGATACTATTCACCCATGTATGAAGGATGAAAGTCCAAATCATGTTATCTCTACAGTTATTTTTGGTTGTTCATACATACATTTTTTTGGTTGTGTATCTTGTTTTTTTGTCCATAAAAGGAAATCAACATAGTATTAAAATGTTCTGTTAAATTTTTATGGACATGGTATGATGGTTGGGGTGCTTTATGTAACCAAATAATGAATCATAAGTCAAGTTTAACTTAAAATCACTAGTTAAACAAAAGGTTGATCTACATTGGTTCTTTGGGTGGTCATTTGGGAGGCGGCATATCTGATAGTTCTACCATATTATGGAATTTTAAATGATGTTAACATATTGACGTTTTTATGGATTTTATATGGTGTTTATTCCATAAGAAGTGGTATCATAGGAATGTTTTTATGTGAAAATCCTCATTTTGGTGAGTTTTCTGATGAGTAGTGTTATTCTATAAAATTTTTGATAGTTTCATCTTTAAACAAGGTAACAGTTCCAGTGGGTTTTCATTATTTTCAAGAAATTCATGGAAATGGGAGTCATATGGCTTGTTTTTTTCATCATGATGAAATTTAGTGATGAGGTAGATCCTTGGGTTTTATATAATGATTTCTTAAGTTCCCATATAATGTTCGAGTTTTAGTTGATGTTATTTGGTTAGATAAAGGTTATTTCATTTAAGAGTAATGGGATATATGTTGCAATAGTAGAGGCTATAGTCTTTGGATAATGATGAAGATTATACTCATATAGATTTTTAATGTTCAATTGTATGGTTAATCATTCAAATGAAAAATGATGGTCATGATAATGATCACATAAGGATGTTCCATTTTCATGTTTATAGATATTGAACGATAAACCTATTGTTGAAAGTTCTATTCTCTATATGGATTAATTTGATGGTTTTAACATCCCTCTTTTTATGTTGGTGACCAAGAAGTCACACAAATATTTTTTGACAAATAACATGTTTGGCGGAGTAACATTTTGAGGCATTAATTAATTTCCCATGAGTGAGAGAAGGTGGCTTATTCCATATAAATTCATTGATGTGATAACTTTTTCCAAACTTGTATTAGATGGACGATCGACACAGGCCTAGTTTTATTTGACTGAAATTAGCTATAGTAATAGGCTTTGTGGAAGCTAAATGGTTTCATGATAAGGGGAATCATGGATTTGGAAATCATGGAAATGGTCCAATGAATTAGAATGAGTTTCAAAATTCTATGTATTATGGGAATGGTATAATTGAATCGAAGGAATGGTTGTCATAGGAACATTGGAGTAATGGAAAAGAAAGGATGTGAATTTTATGTCATGTGACCTATTATTGTAAGTGAGTGATAAATAGTGAAATATTCATTATTCAAGGAAGAAGTTCATGTATTATTGGATTCTATTAGATAAATACATTTTACATGAGAATTTCATTAAATTAATGGTGAAAAATCATGATGCAAGTGGATTGGATTTTTGTCTGATGGATGAGAGTGTGGAATTCAATGTAGTCCAGAAGATGGTGAATGTTGTTACTCACATATGCAATGTCATTAAAATGAATTTCCTCAAAAAGAGATGTTGTAGAATGAAATATCTGAGTACTGGGAACACATATCTTTTAATGAATCCATGAATTGTGGAAAAAAAATTGTATAGGAATAGTAAGGTTGATGTAAGGATCTTTATAACGATATGGAATATCAAAGAGTCATAACCAGGTTGAGGATATTGGAGAAAAGGATCATAGAACCCAATGGTGCATTGGATTGATGTTTTCAGTGGGATTGTTTTCCTACAGATGATATTTGATGTTTTCCAGAAGAGAAGTTTTAGATGGAGGTCAGTTTGATAAATTTAGTAATGTCCATTTTACATGAATGAGTACTCATATTGTGATGAATTTTTGTTTTAATGTATTTGAACATGCTGGAATCCAATTCAATGTAGAAATTTATATGGTTCATAGTGATATATTAGTGATGGGAATTCAAAAAAGTCCAAAGGATGGAAACACAATTCATATTTTCATTATAAGTTCTTCATGGATGCATATAGATGAGTTTCGTAGTCCCAAAAAATGACAAATCATGGTTCCAAAAGATATGAGAATGAATTTATTTAATGGGAACCTAGATGATCGGAAGGATAATGGAGTGGAGAACTAAGTTGGAAGTACGTATGAATTAATTGTTTATAGAATGTTTTCTAGTTGGAAAAAAATATGAGAATGGGAATCATCTTCAAGTGGGAGATCTTTGGATCATCCTTAGAAAAAAAATTCTCATATGAGTCACAGTTGGGTATTGTGTGGGAAATTTTTTCTTAGTAAAGTTTTGGCATCATTGGGATAGAAAATTTATAGAATTAAAATTTAAGGACTGAGATAAGGATCTTACACCTACACCATGTACAGGTCATTCACCAGAAAGATTTGAGTGGATAGAGTCCAACAAAGATGAGAAGACATGGATAATCATCTGAAGTCTAGTATAGATTATCATATAGATTCTAGTGGGAAGAGTTCAATAGATATGATTGAAAATATATATTTCAGAAAATAGGGTCCAAGAGACATATTCTAGAAACAATGTCTAGTGGACCGAGTCTAGGGGATAGTGTCCAATAGATAGATTCTAGTGGACCGGGTTTAGTGGATTGATTCTAGTGGATAGAGTTTAGAAGAATAAGTCAATTAAATAGTTTTTTAGCATATATTGTTGTATGAGTGATCTATTCTTATGATCACTAGATGAGGATTTATGTTAGGATTAGTGGTATGGGATGAGAGGAGTAGAAATCATTTAAAACAGAAGAAATTTAAACAATATTTGTGGTTATGTTAATGATATGGAGAATTCCAGTAATATTAATCATAAAAGATATATCTAATAGCTGAGTGAAGTTTCCAAGGATGTTGATTATTTTTTGGAATTCACTCTTAATAGGAAGCATTTATGATGAAACTTTGATGCATTGATCATGGATTAATGGAAGGAAATATTTGTTTAATACATTTTGTGAATTAGAAGGTGATGTGGAAAGTTCAATAAGGGTCAGATGTTGAGGCAGTGAAAGCTAATGTGATTGACCAGGGATTATATAAATGGAAAGATTCTTGTGAAAGGAAGAAGGTGATACTATCTAGATGACTTTATGGGGAGCTACGAAAGAAACAAATTTCAAAACTTGTGAAAAAAATGTTGAATTAAAATTAAAAAATAATACTAACAATTCCTATATAAGGAACTGGTGGCCCCCCATGAAAGGGGATACTTTGGAGTACTACGTACAGTGTCTGGAAATACAATGTATGGATAAACAATGCCTGGATAGACTATGATCTGGCCAATAATTATCATATAGGAGAACCAATGGATGTATATATTGTATCTGGTCATATTGGTAATCATTTTTGTGGTTTTATGTTTATCCTTATAACCATTATATCTTATGATGGAATGGATGAAGTTATACCATTCTATTAAAAATACTTGATGCAAGTCTAAACCACGTTATCTGGGTTGTTATTTTTGATTGTGATTACATGCATTTTTATAGGAATTTTGGATTATTTGTTTTACATGGACTGGAAATTAGAGAATTACTAGAATAAGGAGTCGAATTAGCAAGGAATTGATATGGTGTTTGGGGTTCTTGGTACAAAAAACTTATAATGTAAATGTTCAGGGGATCATAAAATTAATAGTGTACCAAATGGTTGTTCTACCTTAGTGCTTCCACTGGACTTTATCTGGTGGTCATCATGGATTAGGTGCATCTAATGGTTCTATTGGATGGAGGAATGACAGATGAGTTTAATTGATCGATGTCGGGCTGGTGGTTTAGTTTCCATACTTCTCCAATATTAACCTTTTATAACTCAATTACATTTCTCAACATATTTCAATTTATATTTTCACTATTCATATCCTATTAGTTGATGAATTGTTATAGATGAAAATATTAATATGGAATGAAAATTGATAAATGGGAGAAATATATTCACACTTTTTCTCTCCATATAGCTCAAAAACTCAACCTATCTATCAATAATTAATGAATAATCTAATATCACACTAGAAAAATTCCTACCAGTAAAAGGAATATTTAAATCCATTTCAATATGTTATCCCAATGAATATTATTTTACCTTGTTCATGAACAAAATAGAATAGCATAAAAACCCCTACAACTACATTGAATAAGAAAAGTATATAGAAAACATATATAAAAATTATCTATCGATAACTTTCAACTCTCTCACATCCTTAGCTTTGTTTCTCCCTCTTTGGTTCCATGAAAAACTTTTTTGATACCTCCAATACTTTTTCCACTCCATCGATTAGATGAATATAAAATAAATACTAAAGAATTCCATTTTTATTATCCTTCAATATCATGGATAAATGAATATTTCTCCAAAACACACCACCTTAATTAAACATTCTATTATCTAAAAATTTCCAGAATTAGTCTTATAAGAATCTCACCCTTGGTCTATATATTATTTTTTATTTATTTTTACAATTTTTTAATATTTTCTTATTTATTTAAAATTATTTTCATACAATTTTATTTTCATTAACAACATCCATTAGGGAACAAACTCAACCATCCCCATACATACTCCCTTAATTATATTTGTTATAGTCTTTCACATTTCTTTAATCTCACACAAGTGACCTAAAAATACTAGACCCCCAATTCCCATTAATTGGGTTCGTCCAAAAATGAAGTTGTAGTGAATGTAAAATAAAGGATCATCATCATCCATGTGATGAATTTTCAACTCCAATGCTCATCATTTCATAATTCATCAGAAACTCAACAATTCACATTATTGGACGTTACTGCATCATAAATATATGTCACTGCTATTTTATCACTAGGAATATAGGTGGACCAATCATTCATCTTTGTAGTTCTGAATTGAATGAGAAAATTTATCTTTCAGTTGGCATGAACTATTATTCATCTTGGAGATGACATCAATTGGGAACATTAAAAAATAATAAATCCAGTAAATAAAAATTATCTCCTTTATTTTATCAATCACGATGGTCCTAGTTTAAGAAATTCATATTTCACCTTCAACATTAGTTTAAAGATGCTTCAACAAAAATTTCATCAATGACTAATCATGGCCCCATCAGGTTTCCATCATTTTTAATAAAACTCAAAATAATATTCATGCACTGATGTTGAAGATTCATTAAATTAGAACCCTTATATAAGTATCATATATTATTGGAAATTAGATAAGATGTTAAATCTCTAATCAATTACCAGATTTGGTAATGATTAACCCTCATCTGTCAATGTATCTTTACATCATTCTTGAAATAATTCATAACAAACAAAAAAATCATCTTCATCTTATCAACTATACTGAGGTTAGACATTTAGCTTCATTTTTGTTTTCAACAGAACTCAATAAACATCAATACGCCTCTATTTAAATTTTTAATGGATATAATCCACTCTTTAGCTATTTTCATATGACCATCTTTTTTAGTTTTTTTTAATTCGACCTCAACATGTCTTGTATGATCTTCACTAGAAAATCCATGATTGAGATCCTTTTGGATTTGAATAATCTCAACGAAGGTACTTAAATTAATTTATTATGAATAAATAAAAAAATATTACATATTATGACTCATGAAATTATATAATGAGATATTAATTTCCTTGTTGGTTTCTCAACAACAAAAAACTATATGGGAAAACATTATGTAATCAACAAAGAAAAATTCTTTGTATCTCCTCAATATAATTTTTAAATGTGCTAGAGATTATGAATTTCCATGATTCTACAATGAATAATAATTTTTATTGATTAAAAAACCCAAATGTATAATCTTCAAAATGTATAACTCTATATTTCAAACAAATTAAAAAATATTACTTATTAGCTATCCTATAATGGAATATTTGGAATACGAAAAACTATAATCTAATGACCATATATCGACCTACATGAACATTACATTTCTTTTTCAGAAAAATTAATACATGACTCGAAATATTTTCCCATAGACCATATTAGTTTAGTGTCTTTGGAATCATAGAACATATTCTTCTAATTTGCTGAAATATCTTCAGTATCCCCCATAAATATCTTCCCCTTTTGTTTTCCTACCTAAAAAAATTATTTATATCTTGGGGAAAAGAAAACCATAAAATGGTGAGCTCAAATTCTTAGTAAGGGAAACATGGGGAACATAAAACAAAGAATTAACATTTGAATAAAAAAACAAGAACATAATGTTTAAACATCAAAATCACGACTCATGAAATAATACTGTCAGTAAGTATGGCATAGATCATAAAGGAACCTCATAAATGACTGAATATCATTTTTAATTTTTTTTTAATTTTCGAAAACTAATAATCACATAATATGATTTCCACAGTTTCCAAGGCACTACTTCCAAGACCATCATAGTGGAAAAAATCAATTACTAAACTAAGTTTACTTCCCGTTCCATCTATGTATTACTGAATCATATATACTTGTCATTATTTTCATTTATATCTCATGAGATATAAATATTTACCCAATTAATTTGAAGGAGATATAGGTCCCACCCATCTCCTAAAGTAATCATTTTTACAAGTTCCACAAAAACAAAAAAACATTAACCATAACATAACCCATGAAATAAAATGGGTTTCCTAGACAACATTCCATCATAACATAATACATATAAAATATAATTACATAAATAACAAACTAAAATATTTTATATAATAAGAATAGAAGTATAAACCTATTTATAATTGTAATATAAGATGGAAAATAATTTTGATAAAATAGTAGAACTTAATTTCTGAGGAAAATATCCTTTCTTCTTCAAAAACATTTTCTTTTCTCAAAATTCTGCACAATTTTAAATGAAATTAATTTATTTTAAAATAACCTTGAAAAAATTTATAGTAATATTCATGTAAATAAGGCTTTTTGGATATGAAAAAAATTTCCGTGCTGTAGAAGCTAAAAAACACTCTTATCATAATTTTGCCGTAAAAGTCAAAAAGTAACTCTTAGGGTAAACATAAGAAAGATTACATCCAAACTATGTAGTAAAAGTAAAAATGTTTAAAATGTAATTTAATAATACATAGAACAATAATAAACAATTAATTATAATAGTCTTATAAAAAATGGAAATGGGTGTTAAATATACCCCCAATAAATTCTTACGTATAAACAATCTCAGATAAAAATTGATATTGAAAAATTATCCCATACCTTAGTTCTGTTATGCATCTTATGTATCTGAACCACTTATATAATGATTTAAATAATGCTACTGACTTACTTTGGAATACAAAAAAATTTTATGATATCATTTATGATCATATTTTCTCCTTTTTGTTAGTAATATTTTATTGTTACTCGTTATTCGGGTATTAACTGCTCTATGTTATTATGCGTGTTTTGTTGGATAAGTTCTTATTCCTATTTTTATGTTATAGTTATATAATTTAAGTAATTGTATTAGTATAATATATATAATATTTATTCATTCAATTAATTTATATAATCATTCTTTAAAGAAGAGTTTGTAGAACGATCACATCGCACCGTGGAGACGGTAATCCATACGTACAAACGAGTGACGATATCGTTCCAAAAATTGTTGAATATTATTGAAGTGGATGGTTTATAATATCTTAGAATGGGTATTATGTTATTAATATAATATATAGTTATTATTTCCACCATTATACCCATCCGAGTAAGGTGGTGGTGAAAAACAATTTACACCACTGCTTGGAGACGGTAAGCCGTACGTACACACGTGCGTTGACATCGTTTTTGATAGGATGAATTGATGGTGAAATATGGGTGTTTAATAATTATAAAAATAAATATGTATATTATGGATACTTATTTAATCACTTTATAATGAAACAAATAATTAATATGAAGTATAAAAGAAAGAAATTTGAAATAATTGGTATAATAGATTACCTCTTCCTCGATGTGCCTCATTTAAATTTCCACTTAGGGCACTTGAGTTGGTATTTTAAAAACAAAAAAACCTCTAGAATGAAAATATAGAAGTTTAAAAGGAAAAATTAAAGGGGGTGTCTGAGCACAAAGGCTCAAAATGATGTTAATATGTAAGGGTGGAGGTTCCTTTTTATAATTGAGGCGAGGGGCACTTTTACAAAATATCTAAAATATTAATTTATTATAAATTAAATTTAGATTACAAATGGTCCAAACGATATTTTTTTCAAATATAAAATTATTTTTCTTTGAATATCCATCATCCAATAATTTTTATAAAAGTTTTGAATATTTTTTATCCTTATATTTTTGGTTTAACCCTTATTTTACCCTTTTTAATCATAAAATGATATCATGTTATATACACATTGTTGGTTAATCTAATTACCATATCATGACAAATGACCCATAAAAAGAAATTTATGAAATATTTGGACTTTTCTTTACCATTTTTACTAATCATATAATTTTAGTAATTTAATATCTTTTAATAAACTATTTTATGATTTAAGTTATGAAATATGTCAATTTTTGATGGTACTCATACTTGCTCTTTAAACAAATTAATAACAACTTGATTCCTTAAAAATGGCATTAAATATAATATAATATTTAAATATAATCCATAAAATTCATGGATGACCTCAAAATAATCAAATTTATTTTATTTTAATATTTATACTATCATTTATTTGAATCCATTATAAATGAATCACTTAATACATCATCATTGTTTCATAAATAAATTTATTTATTTACAATCTAAAACTTATAAATAAAATAACAAGATGTAGTAAATAGTTTTATATTTATAATGACCATTTATAGTCGAATATATCACTTATATAACCCCAAATAAGTTTTTTCGTAAAAGATACATGTTTATGTTATATTTCTCTTTTATTTAAATTAATTCATATAAACTGTCATTTTAACATCCATGTGGATCCATGGGGTCCCAAAATTCACCCATGAATTCCCATGGTCAGAAATATATCATCCAATAGTATTATGGCACGTTTTCGGGTGGTTTTTTATTATTAAATTTTTATTTTTTACCCTTATTTAAATGATATACCCTTTAATCATGGAAAATAAAAATAATTACTAAAGATATTATTCATAATATCCAAAATTAAAAGGTATATATTTACAAAATTCATATATTTTGATTAAAAATATGGAATCCAATTTTACAAATTTAAAACACAGATTTCATAGTAATTAATTTAAAATTAATTTCTGCCGTCAAACCCAAATAGCGGGTTTTTAAGAAGTAATAACCATAAAAAGATTGACATGTGTTTAAGTCCAATGTCAATTAGAAATTAATTACAATGACCAAAATTAGATTAAATAATAAAAAATTAATCCAATTAAAATTTTAAACCAATTAAAATGCTAATATAACTATATAAATAAATTAGATGAAATGGTAGATTTGAATTAAAATGCAGTATTTTTCACTATTCATTAAAATATAAATTTTATCATAAAAATACACAAAATTCAGCATTAGTTATTTTTTTCTCCCAATACCAAAGAAGAAGTTTATTTTGTCAAATATAATATATAAAATGGTTAAAAACTAGATTTAAAATGGACGCACCACCAAAAGGTGGCAAAAATGCATTTTTTGAAAAATACTTATTTTATCCTAAAAATTGAATTTGTTCTTATATCATGGTATATAAAATATATATGATTAATTTTCATGTTATATAAAATTAAAAATGTTGTTAGTACTATTCATAACTATTAGTTTGTATAATATTTTAATAATATATCGTGGTTTAGTGGAACTCGATATTGTGTATAACGCAAGCTATAGAGGAAGGACACTCTTGCGTGTAACGCATGTCAATAAGAGTGTTGTGTATACTACAAGATAATAAAATGTTGTGTACAACACATGACATCATTGGGGTTATAATTGGTTTACTACATGAATGTTTCATTACTTAAAACCACATCTTAAAAAGGATTACTAAAATTTCAATTTAAAATGGGAATTAAGAGACATAAGTGTTACTCAAATTAAGTCATCACTGAGTTTCCACAAAGGATAACATAGGTGAGATGTGAAAACATGAATATGGAAGAGAAATCTAACCATCATGTTCTTATTGATAGTGATAGAGAATAAGGTTTGGAGAAAGTTAACATCTAGAAATCCATAAATATATGATGATTTAAATAATAATCTGATTCGTAGGATTATAAGGTACTAGGACAACATTTTTTGTTACAATATATTTTTCTAAAAGTTGATGAATTTTTATATGAAGAGAAATACATACATGATTTTAGTACAATTTCACAATTGGTCATTCCTTGAAAAATTACCACTTCATCTATTATTTAAATAAATGAAGTTTAAATTTTCATTCTTGAAGTGTTTTTTGATCATGGAATATAATGATAGATCATTCCATCTGTCTCAAGAAGGTTAGAACATGTTATAAAATATGCATAAGTCCACTTATAGAGAGATAATACATTAATCTAACAAACATCAATCAGATTATAACTTATTCTATCCATAAATGTATAATACCAAAATCTTTCAAAAAGAGAAAATATAAAACTTTAGAAGGAGGTGACCCAAATCTAGTTAACATTTGTCTCCTATATCTCAATTGGCAGTTCTTGGTTGTCACATTCCAAACATGTGAATACCTAAATTATGTATTCTCAGTTAACATTATAATAACGTGAATTACATGGAACCTTAGTGAAAACAACCATAAATCAAAATTAACTCTTTCCACGCACCAAAAATACCCCAAATTCTATATACAAAAACCAAGATATCACATTGTCCTTCTATCAGTCATGAGCCCATTAATACTATCAAACATCTCAATTTCTCTTTATATCTTCATTATGTGAATATCATGTGATTTCCATAAATTTTCAATCAATTTTCATGGTTAACGGTACCATATATGAATTTAATGCCACAATAAACCAATACATAGATATTCTAATATTCCATAATACTATACATGAGATTCCACAACACTATTTTGGAATCCCATTACATAAACACTTAATCAATCCACCACTTTGTTGTCATGCTCAACATCACCAATAGTGATCGAATGTGAATTCACATTGTATTTTTTCTTAATAGAATGTTTATATCAACCATCAATAACCCTTGGATTAGGGAATTGGTTAGAATAATACCCCATTTTCTTACACTTGTAGCATTGAAGTGTGGTGGTGCGTTCTCGGTAGTATTTTCTCTATTCACATAATTAGAAACATTTTTCCCATTACTTCAGAACATAAATACATGACGACCATCTTTTAAACACTTGAATCATTTTATAGTCCCTTTAAGTCAATCCCTACCATGATTCTTTACAAACAATGAGCATAATAAAACATTTATCTTTTTTCACCATTTTTTGAGAGTTTCCATTGCACTCCATCTTTCGCTTCTTGTCAAAAACCTGAGATAGATATGTAAGAAAAACATCCAGTTCTAACTTGATAGCATAATGCACAATCTCTTCATAGTTACTTCAGTCTCCAATTGCTAATTCATTTCAAAGACATTGTTTTAATCCACTGAAAAATCGATCAATTTTACTTTCTGGATGGATGATAAAGCCAGAACCATACCATGGAATTCTTGTAAAATTCACCTCATATGTACCAATAGTTTCATCATCCATTTGATTAATCTCAAATAACTCCTTTTCTATATATTTTTGAAGAATATGAGGGATTTACTTTCTGAAAAATATGTTCTTGAACTCATCCCATTCCATGGATTCAATTTCATCTTGCTGCCTTGTATTCTCAATTAGATTCAACAACCGGTCTGCTTCACCTTCTAAAAGATATACAACCAAAACTAATTTTTCATGTTCCAAATAGCGAAGGATGGAAAATATATTTTTAATGGTTCTGATCCATTATTCATATTCAAGTGGATCATAAGACCCACATAATGTTAGTGTACATTTCCACATGAAGGACTCAATAGAATGTTGTTCCCTTATCTATTCATTTGGAAGTCAAGAATGATTCATAGAATGTGTAAGTATTACAATAATATTTTGCATTACATATCCCATAACAATTGGTTTTCCAAGAGTAAAATCATTGTATATACCAATATATTGATCATTAAAATGGTTCCATCGGGTTTCATCCATCATCTGAAACCCAAAAAGAATAATGTGAGAGGCAAAAATCATACTTGGAAAACAACATAATCAGGGGGTAATTTCAATCTCCAACATATTAGGATTAATCCTAGGTTATTCGTGATCATAATAATAATTTTAGGATTGTAAATAATACTTATACTTAACCATAGGGATATCCCTAAACATACCTTAGAAATATCTGTACTTATCTCACTAAAGAATTTGCGCCCTAGTTTCTAAAGGATGACTAAACCTTCCCTCTGATACCAACTCTAATAGCCCTAGCTCGAAATAAATGTACATTACATTTATTTTTCATAAAACATAATACATTACACAAAAAATATGCCCAAATACCGTTTTAGTTCAATGTATTTGAAAACATGGAATATAATCATCTAACATGGTGAAAGTTCATCAATATCTCCCATAAAGATCTTCCCCTTTTATTTTCCAACCTAAAAAGGTTCTTTATATTTAAGGGAAAATAAAACATAAATAGGGTGAGCTGAAATTATCATTAAAGGTAAACAAGGAGAACATAAAACAAACTATAAATACTTGAATGTAAAAACATGAAGATAAAGTTTAAACAACAAAATCTTGAGTCATGAAATAAATCTTGGCACTACATAAGGAATAATCTATAAAGGATGATTAACCATGAAATAATATTATTGAAAAAAATAATGTAGTTTTGGAAAACTAATAGGAACATAATATGACTTCCAAAGTAGCCAATGCATTATTTCCAAGACCATCATATTTGACAAAGTCCATTACAGAACCGGGTTTACTTGTGTTCCGGCCTAGTATTACTGAATTAGATTTACATTTCATTCCAGTCATGTCTATCTGATGATATATAAATCTTTACCCAATGCATTTGAGGAGGATATAGGTCCCACAAATCTCATAATGACGTCATTCTTGTTCCACAATAACATAAAACCATTCACCATAACATAACCAACAAAATAAAATGGTTTTATAAAGCATCATTCCATCATAACATAATATATATAAAAGATCAGTCAATATTTAACACAATCAAATAATGTTAATAATAGGGATATAAATATAACCCTATTTCAGATTATCATCTTTTATGGAAAATAATTTTGATAAAACACTTGAACATAGTTCTGAGGAAATTATATTTTCTTCTTTAAAAACATTTTCTTTTATCAAAATGATGTGCAATTTTAAAAGAAATGAATTTAGTTGAAAATAAAATCGAAAAGGTGTAGAGTAATATTCATTGAAATAAGGCATTATGAAGATGTAAAAATTGGTTCATGTAGTATAATTTTAAAAACATTCTTCTCGTACTTTTTCTAGAAAAGTCAAAAAGTACCTCATATGGTAAACGTAAGAAAGATTCCATCCAAACCATGTAGACAAAGTCAAAATTGAAAACAAAATTACTTTAAATCTACATAGAATAATATTAAAAACTTAATGAGAATAGTATTATAAAACATGGAAATGGATGTAAAATATACCCCCAGTAAATACTTACGTATAAAAAATCACAGATAAAAAATGATATTGAAAAACTATTCATTACCTTAGGTCAGATATGCATCGTATGTATCCAAACATCATGTATAATTATTTAAATAATGTTACAGATTTACCCCATAATAATAATCATCATCATTTTTATGATATCATTTATGATCTTATTTTCAGATGTGTGTTAGTAACATTTCATTGTTACACGTTATTTGAGTATTAAATTCCTTTTGTTCTCATGCATGTTTGGTAAGATAAGTTATTATTCATATTTTTAGGTTATATTTATATCATTTAAAACATGGTATTAGTATAATATATATTATATTTATTCATTCAATTCATTTATATAATCATGAATTCATTAATATTATGTAGAACGAATCACATCGCACTGTGAAGACGCTAAGCTATACATACACACAAGCGACTATATTGTTCCCATAATTATTGAATGGTTTTCAATTGGATGGTGTGTAATATCTCAGAATTAGTATAATTTTATAAAAATCATATATTGTTATTATTTCCTCTAATATACCCATCCATGTAAGGCGGTGGTGAAAAAAATTATACACCACGGCGTGGAGACAGTAAATCGTACGTACACACGCGGGATGAATTCGTTTTTTTGTTGGAAGGATAGAAGGTGAAATAGGATTGTTTCATTTTTATTATAACATATCATTATATAGGTGATACTATTTTAATTACATTAAACTGAAACAACTAATGAAGAGGAAGTAGAAGATGAAATAAATTTTAATGAATCAGTAGAAGAGATTATCTCTTCTTCGACACGCCTCCTTTAAATTTCCTCTTAGGGCACTAGAGTTGGTCTTTGAAGAATAACATAACCTTTAGAATAAAAATCAGGATGTTAATAGAAAAATGATAGGGTTGTCCCTATTTAAAGGCTCAATATGAAGTGATTAGGTGAGGGAGGATGTTCCTTTTTATAATTGAGGTGACAGGAACATTTGTAAATATAAAAAATATTAAATTCTATTAATTAAATTTCGATTAAAAATGGATAAAAATTTATTGAATTCCAATATAAGATGATTATAGTTCTAATACCCATCAAAAAATAATTTTTATACACGTTTTGAATATTTGTTTTATCCTTATCTTTTGGGTTTAACCCTTATTTTACCATTTTTAATCTTATAGTGATATCTTGTAGTTTACACATTGTGGGTTAATGTAATTACCATATCAAGTCAAACGAGCCAAAAAAAGTAAATTATGTTATATATAGACTTGTAAAACTATTTTTCCAAATAATATATTTTTTGGAATTTAATATCATTTAATAAACTATTTTATGTTTTAACTTGTGAATTATGTCGATTTGGACACTATTCATAATTGGTTTATTTAAAAATTAATAAAAAACTGATTCCTTCACAAAAAGGCATAAAATCAAATATAATATGTCAATATAATCACTAAAAATCATGTATGGAATAAAAATAATAAACTTACATTTATTTGAATATTTATAATATCAATTATTTGAATCCATTATAAATAAACCACTCACTATATCATTATTGTGTCATAATTGAATTTATTTATTTGATATTTAAAAATGATAAATAAAATACAATTATTTGGGAAACAATTTCAGATTTCTAATTACAATTTATAGTCGAAGATATCACTTATATTACTATATATAAAAATTATTTTAGTAAAAGGTACAAATTTATGTTATATTTCTCTTTTCATTAAATCAATTCATATAAAATGTCATTTTCATATCCAAGTGGATACATGGTGTCTTAAAATCGACCCAAAGATGCCTATGGTTGGAAAAAATCTCATCCAATAGGATTTGGACATGTTTTAGGGTAGTTTTATATTATTAAATTATTTTTTTATCCTTATTTACCAGATTCACCCTATTACCATGGTATATAAAAATAATTACTAAAGTTACTATTCATAATGTCAAAAAAAAGTTACCTATTCACACATGTTAGACCTTATGATTCAAAATATGAAATCCATTTTTCCAAATTAAAAACCCCTAAGTTTCAGTAATTAATTTAATATTAATTCCCATTACGAAAACAAAAAAGTGGGTTTTTATGAAATAATAACCATCAAAATATTGACATGTGTTTGTGTCCAATTTCGAGGAAAAATTACATCCAATGAAATGAATTGGATTAAATGATAAAAAATAATCTAATTACACTTTAAAAAAATTAAAAATGTAATATATCTTTATAAATAAATTAGATGAAAATGTACTATTAAATTAAAATGCAGTATTTTTCCTTATTCATTAAAATATAAATTTTATCAATAAAATACCAAGAAACCAACATAAGTAAATTTCAACGGCCCGCTTCCAAATATAAAGTTTATTTTTTCAAAAATAATATATATATTTTTTAAAGAATATATTTAAAATGGGTGCTCAATCAAAAGGCATCAAAGCTTCATTTTTTTAAAATACTTCTTTTATCCAAAAAATTGAATTTTTTCTTATATCATGTTTTGGAAAATATTTAAGATGAATTTTAAAGTTATATAAAATTAAAAATGTGGTTAATACTTTTCATAATGGCTAGTTTATATAAAATTTTAAAAAATATAATTTTTGTTGAAAATCGGTATTGCGTACGACGCAAGCATCAAGGAAGGTATCTCTTGCATGTAACAGAAGCCAAGAAAAGAATTGAATATATTTCATGCTAATTTGGTGTTGCGTACAACACAGGAAATAAAAGTAAATAAAAAGAATATATCCCATAAATTATCTGGGTGTGACATATAAAATATTATGTGACAAAAATTTCCTAAAAAAATCCTTATTAAATAGACTTGAAAATATTCTGCAACTCCCAACTAAAATGAGAAAATTTTATATATCAACATCTACAAAAAACTAGTAAAATCAGTCAATTCATAATATATTTTTGATGAAATATATTTAACTAAGGATAAATCTATTAAAATCCATAATATATATATATTAAAATAAATATAAAATATATTTAAACTTCAACACCTTCAACCAAGAATTTAAAAAATTCTACCAATAAATATTTAATTTCTTCGAGAAAATAATATTTTATATAAAAATATGCATGTTCAAAAAATTTAAATCCAAAAATTAAAACATTAAAATATTAAGAATAATAATTATTCAAATGAAATTAAAAAATTAATTAATTATTGGAGAATATATTGAAATATAATCTTCAAAACAACTTCCCATTAGGAACTACAAATCAAAATTTCCGTACAAATATTTTTAAACAATTAATTTTTCTATAAAAAATATCAATGTTTAATATATTTCTAATAAAAGAACATATTCAATCGATTTTTTATAATCAATATGATAAAACACATGTCAAAATAATTTTACAACAAATTATCCCAAAGATAATCCATTCTTTCCTCCGGTAATTAATTAATCAAACTTATTCTGACTGAAAATTAATTTTTTATTAAGATAAGCCCCCTTTTATGGTTAAGGGAGAACCCAACAAGCTTCAAAGTCACCAAAACAAAAAAGCCCACAGTCAATTTTCCAAGGCCAAATACAATCCAATTCAAAGATGAGATGAAGCTCCCCTCCATAGCATCAAAATCATTATGATGATCTTCCACCTTCTCATAGAATCTCGGCAAGTAGTCACGTGAAAGTATGCATGGGTGCGATACCGATGGAAAATGCCATACCCTCACAAACATCAAAATTCTGACATCCATGATCAGTGAAAGATCTATTCTCTGCACCTCTTCTAAAATACTACCTTGTAGTGAAATGGATGACTTCTACCATAGACTGCAAACCATATGGCCTTAATTCAAGGATGAGAAAAAAAACCATACCATTGATTCACACATTCAACCAAAATAAGACTCAATCCACAAGAACCCTAAAATAGCACTGTTTAGTCATCAAATAATGGTCCATTATTTTGAATCTATCAATATTTCACCCTGAACAATCCCCGGAACTGAATCCAGACTTCTACCACAATGCCACCACACACCAACAAGAACATCACATAACCAGAACCAGAAAAAAAATCAGATCAAAAGACATAATCTGAACTAGAAATGGGGATCTCCCAAATAGTAGATTCATTGGGAAATAAATCATCCACAAGACATATTATAAGATCCCGTCACCGCCTTCATAACAACACCCGAGTACCAAATCCTCCCAGTCACCTATAAACGACAAGAAACAAAACAACATCCCCAAATCGTAGCATCTGAACCCATTGCCTGGACCAACATCTCTTTTCTGAGAAGAACCCTAACCAGATTGAAGGATAGAGAGAGAAAATGGCTATGCCTTGAAGAAGCTCTCCAAAAATAATGATCTGACACAATGCTGCCATTTGGTGATACCACGCTACGAACACACCAAGTAAAGTGCCTAGGAGATATCCAAACAACCCAGGATGGTGGGGAGAAAGGTGGTTATCGGGGAAGACCTAGTGAAGTGAAGCCGTTTTGGGCTCAATACATCATAGTTACTTAAGATCAATTAATTTAAAAAGTGAAAAATTAAAATAAACACAAATTTATTTTTTTTAAAAGTGTTTTCCCCATGGAAACTCTCATAAAAATTGAATGATTTCAATATTAAAAATAAATTATTTTAAAATAATATGGTTTTCAATTTTTAATGTATAGTCATATTTAAAAAATTTGAAGGGATTTAACCAATCTCAATTATCAGTGAAATAATCTTTTAAAAATTAACTTTTCTCTATAGTGAATACACAAAACCCAAAATTAAATCATTACATAGCAGGTCTACATAATTAAGCACAATATGAGGGATGAGTGTAGAGAAGCAATAATTAACAACTCAATATAACTGGATTCATCCATAAATTTCAAGTCATACTTCTCATCCATGACTATGAGTTCATTTCTAATATCATATAAATGGAATGATTATCAATTTATTAGTAATTAAGATATTAAAATAATATTAAAAATGAAAATATAATAGATAAATTTCATTATGAAAATGTATTTTCTAGAGAAGAGTGAAAATATTTTAATAGGCTGAATGCTTGTGGAAATATAAATGATTAACCACATAAAAGTATAAAAACAATCTCTAATGTATTGATTTTTTTTACCCTTTTATAATTTAAATGGTTTATTAAAAATATTTAATTTAAAAAAACAATGATTTAGGATGTATACAATCAAAAACACTATTTACCACTTGTGAGGACCCATCCCCATATTTAAATCATTTTGTATTCCATAATATTGATCATGATGGTGGAAACAGAATTTCCATATTTTAGTTTTAAAAGGATTTCAAAATTTAGTAGATCAAAATTATGTATAAGGGTTATAGGAAGATTGAAATTAACAAGATTTTCATATTTTCATTACCAAATCAAAATAGAATTTAATTTTAAAAAGAATATTCAACATGAAAATTTATATAAATATTAATTATCAACAAAAAATAATATTATAATACCCTGATTATAGAATTAAATTGATTTTAAACCACCCTTATTTTTTTTTTAAATTCCAAAAATAACTATCCAAAAAATGTGAAATAAGTTCATCAATATAAGTTTTTAAACAGAATTACAAAGATAACTCACATAATAGTTTATGTTTGATTATTTTATTGCCAATGGGCCACTCTCTTTTATTAGAATTAAATATCCACATTTTTTCTCCCAATAAATATACTATAATAGTATTAAAAAATAATACTTAAATATAATAATAAAAAATCAATAAAATGAAACCAAGTAAAAAGTAGGAGGATGTGTGGGTGATACTCCAAGACATTGATGAAAAAAGTGATAAAGTGATCTATGAAGAGGCTAGAAAGAGGTGATAATTCATCACCAAACACGTGAGACATCACTTAACATATTGTTAAGGATATTTATTTTATAGAAAAAATGAAATAAAAATTTATTGATACATGGGTTACCTCTCATGAATCAATTACCCTAAATATCTCAACTAGAATTTGGACCTATTAATATGACTATAATCACAAGGATGACAATTTATTTTCTTTTATATTAAATTTTTATTTATTAATAAATGTATTCCATGATATTCAAAAAATTAAACATCCATAAAAATAAATGAAACATCCATAAATTTGTAAAACAATACAAATCAATTTGTGATCCACATCTATTTAAATTCTGAAAACAACATAAACAACACCCAAAAGTTGTAAAAAAAAACTACGCAAAAAACCCCTTAGAATACTAGATGAAATCTCAATGCTTCCCCGACAAAACGTGATCCACAAATAATCAATAATGGATGTCGAAGAAGTAGTAACCTAATCCTTATTTATAGAAAATGATCTGATTTTTTTTGAATGTATAACATCATAGTAGTCTCCCACCCAAGAAACATTATATTCTACTATCACGATTTAATTTTTACAGAAAAAACATGACTCAAATGAAATTATATTCTCAAATAGAATTTGTAAATCATAACACCCCTCATCAATACTAATAAATGATTGTAATTAATGAAATAAAATAAATTAACATTGAAAGATATATTGTTTTTCATTTATATAACTTCACTATAAATTTTAATTAGGCTTTTTGACTTTCAAACACTCATTTTTAACTAAGAAACTCTTATAAAGAGTATTTTAGAATCCAAAATTAATTATGTGAATCCTTAAATCCATGCTTTGTTCAAGGGTACTATATTTCTCATAAATAAGAGGTTGAGAGTGTGAACTAACTTTTTAAGAGGATAATCTAACAAATAATATTGTTTGGGTTAAAACACTTCATGATTATTTTTAATTATTTTTTCCACTATTTTCCATATGCCTACCCATCCTTTTAAGTTGTATAGTGGACTTATATTAAAACAATTAATATAAATTTCTCATACATTATTATTTTCTAGGAATAATTTAATTTTCATTTTCTTTTAATCTATAGTTTTATGAAGAGTATATTCATGTTTAAGTTCTATTTAGACCTTTCTATCCACTTCTCCATATTTATGACATTCAATATTTTCATAATTAAATTCTTATATAATTAATAATATTATTTATGTGGATATTACTTAGGTTTTTATCATGTTTTACATCCCTTTATTGTAATAAAATCCTTTAAATTATTTCAAGGATTTATATTATATGTTCATTAATGTTTACTTTTTCTAGTAACACTAACGTATATAGGTAATTTCCCCATTATATGTTCTAATTTTTGAATTTTTGAAATAGTTTCCACATTTTATGAGTCATATTAATCATTTTTATTGTAATTGTCACATTATTTACTGAAAACCCCCTCTATGTTCCCTTGGGATTGATAAGGACAAACCACACAATATATTTTTTATTTAAGATTATTTATTTATCTAAGATATGTGGGTTGTTTAATCCACTCCTGGTCTCTCCATGGAAAATTTAATTTGACTTTGTATTTAATATTGTTATTTATTAATAAATTTCCAATGTCACATTTTTAGGTACCATAATAATCAACATAATAATCATTAATTTGGATTTTATATTCATTCCAATTTTGGTAAGACAAACCCATGTGAACTCGCACATTTTACATAACTCACACTACTCACAAAAAAGTCTGTAACTTATTTTGAAAATGAACTTTGATTCATTAATATTTGAACCCATTTCAAAATTTCAGCAATCATATGATTTGATTCCCATACCGAAATATCGTTGTTCTCAACTCTATTGAATTTCATCCACCAAGATTAATTTTTTTGTGAGTTTCAAGAATGTGTATTTTAAAATTTTCTAAACTCTTTAGAAGCTTTATCATTGTAATTTTCACTCGGAAACTAGTCAACCAATTCATAAATAGATTATAAAATATCCTCATAGAGGGATTTTATTAAAATATTAGACAAAATGTGATTATTGGGACATTTTATAAGAATGTTTTGAAATCTATTACTGTATCCTGGAACAACTCAACAATATGTTGAAAAATTAAAAAGGTTCTACTTATCATACCTCCTATGAACCTCTTCATAAAATATTTCATTAATTTTTTATAGAGTTGATCCAAATTATTGAATGTGTTATCAAGATTCTGAATGGACCAAGAATTTTTTGGTCTTCTCACCTTCTTAGTTTTCACTAATAAAAAACACTATTTAAAGCATCTAATAATTTTGTTGCTTATTGGAGGACCATGATGAAATCATGTTAGAATATTTAATGAACCATGAATAATACTTATTGAATTCATAATGGGATTTTGGAACTCTTGGAATTTAGTTCCTATACTAATATAAGGAAATTGGATAATGTGGAGGAGGACCTTATTGAATTTTAGTGATGTAGGTAGCACTAAATAGATAGTGTAGAACCATTGACTAGCTAATAGTGAAGGATTTTGTTATAATTTGTCTAGGAGTCCACAAACCATCCATTTATGGAGAACTATCTCTCTAGTTAACATAAAAAGACCCCATGTAGCCAAATTTGTCGCACTGGTAAGCTAGGGGGCCTTCCAATAGGTTGGTGGTTGTGATCTAGATCCTTTTGAATAGAATTATTTTTTGGTAAAAAATCATGGATCATCTCCTTATATCCTTGACTCTATCCAATAATTTTTCAATTCTCATTAAGGTTATAAATAGACCCTTTAGGAGACCTAGAAACATGACCTTCTAATTAGATTAACAATTCAAATGTGATATGGTATTTAAATTTCTCCCGATCTCTATAGTGATGTCAATTATAATCTTGTGCATACTTTGTATAATTATTTTCTATATTCTAAAAATTTATCATTATCTTATGAAAATTATTCTTATGTATTTTTAGAGAATCAAGATTATTAATAAATGATATTACTTCAATCAATCTTCTCATTCTTCCCATGCTTATTTTATTTTCATAATCACTACTTTTTAATGTGATGAACTTGGTTTTATTACCAATAATAGTAAAAGAAAAGGGGCTACCTCTATTTTATGTTTTCTAGAAACAAACATTAATAAAAAAAGGGATGGTTGTATTCCAATGTTTTCAATTACCTATTAAATAGAATGGTATTTTTTGTATCGTTCCTATCATTAAATCCTTGTTAATAACATAATATCCCCTTAAGAAATTTGTGTAGGAGATGTAGGGTTTCATCAAAAAATACTATCCTAACTCCTTTATAAAATAGTGTTCCTTATTTTATGATTTCAGACTTCATTATTATACTAATTATTCACTTTTCTTTCATATATCAATACTATTAATCATTTTATTTAAGTATCTATTATTATATTTGTGTTTTCTTTCATAAATATATTTAGGTATTATAAATCAATTTTTATTTTAATAAACTATTCTTATTAATTTATTCAAATGGTATCAATTATCATCATCCTCTTAAAAGAGGTTTTTATTCTTTACTACTTTATTTGTTTTTTTTAAATTAAATTCACCCCACTCTTTCCATTTTATCCTACCTTGATCTACATATCGTATCAAATGATCGTGAATTGTTTTTTTATTATTTAATTGTTCTTAACTCTTACAAAGCATGGTATTCTTTCAAAATATGTAATTATTTTTTGAAGAAACATTTTTTTAAGATGATTCTCCAAATATCCATAGTGATCCAAAAGGAAAATCTATGGGGCTTTCTCAATTCATTTATTGTTCAAATTATGGTTATTGGTAGAAAATAGTATAAACAATTATTAAATATATTAGTTATCCCATATGGAAGGTAGTTATTCAATATTATATTCCTAATAACAAAAAGGTATAAAAATTGACCCATAATGATATGTATAGTTTAAAATTAAATGGTAAATAAATTAATTATATATATTTTGTTTTATAAAAATTGAAATTTAGTGGGATTTCTACATGTAGATAGATCATGAAATATAGACACTCTTAGATTCAAATTTTAAAATAACCAAAAAAGTCAAAGATACTAGATTATATTAGTTTATACAGGACATTTAATGTTTTTATATACATAGTAGAGTATCTATTAATAAAAATTTCACTCAACTCACTGACATTTGAAATTGTTTAAAAGATATTGGTTATGTATTTTATATAGAGGCATCAGTCAAACAAATAAATTTGGTTTCACCATTGTAATTGGGAAACCAAAGTCCCAATGATCAAAGCAGATAAATACATAAAGAGAATGGTGGATGAGGATCCCATATGATATCTCAGGAAATATGAAATAACTATAAAAATATAATAAAATACGGGGAAAATGAATCCAAATAAACTAGAAGGATAAAAATTTTCAATGAAATTAATGATGATACAACTGAAAGTTAAATAATGATTCTCCATCTTCCACTAAAATGAAGGAGTAAAAGAAAAAAAATATTTTAAATTATTAAAATAGGTAAATCTTTAAATTGAAGATAATTTTTTATATTGAAAAAAGAAGTGTCACATAAAGGCATATTTTCTATTAAAAAATTTCTTAATATAATAAAGAAAGTAAGATGGAACTAATTTTTTTTAAATTCGAGTGCCTTTGAGGATTACTTTACATCATTATCATCTCAAATAAATTCATAGAGGACATGTCAAATTTGGAGACGATTCAAAACACAAAATCATCAGTATTAGTATGATTTATTTCTTCCTATCTACATTAATTAAAGATGAATTACTTTTTAATAGTTTGAATCATCATTTACAATGTATTAGTTAATTACATGATAACAGTTATTATTATTTTTATAATGAATTTAATTCTAAAGGAAATAATTTACTTCCCATATATATTATTTAGAAAATTTATATTATAAATTCAAAATATCTTTCATGTAAAAAATTTAGTTGTCTTAGTGTCAAAGATAATAAAATGATATGTTATTTAAATTTGAAATAGAACTTAATCCTCAATAAATGAGGATTTAATCTCTCCCATCATACCTTTGAACACATATCAAACAAAATCCCTAGTATTCAATTTCTATATGATAAAAAAATTTATAATTTGAAAAAAAAACACAAAAAATAATTTTGGACAACAACTAAACTAAATGAAACCACATGAAACCTCCTATTTTAATTTTCTAGGGATCCTATCTAGAAATACCACAATAACTCTTGATCATATCGAGATTATTCCATCAAAACATGGTTGAATCATTATCAAATTCATAAAACCATCCATATAAAATTATTTGAAATGAAAAAACAAGGATGGTGGGGTTGAAATTGAGAGTAAATTGAATTTATCTGTTGGGAATCCTCCCATAAAACACTAATATCAATGAGGTTAAATGAGATAAATATATGTAAAGAGGATCTCGACCTCCCAACATTTAAATATCATGAAAATAATGAAATGTGAAATGGTTTCAAATTATAAAATCCCAAAATACTATCATAACAATGGTATTTTATGAAAATAGAAAAATACATATCATGAAATGACCCATAGCGATCATGGTGTGATGCATCTTCAAAAAACCCCTCAAAAATTGCCACTTTATGTCATGACATATGATAAATTACCCCTCCAAAAAACGAAATTTACTTCCTAGGGACAAGTGATGACATGACCATGCCATTCACAGTGCAAAATCCACCCACTAACTAGGCCCTATGGATTGACCCTCATCCTCATAGTACAACACATTTTTATAATGTACCTTATCACAAAAAAAACATTGTGTGTCACATTGAGACACCCTTATTTTATGTAGATCTAGAACTCTCATAGACCCAGACATAATGGTGTGGTCTTTCCTTTTGCAGCATGAAGTTCGTTCCCATTATAGCTTAATATTCTTACACACTTTCAGTGAATCACTCCCTCCTTATACATAATATCACATCCCATGGCTCACAGTGTGTCGGGTTCAATACACTAATTTTATAAAATTATAAAACTCTTTTATATTTTATATTTTATAGATTTACTATTATGTATTAACCTTCACTGTGGAACCCTAGGTTTTATAGTGTTAATAATATTCTCGATATAATTTCTTTTGAAATAAGCACATAAGTTTCTTTTAGGGGATACATAATGGTTACCATCATAACATGACCCTTACACATTATGGGTAACCCTTACATATCAAGAGGTTAAACATTAAATTTTACACACCATGTAATAAAAAACCACTAGTTATTTAATGATTGAAATCTTGAATTGATCTATTAATATTACACATCAGCATGTGGCATTTCAAGATACAATTATATTATGTTCCTAAAAAAATCCACACTTAAAACTCACTACATCATGATAACCAATGACCATGAAATGACATTCTTCTTGTAATAGAAATTTATAATGGGGTAACACTAGAGACTCTCCGACTCTTATTAGAGAACCTAATATATCTCATAGGCCTCCTTACACATAACAAAAAAACTCGTTTACATGTCACAACTCTAAATATTTTTTTTCAAAGCCCTATTCTAAAAATATTCTTTACACCAAGATCGAAAACTAAAATTTCCACAAATTTCATGAACCCCATAACGAAACAAGTCATTAAAGCCCTTATATATCACATTTCTTGTCAAAACATTGTATAAAAAACTTGAAATTTTTTACATATAATATAATATTTTAAAAAACCAATACATTCTACCCATATGGTGAAACTAGATAAAAAATAATTATATACAACATGTGTCTCCCATATTCTTCCTAATGAGATAAAAATAAAGGATCAAAAGCAGGTACCCTCTATCTAAAACAATGAATAAAAACCAACTGCAACTCATCCACATGTCTATAATAAACATAAAAATAATAAACATAAACTCAATGCACCATCTGTTGTTACAACTTCGGCATTGGTATACCCACAAATATTATGAAGGTTCTTTTCCATTACCATGGCCTGTAAAAATAGATTCTACAAGGATTCCATTTGGAACAAATGTTGGGTGTGAGTACATCATTCCCCATTACATTCACAATCAGAACCCCTTAAATCCTTTAGATAAAACGAGTAACACTTTGAAATTTAAGGTAGGAATGCCTATGTATATATAATTAATCTATCAACAGGGTACTAGAAAACACGAAATATTTCTAATTAAGTTGAAATTACATTAATATCATATAAATAAAATAAAAATGTTTCTATATTTCCTCATTTATTTTCATCCATATCAATTAAAAATACCTCAATATTTATATAGAATCAGTGGAGGGTACCTATTCGCTATAAGGGACTCACTGAAGAGAGATGTATGACTAAATCCATCATCTATAGGTGGAAGTGTACAGACACACATATATAACAATATATATATATACATGTATATATGTAAATATAAATATATATAAATATATATATTTGAGTGAGTTTATAATACTTTAAGGGAGGAACATATACTAACTCTAACATATTAGGTTATCTATCCCTTTTAAGGGTCTTAATTTATATAGCCATTCTCATATAGGAGGGATGATTTTTTCATAGGAAAGAATTTTTATATATTGTTACATCATAATCATATAAGTCTATAACCTATATTTTTTCTACATGAGGTAGTTTATATAAATATATCTAATATCCCCATGTGTAATATGTACACATGAATCAAGATAGAACCTGAAAAATATAGCTCACCACCTATGTATAACATACATGGAAATAAGGCTATAAAAGTGAAATATAAACATGAAGTCCCCAAACGTTATGGTAATTATAAATCCATAATATAATTCACAAGAATAATATATTCAAATTAACAATCTAGCTAACATTCTTTAAGGCATCGTGTTTAATAAATCATGGATTTTATACAATTTATTTTCATATGAAAACACTACAATTGATACAAAATAAAGAGAAACTATAAACATGTCACACTAATAATGAGTTTTTTTATTAAAAACTATAAATATGTATCTTTTATGACTGAACACATGGGATTCCCCTATCCATGTCCTAATTGGAATTAATTTCAAATAACAAACCATTACCATATTGAATTTATATTTTCATCATGAGGAATACCCTATAATATATTATTCATACTAAATTTATGTCTTAAGTATCACATTATTTCACATCAAAAGTAGTTGACCCATGATTCATAAAAACATGTTAATGTGAAAAATAGTAATGAACATACTATATTAATGTTTTAAACATTAATATAACCCATGGAAATTCAATAAAATGTTATATAATATCCTTTAAAATTTATAAAAACTCATAACATGGTTTAAATGACACTTAGATACATGGGAGTACTCAAGGAAGCACATCCAATGCATAATTATTGTATTTCTTGGATAATTGGGTAAACATGTTCAAACCATACTAAACATATAGAGGGAAGAAATATTTTTTAAACCCTCACAATAAATTTATATATATTTATAACAAATTTTATCCTTTATTATAATTAGAGGTCATCATACTAGAGGTTTATTCAAGGAATAATGCCTCAGGGGTCAGTATGGGACATCCCAATAATCATTGGTTCACTATGAAAACATATTATAAATATTATTTCTATAGAAAAACTACGAACCATGGGTCTATTACACTATCCCATGGACATGTATTTTCTATACTCAATATTATGATAGAAATAAAATTGGGAAACCCACCAAAACTTATGAAAACATGATGGCCAAATCCTTGAAAGAGAGGTATGCTACCATTGAATAGTTCAAGTAACTAAGATAACTCGAAATAGATATCAGGTCACTTCTCTCATTGAAAAACATGAATCCTTATGCAATAGTAGTATCCTTACATTAAGAGTAAATATTAGGGATGTTGTGAACCTCCTATATGAATATTGATTGATGTAAAAATTCATATCCAATCCCTAGTTTAATTTTGAGATGACGAGAAAAAATAATATACTACATAAAAAAATTGATATTCAAATAATACTTGGAGTACCTACCATATAATTGACATGGTAGACTCGATAGGCCACATGAAGAGAAAATAATGTGAAATTCACTCATTGGTTGAAATAGAGAGAACGAAACCCATAAAAGATCTCTACCCTCAAGAAATACATTACTAATATAGAGGAAATATTGACCATGATAATTAGTGGGGTTATATTTTTGATGTAAAAAATAAAAAATTCTTTTATTTAAGGGGATTCTCTTTAGGAGGCTACAAAGTACCTTGTTACTCTAATAGAAGATCCAAAACATTGGGACCCCACTGATTACTTAGTTCCAAATCACCATGTACTTTATGCCTTATATAACAAAAAGGGACATCTTCCTTTATTCTAATCTCTCAAGAAATCCTCCAATACATCCCAATCCCTAAAATTATATTGATTCAAAATTTAAGGGGATAAAATTTAGGAAAAAACATACTATATAAGGTATGAGTATTTAAAACCTACACACCATCAGTTTATCCTCCATTAGATGCTTCAAATCACTTCCTATGTGATATTATCTAGAACATATGGCTTCATTTATGATTTCTTTTCCCATATATCATTTTAATTAAATATATATTTACATCATACATATAGAAAATGATTAAAATTTCTAACAATGTCTTATCACACCAATCAATTAAAAAAATATACTATTCTACAAAAGAACCATATGGATCCATATCCATGTCAACATAATGAATTAAATATCATAGTCAAGAAAGATATTTTATCATCCTTAATAAATGGAAATCATTAGGAATTTCAATAAACTAAGATGTACAATCTTATCATTAAACCAAGTCTTTATCGTATCCCAAGAACATAAAGTGTCCAATGATGTAAGGATAATGCATTCATTATATGACCATATATAAATTAACTAATAATGGGGAAAATCATTGAAAAATATGGTCACAAACCCTATAATATATGGTAATATATGATTCTAGAATACTTTTCACAAAAAATAATTTATCCCAGATCAGATTAACCTAATTATTCATATCCTAGGTTATGTTAAGACCAATCAATGATAAATCTATATAATTCATCTAAAATAGATGAGAACAGGATGACCAATCATAGAGTGACTTAAATGTTTCTATAATAATGGATTATAGATATATTCTTTTGTAGGAAAACTTCATGAGAAACAAGTTACTCTCCCAAGATCATGTGAAATCTAAGATTTAAGATTTCAAAATATCTTAATGAGTATTAATTGTCATTTTGATTTCCCATTTTTCTGAGGGTGATATTTTGGGCTCAATTTCACCCGAGTCCTATGATATTTCTATCGTCCATTCCATAAAAAAAATGTGAATTCACATTTAATAATTATGTATAATTCTTATTCACAGCCCTTAGAGATTCAAAATCATAGCCACATAAATCCTTTAAAAGTTATAAACTCAACCAACTTCTAGGATAGAGAAAAATTGATTTTTATTACATAAACCATCTATAATCACTCATGAAACATCATTTAAAATTAGATTATAGGGTAAGGTATTATTAAAATTAATAGTTATTTCATCCCATTTTCATATATATATTATAAATGACCAAAATATCTATATTGAGTTGACTTGACCAACTAATTAGTAAGACATCAAGACATGAATCACAAAACCTTACACCATATTTTTCAAAACTAAAATTTCATACACATCTGACAATAAATTTTATATATTCCTAGGTGTACGACCCAATTAGAGGAGTGATACCTCCTCAATAAAGGTATTCATGGGCCCTAGAAGAAACGAATTATAACTGTTGGAGTACATCTAGGGAATCTGATCACGATAAAACTATGAATAGATAAGATAAAAAAAAGTTTACTAAAAACTTATTAACATTTTTGGGTTTTAAAATCATATTATTTAAATAAGTTATTGAAGAGAGGGTTATTTTGGGGTTTTTATATTCAAAACATTAAATAAAAGAAAATAACTAATCAAGAATCTTGAAAGAATAATAGATATTCAATAAAAAAATTCTCATGAGTTATATCATCATTTTCTATTTTTTTAGAAATATATTTCAATCAATAGAACCAATACCACTTATCTACATACCCCTAATTTTTTTCATGTATGAAAAAAAAATTTACTCATGGATCCTGATGCATATGAAAAAATCATTTATGCATCTTTTTGAGAAGAGAAAAATAATCCTCAACCAAGAGTGTTAACCAGCTCAAACACCAGCAATTCATTATATCCCATTAAACATTTTCATTAACTCACCTTCAATTGTATTGTAAACGAATCAATTTTTGGAAGATGTAAAGTTCATAAAATGAATTTTTGTATCATTTTTGATAAAAAAAATAGAGTGCTGATTTCTCCCTACACTATCTACCTATACTTCCAAACTATAATTAGGTATATATATTAATAATTAATAGCAAAAATTTAAATTCAACACTATGATCCCCCCTTAGACAAATCATAGATGGTTTTTTTCATTACGATCCTAATTCAGGAGTTCAGAGGTATATCCTAGTGGCTAAGAAACTAATTGAGATCTTGGATGGGAGGTGAGTGCAACATATATTAAGAAAAATAAAATACTTCATTGAAATTAAAACCAAATAATTTTAAATACCTACTATATTATGATAATAGATAAAGAAAAAAGTTTATAATCTATAATAAATATAAGTGGGGAAATATTTATATGAATAATAGGAAATTTCACTTGAATTTGAAACTTCATTTCTAAAATATACCTCACATGGATGTATTCTACATGTATAACCAAGTTGATATATTTTTTCATTATATGAAAATACTATATTATTCCATGATTTTAAATTCCTCTTTGATAATCTATGATTGATATTTTCTTAAGAAATGACTGATTGATGCTTATGAGTATTGTCCCTGATTTTGGGAGTCAAAATAGATAATAGAATTACAATTTTCATAAATCCCTAATTATTATTGTCTTAATAAGTTTAATCCCCAATAAAATTTTCAAATTAATTTCAATCACATGGTAGGTCCTGATTAATAGATTTTGTTTAGAAACAAAACATCTTTTGGATCTGACCATACATGGGTTATGGGCCTATCCATTTGACCTTACACAAGAAGTTGTGGAGGTTGGGTCATTCATAAAAAAGAACAATTTCCTATTTCTAATATGACCTAGGGGATTTTGAGATATGATACTTGCGGATTAATAATTGAGATTACCAGGTCAATTTCACCTTGCATGAGGAAACTAGAAACTATGGTATTATTATTTTATAGGGATTAAGGGTCCCAGATAATATTATATAGGGTACTTATATTAATTTATGACTTCATGAAACATGTGATTATTCTTATACATGGATGTTTAGGCATTGGTGAGTTATTAAAATGGAGTGTCCTAAAAATTTTAAATGAGTGATCAATATTAATTAGATTTATGAAATATTCTAGCTAGATGATTCATTTATGAGAAACCCCATGAATTTGACATCTCCCCCTAGTTTAATCACACATAATGCATGTTTGATGTCATTAAAGTATTTTATATTGGTATAATCAAACATATGGGCTATTTATTTTGAAAAAATATATATTCAAGATAAATGAATCATACCTGAGAGCTAGTATGAAGAGTTAATAGCATATATCCTTTTTACATTTTTTTACACAAAATGAAATTTATTCACAATAAACAAGGATATAGTAATATTATAATCTCATTTTTTCTATTGTAATTTGTGATTAATCATACATGATTGTACAATTTCACATAGAATTCAAAAAATAGTTCAAATAATTATATAAATTATAACAATAATCAAATAAATTAATAAAATAATCTAAAAGATTTTTTACACCTCTTATAATTGAATTCTATATTATTTCCTTAGAGTCAAAGTTAAATTAATTTCCCAAAATTAATGAGAATATTTTGGAATATTTGACATAAAAATAAAAAAACATTACAATTTTTTAGAGTTATCACTCCCTCACTCATTGTATATTACACTCTTTATAAATTCAAGGAATTCAATAACAGAAATTTGACATTAATATATTTTAAGAAATGAGAATAGAAAATATATAAAAAAAATTCATTATTATAAATATTTTTCATAAAATTATTATTAAACTCACTTCCCCACTTCAAATAAATAAAATTTTCAACCAAGATATCCACTTCATCCACTACTTGTATTAATGATATATAAAATTATCACTCTCTACACTAGAAATAAATATAGTGGAGTTATAATCATTCTTAAATTACATATGATCTACTATATTCTTTCAATGATGATAATTTTTCTACTAGTAAAAAAAATACGTGACTTAATAGAACATTCAAAATGTTGTTCTAGGATTATGTGTTGGTAGGTTTAAATATGAAAAATATTAACTTAGAAGTGTAGTTTGAATCACTATACACAATTCATGTGACAATTCATTAAGTGTTATATAGTAAAGGTAACAGAAACCATTTACTCTTATTTAGAACTCATGGATCTATATTCCCCCTTCCCTTTTATGGTTTATATCCATGAAAATATATAATTGGGAGTTAATTATTCTTCTATCATAAATTTTGAGTATTTTTTTTCATTTATACTTCTGTTTTTATGTAATGAATTTTTTTACTTTCTTTTCACGTATATATTTTTTAGAGATAAGGATGGAAAATAAATTTTATAATGATGAATATTAATATATAACCACACTTATTAAATAGATTCAAAGACACTCACACTCAACCAAAAAATAATGAACTTACTCCTTAGATTTTCAATGAACACACCCTCTCCCCCATCCTTCCTAGAATGTATAACATGAAAATTATATAATATATAGATATAAAGGGATTACTATTACTTTTAATATGGTTTATATAATTGGTAGTTAATGCCTTATAAGGATTAATGAAGTTTAAATGATATTTTTTATAGGAAAATGGATTTTTAATGAGATTTTTTAAATAAATGATGGCCCCTATTGTATATAACACACTAAAATACTATATATTCAAATTATAATAAAGGAATGTTAATGTTTTTATATAAGACTAACAATTTCAAGGAATATATTTATAAGGAATAATATGTTAAAATTTTAGTAGAATGTATCCTAAGATAAGGAGTAAAAATAAATAAGACAATCGGTTCATGGATTACTTAGTCATTTATAATCTACTAGTTTAAGCTTAATTCCCTAGAATTAAGAAAAAATCTCCCAACATTAAGAATTTAACCACAATAAATTAAAAAATATGAAATCATCAAAAGAAGAAAATTAATTTCATTTGGAAGGAAAAAATATAAAGCTCAAATATCATATCTAAAAATAGATCAACAACTGTGAGAAAAAAAATAAAGAAAACATGATTAAATTTACGAAAAAATATTCTAAAAATAGATTAGGAGCCCTTGAAACTTATCTAATATTGAACTTTTATGTGTAAAAAAATTCACATGATATCTAAGAGTGATTAATATAATGTGAAGTTATACTAAAATCCTATCATTGAGTAGGGGAATCCTTGGGCTATGATCATAGTTATATCCACTAGTTCTAATGATTATTATCATAAGGGTAACCTTGAGTTAGGCTCCATGTTATGGTCTACTAGGATCATTCTAGAAAAACAGTGAACAAAACTAAGAAATTATTTATAGTAATAATTGAATATTTTTCTACCATTATAAGAAATTAATAATGGTCACCCAAAATCTAAAAAAAGATTTTGTTTTATTAATTTTGAACACAACATATTCTTCCTCTCAATGTGATCCAATTATCACTTTGTATGGATAAATCCTTTTATAAAATGCATCATTCACACACCTGGACTACTGTATAATAATTTACAAGGAATGGGTAATGCAATGAGATGTGGTCCCTCCTCTCCTTACGAACCAAATGATTGTGGCCATTGGTGAAAGTAAATCGTCATTTAAAAATAATTATTTTCATATAGTCAATGTTTATAAAGTAATCCAATAAATTTATTGCATTAAGTACAACTTTATTCATATATGAACATGAAGTAATTTAATAGATCTTATATATTTCCATCCACTTATTCAAATTATTATTCTTTGGTAATAGCTTTTACAACATCCAAAGGTATTTATAATGAAAAAAATATGAATTAAATTTATAGGTAAAATAAATTATTAGTTAATTTTAAAAATTTATAATTTATAATAAATTAAAATATAAATTCTCATCTGATATATTTCTTTGTAAGAAGATTTTATAACTTCCCAAACCAATTTAAATTCTACCCCATCATTCTGTAGTACGAACTTTTATTTCATGATCGCTTCATCAATTTTTCCTATACTAAATAAGGAATTAATCATGTCCTATTTAGTATAAATATCAATATGGATGTTAGTATAAAACTCCATTTGAATAAAATTAAATCAAATAAATTTCTAATTTTATTCATCCACATTAAAATAACCAGATAGTGTGCACACATATCAGGAATTCCTTTTTTCATTCAATACCCATTTTATATGAAATGCATTGACGATGAGGTTTTCCAAGTGATTCTTCCACTGTATAAATTTCATCATTACAAAAATTACATGTGCTCTTCCTTACCTTGTTTAACTTATGGTAGATTTTATAGTAATTTATTTATATAATATTCGATATTGGTGGATGTCATAATATGAATTTTATTCAATTCACCCATAAAATGTTATTTCAATATGAGTTATTGGTCATGTAGTGAAAATATATTGAGCAACTCTAAGTTTCCCCTGTTCAAGGTTGTTCATTATTTTGTTAATGCAGGGGGGGAGGTATATAAACTTATTTTTCAATTTATATATTATTTCTATAGCTTTCATCCTCTCATTCATTTTTTACCCCCAGTTTCATATGTTGATTCCTTTGATACTGATCCTCGAGCTCTTATTTTAACTGATATTGGCCTACTAGAATTTGTTTCTATGTGTATGTCCGTTACTAGAATAATGATTTTATAAATATATATGAACTTGGAATATATAGTGGGATCCAATAAATATTGGTAACATTAAGATACTTAACATAATTAGATAGTAAGTAAGAAATAAATATAAAATAATATAATGAAAGAAATATAAGTTAGAAATATATAAAATGTGTGAAAAATTATGGTAAGTAGGATGAGTCAAAACATCACAAATCATGCAAGGCTCTTATGGGCCTCACAAGGAAAAAAACATACCTCCTGAAATGTAGCGAGGGATGATTTCTATGTCCATATTTCAACGATACTATAATAATTGATGGTTATTAGGGTAATTAAAATGAGTTTTGTCATTATTTTCAATTGTTTTAATTCATCCATCCCAATAATAAGATTCATCACCATTAAACTACATAACCATAAATATTTACCAGGTAAGAAAATATTATTTTACTCAGGTATTATCAAGCATAATAGAATGTACTTTATCATCCAATGTTATTGGAAATTAACAATCTTCAATCGCTGAAGTGAAATTTCTCAAAATCCTTACATTTTTCACATTCTATCCAAACTCTTAATTAAATCCCCCTTTCTAGAATAGTGATTTAATTGCTTATTTTGAATATACGAGGATCATATAGTATAATATTGAAATAATTTTAATATAAAATAGAGTGATGATTTTATCATCCACTCACCAAGTATTAAGAATATAGATTAAAAATTAATTACAAAAATTAATGATCATCGTTGTGATTTCAACTAAGAATACCCAAAATGAGTGAGAACTACCCAATAATGAAGCAAGAGTTCATGGATATATCATACTTATTGAGAATCACAACGAAATTTGGGATGGGATAAAATCAAAACAGATATAAAGAATAAGAAAAAACTATAGTATAATTAGAATAAGAAAATAAAAAATATATTCTAATTCAAAAAATGATGAAGCGTAATTTTCAAGATCGTTCAAAAGTGTAAAGGGATAAAATATTTATACACATTACAAGAAAATACTCTTAAATATAAAACTTTAGTACCTAGATTTCTCTACCATTTATTGTAACCACATGTATAATCCAGGTGTGTGATTTTTACCTTGTATAAAAAATCTATATTATTCATTGATTAATAATTCATATTTGATCATCCATGATAATTTTATGGTGGATGATTGAAAAGTGGATCTTTGAGGGTTTTTTCAAATTTATAGGGAAAAAATGAAATATGGAATTTAAATGTTGGTTAAGAAATGATTATTTGTGTGAAAATAATTTTCATTCCACATGGTATGCTCATTATGGGATCATTTTTACAAGAGATGATAGGTCTTAGATGGTGATCAAATGTAGGTGATTCAAAAATATATTGTGGGATTCTTCGTACATGAGCATTGTTTATCAGTTTTAACAAATTTGAGATAGATAGGTAGTGTGGGGTTTTTAATATATTAAAATTTCAAATACCGATTAATAATATAAGAAGATATGTTATCATCATTTAATGTCATACAATAATTGATGATTCTTACCTAGGGTGTGCAATAATGGAAAAATTCATCTAACACAACTCCTTAATAATTATTATTTGACTGGTGTGACCTAATCTAATTCATGACATATATATATATATATATGATTCCTATGAAGTATCCCCTACGTATCTAAAATGATACCTTTTTAAAATTGTACATTGGTAATTCTTAATTACACATTTTCATTAGTCATGTGATTAATCTAATATAGGGACCATTAATTCTAAATAAATCCCTTTTTCATTGAATGATTCTTATAAGAGAGGTTGACCATATAGTTAATATGAAGGTCACTTTTGATTTGTTTTATTAAAACTCATAAATAATTATTCAGATATAGATTGGTTAGAGTACACTTATAATCTTACTTAATATTTTGAAATGTCAGATTAATCAAATATGCTAGCATAATTTCACCTAAAATTCAATGAATTTGTTAGATCTATGTAGACTTCATGAAAATAATCCCAAAACTGAATAAAAAAATTTAATACCATAATTTTAATATCTTTACATTTTTATTCTAGATTATTTATAAGTTTCCAAAATTTGGATTATTTTATAAATTTTTTGATAATATTGGGAAATATTTATAATAAAATAAAATAATTTTTTTAGATATATGTATTTTCACCTCCTCATATATACTTCCCAAACACAAGTATGAACCATGAATCATTTTTGGACATGATGAAATGAATCCAAATATTGAGATCAACTTTTTAATGATCTCCAAACTATTTAGTGTCTCTTGAATGGTGATAAAATTCTAGTTAGAGTTATGAGAATCCTTCACTCACTTAAAAACTATTGATTTGAGATCATAATTTTACAAATACATCATTTTATAATCTTTGGGGACAAGTAGATAAAGGTTAGGTTGCACAGACATAGAATTAAATTTTATCCCTTAGCCTTATACACCCTATATGATTATCAGGTCCTATTATATGAATCATCCACAAAAAATTCCATTTATATAAGTAAAATGAATCACAAAATCAAAGGATTTATGATTTTCAACCTAAAGACATTACTCCAAATTGAGATCTCTATGAGAGAATATGTACTAATTTCATTAATGAATAGTTTATACCACAAACTACTCATTGAATAGTTATTACATATTCTAATTTTAATAATTCATCACCACCGCTAGATCTAGGATATGGGTTGGGTAAATTTTTCCGTTTTCTATAACATCCCATCACCATAAGATACCATATAAAGGTCCTATATCATAAATCAAACAGGATTCATAGAATATGAGACACAAAATTCCTTTAAACTCTTACCTAAATTTATAAAAATTAGTATATATGTGTATGTATGTCTCTAATTTAGTTCCAAAAATTTTATCACACACTCTTAAGAAGAAATAAACTTCACCCATTTCATCATTATTGTTGTAATATGAGTGACTATATAAGAAAATTACTAGATAAAATGAAGGAAATACCATAATAGACTTGAGAATCTATGAGTCTCAAAAACATTCTCAGAAACATCCTAGGTTGAAAGCCTTTTAATTTCTTATGTTCAACCAGATTTCCATCTCGTGACACAACTTAGACCATTAATATAACATCGTTATTCTAAAGTGATAGTTTTAAAAGTATCGTATAAATTTTATGTTTCCTTAACATTACCTAAACCACATGAAGATTCCTAATATTTTGTTTTCAGGATTATGAGTATACTGGGTTTCACATAATATAGTTGAAAAATGATTATGTGAACTGATGGAATATAATAATCATTACAGTAATTAAAACAATAGTTGAATTTCATATGACAAAAATCAAAACCAAATATTCCAAATTCATATTCAACATTAAAAATTATATTTTCAAAATAAATATAGGTTTCTCATAAATCTAGAGATACTCCAATCTCATTTCAATCTTAAAAATCCATTTGTTCAATTTTAATTGGTTAAACCTATCAGTAGTTTGAGGTAATGGCTATCAGTTATAATTTTTATCTATTTTAAACTCTGAATATATATAAAATGTTGTTGATTCCCATTATCATTCTTATTGAGAAGAACCAAAGTAACCAAAGGGAATTAATAGGTCATATAAAACCCTTGATCTCTATCTCCTTAAGCTAAAAAATCAATTCCATTAATTCTTGCATCTTGATATGGTACATTGAAATTGGGATTGTCATGGTTTTGGACACTAGATCTATTGAGAAATACTATTCACACATTGGATGAAACATGAAAATTTTAATAAGAAATAAATCATATAAGAACACTACCTGTGGAGATAGTGCTTCATACCCCTTTTCTTACAATAGTCCATGAATCAGACATTCCATCTTGGAGGTAAGACTCCCAACCCCACAAAGATCAACACTTATTATAATCCAACTCCTTTATGAGAGTTTTTTTGTTTCCAAATATTGAAATGAAAAATAATCACCTTCTATAATAGTCAATTAGGTCTTTGAACTATTTTAACCCTTCCATTTATATAATGAGGTCAAAGTGATTATTAGAAAGGGTGGATAAATCCATGATATTTCAACATGGTCATATCACAAGAGGATATAAGAGAAAACTCTATATAACTATATACCCAAAGGGGTATCAATACTCATGATACTCTTAGAACCAAATGAGACACAATAATCTCACAAATAAAATAATGGGAAAATCTAGTATCAACTAACTAACCCCAGGTATAATATACTAGAAGAGTACATCTCACCATCAAAATATGATAAAAAATATCATCTACCAACTGATCAACCATGTTAGACACTATTAAGCTATCCTAAAAACCCTATTCCTAAAATATTTACACTATTAATGGTTCAACAAATTGTTGGAGATACCCTTCCAAACTGTTACCTCATCTATATTGACACAAACGATGTAATGTTCCTACAATATCAATCCCACCAGCCTGAACCTATGAATTATTGGGTTTTGGGCTTATTAGACCACACTCTCACATGTTGTAGACGTACTTCACTAGCAGTATTATTCTATCTGAAAGAATAAATCTATTCTTATATTCCCATGTTTATCATAGTGAATGAATATCATAGGTTACATTATTATGTGGTATGGCATTGTGATACCTACACTATGAATATCATATATGTTCACAAATTGACTCATGTCCTTCAGAACTCATTTCTACCCCAATAAATAACCCTAGTTTTTTAGAACCCAATCATTTACTTCTGTTATGATCATATCCCACCAACAATGGGTAGCTCTATTAAGAATAAATGCAATTACTCATTTTCATGGTCAATATAGAAACTCAATTAACTTATAAAAAAATGAATCTATTAAACACATTATTCCATCTATTACTGAATAATATTACCCCAACAGGTTAGTGGAACCTCTATATTGGTTTGTTCCTAGTGAGGTATCCGATTTCCCATGATATGTAGTATCTAATTTATAAATTTCAAATATTTTATATCATTAATATACCTTTTAATAAAATCATAACCACTAGTTTCCTCCATTGAATTATCTAGGGGTAAATGCAGTGACATGCTCTATATTAACTAAGGATGTCACATAATACACATTTTTAAGAAATGTGAAAGATGAATTTTATATATAGACAATGATAATCATATCATAATATATATCCCACCCTCACAAATCATTATTTTAATCATTTTGTCACATTAAAATAGCCTTTATTGGAAAATAACTAAATTAATTATAATATTTAAAATTATGCATGTGAAATTTAACCTAAAGTGTTACAAGTAAATTAAAATATTGGATATGTTATAGTAACCTAATGGTTTTTAATAAATAAATAAGAAAAAATTTATTTTTTATTATATAAGTTTTAATTAATGTAACATTAAAATGGATAAAATAATAAGTATAAAAACATAGAAAATATTATGATATGCCAAGTAATCTTATCTATGCCTTATATGATGTGTCTACTTAGGATTCATGAGTCCTATAAGTAATTTTTAAGCCAATTAATTTTTAAAAATTAAACCTTGACTACTCTTCATAGCCTAGTATTTCAACATTATTATATTGTAAAGATGTATTTAGGGGATACTTCCTCAGCCCTGGTTGTCTTATATATTCCCTCCACAAATCCATATTTTTTATTTTCAAATAAAACTTTTAAAGGCTCAGTGTGAGCCATTACAAAGTTCTAAACAGATTAAACACTCAATATATATAAAACCATCCCAACCTACCAACATCAATATCACGAAACAAGCATGACATCACACAAAAATTAAATTTGAAAATCTATATTGAAATTGCGCCACATGCCAACCAAAGCCGATCCATGGAAAAAAAATCCCCCCCCATCAATGTCGTCCATGGATCCACAATGCCACCAAATGAAACATCCATTTCAAATTTTGAAATTTGAATGACAGCCAGACCATCAACCTCAGTCGTCGTTATCTCAAGATTCCCAACCACATCGGACCATGTATATCCTCGTGATACGCACCCTGATAGAAGATGAACCCGTCTTCTCTGCCAAACACATCACTACCATTCACGTAGTGGTCAACATCATCCTATGTCTACCATCACCGACAAGGAATGCCACTGGAATCCAGAATCATCACTAAATAACTATTTACATTGAAAAAATACCCCACTAAACGTCCTCAACCTTCATCTACCATCTCCAATGAGGAAGGACACATTTTCTGGAGCCGAACCAAACCTCGTCACCGATGATCGAATCATCTTCACCATCATCCTTCCGAAGCCACCCACTCAGACACACATCCCAAAGACCTTGAATACCTCCACATAGCTCCACCTTAGAGAGAACTAAGGACTCCTGGATCAAGAGTAGAGAGAAAGTGGGTGTTTTCAAGATGAAACTACAACAACAGGATTTAGGAATCAACGACGCCAAATGTCAACACACCGGGAAACATAAGAAACACCGAAACATCGATCAAAAAACAAAATAATTATTCATCATGACTGAGAAGAAATAGAGATGTCGTTGAAAGGAAAAACACATCTTATTTCATCACACGATTACCACCGGTGAGAAATGTTGGAATAAAGGATCAAAACCGATGAAGACTAAATGACTTGATCTTTGACGACCTCTTGAGAATTTCAGCCCAATACGTCCTTCAAACCACCCCCTAACCTACTAGGGGAGGAGCAGTGGAATGCTGATTCAAGGGAAAATTAGAAGGATGGGAACGTAAATAGTGAGCCACGATCACACTTGAAACCCAGTCCAAACCAAGAATCATGAGATGAAACCACAATGAAGAGAATACAGAAAACAACAAACATAACCACAGACTGAGATGAATTCAGTATAGAAAGTTCCTCCCAGAGAACCGTCGGCTGATCTGCACAACCCAAAGCCTCCGTAAAACCACCTCCATAAAGCAACTAGGAGAGCAATGGCGGAACCGGAGGTTAAAGAAGCAATAATCGGGGAAGGTTGAAACAGACAAGCACTTCCACCACTAAGCCACCAACCCAGGATGACAAAGCCACTTCCATACAATGCCATACCTCAAACACCAACATGAATATAAATACATGTCATATCATAGTAAAAAATCCATAAATTCTATACATAGATTAAAAATTGAACAATAATATATATATACAAAGTGTGATAGCCAAAATATCCCTTTGGAGATCAAAATATGGGATCCAATGGTGGAAATCTCCCGGTATAGAATCACAAAAAAACCCCACTATTCCCCATTCATTGGTCCATGAGAGGCTCCAAAATGACCCACCTTAACTATACACACCATGTGTTGTGACAACTACATGAATATGAATACATGTCATATCATAGTTGTAAAATCCCATAAATTCTATTCATAGAGTGAAAATTGAACAATGATATATATATACAATGTGTGCCACCCAAAATATCCCTACAGAGATCAAAATATGGGATACAATGGTGGAACTCTCAATGTGTAAAATCATTAAAAAACCCCACCATTCCCCATTCATTTTTCCATGAGAGGCTCCAAAATGACCCACCATAACTATACACACCATGTGTTGTGACTACCCATTATCTAGTATGAACAACCCTCATATGTAGGAACATTTCATTTACTAGATTCATTCCAAACAAGCTTTTCATACATTCCTAATAGAAAACATGAAGGGTGTGAGTATATTTGTCCCCATTGAAATCCCTTCTAGACCTCAACCAGTCTATAATAATGAAAAGTGGGAAATGTGGGGATATGTTGTAGGAAGGTACATGTAAATATATGAAGTCTATTAATAGAGTACTATAATTAACATAATCATATATGTTATGTAAAATTTCACTTCAAGTTAGATAAAAAACAAAAAGATTTTTTAAAATATTACTTTGGGGATTTATAGCAACATCATCCAAACCTTATTTGTTCTATTCTTTGAATCATTGGATGGTAATTTTCCTCTATAAGTGACCTATCCATTTGGGTATTCAATTAAAATCCATCCTATATGAGAGTAAATTATCATATGTATGTATGTATATATGAATATGTTTAAAAATTTATATATATGTAATCATCCTCGCTTGGAAGAAGGTGTAGTCCATCTGACATTATAATCTATATATCCATTTTCAAGGTGTTACCATATATAATCACCCCCACCTAGGAGGAACCATCTTCTAATAGGAAGTAATATATATATATATATATCATATATATATATATATGATTACAAAAATATCTTAACCATTATTTATATAAGTAAATGTGGATTTATATTGGAAAGATATGCATGTGTGAGTTACAAATGTGCCTCAATTCAAAACCCAAATGTGCTACATCACCCCCACATACCATTCATGGAACTATGGAAATATATGTGATATATAAATAAGAATATGGAAAATATTATGGTTAATATATATCCATAAAATAAAGCATCAAAAAATCATATCAAAATTAATAATCAAGATAAAATTAGTAATGGTATTAATTTTACATAATATAATACATGTATAACATTTAGTTTATTATAGAAACACTACAATTGGTATCAAACAAGGGTAATCCTAAACATGTCACACTAAGAAAGCTATTTTTCATTAAGAAAAGTAAAAAAAATTCTATTTCATTCAAGAAAATGGTAGCACATATCCATATCTGATTTAGTATGAATTTCCTATAACATGAAATGATCATGTCCACATTACACTAGGTTTATCTATAAGCCTGTTTTATATATGATTCATGCTCAAATTTGTGTTATGGATCGCATTCATAACATCAACGGATGAGAACCTACCCATTGAAACATGTTTGAGTTCAATAAATACATCATCACACTAGGTTAATTTTAAAACCATTAATGTATAATAAAAAAGTCAAAAAAATGTTATATAATCACATAGATCATTTATAAAAACATATAACTTGGTTTACATGATACAATGATACTTGGGTATAATCAAGGAAGAACATCCATGGAAAAATTCATTGATTTACATGTTAACCAAGTGAACAAGTTCAAACCATAAAAAACATATAAATGTATCATGTATACATGTTTTGAAACCATCAGAATATATCAATAAATTTATAAAATATTTTTACCATCATTTAATATAATAGAATAGACATAGAGGTGTATTCTTGGAATAATACATCATAGTTCAATAAGGAACAATCCATTCAACATTTCTTAAACATTAAAACGTTCAATAATTTTTATTTTTTGTATAAAAACCATTAACCATGTGTCCATTACTCAACACCATAAACCTATATTATACACATTCGATAGTATGGGTTATAGAGTAGAGATTCACCCACTAAAAAAAATAAAGAATCAATGCTCTAATCACGGAAGGAAAAATTCACATTCACCAAATATTTAAAGAATATGAGTTGGAACAAAATGGGAGATTAGTTCGATGAAATAATTTTAAAACATGAATCCATATGAAAAAGGAGTTTCCTTATATTAAGAGTAAATATAAGGGACCCTGAATAACACCTGGAAGAAGATATATCCACGGAATAACTCAATACTAAATAATAGAATAATTATGATATTAGTAGTAAAGATTTTTTTTAAATTTAACTAGAATTCCATAATGGTTGGTGATCTAACCATAGCTACAACAATGTGTATTACCATGGTCACTCAATAAGTATTCCATGTAAATATCTACTAATTGATTTAAGGGGATGAAATTGAAATCATGGAGGGGATCCCTAGGGAAGTAATAAACTATGAATATGGGGAAAATAAAATCCTATGATATAATATGGGTATAATATTGGTTATAAAATGTAAAACATTAACTTATATATGTGGATTTCACCCAATATTATACTAGGTACATAGTATAATTCGACAAGATACTTGTTATCTCTTGAAAAATATCTGCAACTATAAAACCAAACTAGGTACCTAGTTCTAGAATAAGAGGTACCCAATACCTTTTTCAATATTAGTGGTCCTCTACCAATCTAAAAATTTCTCATAAAATAATCAAATACCTTGTAAACAATGACATAAATCTGAAATAATATAAAGTTGACGAAATAACAGAATAAAAATAAAAAAAGGGTAATAGTTTTTATAACCTCATCAGTATGGAATTCTCATCCTCAAGAATTTTTAACTCACTTCATAATAGAATAGAATTTTCTACTTATCCATTAATTCAGATTACCATTCACATGGCTCAATCAAATGGTGAAAATGTTTCCATTATTTATAATCTAAAAGTCCGACCCTTCCCCATAAGGTCTTCTCAATTTGGTCAACCATAGTAACTAATTATTCCATAATAAAACCATATGACTATAACTATATTCCATTATTAAAAACATCACGATTCAATGAAAATAAAAAAGATTCACAACCAGGAGACATGGAATAAATTATTCACTTCCCAAAATTGTGGATAAAAATCCAATTTATTATCCAAACACATGGAATGCTTTAAGATCTCAAATAGTCTAATAAAATTTGGAGTATGATTTACATAACATCCAAAAATTCTATGAACTAATTAATGAGATACTAGAATACATGTTTGTTAACTCATAACATTACGTTTCATTAACTTTGATAAATATATAATTTTTTAATACTTTTCACCATTAGAAACCATATTCGGATCATTTTTATCAGCTCCATCACCTCAAAAAACTGCAATGACTAGTCAATGATGACTCTATTATCATAGTACTAATAAAATTCAGATCAAAATAGTTTGTTTTAAAGTTCCATAAATGGTTCTATATTAATGGATTCATGATAGAAAATATTATTATAAAACTCAATGAGTGAAAATTTACTTTACCAAGTGACACAAAAAACTAAGTTGTAAGCTTGAATCATATCTTCTAGTGTATGTATGGTTATGTCTAATTTCCAATTTGTCCTATGGTGATATAATATGTTTATTTTCCCTAGAGACCAACAATATTTCAACAACCCTTTCCACAAACAATTTGTGGTCCATAGCTCATAATTAGATAAAATTCTTGTTGGAATACCATGGATTTTCATATTCATAGCTATATAAATCCATCCCAAATTAGTATTCAATGATATTTCCTATAAAGAAAAAATGATCTATATTTTTTAAAAAATATATAATCACCCATATCATATCCTTGCATTCCATTATATTGTGAAATATAATCATGAAATCCATATTTATTTTGCTTCATTTCTTTACGGGTATAGGTAGCGGTTGCATGTTTTAAGCTGGTATCTAATTCTTTGTCATGAGAAGCTAGATAGTTATACATTATTACCCAAATATTATCATCACAATCATTATTCCAAAAAAAAATTTATGCATGTTCTCATAAATTTTATAGATTCATGGGTGTAGAACCCAATGAGGGGATTGACACACTCAATTAATCTCTTCCAAAATATTGGTGGGAATCGTTTGATATTATATAGATTTAAATTAATGAATATATGGATTTAGATAATATTTCTAGGATCTACCAAATGTCAAACCTCTCTTTATTGATGACAAAATACTGATCAGAGATCTATGAATCCTTCAATAATTTCATAATTTCTGATTTGAGAAGGATATGATAGAAAAAAATCATAGCTCGATATTCAGAGTTTTACAGATTAAGGATATATATCATATATATATATATATATATTCCACCATTTATCCTTATCATCACATAGTATCTGGGGTTGTGGCATATTACTCGTGTAATTTTACAAAAAATATCCTTTTCCAAAAAATAATAATGTTAAAAATAAAAGTATTTCAGATACTCAACCCATGAAAAACACCTATAATTAGGGACCCTTTGAGAGAATATGTACTTCAGGATCTTATGGTTAGAATGTATCAGGAATGGTTCAAAAATTTAGTAGCAACAATAATACGTTGAAGAATACACTACAGTTGATTGATTCATGCCATTTATTGGGAATTTTTTCTTATCTGGTCATAAATTCTTTGAACCCTAGGCTATAAAATTGTGGTATAGGACCATAACACACTCAAGGCCCATAGAAGAAGTATAATAGTGTAACTAAAAACCCTTAATTAAATCTAGGATATCTGGGATACATTATAATTAAATACTCTTCCTTAACCCTGAAAACCCATCCCACAATGCTAATTTGAAACTAACTTCTCCCAGTTCTCTTTCATCATGATCATATGAGCAACTATTAGGGAAAATAACTCGATTAAAAAATGTTAATACCTAGATAGAAATAAGAAAAGAAAAACCCAGAAACTATTTTTTGGAATATCCAAATAATCAATGCATCTACATTCATTATGCGGCCCGTGATTCTATCTTGATACACCTTATAGGCTGAGAAATTAATTTCAAAAATCTAAAAAGAAAATTTTATAACCATATCATGAAGCTTATGTTCCAATAACACTCCCAAAACAACCTGTAATTCATATCATACATTTATTTGGTATATGAGTATACTATGTTTTTATCCACAAGAAAAATATTAAAATGGATGGAATAACCTATCTATGTGAGCCAAAAAAAGTGTATGAGAATTGTTCATGATAAAAGGAATAATCAAATATTAAATTTTTTATTACCATATTTGAAAATTTATTTTTTAGTTATATTTTGGTCTCACACAAATTTGGTGATACCCAAATCTCATTCCATTCAATGAAAACCAATTGGATAGTTTTAATTGATTAAAACCGTTATTAATTCCGAGTAGTGGGTATTATTTCCTTACAGATACATGGATTAGAATTTTTTAATAATTGAATGAGAATATAATACAATTAATATTTTTGGTGAATATAACTAGATCACTTTGTAGAGAAGTAATATGTTATTTAATGAACTTAGAATCTATATCCTCATGTTGATAATTCAATTTTCTTAATTCTGTTAGTGCCATAAAGTATGTTAAAATCAAAATTGGACTAGTTCTAGGTACTAGATTAATCATGAAGTCTACCATATTCTGTATATGTAACCCAAAAATCAAATTGTAAACACATCTAGAAAAAAACCTATCTCCATATTTGGTACATAATTCCTATTTTTTCAATTGCACAAAGAATTAGACAAGTCATTTGTAAAGAAAGAGTTCCAAATTGCACATAATCCCACACAAAATTTCATTTATTGTAATCATAATCTCCCAAATTAGTGTATTTGGTCTAATTAGGGTTAGATAATGAGACAAAATTCATATAATACTCGGTCTTTGATTTCAACTATTTCAAGTAGTCCATGCACATGATATGTTTAAAGATATTCCTATCAATGGTCTATAAGTACGAAATATTTTAGAATTATCCTTGAATAAGAGTAAAATAGATAAATTTTTTACTCCTCTATAACCACTAACCCAAATGGGAATCAATAATCATGATATTCTTAGTTAACTCTACTTTTAGACCAAAAAGAAACCAAATAATTAAAAAAGCAATGGAAATATCTGATACCAAATAAAGAATACAAATGGTAGAAGATACTGAAACAGTACCTCTCACCATTGAAGAAACTTCCCTAGCATTGAAAATATACTTATAATTTGTGGAAGCCCCAATTTTATCAATCATAATGAAACTATTCATGATATACCATCCTTGGTGATGGTTTCACTAACTATTAGCTCTACCCTACCCCCTATTACCTTGTCAAATCCTACATGAAGGAGGTTATGTTTCTATAGTATCCATCCCACCAAATTGAACCTATGATGTATGGATATGATGGAGTCACATTCTCACACTCTTAGATGGTATATAAATATATAATATCTAATGATTTTTTTACAATCTACATTGATGGAATCACTTCGACTTAGTGGAGGAATTGGATCATATATTCCGATAATGACCATACTAAAAACATGTCACATAAAACCATATTAGGTTACTTGAAGTTGTGTTACCTCTAATTTAACATCCCTAAATGTTCTCCATTTTAACTATTTCAACCCATCAACACTTATACCAAAAGAAAGATCCTTAGTCTTTTAACAATCAATATTTAACTTTTTATATTAATAGATCCCACAAATGATGAGTATATCTATAGAGAATAACCATTGTATCTCACTATTGGTGATAATATATCAGCATGAATATATTATTAATAAAAATTAATCCTTTAAATATATTCCTAATATTCTTTTTAGAGTAATAACATTTAATTTGTTTGGAAAACATTGATGGGGTCCAAGTGGGGTTACCGTCACGCTAGAGTGTAAATTATCTATGTTAGAGCTCACAAATCTTAGAAATTAATGTGTTTCTTTATCAGTAGATCATTCTTACAATTTACCTTATATGAATTATCCACGATTTAATGTGAATAATAATCTATTTTAAGAAATTTATTTATATTAGTCTCATACTCAAGTAATGGTAAACATGGTTTTTCATCCCTACAATGCTAATAAAAACATAATCACTACCCCTATATCATATGTTATTATTTTAATCAATTGGGTACCATTATAAAACAATATTTAAGGGTAAAAGGCAAATAAATATGATAGATAAAAATAAATCCTATTAAATTTAACAACCACTTGAATAAGTTATAATAACTAACTAAACATTGATAAATAATGAATAATAAAACATTTTCTTATTAATGATATTTTGATGAATATTATTTCTAAATTGTTCCAAAAGTAAAGGAAAAGAACAATATAAAAAAAGTACATAGCACGTAGTTGTAAATGGCCCAACCTAGATGTATTTACTAATGGACCATGAGACATATAAGGAAAGGAATGACCTAATGAAAGTGTCAAAATAAAATATAGACCACCCCTGGTAGCTCAATCCTTTGTCCTAACTAAATTAGATATTAATATTTATTAGTTACATCCTCAAACATAATAGTCTTATCTCCAGACTACACTCGTCCCCAAAATAATAAAAAATTAAGTTTCACTGATACCATTTTTTAGTGACTTCACTCAGATACTTGAACAGACTAGATCCAGAAAAGAATAGAACCTTATTAACACCTACTGACCATATGATTTTAGTTTAATGTCTATGAAAGAAATATAAAAATAGGGAGTATAGATTATCTGAATCGATACCTAACAAACAAGAAATTAATTAGTGTAATTCCAGCTAAATTTACATCATGAACCATGGGGTCGACAGACCTAAAATCCCTAAATATGGGTATCTACAAAATGATCCTCCAAAAATAAATATCTAGTTAACACAATGTATAAAAATTACAAAAAAAATCATACTTATATTATTATATTCTAAAACACTCGTAATGTCTAAAAATAGGGTGTAATAAGGACAAAATAGATATTTATAATTGCATCCCACAAACACTACATAATTATCTCAATATAAGGGTCCCTATAATGGAAAAATATTTATGTTCAAATAGGATAGACGATCTATGTCTCATCCACACATCCATTAGAAACTACATAATGATACACCCAAACTCTATATGTCACATGCAGTGACTACCCATGTTCTGATATTTTTATCCCTCATATAAAAGTGATTTATGTTCACTTAGGTCATAAAAATTTGTTTATACCTACATTTCCAAAGGAAAACATAAAGGGTGTGAGTACATAATACCCCATTGATGTTACCACCCTACCTCAGCTTGTATATCATAAAGATAAGCATGCAATACAATGATATAAGGTAATAATGTACATGTAAACATTAGTAGACTATCCATAGGGAAATGGAAATAATTTAATAATTTTAATTAATTAATCATTACATTCAAATAAAACTAACAAAAAAAGAATTTTATAATAGCACGTTAACAATTTCTAGCCAAAATAGCCAAACCTAAATTGATCCATACTCAAAGCTCCTAAAGGGAATCTGCCCATAACAAAGACTATCCTTCAAAAATTATTAAATAAATGTATCCTCTATTTGCGTAATTATATATTTTTATTTTCATGTAATCATTATATTAGTAAGCAATGTATATTCACTATAATTTAATAGGATATATTCTGATTTTTAGTGAGTTACCGCATAAAATTATCCTCACATAAGAGGTACCATTTTACTAAAGAGAAGAATATATACATCTAACGAAGACACATTATCCTCACTCTATATGAGGAAATCAACCTAAATTTAAATTATATCCACATGTGTAAGTTATAAACACAAATTAATCCAAAACCTATAAATCAAATCCCACCACTTACAAATTCCATTTAAGAAAAAGGATATGCCCATGAAATATTAATAAGGGTACACTAAATTTTTTGTTAATGATAATTCTATATCATAAATCATGAGAATATAATATTTAAATTAACAATATAACAAACAATATTTAAGGGATCGTGTTTAATCGGGACATTCCTATTACACCATTAACTATCATATTCAAACACTGTAATGGATTTAAAATAACGAAATTAATAAATATATAAAAATAATCATGAATTTATTACTTTAATATACATAAAAATTATCTTTTATGTTAGTCATAAAGGAAATACCATATCTATGACCTAATAAGGATGAATTTCCACTAAAAAGTAATGAGAATGACTAGTTTACTTATAGGTATACGGAATCAACATTTATATATTATTCACGATCAACATAAATATCAAGTCCCACTAGTCTTTACATGAAATAATTATAACCCAAGAGTCACTGAATTTTGATTGAGTGTAATAAGTTTATGATTATACTCAGTCAACAATATAAACCATAAAATATAGTATGTAAAGTCACAACCAGGTTATAGGATCTTATAAATTATTTATAAAAACTAAAAAAAGGATTACATGGCCCCATGAAATATGGGAAAACAAAAGGATGTATATACATGGAATAATACATGGATTTATAGGTCAATTAAGTGAAAAATTTCATCCCATACCAATCACATGGAGGAAAACGTTATACATGTTTTGAACTCATAAAAAGAAATAATGTAAATACATAACATATTTTAACCATTATTTTAATTTAAGGCTATAACCATGTTAAAGTATTCATAAAAAAATTCCTCATGGGTCGACATGGGGAAACCTAATGTACTATGGTTCACCAAAAAATAATTTATAAATATTGTTTTCATGAAAATCTTGTAAAATGAGTGTATGTTTCTTTACCAAATTCCCCTTCATTGACCACACATAATAGTATGAGATAAAAGGAACATGATCACTCACCAAAACTTGTACTAACAAGAATCTCTATACCTCCATGGAGATATATTCCACCAAAAAAGAATATATAAACCTAATATAGACTAAAATGAGATATTTGGTCACTACCGTAATTTGAAAAGATGAATCCATTTGTAATTGGAGTTTCATTTCCAAAATAGTAATTTATAGGGGACCTAACCACAACATAGATGAAGATTGATCTATGAAAAAAAATAAAAGATGAATACTAAATGAATTCAGATATTAATATACGTCAGAATCTATTGTAAATAGAGAAAAAATTCTAGGAAAAGGGGAGAACCTACATTATCATCAATATGATTGAATATTAGGTCCACCATATGATTTATCTAAGTGAAGGTCCCCTACTAGGTTAAAATATATGGAAGGAGACACGTGGACGAGCTCTCTAGGGATACATTGGAAATAGAGATGAAATATTGACATAGGGAATAATGTGAGTTTAATTTTTGATATACAGTTTTAAAAAATTCCATTATTTAAATAGATTTTAAATTGGAGGCAAAAAATTTCTGAATATATTTCAATTGAGTATTCAATAGAATCAATATAATCCACACACCCATGGGACCCACATTAGGTACCCAATTTCATTGATCATAGTACCTTTTGCCTTTTGTGCGCTGAGGGTCTTATTCAATCATCAATATCTCACCAAAAATCCTCAAATACCTATTAAATATTAAATTAAACTGAAAAAATCATTAAAAAGATAAAATTATAGAATATATATAACTATAAATGGAATGTTTCATTACACTTTATTTTTCGATCAGATCTTCATCATTGTTCTTATCCTCAAATTTAGAAAAATATTCTCTTTTATTCTACTTTGAATGTGTGGTTGGGTATCTCAATGTTTCATTAAATCCATATCTTGAAACACATAATTTATCCTCAAACATAACTTTACCATGATTTTTTGGTTTTTCCTTAGTATGGTCATGATGATGTCAACCAAACATGAGATATATTAACAAATATATAAATTCCCCCACATTTTTTCATATCATTTTCCCTATCAAATATTTATTATAATAGCTAATATGAAATAGTGATTCCTTCCATGTGATATTATTATTTTGTGATAATATATAATAGTTAGTTCTATAACTGTTTTCCTTTTGAGTATGGCCAAAAATGATTTCCTTCCCCCTATGGGATTTTCTATGAAAGTTCCATTACTACACACTGTGTACATTTTTATATATCTTCCATTGATTTCAAAAAATAATTGTTTGTCTAAACCTATAAATTTTATCCTTTATACAGAACATAACATAGATCTTCTATGCCCACTGTAAACCACCCTATAGGTCACCACCAAGTATGCATGAGAACACATCAAATGGAATGATTGTTTCTCCATATTGTTTCACAATATATTTTTTACTCATGTTGTGCCATGTTTTGGGTATCACAATGGCATTAATGTTTCTTCCTCAAAATTTCTCCATTATTTTGATTTAGTCTTAGCACCACGTATCATATCACTCATCCATGATCCTGTTTTTAATTAATATAATATGAAGTAATCATTAAAAATAATGATTGTATTGTATAATGAAATAATTCCTAATAGAAATATATTTTAGAAGTTTTCTCAATATCATATCATATGATAAAATTATATTTTAAAAATATTTCCCTAACAATCGATCCAAATATTGACACTATATTGATGATTTCTCAAATTAGATCATCAAATGGTCTTACCCATCATAAATTCAATTTTTGATATCCCTTTAATATCTAAGATATCATCAACAAGTATATTCATTATTTTGATTCTACATTATTAATTATTCAACCATTGTCCCACTATTATAGAATAATATCATACTTTATTATTGTCCTAAACACATATCTCAATAATAATAATTTTATTCCCGACCAAAGAAAATGCCAGAGTTAATAATTTCACCAATAAATATTAAATATGGGTCAAAATTCCCATAAAAAAAGTTGATACTTCATAAATTTTTCACTTACTAGGGTGGGGGAAATTTTAATTTGATAAATTTTACTATATTCTTTATTTTTAAAATATCAATCCTTAGGGTCCTTGGGAAAAACTATTTTTCAAATAGTTTCTAAAATCTATCCCATGAAAACCTCTCAATCTCCAAATCCTAGACTATCACATAACATAAATGATGAGTTACAACCCATAATATAATAGTTGAAAACTCTACTCACTTCTCCTAGGGTGTATGAATTAGTTCAATGATACAATGAATCCTCTCTACCTGCTCACCTCTTCCTTATAAAACTGCATCACCTTGGAAACCTATGGGATAATATTTTAAAAAAATTGAGTTGCATTGGATGATGTGTTCTTTTCTCTAGGTAACATATTATCCATGAACATAAATATTTTTAGTTGTGTTTCCACGATGTGTGTTTCAACACGCACTTCTACAAACATAGCATTCAAGATCACACCCTACCAAACTAGATATGGATATCAACAAAATAAAATATCTATATAATGTCACACCTCGATATGAAAATAAACTTATTTATAAAATTACCATATTTTGATATTAAAATTAAATATATTACAGTCTTTAATACCTATAACACTTTGAAATATTATTTTCCCCATATTCTCAACTAAGATTTATATTTTAGGGAATCGGTGATGATGGACATAATAATATACTTCATAAGAAAAAATAGAATATTTTCAATCCCACTAAATACCATTAATAATTACTTGGATTACCCTGATATACCATCATAACCAATGTTTATCTATTTTTTTCAATTATACATCCATCAAATTATTTATTTAATTTATTAGTAAAAATTAATTTTTGACTAAAATGATTCAATTTTTTTTAACTTTTTAGTGTTTCAATATGAGTCATAACTAATTCCACAGACACCAAATAATATAATCATATCGTAATCAGCCACGTAATGATAAAAATTTGTTAAAAATACTACCTGCAACATATATATGTTTTATGAGACTCGCATGTTTTTACCCACTGAATATTTAAAAAAAATCACGTTGAACCAATTCAAAATAAAATAAGAATAACTAAAAATTAAACAATAAAAGAAATTATTAACTAAATAAATGAATCAATTAGATCACCACCAACATTCAATTTCTTAGATTTCATTTTTTACATGAATATATACTATAATTATGTCAGTGAGATCATTTTAAAACTGATAAGATACAACATTTCTTACATTTTTCTCTATACAAGACGCCAAAAACTATCTAGTCACAGATCTAATACCATTTAATAACATTATAACATTATTTTAAACATGATAAAAGAGTAATTAAATCATATAGGTTAAAAAATTCTCTTGATCACTAGAGGCTAACATTTATGGTTAAGGGTTATTAATTAAATTATGGGGAGTTCATTACCTACCAAAATCATTATTCAAATAGATAAATATATAAATAAAATATTACCACTCATTAAATATGATTTAAAAGTCTAAAATATATATAAAATTAAGAAAAAACATTCTAAAAGATTATATATATATCTTATACCAAGAGATTCAAATTAATATAAATAATGATCTTATCACTATATTTTTTTATAAAAGAAGGATATTATGAAAATGAACATATAAAATATAAAAAATGGCACTCAACAAATATATTGTTCTCTATCTTCATACTCCTCAATGTATGATTATTGACATTTCCCCTTGATCACTTATCTCATTCCTTTATTTACATCTTGATCCCAAAAGTCCACATATTCAAACATAAGGTGTAAGTGAAGGTTTTGAGTATGTAAAACTTAATAGTATATCTCCATATAAACTCAAACACAAACTATGGGGTGATTATTTATGCACATTCTTGTTTTATTTGTGAGATATAATCATATACAACCAATATACCTTGAAAAGAAACATCGAAAATAATAATAATTTTTTATTAAAACATGAAAAGTAAAAATAAATTACAAATAAAAATATCATATTTCCGACCATGTGTGTCAAAAAATAAACAAAGAGGTATAATTTCACTATATTTTATCCCTACTTAGGATGAACACACTGCTCAAAATATCCTATAGAATTGAGTTCATAGTAAATAAACCAAATAATATGACCACTCATATTTGAGTCAAAATAGAAAACAATGATTTATCACAATCTCTCATGACCAAGGACGGAGGAACACTGCAACATATCATATTCTCTTATAATGGATTTAGGACTGAAATGGACTAGATATCAAATCCTTATATGATTTAGCTCAATAGGAGGAAATTATATATCATGGACATAATTATAAATTCTCTAAGGATAATCATTACAACCTATCAATGTAATAACATACTAGTAATGGAACTTTAAAATGACCAAACCATGTACCTACCACTGAAAAATATAAAAAATAAAACAATATACATAATCTATGAACTTATTTAATAAAAAATATATTTATAGTTTAGAAATAAATTATGTAAATCTCATTCCCAAATAATAATAAATATGTTTTATATATCATTTTATAGTTGATAATAAGTTTACCTAAAAAATGACCTATCCATTAACCAATAATTAAAATTTTTCATTTTATATATTTAATTAATTTAAGGATACAAATCCATAAACTTAATTCACCATTATATGATCATTTCTTCTTATAATTAATTCAAAATATTGTTTTACAATTATAAAACTACTTTAGCATGTAAATTTAGGCATTGTTGCTTCTTTACGGGACGGCTATGTCCGATTCTCTCCTAAAATCCACAAAATCAATCTGCTCACACTAATATAATTGATTAAGAATATGAAATCATATACACTATGCTAGTTATATTTTATTATATCATGATCCAAGATTTGATATTTCATGAAAACTTATTCTTTAGACATCACACCACACAAATATAATAGAATTGGGGAATATAATCAGGGTATATCATATATTTTTCATTCATAGTCATAACACCATAAATAATGTGTGAATTGAAAAAATGATAGTGGAGATTGAAAGGGGATATAAGTGAGAGAAGTGTTTAATGAGGGAAGTGTTGGGGATGTTTTATGTGAGACTAATGGGGAAGGAAGTAGTTTTTTTTCTAAAAAAATTATAATATAAACAAAAAATATCAATATTAAAATAAAAATATATATACTTTTACTATAGTCTAAATTTTTTGACTAAAAATTATAGAGGTACCACTAAATTCCATGTGGCTTATCCCCAAGAGTTTGGTGGAAGTAGTAGTGGCTAGATCAGTTCTCTGACTTGTCAATAATCTAACTATAATTGATAAAATGAAAATACCCACCTAGTACACATTTATCTAATTGGTACTTAAGTTATCATTCTAAAATTTTCCAATCAATCTTACCATTTTCAAGATAAATAAAAAATAAAAAATATATTAAAATAAAAATAAATACATACTATAAAATGGTGGCCATTACATGTTTTCACAACTATTTTACCACCAAATTATGAGTTAATTTAATTAAAATACTATTATAACATACTTATAGTTATCTATAATGACATAATCTAGAGTAAAATAATTTACATTTAAGATTTATTACATTCATACATTATATGGTTATCTTATATGGGACCTCAATGCAATTAATTTATAGAATTAATGCTATTGAATTCCTGAGGTTATAGTAGGTATGTAAATTAATTCAACTAACACCATATTTAAAAGTCATGTAATCAATAGATAAACATTTTTCTATATAAATATGCTCTTAGAAAATAGTGGATAAATGTATAATATAACACACACATATAAAATTTACAATATAATATACCCTTTGAGACTCCCCTAGTTAGCCATCTGGAGTTCCAAGGTCTAACCACCAACCAGGAAAACAGGAAACTACATGTGTGTGTGGGAGTCATAACTTATTTAGTTGTCTAATTATTAGTCTTCTCATTAAATATATGACAGGTTACACCACATATCACAATTGGGGTGGTGTCCACATTGTATAAGTTGGGTACCCATCATCACTCAAATAGAAAAACATCCAATGGATATGATAATTATATCATTGATTAACATATGAATGATCACATCAGTAATCACTAATATATATTCTGGTAATCCAATGAAAATCTAGATGAATCCATGAACTAACAACATATTGAGAGTGAGGTCAAGCTCATTGATATAGTCATTAAAATAAATACTAATTAACAACTCAATAATTGGAGCAGAAAAACATCAACTTTTATGATACTCCCATGAAACAAATATGATTACATGTAAGATAAAAAAATAACATGATCCATTCCAAACTCAAAACTCAATTTAGGTATCTAAATGATCTTATACACACACACCCATATGCAAGAGTTTTCAGACTTGCATTGTGATAATAATAATAATAATGTAGAGAGATTATTTACATAAATATAACCCATAATGGTCATGAATTAACCTATAATAAATTTTATATTAATATTCATCCCATGAAATATACCAACCGGTGGAAAAAAATTAATCAAGGACCAAACAATGGAATATAATATTCTGTTATTAAATATAAATAGTATTCAACCTGGTATGAATCAATAGAAAAAATAAATATAGAATATAGTGAACCTATAAATAAATTTCTAGACCGAAGTCCATAACTAATATATATATATATATACATTACAAATACATAAAAAAGTGTATTGGACTCTTCCCCAATACTAACAAAAGCACTCATTAAATCGTCATCTTCTATAAAGTTTCTTATCTCATCCCAATGATGAATCTCCATGTTGATTCATCAATATTCATAAAAAATGATATCTACCAATGTACACAAAAACCCATGAAATATATGTATGTGGAGTTTGATTCCAACGATCCAATAGGTTTCCCCCACTATCTATATCTCATTTAGTTATATTAATCAAGTGGATAAGTATTGTTCCCTAACTATATCCCCGAATTAAGGTTTATCAAGATCCAAGAGGTCACCATTGGAGTATTCTCTCCTCATGGGTTATATCACGATTTGTGAGGTCATATAAAATATCATTTCTTAGATGTAAACATCTCTAGTTGATATATCTCAGATAATTAAAAAGATAACCACACTACTGATTGAACTCATTCCAGTTGCATTAGAAGATATTGGCCTCCATCACTAATCACAGTAACACTGAGATTTTATCCCCAAACCTATTTTCAACCATATAAATTTTATTAACATTGATACTAACCAAAAATAAGGATAAAACTACACATAAGGTTAATGATGAACATCCTTACCCATATCATATTAAATAACAATATATCTCTATTATTTATATGTTTTATCCCATAACATAACCAAACCATGAATTCTACAACCTAAAAAAGAATCACTAAAAACCTATGAATCATCTACATATAGTTAGGGAAATAAAAGACTCATAGTATTTATCAAAATCCGGAAATGGGTTTCTCTCAAAGTCTCACTAAATATTCAGTCAATAAGTGATTTGATACATATCCCCTCCTATCATGTCCAACCTATTACAAAATTGAGTGTTTCATATGGTATAAAAATTCATTATCATTTGTCACAATGAAATTATATGAAAAAAGCATTTTATATAAATAAACATAAAATAAAAATATGTAATCATAAGAAAAAAATATTTTAAAATAAGACACCATTCACATAAGTTCAACAAGACTAAAAACTATAGACAAATATTATATAAATCATTTGACATAAAATAGTTTTTAGTTGATCTTTTTTCTAACCTTTAAAAATTCATACAATTATATCATTTAAAAAAAGAAGGACCTTGGTAAAAAACATGTATCTATTTTTGTAGACCTGTTCATTTTAAAACCATTTCCATTACTATTATAATAATATTTGAAAAATTAATCTAATTTAAAACATAATTTTAAGGTTTGACCCTTTCTTCTCAAAAATACTTGTAAAAAACAACACATATTGTTGGACTCCTCATGTTTTAATCATCTTTTAATGATAACAAACTCTTACTCATGATTAATCAATATTATATCATGTGTAAGTATGCTTGGTTTCTTTAGTCTTAAAATAAATTTTCTCAAGATATAGATTCTTATATATCATTTCTGATTATTTTATGCTATATTTAACTTTGGTCTATAGTGATTTTTTAAGAATGATTAATTCTAATTCCTTTGGTGAATATTACTTCTTAAGTCTATATATTGATATTTTGGTAAGTTTGAGAAACTGTGACTGTGCCACCGGAACTGGCTTTCTGGAAAAGGACCTAGACACCGTGACCAGACACTGTGACCCAGAAATCATGACCAACCACCGTGACCCAAACACCATGACCCAAACATCGTGACCCAGACACAATGACCCAGACATCGTGACCGAGACACAATGACCCAGATACTATGACCCAGACACCGTGACCTAGACACCGTGAATAGACACTGTGACCAAACACCATGACCAGACACCTTGACCTAGAAACTGTGACCTGACACCATGACCAGTTTCAGATCTCATGATGTCTGTGACACTAGTTCCTTTCGAATACACCGTTCGATGTTTGGAAAAGGACCAAACACCGTGATCCTAACACCGAATTTGTTCTATCGTTTCCTGAACTCAATTCAATTATGGCATCATGCATGTCTCATTGCTCAAAGGTAGAGAAGAAGAAACTATTTCGTGCTGACACCATTTCCAAGTGAAACAATTTCTAGATAGACTGTGACACTGTTCTTTAATTTGTTTTTTCATTTTCAATTTAATTTCTAACAGTCATATTTGAGTTTTTTAAATTCACTGACATCATTAATATTTCTTTTTAGACATGTCACCAAATATTACAAGGTATGAGGTGCAGGGTACATATATCTTGTCCGCTCCAACACATGCATTCCAAGAATAAAATGAAATTTGTGGCCCTAAAATAAGAGACGAAGACAAGTAGTAGTGTGTAGAATAAGCATGAGAATATTTGAAAAGTGGACATATACATGAACCAAGATACATCTAAAGAACACACTAAGAATTATCAAATCAAAAAGCTGGAATAATACATATCAGAGCCAAATTATCATGGAAATACCAACTCCATGAAGAACACGATCTAGATCTAACTTGAATCCAGAGGACCAAACATTCAATGCTCTATTTCTCGCAAGAGGACCTGATACTTTCATATGCTTCATCCTAGAAGTATAGAGCTACATAGAATAACACTCAGAGTACTTCTAACCTTATTTCATCATCCTTTCTCTATTTTGTTTTGTTTTTAGCTTTCTATCAGTGTGTGTTTCTATATTTAAAACACACACTGTCTCCTACACTAAACTAAAGGATACAAGATATCCTTCCTCTCATATCTTTTTACACTATTTTACTCCAATAGATACGTATGGAAGAGGTCATTATATGAAATTATTGTTTTTACCCATGAAGAACTGTGGAAGAGGTCATGTGACCTGGATAGTCTTATGCAATGTTGCTTACCCCGATCTAGGGTGTGGATCAAAATTATTAATATAAACTGCTTGGTGGCTGGTGATCACTAAGTGGTGTGGATTAGGTATCGACTCGAGTCTGAACAACTTTTTTTATCCGTTGTGCTGTTTAACTTAGTCTTTCTCTATTTTGCGGTATAATTTAGAAATCAGTAGATTTTCTTTGATAGTTAATCTTGGATAGAAGTTATAACTACTTTTCCATATTAGAATAACATCAAAAGTAATATTAATAACACATATTGAGATTAATGAGAATTAATCAATCTTATGAGAAGTTATTTGAACAGTAAAACTTTCATAACAATATTAAATTGATTGAATGGAATGTATTCAATTTTATTGGGGAACCTTTTTAAGAAAACTTTTAATGGAAATTTTTATAGATATTCAATTCACCCCTCTTGAGTACTCTAGTCTAACCAACATTAGGTATCAGAGGGTTTTATTAAGACTCTGTTGTTTAAATAATTCAACTGTAATTTTAGTTGTATTTTATAGATCTATAAATTTTTGTTAATTCTAATTTTTATTCCATTTAATAGTATTTCATTATTATGGATAATAGACTGGAAGGTGATGCAACAAACAAACCACCATTCTTCAATGGAACTAATTATGCCCAATGGATGATTAAAACGAAAATGCATTTAGAATGTATGGGTTTTGAAATTTGGTCTTCCATTATAGATGAGTATAAGAATCCTGTTTCTAGAAGAATTACTTGGGATGACCCAAACAAGACTTCCTACAATAACAATTACAATGACATGGTTACTTTATATTTCTCTTTATGAGATGATGAATTTACTAGAATTTATACATGTAAAACTGCCCATGAAATTTGGGATACTTTTTCTATTTCATAGAAAGGGACTTCTAGTGTGAATGAGATTAAACTTAATAATTATACTATTAAATATAATAACATTAAAATGAAACCTGATGAGCCTATTTCTAACATGTATCTCAGGTTCAACGAAATTTTCACATAATTATTTATCTTGAAAGAGAAGTTACTGCCAAAGAACAAATCCTAAGGATTCTCTTATGCCTACCTGATAGATAAAGAAAACCTCTATCTCTATTAAAGATTCATTTGACATCAGCAAGTTACCTGTCAAAGAAATCATTGGGATACTAATGATATATGAAGAGGAGATGAAAGTCAACATGGAAGATGCGGATGAACCCAGAAGTAAATCTATTGCATTCAAGACCACCACCTCTAAACACAATGAAATGGGAAATTGTAAGTCACTATAGAAAGTTCCGGTAGTGACCAATAATCAATTGAATGTGATGAGGAGATGGCTCAATTAGCCAGAGGATTAATAAATTTCACAATAAGAAGAATTTTTTCAAAAAGGCAAACTTAAAATGAATATATGATCAAAAGGGATGCTGGAAGAAAGACTGGAAAAGAAATGACAAGTCTGATGAGATAGTAGGCTATGAATTTAAGTGAAAGGGGCATGTAAAGGATAACTATCCAAAGATCATGTATAAAAACAAATATTAGGACAAAGAAATAATTTGTAAAAAGTAAATGAAAGGAACTTTTAGTGCTTTTGAGTATAATTCAAGTGACTCAGAATCTTCACATGATGAACAGGATAACAAATCCAATATTTGATTCATGAAAAACACATCAGAGGTAACCCTGACATCTCCTGTACAAAATTAATATTATTCTAGAGATAAAAGTGATTCTTAAAATATGTCTAATAAAAAAATGTTTGAGTACTATAATATTCTTGAAGAGACATGTAATGAACTAAAAGATAAAAACAAGTCTTTAATGAAACAACATGCTCTTACCACAACTGTTAAATATGAACTTACTGTACAATGAGGGAAAAAATTTCAATTACTCAAGAAAAACAATGAACCAAATCTATCTTATGAGCTTTTGAAAAAGGACCTTGAAAAGTTAAAAAAGGGAAATGATACATTGGTATAAATGATAGGAAAACATACTACTCGTAAATATACTACTTGTATTGGATATCAACCTGGTTAATTTTTTTTTAGAAAACCCAATTTTATTTCTAAATCTAGAACATACTAATTTACTCCTAGTTCATGGAATGATTTTTCTAGTTAATTTTATGATACACTCTCTACTTTTTTAAGATTTTTTGGACCAAATAGTGTTTATATTTCAAGCACTTTACATAATGTGTATAGGAAACCTATGAGGCAGATTTGTGTTCTTAAATCCCTAGTCACTAATATTACTAGACCCAACCAAATATGGGTACCAAAGCCAATTTTATTTGATATTTTGTATGAAAATTATATAAAGAGCTCCTATAAAAGCTTATGGTACTTGGATAATGGGTTCTCAAGACACATGATTGGAGACTATTAATTCTTCAAGAATGTAATAAACATTTATGGTGGACATGTCACTTTTGGTGACAATGCCAAAGGAAAAATCATAGGCCTTTGACAAATCAGAAAATCTAACTTAGTTTTAATTTCCAAATTACTATTTGTTGATGGATTGAAATATAATCTAGTTAGTATTTCACAACTATGTGGTGATAGATTTCATGTTAAATTTTACAATGATGCTTGCAATTTTTAAATTCTAAAAATGAAGTATTGTTTTCTGCATTGAGAAAGGAAAATTTATACCCTATAAAAAAGATTCTTTAGTTTTTCAAGATGCTTTATCTTTAAGGTTATTTCAAAAAGAGTCTTGGACTTTTCATATGAGACTAGGACACTATAATATTCACTTCCTTAGATAGCTAAATTGAAAATTTTTAGTTAAAGACCTACCCAAACATGAGTTTCCAAATGATAAAGTGTGTAATCCTTTCCAAAAGGGAAATAAACAAAAAATATCCTTTAATTCAATGAAATCTGTGTCAACTTCTCAACCTTTAGAACTAGTCAACATGGATTTGTTTGGACCATCTAGAGTTTCTAGTTTAAATTGGATGCACTATGTTTATGTTCTTAGAGATGATTTCTCTGGATATACTTTGACTTTATTTTTGGCTCACAAAAGTGAAGCCTGCTCTCATTTCACCACATATTCTAAAACAATAGAAAATGTTAGTGTAATTGGAATTAAATCCTTAGGAAGTGATCATGGTCTTGAATTTTAAATTCAAGAGTTTGAATGCTTTTGTTCACAAAATGGAAATAGTTATAGTTTCTCTGCCCCTAGAACAGCTCAACAAAATGGAGTTGTAGAAAGAAGAAATAGAACTTTTCAAGATATTTCTAGAACCATGCTTAGTTAATACGAGTTACCTATTTACTTATGGGTTTAAGCCGAAAATAAATCATGGTATATCATTAATATAGTGTTGACTAGTCCTTTTGTTAAAATAACTACATATGAGTTGTCAAACAATAGAAAACCCAAAGTCACCTACTTCATAGTCTTTGGTTGCAATGTTTATATCCTTAATACTAAGGATAATCATGACAAGTTTTCATCCAAGAGTGATGAAGGAATATTTCTAAGCTATTCAATATCTAGTAAAGCCTATAGAGTGTTTAAAAAATACTAAATGTGTGGAAGAATCTATCGATGTCACGTTTGATGAGAGAGATCCACATAAGCCTAAGACCACTCTATAGAACCTGAAGGATGATATGTCAAATATGGACATCAATGAAAGATACTCTAACCATCTTGTAAAGGATTCTATGAAAACATCGAGTTCTGTAAATTCTCTAGATTATAGTTAGAATGAACCCAAACCTACTGATAAACCTGACATCACTACTCCTTTTTCTAGAGTTGTTAGAACACTTAAGAAACATCCTTTACATGTTTTTATAGGAGATTTAGATAAAGTAACTCAAACTAGAGCTTCTCTTAAAAATTAGATTTAACATCAAGTTCCCTTGTCAGAACTTGAACCTATGAACTTTAATGATGATATCAATAATGAATTTTGGGTGATGTCTATTCAAGAATAACATAATCAGTTTAAAAGGAACAATGTTTATATACTTGTTGAAAGACCTAAAGACACATTTACCATAGGCACTAAGTGGGTGTTTAGAAATAAGGTAGATGAAGCTGGTAATATAGTTAGAAACATGGCTAGATTGGTTTCACAAGGCTATAGTCAAGAAAAAAGAATTGACTATGAAGAAACATTTTCACCAGTAGCTAGACATGAAGCCATCAGAATCATGCTTGCTTATGCTGCTCGTCTAAATTTAAAACTATATCAAATGGATTTTAAGAGTGAAATCCTAATTGGGTATATAGATTAGGATGTCGTGGTTGAGAAACCCCTTGGTTTTAAAAATCCTCACTTTCCAAATCATGTTTTTAAATTATCAAAAGATTTTTATGGTTTAAAACAACCTCTGAGAGCTTGGTATGACATATTAAGTACTTTCCTTATTCCCAAATCTTTTACAAATGTAATAGATGATACTAACCTTATTGTAAAATGTACTTTAAATTATTTTTAGTAGTTCAAATTTATGTAGATGACATTATATTTGGATCTTCATTAAATTATCTATGTATTGAATATTAAAAAGTTATACAAAAGGAATTTGAAATGAGTCTAATGGGTGAAGTAAAATTATTTCTTGGATTTCAAATCATTCAAAATAATGATGTTATTATTTATATCAAATAAAATATAGTAAATATATTTTAAAAAGTTTCTCTTTGTATAGGAAAAAAAGTAGTGACACTCCAATGAGTACAACTTGCAAGTAGGATCTTAATGAAGATGGAAAATTTGTTGATCAAACCACTTATAGAGGAATGATTGGAAGCTTAATCTACAAAACTGCTAGCTGACCTGATATTATGTTTAGTGTATGTATGTGTGCTTGTTTTCAATTATAACCTAATAAATCTCATTTAAATGAGTTAAAAGGATGTTCAAATATCTCAAACATACATCCAAACTAGGACTATTCTATCCCAGAGGACAATCATTTGATTTAGTTATCTATTTAGATGCTGCTTTTGGTGGTTGTAAGTTAGATAGAAAAAGCACCTATGGAACATGTCACCTATTTGGAAAGTCTCTAGTATCATGGTGTAGTAGGAATGAAAAATATTTTCCATTATCAACTTCTGATGGTGAATACATATATGCTGGTAGTTGTTGTGGAAAATTTTTGTGGATGAAACAGACATTAATATATTATAGATATCAATTCAGCCATATACCTTTAAATTGTGACAATAGAAGTGCAATTAACATCTAAAAAATCATATTTCTCACTATAGGATAAAACATATTGATGCAAGACATCACTTTTTGAGGGATAGTTATCAAAAAGGTGATATCACATTGGAATTAATTGGACTGAATATCACCTTGTTGATATATTCACCAAAACATTAAATTCTGAAAGAATAGATTACATAACCCATGAATTAGGATTGATAAATCTTAAGTAGAAAATGTACTGATTTCAAAACATATTGTTTCACAGCTTACTATTTCATAGTTTACGGTTTCATGGGTCACTGTCTTAGAAGTACTATCTCTCTCTCACAGTCTTGCATGTTACTATCTTAAAGTTGTTGTCTCATGTTTAAAGTCTCACAGTTACTGTCTCTCGGTTATCATTTTGTACATACTATTTCAAACAATACGGTTGCACCGTTTTGAAGTCGAATAGTATATATGACACTGTGGAAACCTATTATTATCTCACCATGAAAGTTTTTTCTAGTCTCATTGTAGTAACACTTCTTCATTTTATTTACATATTACAACCCGTATCGTTGTGATTGATTATTTTATTCTTTCTCCTTCCCACCCATTTAAATTTATGACACTTGATATCCCTAAATGATAAAAAAAGAGGTTTCACTCTTTTCTTCACTTGATCTATCATCTCTCAAACTGTAAGTCCTCCTTCAGCCCTTCGGTTCTCTCTCTCTCCCACTCGATCCTTTGTTGAATGCCCTGAATGAATCACATGTCTTCATCAACTCTATAGAAGCACAAATCACAGAAGAAAATGAAAAGAGCACCGATGATAGTGCCTGTAGGCTCATTGATTCTGAATCTTGTTAATAGGATAGTTGTACCAGGAAAGGAAATATTCCCTAAGTGGTTGCTATCAAGTAAGTCTTTAGTGTTGAAAGTAATGAAATAGAAAGGATGGTTGGCCTGGTTCACAAAAGAGAACATTCCGATTTACCCAAAACTGGTTGCTCATTTATATCAATTTGTTCAATTCTCTTTGAATAAAGAAGATGATTTTGTTTTAAGAAGCTGGATCAATGGCCAAAGATTTACATTTTATTCAAGTTTATGGGATTCTTTACAATGGATACCACATGAAGTAATTTATGTGGACTATCAGAGAGTTCCTCCTCCTCCTAGTGATATATTTCTTTTAGAATAAACCTTGGGAAGATTGACTGGTAATAAAATAAATAGAAGAGAAATTACTGCAGAGCTGGATGGTGAAACCAGATTGTTGACTATGTTTATTTATAATTTTATTAGTATGAGAAAATGATATTTTTCTACCCTCAAATATCAAGATAAATTTTTGATACATCTTATGATGAATGGACACAACATTAACCTGTGCAAGTATGTTACACTTTATATGTGTGAGTTGATTAAGGAAACCTCAAAGTCTACATATTTTTTCAACTCAAGGCTAATATCTTCTATTCTTTATGCTAAAGGAATTGTTGGACCAAATGAAGAAGTCATCAAGAACTATGAATTCTTTATCTCAGTGGTTACAATCAGATGAATGAAAATTAGTTGGAATCTATGGAAAAAGTCTTGGGTGGAGGATAATGAATGTTTGTATGAAAATTTTAATATGTTGATCATTATTCAAGACATAAAGACATATCTAATTCTACTTTGAAACTATATACAATTTTTTACTATCCCATTGGAGAATAAGAAGCGGAGGTTGTTTTACTTACAGGGGAAACTGTCACAGACCGGGAAGATAGTGGACCTATTCCTCAAGACATGGTTGAGAAGTACATACCTATTCTTGAAGAAACTATTTATTTGGAAGGAAAACCTGTTTTTGGAGAATATTATATTGTTAATGTAAGGGAAAATGTTGTTCTAGAAGAGAATATAGAATAATAACTTTCTCTGGTAAACAGATCAATGAACTGAATCTCTTAGTCCTATGAGGTATGCACTTGTTGAAGGGGAGTAGAATCATAGACTAGAAAGTGTTGAAATTTCTAATCCAGTTGATCAGAGCAATGTGGATACAAGGTACAAGTTCCCTAGCTACATTGATGTGAATAATACCCAAGAAGCCTTAGTTAATGGTATAACCTCCTCTATTGTGTTTTAATTGAAACAAGTATCTTCTCTTGATGTAATCTCTGCAAAGGAACCTGAGCCTTTCTCAACTTATGTTCCTGAAACTTCACAAGAACCTACTACTTTTGTGATTCAAAATGATCTGAAAGCCTTTGGAGATACTTTATTGTCTGGAGTTGAAAATAATAGGAAAAATCAATCTACTCCTATGAAAATCTTGAGTGAGATAGATGTTTCCCTATTGTTATAAAATCTCATATGGTAGATTCAGCCAAAAATGGTTCATGAAATTCAAGAGGTCAGAATTGAGAACAAATAGCTAAGTACTGAAGTGCATTCTCTCATAGATATGGTTGAAGATATTCATAATGCTTTGAAATCTGGACCATATCCTATTTCTCATCGTATTGAGGATGTTAGTGGTCATATTTCATTGGAATTTTCCTCCCTAATTCAACCGAAACTAACTTCATGAGCTTACAAGGTGGCTGAGAGAAACAAGAAGATTGTTCAAAAAATGCATGATCTTCTTATTGGTCCCAAAAAATTGACTTATGAATACAAGGGATGTCTATAGAATGTTTTGAATAAACTAAAGTTCCTCACTTTAGCGGTTAAAACCTTTAATGCCTCTGGATAGATATCTCAACACTTTTATATTGATTTACTTAGAACTATTGTTATGGAAGAACTTCAATCAGTGCTAAGTGGCTCAGACTAGGAAAGTCTATCTATTATTGTCAAAATTAGTTATAGAGCCTTTGATTTGGTAAGGATTAATTCAAATATTTCAAATGATGATCATGAATAAATTACTAAAAATGTGCATTTCTATTTCAATATTATTTTCTCTAAGCATGATATGACAAGCCATTTCAAGTACCTTTTAAAAAATTTGAAAATTCCTCCTATCACATAAGCTTTCAAAACTCAAGTTCAAAAGATAAAATACTTCACTGCGTTTTTGGACAAGTTCATGGAGAACAAATATGATTTTGAGTAAGTGATGTAGTATTATGGTGAGATTATTGTTGACTTCATCATGTTATTGATTCCTTATATTCATGTGAAGAGCACTGCTATTGTGGCTCCTGCAACTGCACCATTGCGTCCTGGTTAGCCTCCTTCATCATCTACAACCTTTACCTCTAACACTATGTATGTCTCTCAATCTCTGGGTCTGATTAGACCTATTATCTGTGACCAACAATTACCTAACTCTTCCACTAAACCTACCTTGGAACCCTCTATTTTTGATGGGATCCCTCTTCCTTCTCTGACAGTTGGTTCACTCCCTTTTTCAATTTCTACCTCTGCTCCTGTGGCTTCTCTTGATGCTACTTCCAAAGGCAAAGAGAAGATAGACAGTGCTGAAGAGAAGTGAACACTATCTTTGGATAGGGAAATTTTGTATTTTTGTTTATCTACTTATAATGACACATCTTTCTCCATATAATGCATTGTGAACTCTTATTGTATCTTCACTTATTTACCTTTTTTACTCTTTTTGATAATCCAAAAAGGGGGAGATATGAATACACTAAGGGAGATACAGGACATTGAGGACATATATATCACTCATATGTTTTGTAATCATCAAAAGGGGGATATTGATAGATTCTTTGTTTTTTATTCATGTTTTAATGATCACAAATTTCAAATCCTATTTTATCTATCTCATATCATGTGTTGATATGCATGGTTTCATTATTCTTGAAATAAATTTTCCCGAGATCTTTATTCCTATAAATCATGACTAATTATTATAAAATATATTTATCTTTGGTCTATAGTGATTTATTTTATGAATGCTTAAGTCAAATTCATTTGGTGAATATTACTGATTAATTCTATATATAGATATTTGGCTTAGTCTGAGAAACCATGAGTCTCTCTCTGGTTATGGTTTTCTAGAAAATGACCCAAACACCGTGACCAGACACCATGACCTAGACACCATGACTAGACAACGTGACCCAGACACATTGACCCAGACACCGTGACCCAGACATTGTGACCCGGACACCAGGACCCAGACACCGTGACCTAGACATTGTGACCCAGACACTGTGACCAGACACCGTGACCCGACATCCTGACCAATCACTGTGACCCAGACACCATGACCAGACACTACAACTAGTGTCATGTATCATGAAGTCTGTGACACTGGTTCGTTATAAATACACCATTCGATGTTTGGAAAAGAACTAGACATTGGGTTCCTAACACCTCTTCTGTGTGACCGGTTTTTTATCTCAATAAAATTATGCCATCATGATTGTGTCACCTCTCAAATTAAATGAAGAAGAATCCATTTTGTGGTGACACTGTTTCCATGTGAAACTATTTCTTGAAAAACTGTGACATCTTTCTTTAAACTTTTTTTCGTTTTAAATTTAGTTTCTAACGGTCATAGTTGATCCTTTTAAATGAACTAAAAAAATTAATATTTCTTTGTAGACATGTCACCTGATAGTACAAGGTATGAGGTGTTGGATACATACATCCTATCGGCTCCAACAAATTCACTTCAGGAATAAAAAGGAAATCGTGGGCCTGAAACAATAGACAACCACTAGTAGTAGTGTATAGTAGAAGCGCATGCATTTTAGAAAATAGGATCGATACATGCACCAAGATGCATATGGAAAACACACAATGCTCTATTGAATGAAAAATATGGAATACCATAGATCATATCCAAATCATCATTGCAATTCCAACTCCACAAAGGACACGATCTTGATCTAACTAGAAACCATATCACCAGAAATTTGATACTCTGTTTCTCACAGGAGGACTCGATACTTGCATCTACTTCATCCTAGAAGTCAAGAGCAACATAGAATAACACTCAAATAACTTATAACCTTATCTCATCATCCTAGATATATTGTGTTTTGTTTTTAGCTTTCAAGAAGAGTCTGTGTTTCTGTATTAAAAATGACCACAGTCTCCTGCACTACACTGAAGGATACAAGATATCCTTCCTCTCATATTTTTTACACTTTTTTACTCCCGTGGATATGTTTAGAAGAGGTCCCTATGTGACCTGATAATTTTTACCCATGGTGAACTGTGGAAGAGGTCGTGTGACTTGGACAATCCTGTTTAATGTTGTTTACCCTGATCAATGGGGTCGATCAAGTTTATTAATGTAAACATCTTGGTGGAAGGTGATCACCAAGTTGAGTGGAATAGGTATAGACTTGAGACTGAGCAACTTGTTTTATATATTTTTCTATTTAATTTAGTCTATCTCTGTTTTCTATATAATTCCTAAATCACTAGATTTACATTAGTAGTTAATTTTGGATAGTAGTTATAATTATTTTTCCTTATTGGAATATCTTTAAAATTAATATCAATAAATCATATTGAGATTACTGAGAATTAATCATTCTTCTAAGAAGTTATTTGAATAGAAAAACTTTCATAACCATATTACCTTGATTTATTGGGTTGTATTCAGTTTTATTGGGGATCATTTTTTAGAAAAAAAATTAATTGAAATTTTTTTAGATACTCAATTCACCCCCTATTGAATACTCTACTATAATCAACACATATGATCTATAATAAAAAAATGGACCAATATCACTCTATCATATTGTTCTCCATAAGAAAATATATTCATTCTTGTTAAGAAATCATTTTGTAACCCCGACCCTAGAATCCAAAAGCTGGCGCATTATTTTAATACATTGGAATTTTAACTAGGAATATTCATCCCGAAAGGCCAGTTAGTTTATTAGAATTGGAAAAAAGATACATACATAGGTTCAACATTACAACTTGAAAAAGAAAAACAACATATATGTTTTTTTGGAAACTTCCACAATTATAAGTTTATCCTTATAGGCCATTCACAATAAACTTCTTATTGTCATGTGAAGATAAAACATAAGGAAGGGGTGAGATAAAATGAATATTATGAGTAAATAATTAAATTAAAGATAAGATAAACCTAAACACTAGGCATGATGAATAAATGAAAAAAGATACCTTTAAAGATAATAAACTTTATCACATTATGGATGGAATAAGATTTGAATAAATAAAAACATAATAAAACATAATCATGGGTATTCCACTAGAAGAATAACCACATGAACAATCAATATTATTTTCATAATGATGTAATTCGTAATGTAGGAAATCATAACCATACCATGAAGGCCTCGTGCCAATACCGTAAATAATCATTTTGTCAAGGCCTTGTGCCAAGACCATATTTTGTCTCATGAGACCTACCGATGCACTGAAGGGCTATTGAGGGCCCCACCCAACACTTACTATGTCCATTTCATTTATCATATTAATGGGTATAAAAATAAACAATATATACATTCATATTGAAACTAGTATATGAAATGTAAATAATTTTCCCCGAACATTAAAAAAAATCTCTAATCATTCGAAGTAAATCAGTGAATGGTTTTAAGATAGCACATCCCCAGAAGAAATAATAATAAGCCATTAAATTAAATATGTTAGATTACACCTTGAAATATTTTCCAAAAAAATACATAATAATCAAAAAGTGTGTTGAAATAAATGAAGATAATCTCATAAAATCTATGAGTAATTCGTGAGATAAATACAATTTTACTTTGAAAAGAATAGTTAATTTGGAAAAATATTTGTATAAAACATTAAGTGAAGTAAGATAATATTTTTTTGTAATAAATTGGGAGATTTTATAAAAATATTTTTTTTCCAAAAACAGATTATAGAGTGCTATTTAAAATAGGTATGAATTTGAGTAATTCCCTTGAATCAGGCTTGTACATGAGAAACAATTTTGTATTTTTTTTAACGTGTGACTACCTATAAAATAAGAGAGGATTAGGGTTGGTGAAAATTTATAGTCCACTCACATATAATTTATTAGGACTACGTAATATTACCCAAGAGTTTCATTGAGGTAATTATACAATAAAAGTAACCCAAATGAAAATGGAGGTTCGGGGTGAAAACCCCTTATCAGTTTATAATCAATCGATTTGTATGCCCAAAAATTAATAATATTAAAATGATACATTGAATAAAATTAAAATAAATATATTCATGTTATGTTACATAAATGGGAATTATACAAACACCATACACATGTATTAGTAGTGAATACAGAAAATCTCACTAAAATAGAAGTGAGATAGAGAAACCCTTACCTTAAGTCCATTAGGGTTCTTCACCTGATCTTAGTGTCCCAGATAACCAAATTAAATTCATTAATTAAATATTTCCATAACCTTTTATTTATGTTATTGATTTATTATATACCAATTAAGTTCATTCAAGGCCTTTTTAATGTGTTTAGTTGGTTCTATTTTATTGTTTTGGATCTTTTTCTTTATGATTAGTATAATTATATACATGAATGGAGAATCATGTAAAATGTGGATGGTTATCTAGAATTAAAGTTAAATTTTATTATTTAATATAAATAAGGATATGTGGTGGTAAATTTTATTTGGTTTCTTGTATTGAAGATGAATCGTTATATAAATTATTTAGTGAAAAATGTTTGGATTAATTGGCTATTTTGGGACACGATAAACTCATTCTGATTTATAAGTCAAAAAAATGTGCACAAAAAGATTCCAGATCCACATATGAGAAATAATAAATATATTATATTATGTTTAAACCATAATAATGGTTTCATGACCGAAATTAAATATGGTAATTGAAATTGGAAATCCATCGTCCTTGAATGTGGTATAGTTGCACATCTCGGATGGTGTTTTCATTTTTAGTATAAAAGAATGACAAAAGAGATATGGTGATGAATTATTAATTTGTAATAATAAAATTCCAGTAGATGTAAGATACATGAGTCATCAAAACATTTGGAAGAAATTTGGAGAGTAAAAAAAATAAAGGAACTCAAAATAAATGAAAAGTTGAGAAATCCCATACAAACAATCCAGTAGCCTAACAACGTCACTTAAAAATTCATAAAATATATTGATTAGATAAAAAAGGTATCTCATCATTGTTACATAATATAGAAAGTACGGTGGATATGTAATTATTTATTCTAGCATAAAAAAATTTAAATTAAATGATAATAACATAATAAGAGTTCTTGAAAAAGAGAGAGATTTTGAGATGAAAATTCTACAGCATAACGTCTATGCAACGGGGTTTTTAAAAAACATTAAAATGATAGGGGATAGGAGTCACCCATTAATAAAAGACTCATAAAATAGTAGAGGTATAGAATAATATGTAAATAATAACATGGTATGAAAATGTGAAATACAGACCACATAAAAAAGAACTAGAAATACAAGAAATGAAAAGAGGAATTTACTTCTTAATGTAATCTTCCTTGAGAGCCTCTTTATATGATAGGTTTGGGTATTTTGGAAAGAAAAATAGTTCATTGGAAAAGGGGAGTTATTAGGGACATGTATTTGGGTAGAAGTTTGAGGATCTTCAAGGATTATTGGAGAGAGTATAAGAGGGAGTGGGGGGTTATAATGGAGGAGAGGAGTGAATTTTGAATATTTTATTCATTGTTTTATTATTTTCATCATAAAAAGTAATATATTTTTTTCATGTGACTTCTAATAGTGGAAACTTCATTTGAGGTCGAACTATGTGGCCTTAAATAACTAATGATGTCATAAATAGTGTATTTAACTGATAATGTGCATATATGGTATTTTACTGTATTTCACTATTCAGAAAAAAAAATTCGAGTATTTCAGAAAAATCATATAAAATTACACTAACGATTTATCTATGTGTAAAACTAAAAAATAAAATCCTTTTTTTTGAAATTAATTTTTTAAATATTTTAAATTTAATTTTTAAATAAAATCATAATTTATTCTAAAAAATAACATTAAAACTAAGACTCGTTTTATAAAACATTGAGAAATAAATCATAGTCCCTTAAAATTATCTTATAACAATGAGAAAAAAAGTAAAAATTTATGAATACATTTTATGAAAATAAATTTCCATTTTAATTTATTAAATTAATCATAAAATTTTACTTTAAATATTTATGGCATGAAAAAATATCAATACATATACTATGATTGTTTTTTCATGTTAAGATGTCTAAATTGTATTTATACATTTATGGGTGATGTTTATATTTTTTTCCTGATTTACTATTCATCAATATTCATAAGGGTATGTTAGTATTCATATGGGTATGTTACTATTTACCAAAATTTATTTTTGTCTTATCAGACTCAAAATATCTTGCTAAACACAACTGTGTGTGTAGGTTTTTTGAAATTAATATCATAGAGGTGGAAATACTATGTTTACTTGGAAAGGTTATAACAAATTGGTGTTTTGTGGAGACTGATTATTTCATGAATTCTATATTAAATCTATTTGTAACTTTTTGGGTTGTAACATTATCTCCTCCTTAAACAAATTTTGTCATCAAAATTTGAAATTGATCTTCTTATGTTAATGGTTAATACTTGAAAATTCACATATGGGAAACCCAAATCAAGAATGTGGTTAAAATATCCTATTAATAATAGGAAAGGAAAATTCATAGGTTACTACAATACAACACATTTTAATTGGATGACATGGTCATGGAATAATAATAAAACTCTCATGTAGTGACATTAAAATCTAAAACCTATACAATTATTAACTTAAACCACTTCGTAAATTGTTAAAAATTCCAAAATATAATGATTCAACCCATTATAATTAAGGTCTCTAAATTTCCATGATGAACATATCATTATCACATAATCAACAAGAATCAGCTCTAAAATTATCATTCTAAAATGTGAATAACTTTATCATATATCCCCTTCAAATATGGTGATAACTTGAATTACTATAAAACCCTAATTGGAAACACGCATTATTCCATATTCTTTATGTAATATACATGTTATTGGACATATTCCATAAATCCAAAAGTTCTGTAAACTCCATCGATGATAGCATAGACCACTTCTTGATAGGTCGATAATTAGTTCCATGGTTGTCATTACTTATCCGAATCAATAATTTATTTATCATTATCTCAACATCATATATATATTAAGGGTTTACTTTTCCTTAATCACGTATTTTTATAAATATTTTATCATTCCACTAAATCAATTTTCCTTTATACCATTCACCATACAACCTCAAATACTTAATGAAATAGTACTACAATACAATCTTTATATATCTCATAATTTTTATAGGCAGTACATGACTGAAAAAATATTTAAATGACTTTATTATTTACAATGCATATTAATCATTATACTTCATCTATGGTAGCATCCTAACTTAATAAATATCAAAAATCATCATTTTAGGTATATTACTTTGACACATGGGACATTGATTCACATAGTGTCCCATATCCTTATAGTGGAAGTATTGAATATAAGAAAATTCTTTACTTATCTTGCAAGTATGGGCATGGTTTCCATTTTCTACACACATTAAGAAAACTCCTTTTCCACTCAAGAATATACCAAGGGGTTTCCTTCCAAAATTGTCACATGTGGGAAAATACATATTTCCATTCTTCCCTTTATCTAATTTTTTCCCTTCCTTCTTCTTCATCTTTTCCTTACCTTAAAATCCATAGGACTCAGAGAAGTTTTTAAATACCTTGTCAACATAAGATTCTATTTCCTCATATGATGAGGATACATGGGAGTAAATCATCTTTTGAAATGACTGATTGAGACCATTATAGATATGATCCTTCTTACTATTAACATCGTGTTCTTTGGTGATGTGATCATTCCTTATACTAGGCACCATTTCTAATAAATTTGATATTATATATTAGCTCATAACATTATAAACTCTCTATAACTCTAAACATGGTTAGCACATAGCATAAATTTAAGCATCATACATCCTAGAACCATATACATTGGTTACTTTGGGGGAATAAATCCTTCATAATTTTTTGTAATAAGATTATGAATTTACCAAAGAATATCCCCTGGTAGTGTCAAACAATGTGTGTATCAAGGCTCGTTGGACTGCTCCAATTCCCGTTCGAGTCTAGATCAATGTATTGTTTTCCAGTTTTACTCCTAGATAAATCTATTCCAGAGCCACCTCAAGATTTTTGTATCTAGAAAGGGGTGTATTTTCTTATTAAACCACAAAATCTATTACTTACCAAAATTCTAGGATATTCTTGTATTATTATCCCCAAATAATATCTTAGGGTTTTGTTTAGTAATCTACTTTTCCTATATCTAGTTTCCATTTTTTCTACTAAACTTCCTTTGATACCAACTACAATGCCCTGACCCTAGAAGCCCATAGTCAGTGCATTATTTTAATACATTGGAATTAAAACAAGGATTATGTATCCTGATGTACCGATTAGTTTATTAGAAGTAGAAATAGGATACATACATATGTTCAACATTACAACTTGAAAAGGAAAAACAACATATAATTTTTATTGGAAACATCCACAACTATAAGTTTATCCCCACATGTCATTCATAATAAAATTATTCATGTCCTAAGAAGATAAACCATAAAAAAGGGGTGAGTTAAAATGATCAGTAATAGTAAAAAACTACAGAAGAAGATAACATTAACATAAAAATTAGGCTTGGTGAATAATTGAAAACACATGTCATAACAAATAATAATCCTGAACATATTATGGAATGAGTAAGAGTTGAATAAATATTTCCGTAATAAAACCTAATCATGTGTATTCCACTAGCCAAATAACAACATGAAACATCAATACTATTTTCATAATGATGTAATTCATAATGTGGGATATCCTAACGATACCATCAAGGCCTCATGCCAAGACCATAAATAATCATTTGGTCAAATCCTTGTGCCAAGACCATAGTTTGTCTTATGAGACCTACTGATGCACCGAGGGGATATAACATGACCCAACCGACACATACTATGTCGAATTCATTCCTCATATGAATGGAGATAAATATAAATACCATATACATTCTTATTGAAAATGATATATGAAATGTAAATTACTTTTCCCAAACATTAAGCATAAACACTAACCATTCAAAGTAAATTAGTGATGGTTTTAAGATAGAACATCCACATAACAAATAATAATATGAAATTAAATTAAATATTTTGAATGATAGAATGAAATATTAATCCCATAAATATATAAGAATCAACAATAGTGTTGAAATAAATGAAGATTCTCTTATAAAATCTTTGAGTAATTCTTGAGACAAATACACTTTTACTTTGAAAAGAAGAGTACTTTTGGAAAAAATCATTGAATATAACTAGAAGTGATGTAAGATATTATTTTCATAAGAAAATTATCTATTTTATGAAGATAATTTTTTTCAAAAATATATTATATAGTGATCTTTAAAATAGGTTTGAATTTCAGAAATTCCCTTGAATTAGGCTTGTATTTCAAGAACAATTTTCAATGTTCCTATTAAAATGTGTAAGCGTCCCAAAAATAAAGGAGTATTATGGTTGGATAAATATATAGAACACTCAAACAGAATTTATTAGGATTAAATAATAATACAAAAGAGTTACTATGAGGTAATTAGACAATAAAATTAACCCGAATGAAAATGGAGGTTCATAGTGAAAATCCTTTATTACTTTGTAATTAATTGATTCGTATGCCCCAAAATTAATAATATTCACATGATAGATTGAATACAATTAAAATTAATATATTCATGTTATGTTAAATTAATTGGAAGTATACATAAAACATACAGAAGTATTAGTAGTGGATATGGAAAATCTCACAAAAATGGAAGTGAGGTGAAGAAACCCTTACCTAAAGTCTGTGGGTGTTCTTCCCATGATATTAGAGTCATGGATAACCAAATAAAAATAATTAATTAATAATTTCAGAACCAATTATTTATGTAATTGATTTATTATATACTTATTAAGTTCATTAATGTCCGATTTGATGGGTTTAAGAGGTTCAATTTTATTGTTTGGGAGCATTTTCTTCATGATCGGTATAGATATATAAATGAACAGAGAATCATGTAAAATGAGGAAGATTATAAAGGATTGAAGTTATATGTTACTATTGAAAATCCAGAATGATACACCATTTTAAAACTCATTTGGTTACTTGGAGTGAAGACGATTCATTAAATAAATTATTTAATGAAATCTGTTTCGGTTAATTTGCGGTTTTTGAACACAATGAACTCATTATGTTTTATAAATAAAAACAATGCGTAAAAAATATTCTAGAACCATATATGATACATAATACATATATTATATTAATTTTCAACCACAATACTTGTTTCCTGACCAAAATTGATGTTGGAAATAGAAATTGAAAACACATCTTCCTTGAATGTTGTAAAGTAGCACATCTCAGATGGTGTTTTCATTTTTACCGTAAAATACAGGGAAAGGAGAGATGAAGACTAATTATTCTTTTATCATGAAAAAAATAATAGTACAATTATGATACATGAGTCATTACAACATTTTTATGAAATGATGAGTGTAAAGATATATAATGGAACTCAAAATAAAATAAATGTTAAGAAATCCCTAACGAAAATCTGACAACCTAAAGACGTCACATAAAAATTCATCAAACATATTGATCCTATAAATAAAGAATATCATAATTATTACATAATATAGAAAGTTAGGGGGATATGGAATTACATATCCTTGAAAAAATGATTAAATTTAAATTTAATAACATAATAAGAGTTCTTGAAAAAGATAGAGATTTTGAGATGAAAATTTAGCAGCATAACGGCTATGCAACATGGTTTCTGAAAAAATTAAAAAAGAGGGAAGAGGGGATAGAAATTAATAAAAGACTCATAAAATACTATAGGGACAGAATAATATTAAAATAATAACATGGTATGAAAACTTGAAATGCATACCACATAAAAGAGAACTTGAAATAAAAGAAATGAAAAGGGGAATTTACCTCTTGAAGTAATCTTCCTTGAGAGCCTCTTTAGGGGAGAGGTTTTGGTATTTTGGAAACACAAAGTGGTCCTTTTACATGGGGACTGACTATGGATTTGTATTTTTTTAGAACATTGAGGATCATCAAGACTTAGAGGAGTGAGGAAAAGAGAAAGTGAGGGGGAGGGGGGTATTGTGGTGGAGAGGAGTGAATTTTGAACATTTTACTACTTATTTTATTGTATCCATCAAGAAAACCAATAGTTTTGTTTCATGTGACCCCTAATAGTTATAATTACATGTTATTTAGAACCAAGTTTCCTTAAAAGACTCCTGATGTTATAAATAGTTTATTTAACTGATAATTTGTATATACGGTATTTTACCATACTTTACAATTCATCAAAAATTCAACCATTTCAGATAAATCCCAAAAATTATCCCCAACCATTTTTGATGTGTAGAATTAGAAAATAAATTCCATTTTTTTAAATTAAATTTATAAATATTTTTATTTTTATTTTTAAATAAAATCATAATTTATTCCAAAAAAACAACTTTAAAAATATAAATCATTTTATAACGCATTTAGAAATTAATCAAGGTCTCATAAAATTATCTTATAACCATAAGAAAATAATGTAAAAATTTATGAATAAATTTTATGAAAATAAAATTCCATTTTAAATTATTAAATTAATCAAAAAATTGTAATTAAAATATTTATGACATGAAAAAATACAAATACTTATACTATGATTGTTTTCCACTTTTAAGATGTCTAAACTGTATTTATACATTTATAGGTGATGTTTCTAATTTCTTTTCAAATTTACAATTCATTACAATTAATTAAAGTATATAAGGGAATGTTACTATTAATAAGGGTATGTTACAATTCACCAAAAATTATGTTTTTCTTATCAGAATATAAATATCTTACTAAATGCAACTGTCTATCTCAGTTTTTCAAAATTCAAATTATTGAGGTGGAAAAAATATGTTTAACTAGAAAGGTTATAACAAAGTGGTGTTTTTAGAGACTCAGTGTCTCATGCATTATATATTAAATATATTTGTAACTTTTTAGGGTGTTACACCTTCTTTGACATTTATACTAACCCTTGGATCATCCAAATATTATGCAACCTCATGATGCTCCACAACAATGATTAAAATAATATTTTCTATATACAAATATAATATAAATAGAATGAATATTGACAATTAATATACTAATTAAAATACTTAAACATGTATATTCTATTTAACTTATTTTATGTTCAATTATTTTTCACATAATCTAACATATTTGATACAAATGAACAATTATCCCATAATAATACTCAATATTTCATATTTTTTTATCAAAAAAAATATAATAAATGTAAATAAATAAAATGGAATCCAACTATGGATAAACATTAATGAACATAGAAATTAGGAATGGATAACCCATAATGAAATATTGGTACTCTTATTAGCGATGGTATTAATTTTAATGTATTTTATAATAATTAATTTCACTCAATTTTAGTAAAATCGAATGGAATAATTATCTAGGAATCTTACTTACAATGAAACAATGAAAAAAAAATTATTCATATAATTTCAAAGACTCAAATATAAACCATAAAAAATAAAAATTATAACTATTTTATTTTAACATTATTTGATAAGTCATAATCCAAATATCATGTTCAAATCACTCAAATTAGAGAGTTCGATGGTATAAAAAGAATGAAAATTGTAAAAAATATCCTACCTCTCAGAATTGTGTCAAAACATCTGAGATCAACTCAAATTATTTGTGGATAAAGAAGGTAATAATTAGGGAGATATGGGTATCCTCCCCTTTATATGGACTCCTTATAAAAAGAACCCACCAAGAGGGGTTTTATAAAATCATATTGAAAAGATGAAAATTAACTTAGTTGAAAAGTAGGTTAATCTATTCCACCAAATTCTAATTAACACTCATCAAATGATGTGTGGGAATATTAGACTTCTGGGGGACTAAAAATAAGTGTCTAATAGAGTACACAATGTCATTGTTTCACTTCCTGGCCAAAAAAAATATTATTGGACTCCCATCAGGGTTCTTATGGCTAATGTTGTAACCAACCAAGATTCCACACTATACCCCAAAATCTAAACTCTGGATCTATTATACACATATTCAGATATGGAATATCTCTATTTAAGGTTCATAATAACACCGAAATTAAATTTATTCTTTTTCTAAATATAAAAATCTGAAATTCTTATGGATTTAAATCCATTTAAATATAACTTCTCGAAATATTCATAAACCTTAGACTCACAAGGTGACACAAACACATCACCATTACTATGTTCATCATAAAAAATTAAAATAGTCTCTCTCATGAATATATAAAACTATATTTTTCACAAAATCATCACTATGATTATATATTTTATATCAATTTCACATCACCCTTTTGTTAACCTATATTGATTAATCATGAACACTACTCTTTCCTGAAAAAAAAATCCAAAAAAATAGTGTTCCAATGTATCTATAATACCAGAAATATTGATGAAATATCAAATCAAATTCATATGGTCCTCCTCACAATAATTTCACAATATATAAATTTAGAATATCTTCATGGTTCCCCCTTTCCTAGGATTATCCTATTTGAAACACAAAACTAATATTCAAAACAATATAACAACTAAATCACACCCAACGCCTCAAGACTCCCTCAACATGTAATAATGGTCACCTGATTTATAACACCCCGGATCTATTTACATAGATACATTAGTTATTTTATTAAATTGGTACGTAATATATAGATTTTAACACACTAAGTTTTAGGATTTATTATTATTATTCTAATTTATATCTCTAAATTTAAAGGACATTTATCTAATATTATAAATGTATTAAAACATGATTAGAATATGCTCCACATAGTATATGAAGAAACATAAATACACTGTAAGTGGTACATTACAACAAAATCACATTTTATGGTATTATAAACCAAGGATCTTTTACTGACCCTAGATGAAGTATATGCATTAAAAGATAAAATATGAATAGGGGATAATAGATAAAATATAATAAAATATTCATTCCTATTTAATATCTAAAGGACCCCACAACACCCAGGGATGGGACGGGTGAATCAAGGTGTCAAATGTTTCTATAAATGTGATGGATCTTGTTCCCATGTTTTTATAAACCAATTAAACCTTTCTATAGGGATTTTCCAGGAAAAAAACAACCACATGAAAAGTGATCCCACAATAATTTTATTTGGTTCACCACTAAGGTATAGTCCAAGGACCATACACCGATAGTGTGTCAGTAATACCTAAATCCACTAATCATAAATGGTTTTAAAATACAAGAGTTATGACATAGTCAATCTATTTCAAATTGTATCCCTCGTAACACTTCCATAGACCCCTCTATCTCATTGATTTAATAGAATTCTAACTCATTTTATCGACTTGAATGTCTCTTCAAGGGATTGGAATTAAATAATTTAACTCAAACATGAAAAAATACTTTTCATGCCCCGTAGACCTTAGATAATGCACATTTAAATCCCTATTCACTATGAAGCTAATATTCAAAATTGCCTTTCACATTGATTCATCGTGAAGCTCACTACCTTCATGAAGCACCCTACCTTCACATAACAAACTACCTTAACAAATCCCACTTAGTCAATGCGGAATACCCCATCATATTTATGCACTCGTTAATCAAAATCATTTGCACCAATCAAGAGTCAACATACCTTTTCAGGATTCTGAAGCTCCCATAGAAATCTGGATCCGTGGATCTCCTATAGATTCTCAAAATCAAAGTGATTCTAGATTTTCCTTGAAAAGAATAATATCAAATGAAGAGGGATTGAAATATATTTCTAGGATAATCCATTCATGATTCTCCACATCCCATTAGTATATTTTAATGATATTTCAAAACCACCTTTGTGTAGCTCTTCCATTCATGATGAACCATTGTGATTTGGTGTTGTCCTGAAGCATTCCATCAAACGATCACATGCTTGCGGTGATCTAATTCTCATAATCTTATAGATCACCATCACCATTTATGATGTTACATCTCATCGTAATTTGTGATTCTCATCACTATCACGTAGATCACTATCAACTTTCTTTGATCCATCATGAAAAACCATTTCATAATTAAATATTTGTAAAACTCATTCCTCTTCCATATTTTTCATAAGGACCTTAAGGAAATCCACTTTTCTTGATGTAACCCATCCTCTAAATTTTGGACCTAAAAAATAATGCCAACATTGGAAAACACAACCACCTTCAATATTGTTGTCATATTGATATGTAGGATCACTTTCCTTGAAAACTACCTAATCTTTCATGTGAGGATTGATAATAAACAAAACCCATACTTCATTTATAGAAAATAAAATCCCTGGTTTCAATAATATCCCAGATCAACTTTAACCTTGAGGATCACAAATACCTATACTAAACCTATAATGGGGAAGAGAACCCAAATGGAGAAATCATTATGAAAATATGAGATAAAAATTGTTCCTTAGAATGTGATAATGGAATGAAAGAATGTTTTAGAAAGTCCTTATATTGGAATGGAATCAAATAAATAAATGTACGGCCTTTGTAAATATTGATGTTGTAGTTTTAGTCGTGGTTCATATATACAGTAGTTATACTAAATTTGAGTATTTTAAAGTGTAAAGCATAAAAATATAAGACAAAATTAAATAAAAATATGATATTACAATATTGTAAATATATATATATATATATAAAGAAACATGTATCAAAACTATTATTGTTTTTATTATTAAAATATGACATGTTGTAAATATAAATTTCAAAAATAATTAAATATTAATGGACCAATAAAAGGTTAATTTTAGATTATTAATAACTAATTATTGTTATTTGTTAAAGTGTATTTAGAATAAAAGTAATATTTATTTTCAAATTACTATTTTATTAGGTATTGTATAATTTTTCCAAATAAATTAAATTAATAACTTAAATATATTACTCTATAAAAAATAAAATATTAACATCAATGAAATTATATATCGATATGTAATAACATTAAGAATGCATAATACGTAAAAAAAATCGGGAATAAAATATGTTATATTTATATTTTATATATTTTTATAAAAAGATATATACATAAATTGTAAAAATTAAAATTTCTAAAATACACTTCATTTTTAAATTACTTATATAAATATTATGATAATATGTATTTTTTAGTCTTTTTCAGAAAAAATCATTTTTCGTTGAATAAATATAATATTGACTTTTACTAGAAACTATCCCTTTTATATTACAAGAATGACATAAAATAATTAGAAACAGTTTTTAAATAAAAAAATATATATATAAATAAATATAAACCATTTTTTTGTATTTATAAATCTCATATAAAACAATTTTTAAACTCAAGAAATATACTACACAAATTTTTTTTACAAACATATAATAAAAAATAGACATTTTCACTTTTAGAAATTAAATATCACAAAACAAATTTTCTATTTTAGTAAAAATAATTAAATATTAAATAACATCTTCAATTTATTTTTTCTCATGAAGTTAATATGTTTATAATTATTTTTAATTATCCCGATAAGGGTAAAATAAATTTTTAGTGAATTATTTAATTAAGATAATGTAATTTTCTATGTAATAAATAAGATTAATCGAATTAAATTTATGATAATAAAAATATTATTAAATTAATATATATGTATATTAATACTCATTAAATTTTGAATCAAATATACATAAAATTTAGGATCACATAATGGTTAAATGTAATTTTTCTACTAAAAATATTTTTATATAATTATAAAATTTTAATTTAATTTTTTTTCTATAATATTTATCGATTGAATTAGATTAAATAGATTTATATTTTGGATCAAAAAATTAAAAATTTGTAATATGGTTTACCTTAATTTTTTATTTAATATAAATTTTTTTTGTTAAAAATTAGTTACAAAGTTTATAGGCAAAATGTTAAAATGTAAAAATGTATGGAAGAAGACTTGAAACATGTTTGAAAAATTTATTTATTTTCTTGGTAGAGGATTTATAGACCCAACATCACACAAAAATTAATTCTTATGAAATTATGGTGTCTTTGAATTTGGAATATTGTATTGATATCTTGGAATTATAGAGGGTATCCCCAAAAGATCCATTTTCTACACCTATAAATGGGGATCAATTCACCCCCTCCTTATTAACACTTTACCTTATACATTTCCATTTAAATATATCAAAAATAATTCTCCTAAAAGCCCATTTATAATCATTAATCCTCTAGTCACAATAGGTTATCTTAATAAATTTAATTCCAAGGAAATATCCAAGAGAATATCGTGTCTCTAACATAAGTATTACCTTCTTCGTAACTTGTTCTCCATAATATTTATAATAAAAATATATTAAATGAATTATTATTTAAATAAATCAGTACAATTTTAATACTTATATATTATTATATTAATGTATTAACCATTATTTATTCCTATCCAACTGCTAAGAAACGTAAAAGCATTGTTAGTGCATTGCTTAGACTACCACCTGCATAATGTGACATATTCTTTTTTCAACAACAACACAAATATATGAAAAATGATGTAATTGGTGAATAAATATTATATTTATAATATATATATTATTTAGAAATCTAAAACTATCATTTAACTATTTTCCCTCACCTTCTTTGGGAAATGGTATCTCTAATCATCATCACATGCAAACTATTGCCTTCAAATGAAATAAGTTACAATTTTCATTAACAACCATCATAGACGAAATTAGAAAATATATTTAATATATAAAAATTATATCTATATAAAATTCAATATTCTGGATATTATGATGCTATTTTATAATTCTTTCTATCTAGGTCAATATATATAAGGAGTTATGAAGAAATTGACCAAATAACCTCAAGTTCCTGAAATCAGAAAGAAAAATATATTATAAATATATAAAATATAATAGTTTATGGAACTTAGAATAAGAAATATATATGAAAAAGTTTATTGGGTATATATATAATGGACATTATTTAATTATTAAAGAGGTTAAGTTGATGTTTAGAGTGCTTTCCGATATAGATAAGAGATTTCATCTCAATTTCTCTTCGTAGTGACACATTTTAATGTTATACACCAAGTAATTATTTTTGTAAGAACATACTATTTTTCCATTAGTTAGGGATCGTTTTAATTTTCAGATAATCTTTTGTTGTAATCAGATTATTTATTAAAAACATAAACCACACCTTAGGGTGGGTCATTTTGTCCATGGAGGGAAAGGAGCATGGGCTGTGAGTTGGATGTCGGATGAATACACAATGTTAATTTAGAATATTCTTCAAGTATTCAATATAAGAAAAGTAATAGACTTAATAGGAAAATTGATTACATTCAAAAGACTTCTCCTAGAAGTGAAATCCAGATAATTACATGATGTGTAAATCATTACACACTATGTGAATATCGGGAAATGTTTTTAAAGGGATAAAACCCATTTTCATTATTTCATCCCCCTTCTTTATTTTTCTCTCCCGAACTTCAGCTAGTCTCTCTTTAAACTCCCCTCAAGACAAAAAATCAGATTTTATCTAATTTATCCATCCAAACATCAATTTATGATCTGTTTTCCATACTGTATGTGTGTCGATAAGATCTTTATTCATCTTACATCATTCTTCATTACTATTCTCCCCAATGGAGTTATTTTAGTGATGAATAATAAGATATATTTTTATGTTATTGATTCATTATTCTATTTTCTGTTTATATAGGACAAATTAAGGGAAGATAATTGATGGGGAGAGTGCTATGAGTATATGGTAGGTGGTCTTTGACTCACCCCACATGTATTTTCATTTTATATATTTTCATCATTGTCTGCACACCAATTTCATCGGGCTTTTCCATTTAAAATCATATTCCATTCTTATAATCATAATGCTCATATTCTAGAGAATGGCTTATAATTTTTCTTCATGTTGTTGGTGGTTGGAACCTCAATACCTTATATGTATTCTCTTCTTATGCCTTAAATGGTTTGTTATTCCTTTTCATGCCACCCTGCTTGTGTGATTTCACTTAACCCTTCTATGGTAAGTGTTCTTATATAATCAATGGATACTTAAATGCTAAATGGTAGAACATATATTGTTTCCACTTAAACCATATAAGTTTTGTTTTACAATTAACCCATAAACCTTTCAAATTTTAAATGGATAATAAATTTAATGAAATCTCATAGACTAGTTAATTATAATTGAATTGATTAGGGTAGAATGTCCTTATCCCACCTTATCATTCTTATGAAGGTAATGCAATGAAACTAATAATTAAATATGGAATAAATTTTTTAATTGGTTACAAGTCCTTATCCTTCCATTTCGTGCTTATGAAAGGTAATGGAATGAACCGGATAATTAATTATAGGAGGAATTTAATAATAGGTTTCATTTCCTCTATTGAATGAACCCATTAAATGAAAAAAATGAAGCTAATAATTGGTTTCATGTCGAAATTATCCATGAGACCTTTTATGAAAGGCCATATAATGAACCTATTAAATTATTAAAATTCATGATTATTACATGGCCTTAATTAAATACTGGATTATGTATAAGGTGCCTATGGTATATGGATATTTTTTTATTTATAGAAGGGGTCAAACTTGATCCATCCTTGTATTTTTGAGGGAATTCCTTGATCGCTCATAGGAAACCATTGTGATTTAATTTGATGGTTACCAAGGGAGGTACCCACTTTGGAACATGGTATTTTTTAACTAGAGGATGCCCAAAATTTCACCGTAGGACCTCTTCACGTTCTTATGGATATTAGGATGCCTTGAATACACAATTTAGATCTATCTTAACACCTTGGCACATGTGAATCGATGTATTTTCCCTATTTAACCCAGTTATACATTTCTCATTTTACCTTGGAAGATATCCATGTAATTAGTTATAACTATTTACAATGTAATTTCTTGAAGGATACCCCTTGGAGTACACTCAGACCCTTATTTCCATGATACATGTTATTACTGAGTTGGATCAACCCCTAAGGTCAATGATTTCTTGGTTATTATCAGTGATAATATATCTCATGTGACTTATTTATATTAAATAAACTCAAATTAATTAGTTATAATAATTATTACATTTTTAGACACCATCTGAGGTTGAAGTAGGTATTGGGGTATTTACATTATGTTACTATATTTACTTCTATATATATTCTTACACAATTTTTATTTTATATTCATAGACTGGATTATATAGATGATGTTGGTTATGACTTACTGAGATTTATCTCATACCCTATCTGAACATTTGATGGTAGCAAAAAAGATTATATGTATATATGGGTTGATAAGGTGAAGAATCATACTTTGGACACCTAATATTTCATTCATTCTTTGGATGGATCTTGGTAGGAGATGACTATTCTAGTGCTCAATATGTAGGATAGTTTTGGATTCTTTTTTATTCTTTTGGATATCATGTATTTCCTCCCCCATTGTATCAGATTTTTTAATGATTTACGGACACATGACATAAATTATCATAATTTATAGAAGATTAATTTCCATGATTTTGATTATTATTTCATTATCTATTTTTAATCCTTAGATATTTATCCAGGTTTATCTACATAAAATAATTCCTATAATTACATATTATAATGTATCCATTTTTCTCCACTCTAGAATGAGGGAATAGTCTCCACACTGACACACCCTATGGAATATCTTCTATCTAACATTCTCTTTCATGTGGGGATTTTCACTTAAATCCATGTAGTCACCCACATGAGGCAATGTTGAGAAGAACCGGGGTCAGGATGTCACAATGTGGTATCATAGGTTTTTTAGGTCTTACAGTTTTGAGGTAACAGATAAGATATTATAACCCCTTTGGAACTTTGTCCTAAGCAACACCTGTGAGTTTTAAACCCACATTTTGGGTAAATAGTGAGTATCTTGGTCAAGAATATTTGTTCTGTTTTTCCTTATTACAGTTGATCTATTTCCACCATTAGGTGACACACATTCTATGTGGTGGTTCTTTTATTATTGAGGGTTGTATTATATATTTGTCCTACTGAGATGTGGGTAACAAATCATCAACCATGCGTAATTATAGGAACTTATAATTCACATTCCTTACATATATCAATCCATATAAGTTCATTTTATTACATTCATTACATGTGATTCATGTGATTGTTGAGTAAGGTATGGTAGTTATATTCATACATGTGTTGCTAACATTTTATGTATGGTGGGGGTTGGTTATTTAATGTGTCAGTATCAATATAAAGTGTTTTTTACTGTATAGATTGATGGTAGAATCTTAAATAGCTAGTTTCTACCCATTTCAGCTTTGTATCTCTCTTTACATGAGGTACTCTTTGGATGAGATTGAGTGATCACCAGTTTCAATTCATGATGTGTATGGTCCCTAGTGTATTTGAATGGGTAATTTAAAATGTATGGAAATCTTGTATAACATGTTACATTCTAAAACTGAATTTAGATAGTGTTAAAAAGAATCTAAATCGGATTCAATTTCATAACTAAGGTGTTTGAGATCTTATTCACTTGGAATAATGATCCCTCACAAATCAAACTTTGATATATATAAATAAGAAAATAAAAAATTTAAATTAAAAAATGGACATAAAAATGAAATGGTATGTAGTAAATTAGGATGAAATGTATAGTAAACCTTCACTTATTTGAACCCTATTAAATTAAATGTGATCACTTAATAATACCATGTCCTTCGAGTGGTACTTTATTCTTATGATCTTCATCCTCTAGTGATTTTATATATTCTCAAATATTGATCTGATTCTGGTACATGGAATTTTTAGATCATTGACACCATGACAAACTCATGTCATGAAATAAGAGGATGGAGACGACTGTAATCCTAATATGGTGGCCCTTGAGCCTCCATGAGTGAAACTTTAGGAACCAACTATTATACCCAAAATGGGAACTAACACTCAACATTAATATAGTTTTTTATGTCTCCTGCAGTCTATGTATGGTTCTATATGACCTTCACCAATAATGGATAATATGACATGTGAGTCCCAACAACAGAATCCTACCATATTTTCTGGTGATGGTAGTCCACAAGCTCCTGAGTCTTGGTTATATTCCAATATATCTATCCTAGAGCGTTTACTGACTCCTCATGACAGAAGTGTGAATATTTTCACATATTTTCTGTGTGATTCAGCCAAGCTTTGGTGGGATGTGACTACCCAGGGTGGTTATAATGACCCAATCTTAACATACATAGATATTGAATCATTTTAGATGAATATTCAGAACATTAAAAATTCAAAATCTAAACGTACAAAATATTTTAGTTTCTTTTGAAACTGGGAATACATTATTCTAATTTGGTGAAATATCTTTAACATCTCTCATAAAGATCATCCCATTTTGTACTCCTACTTAAAACCATTATTCATAGCTTGGGTAAAGGAAATATAAGAATCGGTGATTATAGATTCCCAATTAGGGTAAATATAAAGGATATACATAATAATTACATGGACATAAGTCCATGAGAACATGAGCATAATATTATATGTTCATACCAATCATATCAAAGATGATGATCATGATTCATGGCATAAAGGTTGGTGGTTCATAAGATATGAATCATAATTAAATGAAATAACATGAGTTATTAGATCCCATCATTGTAATAAGTCATAAATTTGTGGTATAAACACAAGAATATAAATTCATTCCCTATATTTCAAGTCAAAATTCCAAGAATTATCAGGGAACAACACAGGGGATGCACCTACTATGTTAGACACATCATATTCCACAGTCACAACCCTTTATCTATATAGGCATTGGTTAAAACTTTTTCCCATAGAGGGACAAAATTGTCAACTTTTTTATCATATTATTATTCAGGATTCACTCCCAAGACCATATTAGTAGTCATGGTTAAATACTAAGGCCATATTAGTAGTCACATTTCACTCCCAAGACCATCTTAGTAATCATGATTCACTCCCATGACTATCTTAGCGGGAAAAGTCCATTACTAAACCATGTTAACTTCCCTTAGCAGTCATATATATATCATGAGATATAAATCATTACCAAATGAATTATAGAGAGATTTATTTCACACCCTTTTCATTATTAAATCATATATACTTATTCTATAATATTATAAAGAATTCATCATATCATGATCCATAAAATGATATGGGTTTCATAAAAATCATACCATAACACATGAAATGAATGGGTATCATAAGTATTTATTTCTTTTATAACATGTAGAAAAGTGATAGGTTTTATAATCATTTCATCATATAATAATTCATGAGATTTAATTTGTTTCATAAGAATTTTATCATGGTATAACCCATTGAATAGAAATGGGTTTCATAAAAAACATGAAATATTAAACATAAACCATTTTGATAATGAAAGATACATGTGTCTTTCAATCATATCCCCAGTAAATCATAAACTATATAAATGATTTCATAATATATTGGGAATTATTTTTAAATGTAACATGAATAAATTCTTATGGAAAATAACATTTTTTTTGAAAATCAATTTTTAAGGCGTAAAAAATTCCAAAATCTATTTCATCAAAAACCACAAAGAAAACAAATAAAATATGATTAAAAAATATGTTAATAAATTTCGTGATAAAAATATCATTTATTATTAAAAATATAATTTTTACAAAATAAAAAATGTTGGAAATAATTTTCTTTGAAAAATTATAAAAAAAGCTTTGAAATCATTGAAATTATTTATTTGAAAATAACATTTTGAAAGAGAATAAATAAATATTTGAAAATAATTTAAAACGTTTTTTAAACCTAATTTTTTTTTAATTTTTTTATTTGAATGTGACAATGAAATATTATAAAACAATATTCAGTGAAATGATGATCATTACTGTGGATAAATCCTTATATTCCAAACATTCCTTCCGTGTCGTAAAATTTTTAGAAAAGTTCCTTAATAGGAGAATGAAAAGACGATTCATTATTAAAACCCATTTTTTAGAAAAATCAAAACATGGGTAAAATTTATTTCAAATATCACATGTGTGTATTAGAACATTTTTGAAAACCATTCTTTATCAAACACAGTTTTCAAAGAACATAGATTTCAGACAGAAGAGAGAGATAAATTTAGATTTTTTTTATAATCAGTTTCTTTATTATCATAAGTAAAAAAGAGTGGGAAATGATAAAATTACATTAAGATATGATTAATAGTCCAATAATAAGAAAATTCATTATATAATTTAAGATATGGACCATAATATTTCATCAAGGGAATAAAATTCATAAACACTCCTCATAAAAGATGAGATTGTAGCAATAAACGGTTACCACTTTGGTAACTTTGAATCCTAACCCCCTTGAAATAATAACATTACATGAAAATTTAAACAATAAAAAACATAATTATATTCATGATAAAACATGTAAAAGGGATATGTATACCACAAAGGTGAATACTATGACATATATCTCAAAGAAGGAAAATTGATACAAAATTACATTACCGATTTGGTATCCTTTGAACCATCAATACCAAGAAAAATAGATCATAAAAGGGATATGTAAATAACTAGAAATTTAGTTATTAAAATAATTAAAAAAAATCATGGTAATTATATAAATCACTCAATTGAAACAAGTAGTAAATAAGGTAAGTCTTACAGAAATAAAAGTGAGACTAAAAATCCCCTTACTACTTGAGTAAATTTTGAAAAGTGATCCCCATGAAGTAATTACATCAATTTTAACAATAAATATCATGAAATTAATTAAATTAATGATATAAAATTTTATATGGAGATATGTACACCACACAATAATAATAAGTAGTGGATATAGCATATATCTCAATAAGATGAAAGTGATATGTGAAAACCCTTACTATGTGTCTTGCTATTCTTCATATATGTTCAAACCTACTGTATAAAAAATATAAGGTTATTATAAATCTAAAAAATTAAAATATTATTATATATATTACCAAATATTTTTTGATTTTGACTTTACATTACCCGTTTATTAACAATTCCATTTTAATGTTATGTTTTGGGTAATAACGGCTTTTTCATATATGTATTGAATTTTTATTCTTAATAATATTACATAGTTCTTGATTTTAATATTTAAAAATGTAAAAAATTATTTAAATATCATAAAAATTTAGTATATAAATACTTTTAATAATTTATAATAAATAAAAATATGAAATGGAAAACAACGTTCATTGAGATGGTTGGACGTATGTATGCATGAACGATGCTTACATCTTATTTTCATATTGGAAGAAGGAAATTAAATGAAACACACACACACAGAGACAGACATTTATATAATATCATAATAGTAAATTTCTTTTTTCATATATATCATTTAATTTCTCTAAAACCATCCCTAATATGTTCCATGTAATGAGTGAACGAATCAGAGAGCTTTGAGGAGGCGGTAGTCCACACATCAACAAACGAAGTTATCATATTTCCAAAAAAATGAAATCATGAAGATATACCAACGGTTCTGCCAACCGCAGGCAAGTAAGTCGTTGGGAAAAACTTTTCCCAACGGTTTACAGTGAACCGTTGGTATAGGAGGAGAAAAATACTAAAAAACGATTCCCAACGGTTGTCAAACCGTTGGCAAAACTCAGAACACTGTTTTTCCCAACGGTTTTCAAAAACCGTTGGGAAAAATCAATAGTTTTTCCCAACTCCCAAACCGTTGGGAAAACTAAATATACATTTGGATGAACTCTTTCCCAACGGTTCTAAACCGTTGGGAAAAGAGTTATTACCAACGGTTCAATGAACCGTTGGTAAAAACATATTTTTAAGATTCTATGCCAACGGTTTAAAACCGTTGGCATAACCTAGGCTGCAAATTGCAGCAGCCTGCAATTTGCACAGCCCCTCTGTACATCAGCCACCTCTCATCTCATCAGGCCTCATTCTCACCTCATTTTCGATCCAACTATTGTACCTGTAATAAACTAAAACATACATATACAATTACGAACAAATTCATACACATTTAACATATAATGGATCCTGAAACTATACACATCCATAATTAATTTACAATTCATAAACATACATAATTCATATATAATTCAATTTAAAATTTAGATGACAATTATATGTGGAATCCGATTGAGACGGGGATGATTGGTACACGTCACATATGAACCATGGATCGTTCTCCTAAAGTTTCAATGGAAACCGAATGCGTTTGGTCAGTTTTGCGTATGCCAGTTCTTTTCACTTATAATCCTACCCATTTTAAACAAAACAGACATAGTTAGAGCGGTGTTGGCCACACCGCGCCTCGGATTGAGTCGGGGATGACTCGTACACCTCACATATAACCCATGGATCGTTCTCCTAAAGTTTCAACAGAAACCGAATGCGTTTGGTCGGTTTTCTGTATGTACTTAAAATGATGTCCATTTAAATCAAAAGAGATCCACTTAGACTGATCCCGGCCACACTGCGACTCGGATTGAGCCCGAGTGGCTTGTACTTGTCACATATGACTGATGGATCGTTGTGATAAATTATCAACAGATTCGGAATGCGTTTGGTCGGTTTTGCGTATGCGAGTTGTTCATTTCACTTATAATCCTGTCCATTTTAAACAAAAGATACAAAGTTAGAACGGTGTCGGCCACACCGCTCCTCGGATTGAGGCGGGATTGACTCGTACACATCACATACGACCCATGGATCCTTGTGCTAAAGTATCGACACAGTCCGAATTCCTTTGGTCGGTTTTTCGTATGTCACTTGATGATTTTCACTTAAAATGACGTCTTTTTGAAACAACAGACCGACACTTTGAGTGGTTTCGGCCACACCGCATCTCCGATTGTGGCGGGGTTGATTCGTACACGTCACATATGACCCATGGATCGTTCTCCTAAAGTTTCAATGGAAACCGAATCCGTTTTCTCGTTTTTCCGTATGTACTTAAAATGGTGTTCATTTTAAACAAAAGAGAGCCACTTAGACTTATCCCGGCCACACCGCGACTCGGATTCATCTCGAGTTGGCTCGTACACGTCACATATGACCCATGGATTGTTGGGATAAATTATCAACAGATTCGGAATGCGTTTGGTCGGTTTTCCGTATGCCAGTTGATGCTTTTCACTTAAAATGACGTCCTTTTGAAACAAAAGACGGACACTTTGAGTGGTGCCGGCCACACCGCGTCTCCGGATTGAGATGAAACCACCGTGCAACATTCTAATTATTATTCGTGACGTGTACGCGCAGACGGCACGTCAATCGGACGTGCCGTGTGCCCGCGGTGACCGACAACGCAGTTCTGGTGTCATAAACGGCCAAAACGGGCGTCCAACGGTCAAATTCATAGAGGACGACCTCGGATTGAGCTGAAACCGCCGTGAAACATTCTAATTATTATCCGTGACGTGTACGCGTAGACGGCACGTTAATCGGACGTGCCGTGTGCCCGCGGTGACCGACAACGCAGTTATGGTGTCATAAACGGCCAAAATGGGCGTCCAACGGTCAAATTCATAGCGGACGACCACGGATTCACCCAAAAACACCGTGAAAAATTATAATTATTATTTGTGACGTGTACGCGCAGACATCACGTCAATCGGACGTGTGGTTTGCCCGGTACGACTCAATATTCTTGTTTTAAGTGATGCGCGCGCTTCGTAAACGCGCGTGAGGGGGGTCCAAACGGGCCGAACGATGTCGGAATGGCCTGAAATCAGACGAAAAATACGGGTGAGTGATTTCTGAAGTGTTCGAGCAGACGGCACATCAATCGGACAGGACCTGTGCCCGCGGTGACCGAGAACGCAGTTCGGGTGTCATAAACGGCCAAAACGGGCGTTAAACGGTCAAATTCATAGCGGACGACCAGAGATTCACCCGAAACCACCGTGAAACATTCTAATTATTATTTGTGACGTGTACGTGCAGACGGCACGTCAATCGGACGTGCGGTTTGCCCGGTACGGCTCAATATTCGTGTTTTAAGTGATGCGCACGCTTCGAAACGCGCGTGAGGGGGGTCCAAACGGGCCGAACGATGTCGGAATGGCCTGAAATCAGACGAAAAATACGGGTGAGTGATTTATGAAGTGGTCGAGCAGACGGCACGTCAATCGGACGTGCCGTGTGCCCGCGGTGACCGACAACGCAGTTATGGTGTCATAAACGGCCAAAACGGGCGTCCAACGGTCAAATTCATAGCGGACGACCACGGATTCACCCGAAACCACCGTGAAACATTCTAATTATTATTCGTGACGTGTACGCACAGACGGCACGTGAATCGGACGTGCCGTGTGCCCGCGGTGACCGACAACGCAGTTATGGTGTCATAAACGGCCAAAACGGGCGTCCAACGGTCAAATTCATAGCGGACGACCACGGATTCACCCGAAACCACCGTGAAACATTCTAATTATTATTTTTGACGTGTACGCGTAGACGGAACGTCAATCGGACGTGCGGTTTGCCCGGTACGGCTCAATATTCTTGTTTTAAGTGATGCGCGCGCTTCGTAAACGCGCGTGAGGGGGGTCCAAACGGGCCGAACGATGTCGGAATGGCCTGAAATCAGACGAAAAATACGGGTGAGTGATTTATGAAGTGTTCGAGCAGACGGCACATCAATCGGACATGACCTGTGCCCGAGGTGACCGAGAATGCAGTTCGGGTGTCATAAACGGCCAAAACGGGCGTTAAACGGTCAAATTCATAGCGGACGACCAAAGATTCACCCGAAACCACCGTGAAACATTCTAATTATTATTTGTGACGTGTACGCGCAGATGGCACGTCAATCGGACGTGCGGTTTGCCCGGTACGGCTCAATATTCGTGTTTTAAGTGATGCGCACGCTTCAAAACGCGCGTGAGGGGGGTTCAAACGGGCCGAACGATGTCGGAATGGCCTGAAATCAGACGAAAAATACGGGTGAGTGATTTATGAAGTGGTCGAGCAGACGGCACGTCAATCGGACGTGCCGTGTGCCCGCGGTGACCGACAACGCAGTTATGGTGTCATAAACGGCCAAAACGGGCGTCCAACGGTCAAATTCATAGCGGACGACCACGGATTCACCCGAAACCACCGTGAAACATTCTAATTATTATTTGTGACGTGTACGCGCAGACGGCACGTCAATCGGACGTGCGGTTTGCCCGGTACGGCTCAATATTCTTGTTTTAAGTGATGCGCGCTTCGTAAACGCGCGTGAGGGGGGTCCAAACGGGCCGAACGATGTCGGAATGGCCTGAAATCAGACGAAAAATACGGGTGAGTGATTTATGAAGTGGTCGAGCAGACGGCACGTCAATTGGACTTGTCGTGTGCCCGCGGTGACCGACAACGCAGTTATGGTGTCATAAACGGCCAAAACGGGCGTCCAACGGTCAAATTCATAGCGTACGACCTCGGATTGAGCTGAAACCACCGTGAAACATTCTAATTATTATCCGTGACGTGTACGCGTAGACGGCACGTCAATCGGACGTGCCGTGTGCCCGCGGTGACCGACAACGCAGTTATGGTGTCATAAACGGCCAAAACGGGCGTCCAACGGTCAAATTCATAGCGGACGACCACGGATTCACCCTAAACCACCGTGAAACATTCTAATTATTATTTGTGACGTGTACGCGCAGACGTCACGTCAATCGGACGTGCGGTTTGCCCGGTACGACTCAATATTCTTGTTTTAAGTGATGCGCGCGCTTCGTAAACGCGCGTGAGGGGGGTCCAAACGGGCCGAACGATGTCGGAATGGCCTGAAATCAGACGAAAAATACGGGTAAGTGATTTCTGATGTGGTCGAGTAGACGGCACATCAATCGGACATGACCTGTGCCCGCGGTGACCGAGAACGCAGTTCGGGTGTCATAAACGGCCAAAACGGGCGTTAAACGGTCAAATTCATAGCGGACGACCAGAGATTCACCCGAAACCACCGTGCAACATTCTAATTATTATTTGTGACGTGTACGCGCAGACGGCACGTCAATCGGACGTGCGGTTTGCCCGGTACGGCTCCATATTCGTGTTTTAAGTGATGCGCACGCTTCGAAACGCGCGTGAGGGGGGTCCAAACGGGCCGAACGATGTCGGAATGGCCTGAAATCAGACGACAAATACGGGTGAGTGATTTATGAAGTGGTCGAGCAGACGGCACGTCAATCGGACGTTCCGTGTGCCCGCGGTGACCGACAACGCAGTTATGGTGTCATAAACGGCCAAAACGGGCGTCCAACGGTCAAATTCATAGCGGACGACCACGGATTCACCCGAAACCACCGTGAAACATTCTAATTATTATTCGTGACGTGTACGCGCAGACGGAACGTCAATCGGACGTGCCGTGTGCCCGCGGTGACCGACAACGCAGTTATGGTGTCATAAACGGCCAAAACGGGCGTCCAACGGTCAAATTCATAGCGGACGACCACGGATTCACCCGAAACCACCGTGAAACATTCTAATTATTATTTGTGACGTGTACGCGTAGACGGCACATCAATCGGACGTGCGGTTTGCCCGGTACGGCTCAATATTCTTGTTTTAAGTGATGCGCGCGCTTCGTAAACGCGCGTGAGGGGGGTCCAAACGGGCCGAACGATGTCGGAATGGCCTGAAATCAGACGACAAATACGGGTGAGTGATTTATGAAGTGGTCGAGCAGACGGCACATCAATCGGACATGACCTGTGCCCGCGGTGACCGAGAACGCAGTTCGGGTGTCATAAACGGCCAAAACGGGCGTTAAACGGTCAAATTCATAGAGGACGACCAGAGATTCACCCGAAACCACCGTGCAACATTCTAATTATTATTTGTGACGTTTATGCGCAGACGGCACGTCAATCGGACGTGCGGTTTGCCCGGTACGGCTCAATATTCGTGTTTTAAGTGATGCGCACGCTTCGAAACGCGCGTGAGGGGGGTCCAAACGGGCCGAACGATGTCGGAATGGCCTGAAATCAGACGAAAAATACGGGTGAGTGATTTATGAAGTGTTCGATTAGACGGCACGTCAATCGGACGTGCCGTGTGCCCGCGGTGACTGACAATGCAGTTATGGTGTCATAAACGGCCAAAACGGGCGTCCAACGGTCAAATTCATAGCGGACGACCACGGATTCACCCGAAACCACCGTGAAACATTCTAATTATTATTTGTGACGTGTACGCGCAGACGGCACGTCAATCGGACGTGCGGTTTGCCCGGTACGGCTCAATATTCTTGTTTTAAGTGATGCGCGCGCTTCGTAAACGCGCGTGAGGGGGGTCCAAACGGGCCGAACGATGTCGGAATGGCCTGAAATCAGACGACAAATACGGGTGAGTGATTTCTGAAGTGGTTGAGTAGACGGCACATCAATCGGACATGACCTGTGCCCGTGGTGACCGAGAATGCAGTTCGGGTGTCATAAACGGCCAAAACGGGCGTTAAACGGTCAAATTCATAGCGGACGACCAGAGATTCACCCGAAACCACCGTGCAACATTCTAATTATTATTTGTGACGTGTACGCGCAGACGGCACGTCAATCGGACGTGCGGTTTGCTCGGTACGGCTCAATATTCGTGTTTTAAGTGATGCGCACGCTTCGAAACGCGCGTGAGGGGGGTCCAAACGGGCCGAACGATGTCGGAATGGCCTGAAATCAGACGACAAATACGGGTGAGTGATTTATGAAGTGGTCGAGCAGACGGCACGTCAATCGGACGTGCCGTGTGCCCGCGGTGACCGACAACGCAGTTATGGTGTCATAAACGGCCAAAACGGGCGTCCAACGGTCAAATTCATAGCGGACGACCACGGATTCACCCGAAACCACCGTGAAACATTCTAATTATTATTTGTGACGTGTACGCGCAGACGGCACGTCAATCGGACGTGCGGTTTGCCCGGTACGGCTCAATATTCTTGTTTTAAGTGATGCGCGCGCTTCGTAAACGCGCGTGAGGGGGGTCCAAACGGGCCGAACGATGTCGGAATGGCCTGAAATCAGACGACAAATACGGGTGAGTGATTTATGAAGTGGTCGAGCAGACGGCACGTCAATTGGACTTGTCGTGTGCCCGCGGTGACTGACAACGCAGTTATGGTGTCATAAACGGCCAAAACGGGCGTCCAACGGTCAAATTCATAGCGTACGACCTCGGATTGAGCTAAAACCACCGTGAAACATTCTAATTATTATCCGTGACGTGTACGCGTAGACGGCACGTCAATCGGACGTGCCGTGTGCCCGCGGTGACCGACAACGCAGTTATGGTGTCATAAACGGCCAAAACGGGCGTCCAACGGTCAAATTCATAGCGGACGACCACGTATTCACCCTAAACCACCGTGAAACATTCTAATTATTATTTGTGACGTGTACGCACAGACGTCACGTCAATCGGACGTGCGGTTTGCCCGGTACGACTCAATATTCTTGTTTTAAGTGATGCGCGCGCTTCGTAAACGCGCGTGAGGGGGATCCAAACGGGCCAAACGATGTCAGAATGGCCTGAAATCAGACGACAAATACGGGTAAGTGATTTCTGACGTGGTCGAGCAGACGGCACATCAATCGGACATGACCTGTGCCCGCGGTGACCGAGAACGCAGTTCGGGTGTCATAAACGGCCAAAACGGGCGTTAAACGGTCAAATTCATAGCGGACGACCAGAGATTCACCCGAAACCACCGTGAAACATTCTAATTATTATTTTTGACGTGTACGCGCAGACGGCACGTCAATCGGACGTGCGGTTTGCCCGGTACGGCTCAATATTCGTGTTTTAAGTGATGCGCACGCTTCGAAACGCGCGTGAGGGGGGTCCAAACGGGCCGAACGATGTCGGAATGGCCTGAAATCAGACGACAAATACGGGTGAGTGATTTATGAAGTGGTCGAGCAGACGGCACGTCAATCGGACGTGCCGTGTGCCCGCGGTGACCGACAACGCAGTTATGGTGTCATAAACGGCCAAAACGGGCGTCCAACGGTCAAATTCATAGCGGACGACCACAGATTCACCCGAAACCACCGTGAAACGTTCTAATTATTATTCATGACGTGTACGCGCAGACGGAACGTCAATCGGACGTGCCGTGTGCCCGCGGTGATCGACAACGCAGTTATGGTGTCATAAACGGCCAAAACGGGCGTCCAACGGTCAAATTCATAGCGGACGACCACGGATTCACCCGAAACCACCGTGAAACATTCTAATTATTATTTTTGACGTGTACGCGTAGACGGAACGTCAATCGGACGTGCGGTTTGCCCGGTACGGCTCAATATTCTTGTTTTAAGTGATGCGCGCGCTTCGTAAACGCGCATGAGGGGGGTCCAAACGGGCCGAACGATGTCGGAATGGCCTGAAATCAGACGACAAATACGGGTGAGTGATTTCTGAAGTGGTCGAGCAGACGGCACATCAATCGGACATGACCTGTGCCCGCGGTGACCGAGAACGCAGTTCGGGTGTCATAAACGGCCAAAACGGGCGTTAAACGGTCAATTTCATAGAGGACGACCAGAGATTCACCCGAAACCACCTTGCAACATTCTAATTATTATTTGTGACGTGTACGCGCAGACGGCACGTCAATCGGACGTGCGGTTTGCCCGGTACGGCTCAATATTCGTGTTTTAAGTGATGCGCACGCTTCGAAACGCGCGTGAGGGGGGTCCAAACGGGCCGAACGATGTCGGAATGGCCTGAAATCAGACGAAAAATACGGGTGAGTGATTTATGAAGTGGTCGAGTAGACGGCACGTCAATCGGACGTGCCGTGTGCCCGCGGTGACCGACAACGCAGTTATGGTGTCATAAACGGCCAAAACGGGCGTCCAACGGTCAAATTCATAGCGGACGACCACGGATTCACCCGAAACCACCGTGAAACATTCTAATTATTATTTGTGACGTGTACGCGCAGACGGCACATCAATCGGACGTGCGGTTTGCCCGGTACGGCTCAATATTCTTGTTTTAAGTGATGCGCGCGCTTCGTAAACGCGCGTGAGGGGGGTCCAAATGGGCCGAACGATGTCGGAATGGCCTGAAATCAGACGACAAATACGGGTGAGTGATTTCTGAAGTGGTTGAGCAGACGGCACATCAATCGGACATGACCTGTGCCCGCGGTGACCGAGAACGCAGTTCGGGTGTCATAAACGGCCAAAACGGGCGTTAAACGGTCAAATTCATAGCGGACGACCAGAGATTCACCCGAAACCACCGTGCAACATTCTAATTATTATTTGTTACGTGTACACGCAGACGGCACGTCAATCGGACGTGCGGTTTGCCCGGTACGGCTCAATATTCGTGTTTTAAGTGATGCGCACGCTTCGAAACGCACGTGAGGGGGGTCCAAACGGGCCGAACGATGTCAGAATGGCCTGAAATCAGACGAAAAATACGGGTGAGTGATTTATGAAGTGGTTGAGCAGACGGCACGTCAATCGGACGTGCCGTGTGCCCGCGGTGACCGACAACGCAGTTATGGTGTCATAAACGGCCAAAACGGGCGTCCAACGGTCAAATTCATAGCGGACGACCACGGATTCACCCGAAACCACCGTGAAACATTCTAATTATTATTCGTGATGTGTACGCGCAGACGGCACGTCAATCGGACGTGCGGTTTGCCCGGTACGGCTCAATATTCTTGTTTTAAGTGATGCGCGCGCTTCGTAAACGCGCGTGAGGGGGGTCCAAACGGGCCGAACGATGTCGGAATGGCCTGAAATCAGACGACAAATACGGGTGAGTGATTTATGAAGTGGTCGAGCAGACGGCACGTCAATCGGACTTGTCGTGTGCCCTCGGTGACCGACAACGCAGTTATGGTGTCATAAACGGCCAAAACGGGCGTCCAACGGTCAAATTCATATCGTATGACCTCAGATTGAGCTGAAACCACCGTGAAACATTCTAATTATTATCCGTGACGTGTACGCGCAGACGGAATGTCAATCGGACGTGCGGTTTGCACGGTACGGCTCAATATTCGTGTTTTAAGTGATGCGCGCGCTTCGTAAACGCGCGTGAGGGGGGTCCAAACGGGCCGAACGATGTCGGAATGGCCTGAAATCAGACGAAAAATACGGGTGAGTGATTTATGAAGTGGTCGAGCAGACGGCACGTCAATCGGACATGCCGTGTGCCCGCGGTGACCGACAACGCAGTTATGGTGTCATAAACGGCCAAAACGGGCGTCCAACGGTCAAATTCATAGCGGACGACCTCGGATTGAGCTGAAACCACCGAGAAACATTCTAATTATTATTCGTGACGTGTACGCACAGACGGCACGTCAATCGGACGTGCGGTTTGCCCGGTACGACTCAATATTCTTGTTTTAAGTGATGCGTGCGCTTCGTAAACGCGCGTGAGGGGGGTCCAAATGGGCCGAACGATGTCGGAATGACCTGAAATCAGACGAAAAATACGGGTGAGTGATTTCTGAAGTTGTCGAGCAGACGGCACATCAATCGGACATGACCTGTGCCCGCGGTGACCGAGAACGCAGTTCGGGTGTCATAAACGGCCAAAACGGGCGTTAAACGGTCAAATTCATAGCAGACGACCAGAGATTCACCCGAAACCACCGTGCAACATTCTAATTATTATTTGTGACGTGTACGCGCAGACGGCACGTCAATCGGACGTGCGGTTTGCTCGGTACGGCTCAATATTCGTGTTTTAAGTGATGCGCACGCTTCGAAACGCGCGTGAGGGGGGTCCAAACGGGCCGAACGATGTCGGAATGGCCTGAAATCAGACGACAAATACGGGTGAGTGATTTATGAAGTGGTCGAGCAGACGGCACGTCAATCGGACGTGCCGTGTGCCCGCGGTGACCGACAACGCAGTTATGGTGTCATAAACGGCCAAAACGGGCGTCCAACGGTCAAATTCATAGCGGACGACCACGGATTCACCCGAAACCACCGTGAAACATTCTAATTATTATTTGTGACGTGTACGCGCAGACGGCACATCAATCGGACGTGCGGTTTGCCCGGTACGGCTCAATATTCTTGTTTTAAGTGATGCGCGCGCTTCGTAAACGCGCGTGAGGGGGGTCCAAACGGGCCGAACGATGTCGGAATGGCCTGAAATCAGACGAAAAATACGGGTGAGTGATTTCTGAAGTGGTTGAGCAGACGGCACATCAATCGGACATGACCTGTGCCCGTGGTGACCGAGAATGCAGTTCGGGTGTCATAAACGGCCAAAACGGGCGTTAAACGGTCAAATTCATAGCGGACGACCAGAGATTCACCCGAAACCACCGTGCAACATTCTAATTATTATTTGTGACGTGTACGCGCAGACGGCACGTCAATCGGACGTGCGGTTTGCTCGGTACGGCTCAATATTCGTGTTTTAAGTGATGCGCACGCTTCGAAACGCGCGTGAGGGGGGTCCAAACGGGCCGAACGATGTCGGAATGGCCTGAAATCAGACGACAAATACGGGTGAGTGATTTATGAAGTGGTCGAGCAGACGGCACGTCAATCGGACGTGCCGTGTGCCCGCGGTGACCGACAACGCAGTTATGGTGTCATAAACGGCCAAAACGGGCGTCCAACGGTCAAATTCATAGCGGACGACCACGGATTCACCCGAAACCACCGTGAAACATTCTAATTATTATTTGTGACGTGTACGCGCAGACGGCACGTCAATCGGACGTGCGGTTTGCCCGGTACGGCTCAATATTCTTGTTTTAAGTGATGCGCGCGCTTCGTAAACGCGCGTGAGGGGGGTCCAAACGGGCCGAACGATGTCGGAATGGCCTGAAATCAGACGACAAATACGGGTGAGTGATTTATGAAGTGGTCGAGCAGACGGCACGTCAATTGGACTTGTCGTGTGCCCGCGGTGACTGACAACGCAGTTATGGTGTCATAAACGGCCAAAACGGGCGTCCAACGGTCAAATTCATAGCGTACGACCTCGGATTGAGCTCAAACCACCGTGAAACATTCTAATTATTATCCGTGACGTGTACGCGTAGACGGCACGTCAATCGGACGTGCCGTGTGCCCGCGGTGACCGACAACGCAGTTATGGTGTCATAAACGGCCAAAACGGGCGTCCAACGGTCAAATTCATAGCGGACGACCACGTATTCACCCTAAACCACCGTGAAACATTCTAATTATTATTTGTGACGTGTACGCACAGACGTCACGTCAATCGGACGTGCGGTTTGCCCGGTACGACTCAATATTCTTGTTTTAAGTGATGCGCGCGCTTCGTAAACGCGCGTGAGGGGGATCCAAACGGGCCAAACGATGTCCGAATGGCCTGAAATCAGACGACAAATACGGGTAAGTGATTTCTGACGTGGTCGAGCAGACGGCACATCAATCGGACATGACCTGTGCCCGCGGTGACCGAGAACGCAGTTCGGGTGTCATAAACGGCCAAAACGGGCGTTAAACGGTCAAATTCATAGCGGACGACCAGAGATTCACCCGAAACCACCGTGAAACATTCTAATTATTATTTTTGACGTGTACGCGCAGACGGCACGTCAATCGGACGTGCGGTTTGCCCGGTACGGCTCAATATTCGTGTTTTAAGTGATGCGCACGCTTCGAAACGCGCGTGAGGGGGGTCCAAACGGGCCGAACGATGTCGGAATGGCCTGAAATCAGACGACAAATACGGGTGAGTGATTTATGAAGTGGTCGAGCAGACGGCACGTCAATCGGACGTGCCGTGTGCCCGCGGTGACCGACAACGCAGTTATGGTGTCATAAACGGCCAAAACGGGCGTCCAACGGTCAAATTCATAGCGGACGACCACAGATTCACCCGAAACCACCGTGAAACATTCTAATTATTATTCATGACGTGTACGCGCAGACGGAACGTCAATCGGACGTGCCGTTTGCCCGCGGTGATCGACAACGCAGTTATGGTGTCATAAACGGCCAAAACGGGCGTCCAACGGTCCAATTCATAGCGGACGACCACGGATTCACCCGAAACCACCGTGAAACATTCTAATTATTATTTTTGACGTGTACGCGTAGACGGAACGTCAATCGGACGTGCGGTTTGCCCGGTACGGCTCAATATTCTTGTTTTAAGTGATGCGCGCGCTTCGTAAACGCGCGTGAGGGGGGTCCAAACGGGCCGAACGATGTCGGAATGGCCTGAAATCAGACGACAAATACGGGTGAGTGATTTCTGAAGTGGTCGAGCAGACGGCACATCAATCGGACATGACCTGTGCCCGCGGTGACCGAGAACGCAGTTCGGGTGTCATAAACGGCCAAAACGGGCGTTAAACGGTCAATTTCATAGAGGACGACCAGAGATTCACCCGAAACCACCTTGCAACATTCTAATTATTATTTGTGACGTGTACGCGCAGACGGCACGTCAATCGGACGTGCGGTTTGCCCGGTACGGCTCAATATTCGTGTTTTAAGTGATGCGCACGCTTCGAAACGCGCGTGAGGGGGGTCCAAACGGGCCGAACGATGTCGGAATGGCCTGAAATCAGACGAAAAATACGGGTGAGTGATTTATGAAGTGGTCGAGTAGACGGCACGTCAATCGGACGTGCCGTGTGCCCGCGGTGACCGACAACGCAGTTATGGTGTCATAAACGGCCAAAACGGGCGTCCAACGGTCAAATTCATAGCGGACGACCACGGATTCACCCGAAACCACCGTGAAACATTCTAATTATTATTTGTGACGTGTACGCGCAGACGGCACATCAATCGGACGTGCGGTTTGCCCGGTACGGCTCAATATTCTTGTTTTAAGTGATGCGCGCGCTTCGTAAACGCGCGTGAGGGGGGTCCAAATGGGCCGAACGATGTCGGAATGGCCTGAAATCAGACGACAAATATGGGTGAGTGATTTCTGAAGTGGTTGAGCAGACGGCACATCAATCGGACATGACCTGTGCCCGCGGTGACCGAGAACGCAGTTCGGGTGTCATAAACGGCCAAAACGGGCGTTAAACGGTCAAATTCATAGCGGACGACCAGAGATTCACCCGAAACCACCGTGCAACATTCTAATTATTATTTGTTACGTGTACACGCAGACGGCACGTCAATCGGACGTGCGGTTTGCCCGGTACGGCTCAATATTCGTGTTTTAAGTGATGCGCACGCTTCGAAACGCACGTGAGGGGGGTCCAAACGGGCCGAACGATGTCAGAATGGCCTGAAATCAGACGAAAAATACGGGTGAGTGATTTATGAAGTGGTTGAGTAGACGGCACGTCAATCGGACGTGCCGTGTGCCCGCGGTGACCGACAACGCAGTTATGGTGTCATAAACGGCCAAAACGGGCGTCCAACGGTCAAATTCATAGCGGACGACCACGGATTCACCCGAAACCACCGTGAAACATTCTAATTATTATTCGTGATGTGTACGCGCAGACGGCACGTCAATCGGACGTGCGGTTTGCCCGGTACGGCTCAATATTCTTGTTTTAAGTGATGCGCGCGCTTCGTAAACGCGCGTGAGGGGGGTCCAAACGGGCCGAACGATGTCGGAATGGCCTGAAATCAGACGACAAATACGGGTGAGTGATTTATGAAGTGGTCGAGCAGACGGCACGTCAATCGGACTTGTCGTGTGCCCTCGGTGACCGACAACGCAGTTATGGTGTCATAAACGGCCAAAACGGGCGTCCAACGGTCAAATTCATATCGTACGACCTCAGATTGAGCTGAAACCACCGTGAAACATTCTAATTATTATCCGTGACGTGTACGCGCAGACGGAACGTCAATCGGACGTGCGGTTTGCACGGTACGGCTCAATATTCGTGTTTTAAGTGATGCGCGCGCTTCGTAAACGCGCGTGAGGGGGGTCCAAACGGGCCGAACGATGTCGGAATGGCCTGAAATCAGACGAAAAATACGGGTGAGTGATTTATGAAGTGGTCGAGCAGACGGCACGTCAATCGGACATGCCGTGTGCCCGCGGTGACCGACAACGCAGTTATGGTGTCATAAACGGCCAAAACGGGCGTCCAACGGTCAAATTCATAGCGGACGACCTCGGATTGAGCTGAAACCACCGAGAAACATTCTAATTATTATTCGTGACGTGTACGCACAGACGGCACGTCAATCGGACGTGCGGTTTGCCCGGTACGACTCAATATTCTTGTTTTAAGTGATGCGTGCGCTTCGTAAACGCGCGTGAGGGGGGTCCAAATGGGCCGAACGATGTCGGAATGACCTGAAATCAGACGAAAAATACGGGTGAGTGATTTCTGAAGTTGTCGAGCAGACGGCACATCAATCGGACATGACCTGTGCCCGCGGTGACCGAGAACGCAGTTCGGGTGTCATAAACGGCCAAAACGGGCGTTAAACGGTCAAATTCATAGCGGACGACCAGAGATTCACCCGAAACCACTGTGAAACATTCTAATTATTATTTTTGACGTGTACGCGCAGACGGCACGTCAATCGGACGTGCAGTTTGCCCGGTACGGCTCAATATTCGTGTTTTAAGTGATGCGCACGCTTCGAAACGCGCGTGAGGGGGGTCCAAACGGGCCGAACGATGTCGGAATGGCCTGAAATCAGACGAAAAATACGGGTGAGTGATTTATGAAGTGGTCGAGCAGACGGCACGTCAATCGGACGTGCCGTGTGCCCGCGGTGACCGACAACGCAGTTATGGTGTCATAAACGGCCAAAACGGGCGTCCAACGGTCAAATTCATAGCGGACGACCACGGATTCACCCTAAACCACCGTGAAACATTCTAATTATTATTTGTGACGTGTACGCGCAGACGTCACGTCAATCGGACGTGCGGTTTGCCCGGTACGACTCAATATTCTTGTTTTAAGTGATGCGCGCGCTTCGTAAACGCGCGTGAGGGGGGTCCAAACGGGCCGAACGATGTCAGAATGGCCTGAAATCAGACGACAAATACGTGTAAGTGATTTCTGACGTGGTCGAGCAGACGGCACATCAATCGGACATGACCTGTGCCCGCGGTGACCGAGAACGCAGTTCGGGTGTCACAAACGGCCAAAACGGGCGTTAAACGGTCAAATTCATAGCGGACGACCAGAGATTCACCCGAAACCACCGTGAAACATTCTAATTATTATTTGTGATGTGTACGCGCAGACGGCACGTCAATCGGACGTGCGGTTTGCCCGGTACGGCTCAATATTCGTGTTTTAAGTGATGCGCGCGCTTCGAAACGCGCGTGAGGGGGGTCCAAACGGGCCGAACGATGTCGGAATGGCCTGAAATCAGACGACAAATACGGGTGAGTGATTTACGAAGTGGTCGAGGAGACGGAACGTCAATCGGACGTGCCGTGTGCCCGCGGTGACCGACAACGCAGTTATGGTGTCATAAACGGCCAAAACGGGCGTCCAACGGTCAAATTCATAGCGGACGACCACGGATTCACCCGAAACCACCGTGAAACATTCTAATTATTATTCGTGACGTGTACGCGCAGACGGAACGTCAATCGGACAGGCCGTGTGCCCGCGGTGACCGACAACGCAGTTATGGTGTCATAAAGGGCCAAAACGGGCGTCCAACGGTCAAATTCATAGCGGACGACCACGGATTCACCCGAAACCACCGTGAAACATTCTAATTATTATTTGTGACGTGTACGCGTAGACGGCACGTCAATCGGACGTGCGGTTTGCCCGGTACGGCTCAATATTCTTGTTTTAAGTGATGCGCGCGCTTCGTAAACGCGCGTGAGGGGGGTCCAAACGGGCCGAACGATGTCAGAATGGCCTTAAATCAGACGACAAATACGGGTGAGTGATTTCTGAAGTGGTCGAGCAGACGGCACATCAATCGGACATGACCTGTGCCCGCGGTGACCGAGAACGCAGTTCGGGTGTCATAAACGGCCAAAACGGGCGTTAAACGGTCACATTCATAGAGGACGACCAGATATTCACCCGAAACCACCGTGCAACATTCTAATTATTATTTTTGACGTGTACGAGTAGACGGCATGTCAATCAGACGTGCGGTTTGCCCGGTACGGCTCAATATTCGTGTTTTAAGTGATGCGCACGCTTCGAAACGCGCGTGAGGGGGGTCCAAACGGGCCGAACGATGTCGGAATGGCCTGAAATCAGACGAAAAATACGGATGAGTGATTTATGAAGTGGTCGAGTAGACGGCACGTCAATCGGACGTGCCGTGTGCCCGCGGTGACCGACAACGCAGTTATGGTGTCCTAAACGGCCAAAACGGGCGTCCAACGGTCAAATTCATAGCGGACGACCACGGATTCACCCGAAACCACCGTGAAACATTCTAATTATTATTTGTGACGTGTACGCGTAGACGGCACTTCAATCGGACGTGCGGTTTGCCCGGTACGGCTCAATATTCTTGTTTTAAGTGATGCGCGCGCTTCGTAAACGCGCGTGAGGGGGGTCCAAACGGGCCGAACGATGTCGGAATGGCCTGAAATCAGACGACAAATACGGGTGAGTGATTTCTGAAGTGGTTGAGTAGACGGCACATCAATCGGACATGACCTGTGCCCGCGGTGACCGAGAACGCAGTTCGGGTGTCATAAACGGCCAAAACGGGCGTTAAACGGTCAAATTCATAGCGGACGACCAGAGATTCACCCGAAACCACCGTGCAACATTCTAATTATTATTTGTGACGTGTACGCGCAGACGGCACGTCAATCGGACGTGCGGTTTGCCCGGTACGGCTCAATATTCGTGTTTTAAGTGATGCGCACGCTTCGAAACGCACGTGAGGGGGGTCCAAACGGGCCGAACGATGTCAGAATGGCCTGAAATCAGACGAAAAATACGGGTGAGTGATTTATGAAGTGGTTGAGTAGACGGCACGTCAATCGTACGTGCCGTGTGCCCGCGGTGACCGACAACGCAGTTATGGTGTCATAAACGGCCAAAACGGGCGTCCAACGGTCAAATTCATAGCGGACGACCACGGATTCACCCGAAACCACCGTGAAACATTCTAATTATTATTCGTGATGTGTACGCGCAGACGGCACGTCAATCGGACGTGCGGTTTGCCCGGTACGGCTCAATATTCTTGTTTTAAGTGATGCGCGCGCTTCGTAAACGCGCGTGAGGGGGGTCCAAACGGGCCGAACGATGTCGGAATGGCCTGAAATCAGACGACAAATACGGGTGAGTGATTTATGAAGTGGTCGAGCAGACGACACGTCAATCGGACTTGTCGTGTGCCCTCGGTGACCGACAACGCAGTTATGGTGTCATAAACGGCCAAAACGGGCGTCCAACGGTCAAATTCATATCGTACGACCTCAGATTGAGCTGAAACCACCGTGAAACATTCTAATTATTATCCGTGACGTGTACGCGCAGACGGCACGTCAATCGTACGTGCGGTTTTCACGGTACGGCTCAATATTCGTGTTTTAAGTGATGTGCGCGCTTCGTAAACGCGCGTGAGGGGGGTCCAAACGGGCCGAACGATGTCGGAATGGCCTGAAAGCAGACGACAAATACGGGTGAGTGATTTATGAAGTGGTCGAGCAGACGGCACGTCAATCGGACGTGCCGTGTGCCCGCGGTGACCGACAACGCAGTTATGGTGTCATAAACGGCCAAAACGGGCGTCCAACGGTCAAAATCATAGCGGACGACCTCGGATTGAGCTGAAACCACCGAGAAACATTCTAATTATTATTCGTGACGTGTACGCGCAGACGGCACGTCAATCGGACGTGCGGTTTGCCCGGTACGACTCAATATTCTTGTTTTAAGTGATGTGTGCGCTTCGTAAACGCGCGTGAGGGGGGTCCAAACGGGCCGAACGATGTCGGAATGACCTGAAATCAGACGAAAAATACGGGTGAGTGATTTCTGAAGTTGTCGAGCAGACGACACATCAATCGGACATGACCTGTGCCCGCGGTGACCGAGAACGCAGTTCGGGTGTCATAAACGGCCAAAACGGGCGTTAAACGGTCAAATTCATAGCGGACGACCATAGATTCACCCGAAACCACCGTGAAACATTCTAATTATTATTTTTGACGTGTACGCGCAGACGGCACGTCAATCGGACGTGCAGTTTGCCCGGTACGGCTCAATATTCGTGTTTTTAGTGATGTGCACGCTTCGAAACGCGCGTGAGGGGGGTCCAAACGGGCCGAACGATGTCGGAATGGCCTGAAATCAGACGAAAAATACGGGTGAGTGATTTATGAAGTGTTCGAGCAGACGGCACGTCAATCGGACGTGCCGTGTGCCCGCGGTGACCGACAACGCAGTTATGGTGTCATAAACGGCCAAAATGGGCGTCCAACGGTCAAATTCATAGCGGACGACTACGGATTCACCCGAAACCACCGTGAAACATTCTAATTATTATTTGTGACGTGTACGCGCAGACGTCACGTCAATCGGACGTGCGGTTTGCCCGGTACGACTCAATATTCTTGTTTTAAGTGATGCGCGCGCTTCGTAAACGCGCGTGAGGGGGGTCCAAACGGGCCGAATGATGTCGGAATGACCTGAAATCAGACGACAGAAACGGGTGAGTGATTTCTGAAGTGGTTGAGGAGACGGAACATCAATCAGACGTGCCAGTTTTCCGTATGCCAGTTGATGGTTTTCACTTAAAATGATGTCCTTTTGAAACAAAAGACATACACTTTGAGTTGTTTCGACCACACCGCATCTCGGATTGAGGCGGGGATGACTCGTACACGTCACATATGACCCATGGATCGTTTTCCTAAAGCATCAACACATTTCGAATGCGTTTGGTCAGTTTTTCGTATGTCACTTTTTGTTTTCACTTAAAATCTTATGGAAATTCATATAGAATATTTTTATATCATATTTAGTATGGATTAGATTTTAGTTGATCGTGCTATGAAACATTTCAGAGCTAATGAAATTAAGGAAGGTGGAGGGGCTGTCCGGGGGGCTGTCCGGGGGGGGGGCTGTCCGGTGGGTGTCCGGGGGGCTGTCCGAGGACCAAGGAGGAGGGTGGGGGGGCTGTGCGGGGTCTGTCCGGGGGGTGTTTGGGGGTTGTTCAGGGGGTTGTCCGGGGTTGTTCAGGGGGCTGTCCGGGGGTTGTTCAGGGGGTTGTTCAGGGGGTTGTCCGGGGGTGTTCAGGGGGCTGTCCGGGGGGTGTTTGGGGGGTTGTCCGGGGTCCAAGGGGGGGGGGGGGGGGGGTGGGGGGGTTGTCCGGGGTCCAAGGGGGGGGGGGGGGGTGGGGGGGTTGTCCGGGGTCCAAGGGGGGGGGGGTGGGGGGGTTTTCCGGGGGGCTATCCGGGGGGCTATCCGGGGTCCAGGGTGGAGGGTTGGGGGCTGTCCAGGGGGCTGTCCGGGGGGGCTGTCCGGTGGGTGTCCGGGGGGCTGTCCGGGGACCAAGGAGGAGGTTGGGGGGGCTGTGCGGGGTCTGTGCGGGGTTGTTTAGGGGGCTGTCCGGTGGTTGTTCAGGGGGTTGTCCGGGGTTGTTCAGGGGGTTGTCCGGGGGGTGTTTGGGGGGTTGTCTGGGGTCTAAGGGGGAGGGTGGGGGGGTTGTCCGGGGGGCTGTCTGGGGGGCTATCCGGGGTCCAGGGTGGAGGGTTGGGGGCTGTACGGGGGGCTGTCCAGGGGGCTGTCCGCGGGGCTGTCCGGGGGGTGTTTGGGGGGTGTTCGGGGTCCAAGGGGGAGGGGGGGTTGTCCAGGGTCCAAGAATGAGGGGGGTTGTCCAGGGAGTTCTCAAACACACAACCACTAAAAGACAACAACATCCATAAAAACAGACAATATATAAAAATAACTCAACTCCAATACTATACTACGAGTCTAGATAAAACCAACAACTAGAATAGATTAAACATCAAATCTCAAGTCAAAAATGTAACAGATCAATATTTCCCACATCAGTATCACCATCTCCATCATCATCATCATCATCGCCCTCGTCATCATCCTCCTCATCGTCCTCACCCTCCACAGCGCCTTCCTCCTCGCCTTCGCCCTCCTCCTCGCCCTCCTCATCTCCCTCTTCTTCCGCATCAGACTGCTCGCCATCATCATCTTCAAGCTAGACATCGGCCTGACCACCACTGGAACTGCCACCTGGTGCACCATATATAGAATGTATCGACGACATGTATTCATCAATCGCTGGGCTGGCCTCTGCTGGAAGTGTTGGACGTAGAACTTCAATAAATTTCATAAATGCACTGTTTTCCCTAGCAGACTGTTCTGCCGTCTCTGTGGCCCTTTTCTCAGCCTGTTCTGCCTGTGCCATAACTTGCTGCAGCTCGGTGGCACTACAACTCATACCTGAGGCAGACCAATACCTCGTCGGGGCTATCCTAGGTCGGCAGCGTACTCTGCCAGAATGATCATCTCCCAACACCTGATGTAAGTGATCAGATGGCCCAAAATTGTCTGCTTCTTGGGCATCGAGGGCCTCTAAAGCATCCTGTTACAAATATAAATATAATATTAAGTTACGAAATAGATATTAAAATATAAAATCAACAGATTAAAACTTACAATCTGCTGCTGAGTCGCTTCGTTGACAGCACGTCCATCCTTTTTTTGTCTACTCGAGCAAAACAGTTTTGCTCGAGGCACACGTCCTTCAATATTTTGTACTTGCCTCTACAATGACATTGAAAACAAAATTTATATAAAGACTTCAGAAAATAATTAAATAATTGAGGAAACAAAAGAAAATGTAAGTCGTAAAGAAAACTTATAAACAATTGTCATACCTGCTGCCTCTCATGATCCGGCATCGTCGTGCGTCCTAGTGTATGGAGGTATTTTTTTGCATCAATGTTTTTTTTATTTTTTCCAGATGATTCCTAAATAAAATTCGATAATGAAAAGGATAATATTAATGAAAAACATGAAAGTTATTATTTAAATACCTCAAATGTAATTCATACCTTAAACTGGGTACTCGTCCAATGAGTAATCATCTGACGATACTGCTCTATAGGACAATCATCCATGACTGGTACCGCCTCTAACTCAGTTCCAACTCTAGCACGCCAGCCAATATACAGCTCATGCTTGTACGCTCTCCAAAGCTCGCCTAAATCCTTTAGATGTTCCAGTCGTGCACTCTCACCATCAGGAAAATTAAATCGAAGCTGAAATGAAAATATTAATTTATATAAATACAAAAAAAAATCATGCCATTAAATACAATAGATTTTTTTACCCATATCTCTTCCCAAGCTCTATCTTTGACCTCATGTGGAAAATGTCTCCACGACAGCGGGCTGACGGGAATGATGTCGGAGTATTTGGCAAGCGTCGCCAAAAAACTCCGACATTGCTGCCCTATTTTCTCAACCATCTGATTGTCTTCATTATATTCCACCATAACCTGTGTGCGACGGTTCCACACCGAACGCATGCGTGTACGGCCCCGCCCCCGCCTCCTGTCAGTAGATGTATCTGTCATGAAAGAAAAACAAATATTTTATCAAAACATGTTATAATGAAAATAAATATTGCTATAAAAATTTGATAGGGTTTTATAAATATACCTGTGCTAGTCTGATCAATGAGTGGCGCCGGATCCACAGAACCTGATGGAACACCCTCTGGTGGAACAGGAGTCGAAGACGATGGAATATAAAATCTCGGAGAGACAGAAGTAGAAGGAAAAGAAGATGGAACAACTGTATGACCTGATGCTGACTGGGGAGTGGGAATCATCATGGGATGTGAAAATGATGGGGCAGAAGATGCAGAAGGTAGCGAAAACATGGGAGGTCTAAATATCCCATGTGTCCCTAACGACACACCGGGATCAGAATGTGGGAAGGCTGAAATGTCAGTGGGAGGGGCAGGGTCTAGTCGGGCACGCGCAGCTCTATGTCCACCTCTGGTACGAACCCTCCTCATACCACCAGCCTGAGTACTAGGACCAGTACTAGGCTCCTCATCGAATAACTGTCGACGTAATGGTGGATCCTACAAAAAAGTTTACAAAAAAAAATAATCACATGACATTATATATTCTGTAAATATATATATATATATTTGAAATAAAGTACTCACTGTAGGCACTAATGGTGGAATGCCCATCTCCTCCATCCGACGATTGTTCTCCGCCATTTTTTTTCTTCGTCTCTCTTCAATTGGCTTCATTTCCTGCATTGGAAAACAAATATGTAATTACTTAGAAAAAGAAAATTAATGTGTAAACCAAAAAACTAAATATATGAGGGAATGAGGGGATTCATTGGTAATTTAGCTATCAATTGTTTTAGAAGAGCTTGAATGAATTTAATAAAACATACAAGTTGTAATGTTCACCAAGTTAGAAATATTGTTTGATTTGGTTTGAATACAGTTCAATTCCAAATTAGAAAATGAAATTCAAATAAAACAGCAACCAATAAACATTGAAAATTCACATAACGGTCAAGTCAGCTAAAACATATTTGTGATCAATACTAAATAAATATGAATATTACCAACCTTAACAACCCAACTCGAGGTAAACCAAAAGAATTGAGAACATGGATGAATGATTCTATATATTTCCAACCACAACTTCAGGTTCACAATCAACTCTGACAATTGAGCTATTGGAGTCATCAAAAGAAATAAATGGATTGGTTCCAATGGCAATAGGGACAGTGTCAATTCCATCATCAGCATCATCAAAAATATGTCTTGGAATTACTTCAACTACGACACCAAATTCTGGTTGAAGTTGATCTTTGACATAAAAAACTTGTTTAGCCATTGATGCCAACACATATGGTTCTTCAGTTGCAAGAGTGCGGGTCATATTAATTACTCGAAATCCATAATCATCAATAAATGTGCCATGCCTCGTCATCGAATCAAACCAATGGCATTTCATCATTGTGAATCGTCCATGAGAGTAATAATCCAATATTATTATTTTCTCAACGACTCCATAATAACCCACATTTTCAAGTCGCGGTCTACTATCTGATTCACTGGCATAACAATCTGTTGTGGAAGTAACCATAATACCATCATGTTGTGTTCTCATGTTTTTGGCTCGTTCAGTGACAATAAATCTGTACCCATTGATAACAATTGATTTACAGTCACGAACCACGGTATTAGGACCAAAAGCCAAAGCTCTTATTTCCTCAGAGACAGAGTCAGCAGACAAACTCAATACCTGCAATATAAATGACAGTTAAACTTAAGTAAATATTGAAATAATTAATTTAAACAGTAATATTTTTACCTTCAATTTTAACCAAGCAGAAAACTCTTTGCTATGCAAAGTCTCTCTCCTTCTCAAAGATAAAGAACGATGCTTCCTATTTATCATTGTTTTATGTTCCCTATAGATAAAAAATTATGAATAGTTTAACAGATATATATGTAAGAAATATACATATTCAATTTTGTTACCTGATATAGTCATCGAACAAATCACAGTTGAACAAAACTGTGCGATGTGCCATCTCCCGCTCTTCATGGCTTAATGTCTTCAATGTATATGATCCAGGAATTCCTCCTGTTTGAGGAAGTGATGGAAAACTGGGTTCAATTTACTCATATTGTTCTTCTTCATTTCTCATTGGTCTGTTCATTCTTGTAGTAAGATCAGACAAATACATTGAATAGAAATCCATACATTCTTGAGCTAAGTAACCGTTCACGATAGAACCTTCGGGATGATTCTTGTTTCGAAAATAAGACTTTAATGTGAACATATTTCTTTCAGTTGGATACATCCAATGAAAAGAAACAGGTCCTCTGAGAAGTATTTCAGTTGGAATATGGACAGTCAGATGCAGCATGCATGTGAAAAATGATGGGGGAAATATTTTCTCCAACTCACACAAAATTAATGGGGCATCTGTCAACATTTTTTGCAAGAAAGACTTGGACAACTTCTTAGCACAAAGATATCTAAACAAATGGCACAACCAAATAACACCCACCCTTACATTATTGGACAAAAGATGACGGATTGCTATTGGAAGCAACTCATGCAGTAGAACGTGATAATCATGAGTCTTCAAAGATTTTAGCTTCAACTCTCTTCTATTTACCCGTTTAGATATGTTGCTTGAATAGCCATCAGGAACTCTAATAGTCTCTAATACTTCCAAAAATTGTTTTTTTTCAGTAGGTGTCATCACATAAGAAGCACATGGAAGTTGCCATTTATTTTCACTGATACGCACAGGATGCAATTCTGGTCTGATGCCCCAATCCACCAAGTCACGTCGAGATCGTAAATCATCTTTTGTCTTCCCCTTGACATTTAGAAGAACTGAAAGCATCATTTCACATATATTCTTTTCAATATTCATTACGTCTAAGCAATGACGTAGAAAATTGGTTGACCAATAAGGCAAATCAAAAAAGATACTCCTCTTCCTCCAATTGTAACAGGTTTCTGTGGAAACATTCTTTCTCTTTCCAGATTTCATTTGACCCTTCCCGAACGAAAAACTGAAATCTTTCAATTCATTAAGCACATCAGTTCCAGACATACGCTGAGGTGGATCATCGGTCTCTATAGTATTATCAAATCTTCGACGATTCATTCTATATGGATGATCCTTTGGAAAAAATCGTCGATGTCCCATAAAACTGAAACTACAACGATGTTTCAGTCTTCTGGATCATGTATTCTTCATACAAACTGGACATGACAGTTTCCCCTTCGTGCTCCATCCATACATCATTGCATAAGCCGGAAAATCATTGATTGTCCACATAAGCGCAGCGCGCATCTGAAATATGTCTTTCGAACATGCATCGTATGTGCGCACACCCACATCCCAAAGAAGCTTCAACTCTTTTATTAAAGGTTGCATGTATACATCAATATCAATGCCGGGATCAGAAGGACCAGATATGAGTATACTCATGAAAGTGAAAGATTTTTTCATACACAACCATGGGGGAAGATTATAAATGTGCATAAAAACGGGCCATGTGCTGTGCGAAGTAAGCATCTGCCCAAACGGATTAAAACCGTCGCATGAAAGACCCAACCTCACATTACGCACATCAGCTGCAAAATCAGGATGTCGAGCATCAAATCTCTTCCATGCAAATCCATCTGCAGGATGAACCAACTCATCATCAGTCTTCTTTCTCTCGGTATCATGCCATCTCATTTTTATTGATATGTCATCAGACATAAAAAGATTCTGGAGTCTGGGGATCAATGGAAAGTGCCACATTACTTTCTATGGAACGCGGGATGGTGTTCCATCAGATTTTGACTTCCAGCAAGACGTGCCACATTTTATACATTCATTTCGTTCAGCGGTTTCCTCCCAGAATAAACTGCAATCTTTCGGGCAAGCATGAATTTTGTTTCTTTAAAATCCAAGTTCCTCAACTAACTTCCATGCCATATAGTGGTTTGAGGGAATATCTGCATCATCTGGAAGTAAATCCTTCAAGAGGGTAAGAATGTAATCGATTGCTGTATTAGAAATCCCATACATAGTTTTCCCATGAAATAATCGGATTAAAAATTCCAGCTTTTTCATTTTATCGCATTGTCGATATACTGGAGTCGTGGCAGCATCATTCAATTTTTTCACCCTATCAATATCATCATTTTCACTAGATGCATCAGCTGTCCTGATATCGAAGTCTTCTTGAGTCGAAATCCTTTCTTTTTCATGATGACGTATAAACGGAAACCGATCATCTAACAAATTCTCCATTCCAGTCTTTTCATTTCGATCATCACCAATTTGAGATTTCGTTTTCTCCCCATTGTGATACCACAGAAAGTAGTTTGCTTGAAACCCATTTTTGGTTATGTGGTAGCTGACTTCTTCACGGCTCAACCAAGGTCTACCAACACAATTGGAACATGGGCAGTGTATGCGACCACTATCTGAAGCATTGTGAAATGCAAAATCTATAAAGCTCTCCAAATTGTTTTGAAAATCGTCTGAGATCCGATCGGTTTCATACATCCAACTTCTGTCCATTCTGTAAAAAGAATTTATATAAGTCATTTTGTCATAAACAATTCAATAGGCATTAACTATAATAGAAAATACATTTAAGTAAACGATACAGGAAGAAAATAATCAAGGTATCAACTACACATGTCAAAAAACATACAAATGTGTTATTGAAAAAATGTAAAACCAACAAGAACTTAATGTGTTATATCACATAACAGCATGACTCATCCCATAACCATATTAGTAGGGTATCATGAACATGAATAACATCAACCTTGTGCCATCCTCCTACCCTACATGACCCCAACCACATGCCACATCTTATTATAGCCTTATCACATCACACCTCACCGAAAAACACTAGGGAAATCATAGTACATCTCACCTGAAGACACATGGACAATCACATCGCATCTTGCCTAAAAACACATGGTCAATCACTTTTTAAGGAAGAGTAGGGAAGACATGGTAGCTATCCAAACATATAACCACCATCCTAGATATTAGAAAAAATACCCATAACTCAAAACCTCTGATCGTTGGTAAGTTTATCCAACTCTGGTTGGGAATGTGTAGAAATAACATAAAAATACATGATATATAGATAGCACAAAATACTCAACCTATGGGTTCACATTAACTACATAATCACACACTTCACTACTACCATAAAACACATAAACCACACCACCACCACACAAGACGCATATCATTGGAATATAATTCTACATTCAATAAGTCTATCTATGGAATTATCATAAGAATCCATGTATCAATTGGAATATAATTCTACATTCAATAAGTCTATCTATGGAATCCCTCCCTTGGATCCATGTATCACCAATGGCTTAATCAATATTCAAAGAAATGAGTCTATCCGTGGAATTCCACTGTGAATCCATTTATCACATAAAGCATATAAGTTAATAGAAACAAGATTATATACCTGACATCCTAATAGAATCCATGTATCACTATTTACTATTAATCATTTAATGAATTTCATTTCATTTAAACAATTCATTAAACATACCAAGGTCAAAAACAAAGGTATTTAATACAACTCACCTCAAAATGGCGACTCAATCAAATAATAACCTGAAAAGAATGAAGCTTCATTTACTCATGTTGTAATGACAAGATAATGAGATTCTCTTGCTTAATCAATCAATTCCATATCATGGTCTCAACATAACTCATAATGGCTAGAAATTCAATGAAAATTCAAGCACTCACATGGGAATTTTTAATATAACACTCCTAACAAGACTATAAAGATATCACATGCATTAGTTATAATATATCTAACATGGTAACATAAAATATAAGTGTTAAAGGGGAATGCAAACCATAAAATACCCTTAATTAATTTAATTTACAATTCAATTCATAAATCGAACAATCAATTCGATTTATATAACCTTTCAAAAATGACATCCCATGTTCAAAGGGTAAAATCCAAAAAGGAATTTTCAAGAAAACTCACCCTTAGGCGCCGACAGTAGCTCCAAAATCGTCTAAACTGAAGGGAAAAATAAAAATAAGTTTCAATACTATCCAAACATTTGAATAACTTTTGAGATAAAGAAGAAGAAGAACCTGAAGAAGAGCTTCAAGGTCCGGCCGACAATACTCCAAAATCGCCTGCTGCTGCTCCCGTTAGGGCTCTGTAACGCAAATGGGGGAGAGAACGGGCTGCTGGGGATTTGGGGAAAACCTTTGCCAACGGTTTTTTAAAACCGTTGGCATATCTCCCCGAAACAAGGCCTATCCCAACGGTTCCTTAGAACCGTTGGGAAACACTCCCCAAAACAAGGTCTATCCCAACGGTTCCTTAGAACCGTTGGGAAAACTCCCCAAAACAAGGCCTACCCCAATGGTTCTAAGGAACCGTTGGGAAAAACTCCCCAAAACAAGGCCTATCCCAGCGGTTCTAGGGAACCGTTGGGAAAAACTCTCCCAAACCAAGCTATCCCAACGGTTCTAAGAAACCGTTGGGATTAACCTCTATTTTAATCATTTAACAACGGTTCTATCAAACCGTTGGTATGTAACTGTGGGGAAAAACCCACATTCCAGTAGTGAAGCACCCTACCTTCACATAAAAAACTACCTTAACAAATCCCACTTAGTCAATGCGGAATACCCCATCATATTTATGCACTCGTTAATCAAAATCATTTGCACCAATCAAGACTCAACATACCTTTTCAGGATTCTGAAGCTCCCATAGAAATCTGGATCCGTGGATCTCCTATAGATTCTCAAAATCAAAGTGATTCTAGATTTTCCTTGAAAAGAATAATATCAAATGAAGAGGGATTTAAATATATTTCTAGGATAATCCATTCATGATTCTCCACATCCCATTAGTATATTTTAATGATATTTCAAAACCACCTTTGTGTAGCTCTTCCATTCATGATGAACCATTGTGATTTGGTGTTGTCCTGAAGCATTCCATCAAACGATCACATGCTTGCGGTGATCTAATTCTCATAATCTTATAGATCACCATCACCATTTATGATGTTACATTTCATCGTAATTTGTGATTCTCATCACTATCACGTAGATCACTATCAACTTTCTTTGATCCATCATGAAAAACCATTTCATAATTAAATATTTGTAAAACTCATTCCTCTTCCATATTTTTCATAAGGACCTTAAGGAAATCCACTTTTCTTGATGTAACCCATCCTCTAAATTTTGGACCTAAAAAATAATGCCAACATTGGAAAACACGACCACCTTCAATATTGTTGTCATCTTGATATGTAGGATCACTTTCCTTGAAAACTACCTAATCTTTCATGTGAGGATTGATAATAAACAAAACCCATACTTCATTTATAGAAAATAAAATCCCTGGTTTCAATAATATCTCAGATCAACTTTAACCTTGAGGATCACAAATACCTATACTAAACCTATAATGGGGAAGAGAACCCAAATGGAGAAATCATTATGAAAATATGAGATAAAAATTGTTCCTTACAATGTGATAATGGAATGAAAGAATGTTTTAGAAAGTCCTTATATTGGAATGGAATCAAATAAATAAATGTATGGCCTTTGTAAATATTGATGTTGTAGTTTTATTCGTGGTTCATATATACAGTAGTTATACTAAATTTGAGTATTTTAAAGTGTAAAGCATAAAAATATAAGACAAAATTAAATAAAAATATGATATTACAATATTGTAAATATATATATATATATAACGAAACATGTATCAAAACTATTATTGTTTTTATTATTAAACTATGACATGTTGTAAATATAAATTTCAAAAATAATTAAATATTAATGGACCAATAAAAGGTTAATTTTAGATTATTAATAACTAATTATTGTTATTTGTTAAAGTGTATTTAGAATAAAAGTAATATTTATTTTCAAATTACTATTTTATTAGGTATTGTATAATTTTTCCAAATAAATTAAATTAATAACTTAAATATATTACTCTATAAAAAATAAAATATTAACATCAATGAAATTATATATCGATATGTAATAACATTAAGAATGCATAATACGTAAAAAAAATCGGGAATAAAATATGTTATATTTATATTTTATATATTTTTATAAAAAGATATATACATAAATTGTAAAAACTAAAATTTCTAAAATACACTTCATTTTTAAATTACTTATATAAATATTATGATAATATGTATTTTTTATTCTTTTTCAGAAAAAATCATTTTTCGTTGAATAAATATAATATTGACTTTTACTAGAAACTATCCCTTTTATATTACAAGAATGACATAAAATAATTAGAAACAGTTTTTAAATAAAAATATATATATATAAATAAATATAAACCATTTTTTTGTATTTATAAATCTCATATAAAACAATTTTTAAACTCAAGAAATATACTACACAAATTTTTTTTACAAACATATAATAAAAAATAGACATTTTCACTTTTTGAAATTAAATATCACAAAACAAATTTTCTATTTTAGTAAAAATAATTAAATATTAAATAACATCTTCAATTTATTTTTTCTCATGAAGTTAATATGTTTATAATTATTTTTAATTATCCCGATAAGGGTAAAATAAATTTTTAGTGAATTATTTAATTAAGATAATGTAATTTTTTATGTAATAAATAAGATTAATCGAATTAAATTTATGATAATAAAAATATTATTAAATTAATATATATGTATATTAATACTCATTAAATTTTGAATCAAATCTACATAAAATTTCGGATCACATAATGGTTAAATGTAATTTTTCTACTAAAAATATTTTTATATAATTATAAAATTTTAATTTAATTTTTTTTCTATAGTATTTATCGATTGAATTAGATTAAATAGATTTATATTTTGGATCAAAACATTAAAAATTTGTAATATGTTTTACCTTAATTTTTTATTTAATATAAATTTTTTTTGTTAAAAATTAGTTACAAAGTTTATAGGAAAAATGTTAAAATGTAAAAATGTATGGAAGAAGACTTGAAACATGTTTGAAAAATTTATTTAATTTCATGGTAGAGGATTTATAGACCCAACATCACACAAAAATTAATTCTTATGAAATTATGGTGTCTTTGAATTTGGAATATTGTATTGATATCTTGGAATTATAGAGGGTATCCCCAAAAGATCCATTTTCTACACCTATAAACGGGGATCAATACACCCCCTCCTTGTTAACACTTTACCTTATACATTTCCATTTAAATATATCAAAAATAATTCTCCTAAAAGCCCATTTATAATCATTAATCCTCTAGTCACAATAGGTTATCTTAATAAATTTAATTCCAAGGAAATATCCAAGAGAATATCGGGTCTCTAACATAAGTATTACCTTCTTCGTAACTTGTTCTCCATAATATTTATAATAAAAATATATTAAATGAATTATTATTTAAATAAATCAGTACAATTTTAATACTTATATATTATTATATTAATGTATTAACCATTATTTATTCCTATCCAACTGCTAAGAAACGTAAAAGCATTGTTAGTGCATTGCTTAGACTACCACCTGCATAATGTGACATATTCTTTTTTCAACAACAACACAAATATATGAAAAATGATGTAATTGGTGAATAAATATTATATTTATAATATATATATTATTTAGAAATCTAAAACTATCATTTAACTATTTTCCCTCACCTTCTTTGGGAAATGGTATCTCTAATCATCATCACATGCAAACTATTGCCTTCAAATGAAATAAGTTACAATTTTTATTAACAACCATCATAGACGAAATTAGAAAATATATTTAATATATAAAAATTATATCTATATAAAATTCAATATTCTGGATATTATGATGCTATTTTATAATTCTTTCTATCTAGGTCAATATATATAAGGAGTTATGAAGAAATTGACCAAATAACCTCAAGTTCCTGAAATCAGAAAGAAAAATATATTATAAATATATAAAATATAATAGTTTATGGAACTTAGAATAAGAAATATATATGAAAAAGTTTATTGGGTATATATATAATGGAAATTATTTAATTATTAAAGAGGTTAAGTTGATGTTTAGAGTGCTTTCCGATATAGATAAGAGATTTCATCTAAATTTCTCTTCGTAGTGACACATTTTAATGTTATACACCAAGTAATTATTTCTGTAAGAACATACTATTTTTCCATTAGTTAGGGATCGTTTTAATTTTCAGATAATCTTTTGTTGTAATCAGATTATTTATTAAAAACATAAACCACACCTTAGGGTGGGTCATTTTGTCCATGGAGGGAAAGGAGCATGGGCTGTGAGATGGATGTCGGATGAATACACAATGTTAATTTAGAATATTCTTCAAGTATTCAATATAAGAAAAGTAATAGACTTAATAGGAAAATTTATTACATGCAAAAGACTTCTCCTAGAAGTGAAATCCAGATAATTACATGATGTGTAAATCATTACACACTATGTGAATATCGGGAAATGTTTTTAAAGGGACAAAACCCATTTTCATTATTTCATCCCCCTTCTTTATTTTTCTCTCCCGAACTTCAGCTAGTCTCTCTTTAAACTCCCCTCAAGACAAAAAATCAGATTTTATCTAATTTATCCATCCAAACATCAATTTATGATCTGTTTTCCATACTGTATGTGTGTCGATAAGATCTTTATTCATCTTACATCATTCTTCATTACTATTCTCCCCAATGGAGTTATTTTAGTGATGAATAATAAGATATATTTTTATGTTATTGATTCATTATTCTATTTTCTGTTTATATAGGACAAATTAAGGGAAGATAATTGATGGGGAGAGTGCTATGAGTATATGGTAGGTGGTCTTTGACTCACCCCACATGTATTTTCATTTTATATATTTTCATCATTGTCTGCACACCAATTTCATCGGGCTTTTCCATTTAAAATCGTATTCCATTCCTATAATCATAATGCTCATATTCTAGAGAATGGCTTATAATTTTTCTTCATGTTGTTGGTGGTTGGAACCTCAATACCTTATAGGTATTCTCTTTTTATGCCTTAAATGGTTTGTTATTCCTTTTCATGCCACCCTGCTTGTGTGATTTCACTTAACCCTTCTATGGTAAGTGTTCTTATATAATCAATGGATACTTAAATGCTAAATGGTAGAACATATATTGTTTCCACTTAAACCATATATGTTTTGTTTTACAATTAACCCATAAACCTTTCAAATTTTAAATGGATAATAAATTTAATGAAATCTCATAGACTAGTTAATTATAATTGAATTGATTAGGGTAGAATGTCCTTATCCCACCTTATCATTCTTATGAAGGTAATGCAATGAAACTAATAATTAAATATGGAATAAATTTTTTAATTGGTTACAAGTCCTTATCCTTCCATTTCATGCTTATGAAAGGTAATGGAATGAACCGGATAATTAATTATAGGAGGAATTTAATAATAGGTTTCATTTCCTCTATTGAATGAACCCATTAAATGAAAAAAATGAAGCTAATAATTGGTTTCATGTCGAAATTATCCATGAGACCTTTTATGAAAGGCCATATAATTAACCTATTAAATTATTAAAATTCATGATTATTACATGGCCTTAATTAAATACTGGATTAGGTATAAGGTGCCTATGGTATATGGATATTTTTTCATTTATAGAAGGGGTCAAACTTGATCCATCCTTGTATTTTTGAGGCAATTCCTTGATCGCTCATAGGAAACCATTGTGATTTAATTTGATGGTTACCAAGGGAGGTACCCACCTTGGAACATGGTATTTTTTAACTAGAGGATGCCCAAAATTTCACCGTAGGACCTCTTCACGTTCTTATGGATATTAGGATGCCTTGAATACACAATTTAGATCTATCTTAACACCTTGGCACATGTGAATCGATGTATTTTCCCTATTTAACCCAGTTATACATTTCTCATTTTACCTTGGAAGATATCCATGTAATTAGTTATAACTATTTACAATGTAATTTCTTGAAGGATACCCCTTGGAGTACACTCAGACCCTTATTTCCATGATACATGTTATTACTGAGTTGGATCAACCCCTAAGGTCAATGATTTCTTGGTTATTATCAGTGATAATATATCTCATGTGACTTATTTATATTGACTAAACTCAAATTAATTAGTTATAATAATTATTACATTTTTAGACACCATCTGAGGTTGAAGTAGGTATTGGGGTATTTACATTATGTTACTATATTTACTTCTATATATATTCCTACACAATGTTTATTTTATATTCATAGACTGGATTATATAGATGATGTTGGTTATGACATACTGAGATTTATCTCATACCCTATCTGAACATTTGATGGTAGCAAAAAAGATTATATGTATATATGGGTTGATAAGGTGAAGAATCATACTTTGGACACCTAATATTTCATTCATTCTTTGGATGGATCTTGGTAGGAGATGACTATTCTAGTGCTCAATATATAGGATAGTTTTGGATTCTTTTTTATTCTTTTGGATATCATGTATTTCCTCCCCCATTGTATCAGATTTTTTAATGATTTATGGACACATGACATAAATTATCATAATTTATAGAAGATTAATTTCCATGATTTTGATTATTATTTCATTATCTATTTTTAATCCTTAGATATTTATCCAGGTTTATCTACATAAAATAATTCCTATAATTACATATTATAATGTATCCATTTTTCTCCACTCTAGAATGAGGGAATAGTCTCCACACTGACACACCCTATGGAATATGTTCTATCTAACATTCTCTTTCATGTGGGGATTTTCACTTAAATCCATGTAGTCACCCACATGAGGCAATGTTGAGAAGAACCGGGGTCAGGATGTCACAATGTGGTATCATAGGTTTTTTAGGTCTTACAGTTTTGAGGTAACAGATAAGATATTATAACCCCTTTGGAACTTTGTCATAAGCAACGCCTGTGAGTTGTAAACCCACATTTTGGGTAAATAGTGAGTATCTTGGTCAAGAATATTTGTTCTATTTTTCCTCATTACAGTTGATCTATTTCCACCATTAGGTGACACACATTCTATGTGGTGGTTCTTTTATTATTGAGGGTTGTATTATATATTTGTCCTACTGAGATGAGGGTAACAAATCATCAACCATGCGTAATTATAGGAACTTATAATTCACATTCCTTACATATATCAATCCATATAGGTTCATTTTATTGCATTCATTACATGTGATTCATGTGATTGTTGAGTAAGGTATGGTAGTTATATTCATACATGTGTTGCTAACATTTTATGTATGGTGGGGGTTGGTTATTTAAAGTGTCAGTATCAATATAAGGTGTTTTTTACTATATAGATTGATGGTAGAATCTTAAATAGCTAGTTTCTACCCATTTCAGCTTTGTATCTCTCTTTACATGAGGTACTCTTTGGATGAGATTGAGTGATCACCAGTTTCAATTCATGATGTGTATGGTCCCTAGTGTATTTGAATGGGTAATTTAAAATGTATGGAAATCTTGTATAACATGTTACATTCTAAAACTGAATTTAGATAGTGTTAAAAAGAATCTAAATCGGATTCAATTTCATAACTAAGGTGTTTTAGATCTTATTCACTTGGAATAATGATCCCTCTCAAATCAAACTTTGATATATATAAATAAGAAAATAAAAAACTTAAATTAAAAAATGGACATAAAAATGAAATGGTATGTAGTAAATTAGGATGAAATGTATAGTAAACCTTCACTTATTTGAACCCTATTAAATTAAATGTGATCACTTAATAATACCATGTCCTTCGAGTGGTACTTTATTCTTATGATCTTCATCCTCTAGTGATTTTATATATTCTCAAATATTGATCTGATTCTGGTACATGGAATTTTTAGATCATTGACACCATGACATACTCATGTCATGAAATAAGAGGATGGAGACGACTGTAATCCTAATATGGTGGCCCTTGAGCCTCCATGAGTGAAACTTTAGGAACCAACTATTATACCCAAAATGGGAACTAACACTCAACATTAATATAGTTTGTTATGTCTCCTGCAGTCTATGTATGGTTCTATATGACCTTCACCAATAATGGATAATATGACATGTGAGTCCCAACAACAGAATCCTACCATATTTTCTGGTGATGGTAGTCCACGAGCTCCTAAGTCTTGGTTATATTCCAATATATCTATCCTAGAGCGTTTACTGACTCCTCATGACAGAAGTGTGAATATTTTCACATATTTTCTGTGTGATTCAGCCAAGCTATGGTGGGATGTGACTACCCAGGGTGGTTATAATGACCCAATCTTAACATACATAGATATTGAATCATTTTAGATGAATATTCAGAACATTAAAAATTCAAAATCTAAAGGTAAAAAATATTTTAGTTTCTTTTGAAACGGGGAATACATTATTCTAATTTGGTGAAATATCTTTAACATCTCTCATAAAGATCATCCCATTTTGTACTCCTACTTAAAACCATTATTCATAGCTTGGGTAAAGGAAATATAAGAATCGGTGATTATAGATTCCCAATTAGGGTAAATATAAAGGATATACATAATAATTACATGGACATAAGTCCATGAGAACATGAGCATAATATTATATGTTCATACCAATCATATCAAAGATGATGATCATGATTCATGGCATAAAGGTTGGTGGTTCATAAGATATGAATCATAATTAAATGAAATAACATGAGTTATTAGATCCCATCATTGTAATAAGTCATAAATTTGTGGTATAAACACAAGAATATAAATTCATTCCCTATATTTCAAGTCAAAATTCCAAGAATTATCAGGGAACAACACAGGGGATGCACCTACTATGTTAGACACATCATATTCCACAGTCACAACCCTTTATCTATATAGGCATTGGTTAAAACTTTTTCCCATAGAGGGACAAAATTGTCAACTTTTTTATCATATTATTATTCAGGATTCACTCCCAAGACCATATTAGTAGTCATGGTTAAATACTAAGGCCATATTAGTAGTCACATTTCACTCCCAAGACCATCTTAGTAATCAAGGTTCACTCCCATGACTATCTTAGCGGGAAAAGTCCATTACTAAACCATGATAACTTCCCTTAGCAGTCATATATATATCATGAGATATAAATCATTACCAAATGAATTATAGAGAGATTTATTTCACACCCTTTTCATTATTAAATCATATATACTTATTCTATAATATTATAAAGAATTCATCATATCATGATCCATAAAATGATATGGGTTTCATAAAAATCATACCATAACACATGAAATGAATGGGTATCATAAGTATTTATTTCTTTTATAACATGTAGAAAAGTGATAGGTTTTATAATCATTTCATCATATAATAATTCATGAGATTTAATTTGTTTCATAAGCATTTTATCATAGTATAACCCATTGAATAGAAATGGGTTTCATAAAAAACATGAAATATTAAACATAAACCATTTTGATAATGAAAGATACATGTGTCTTTCAATCATATCCCCAGTAAATCATAAACTATATAAATGATTTCATAATATATTGGGAATTATTTTTAAATGTAACATGAATAAATTCTTATGGAAAATAACATTTTTTTTGAAAATCAATTTTTAAGGCGTAAAAAATTCCAAAATCTATTTCATCAAAAACCACAAAGAAAACAAATAAAATATGATTTAAAAATATGTTAATAAATTTCGTGATAAAAATATCATTTATTATTAAAAATATAATTTTTACAAAATAAAAAATGTTGGAAATAATTTTCTTTGAAAAATTATAAATAAAGCTTTGAAATCATTGAAATTATTTATTTGAAAATAACATTTTGAAAGAGAATAAATAAATATTTGAAAATAATTTAAAACTTTTTTTAAACCTAATTTTTTTTTTAATTTTTTTATTTGAATGTGACAATGAAATATTATAAAATAATATTCAGTGAAATGATGATCATTACTGTGGATAAATCCTTACATTCCAAACATTCCTTCCGTGTCGTAAAATTTTTAGAAAAGTGCCTTAATAGGAGAATGAAAAGATGATTCATTATTAAAACCCATTTTTTAGAAAAATAAAAACATGGGTAAAATTTATTTCAAATATCATTTGTGTGTATTAGAACATTTTTGAAAACCATTCTTTATCAAACACAGTTTTCAAAGAACATAGATTTCAGACAGAAGAGAGAGATAAATTTAGATTTTTTTTATAATCAGTTTCTTTATTATCATAAGTAAAAAAGAGTGGGAAATGATAAAATTACATTAATATGGGATTAATAGTCCAATTATAAGAAAATTCATTATATAATTTAAGATATGGACCATAATATTTCATCAAGGGAATAAAATTCATAAACACTCCTCATAAAAGATGAGATTGTAGCAATAAACGGTTACCACTTTGGTAACTTTGAATCCTAACCCCCTTGAAATAATAACATTACATGAAAATTTAAACAATAAAAAACATAATTATATTCATGATAAAACATGTAAAAGGGATATGTATACCACAAAGGTGAATACTATGACATATATCTCAAATAAGGAAAATTGATACAAATTTACATTACCGATTTGGTATCCTTTGAACCATCAATACCAAGAAAAATAGATCATAAAAGGGATATGTAAATAACTAAAAATTTAGTTATTAAAATAATTAAAAAAAATCATGGTAATTATATAAATCACTCAATTGAAACAAGTAGTAAATAAGGTAAGTCTTACAGAAATAAAAGTGAGACTAAAAATCCCCTTACTACTTGAGTAAATTTTGAAAAGTGATCCCCATGAAGCAATTACATCAATTTTAACAATAAATATCATGAAATTAATTAAATTAATGATATAAAATTTTATATGGAGATATTTACACCACACAATAAGAATAAGTAGTGGATATAGCATATATCTCAATAAGATGAAAGTGATATGTGAAAACCCTTACTATGTGTCTTGCTATTCTTCATATATGTTCAAACCTACTGTATAAAAAATATAAGGTTATTATAAATCTAAAAAATTAAAATATTATTATATATATTACCAAATATTTTTTGATTTTGACTTTACATTACCCGTTTATTAACAATTCCATTTTAATGTTATGTTTTGGGTAATAACGGCTTTTTCATATATGTATTGAATTTTTATTCTTAATAATATTACATAGTTCTTGATTTTAATATTTAAAAATGTAAAAAATTATTTAAATATCATAAAAATTTAGTATATAAATACTTTTAATAATTTATAATAAATAAAAATATGAAATGGAAAACAACGTTCATTGAGATGGTTGGACGTATGTATGCATGAACGATGCTTACATCTTATTTTCATATTGGAAGAAGGAAATTAAATGAAACACACACACACAGAGACAGACATTTATATAATATCATAATAGTAAATTTCTTTTTTCATATATATCATTTAATTTCTCTAAAACCATCCCTAATATGTTCCATGTAATGAGTGAACGAATCAGAGAGCTTTGAGGAGGCGGTAGTCCACACATCAACAAACGAAGTTATCATATTTCCAAAAAAATGAAATCATGAGGTTATATGTTATATAACTATTTTATAATCTGAAATACATAATATATATCCTATATATTGTATATAAACATAATTTACATAATTATTCTCAACCATTATGCATGGAAATGGAAGATTGAATGACATCTATTCGCGAGGCTGTAGTCCTCCGTACACATGAATAATGATTTCGTATCCCATTTTATGGAATTGTGTTTGTTTTAATATCATAAAATTATCAAAAAAAGCATCTAATCATATTAATTATGATCATTTTATTATATAATCATGGAATAATAAAATTTTATGGGGTGGAAAAAAAATAAAACAAATGTTCTTATTGAAGGATGTTACCTCTTCTTTGGGTAACTCTTATTGGTTTTCACCAAAGGGATTCCTTGGATGGATTTGTACCCAAAATTATGCCACTATAATTAGGGTAGGTATTTTCATAGATACGTTTGGTGTGTTTTATACGATCCAAAAGGACTTGAGAGGTGTGATGGGAGGAGGAGGAGAGGAGGCCTTTTATAAGTGGGGAAATGACACATCGGATTTTCATAAAATGATTTTAGTTCTCCTCACATTTTACATGCCACCTAATTTTTAAAAAATGACCATCATATAACCTTAGAGGTGGTATAGTCGAATCATGTCCATAAAATATTTTTGAAACTAGTGTAGGGTCATTTATACAACTAATATTCTATATTCAATCATTAAGTAAGATTATTTTTTCCTTAATCACTGCATTTATTTTTAATTACCTTCAATTAATTTTTGAAAAAAACTATGTTTAAATTAGTATAATTTATAAATTTGTTTTATTAAAAATATCCAATCCATTTTTTCAAAATAAAATCACAGAAGTTGAATAAAATTATTTAAAATTAATCTTGCAGATGGGATAAGATAATGAGTTTTTAGAGTGAAATAATGTTCAATAGTTTTATATGTTTTAATATCTAAATTAAAAATAATAAAGTCACCAATTAACTAAATTGGATTTATATATTTACTATAGAATTAATTATACTTTATAAACAATAAAAATCCACACTTAATTGTATAATTAAATTTAATGAGAAATCAGTTTTCAACTAAAATTCATAAATTTTCACTATTGATAGAAATAAAAATCTTCTAATAAAAATACAAAAAATTCACCAAAAGTATATTTTCATATTAATCATTCAAAAATGATGTTTTTTTAATAATTTATTTATAAACATTTTCAAAATTATATTTACAATCGATTATCCTTTCAACGATGGTAAAATTTTCATTATGAATAATACTTTTTTTTAATCATCAAATTGGATTTATTCTTATCATTTTCCAATCAAATCTATTTAATTAGTAAAAAAAATTATTTAATTTTCAATAAATAATTTTCATTAAAAAATTTCATCAAAAGTGGTTTGTTTAATATTTTGACATAAAATAGTGTTTGTACGTATAAAAATAGTTTTATTAGAAAAGGAATTTCTTTATTCTAAAAAGTTATTGCATTAATTAAAAACTAATTGATTACCAAAGTATTAAATTTATTTACATATATAAACCATAATTAAATAATTTATTACATATTATTAATTTATTCTATTCTAACTGTTAGGTGATAAATATAATAATATTTTAATTATAATATTAATATTATATTGTAGTTTGGTAAAACTCGGCCATTCAGGTAACCAAAGTTATCAAAGAAAAAAGGTATATTGTCTGTAAAAAAAGACAAACATAGTTTTGTGTGCATCATAATTTAATATATGTGTTTCATTTAGTGAAATATTAACTTGGTGTTGAGTAGAACTTAAGACAAATATAGTGATTTCTTACAAAAAATCTATATTCAGTGTTGTGTGAAATGAAAAATATGAAGAAGATAAAATTAATTTGAAAAAAATTATTTCATAAAATAATGAGGTGTTTCATTATACCACCATAATAATGAATTTTACCATGATATTAATCTAGTCTAGTAATTTCTATATAACTGAAGGTTTCTTTTATAGAAACACATATCGTAAAAATGAATACTAAAGAAACATTTTAAAACCAAAAGTTGGAAACTTATTGGGTACATAATGTAACATATAACTAGGATTCCACATCGTATAAAATATGTGAGAAGTGAAAACATGGACATGGAATATAAATATATCTATCTTGTTTTGAGGTAGGGTGATACCTAACATGGTCAAGATAATTTTAATGATCACAAATTAAAATATCTGTGATGTTCTATGGTACCATTTGATTCAATGGAAATGTAGGCACTAGTATAATATTTTTGGATTTAAGATACCATAATTGATGATTAATAAAATTCACAAGAAGATATAATTACATTAATTCAACAAAATCTCACCCCTTGGTTGTGCCTTAAACAATATCCACATTATCACTTATTCCAATTATGAAGGTTAATTTGTTATTCTTGAAGCACTAACGGATCATAAGATCCATAATTAATTATAAGTAATTTCAACTGTCTTTATTATTGATCATATAAAATATGTTTTCATAGTTTATCCAATATTCATAGACCATCATGTGGTGAGACAACACATAAATCCATAAAAAAATATCTGATATTTTACGTAATCCATTCCATAAATGGATTACCTTATAACCCTTATGAAAGATGAAAATCCAAAACATTAGAAATAAGTTAAATAAATTTATGAAAATTAGGTCAACATTGATCCCACATATATCATGACGTATCTCTTCAATTTTATATACCAAACTTGTGAATATATTCATCATTTAATCTCTGGAAACATTGAAATAACCTAAATTACCATAAATATTTATTTAAACTATACATGCTTTATCATTCCAAGGATTATTGGATATATTACATAAATATAAAAATTTCATAAACTCTATCCCTGATTGTGTAAACTACTTTTCCAAAAAATAAATTAGCAGTTCCGAGGTCATCAATACTTTCTTTATACAAATCAATCACCACTTTATCCAAGTTAAGCATAATTTTCTAAACATCAAGAACACAATAAGGGTTACCTTTCTCTAATCAAAATATTACAATTCCATTAAATAAATTTTCTATGTAATTATCACCATTAAACATATCCTTTTAAATAATTTTTGAAAACAATATAATTCTTGGTTTATACAACATAATTATTTAATTCCAGTAAATATACACTTCAATCATCCAATTTTAATCATAAATCATTATTTAAGCATCATCATCATATTCCATAATACTCATATCCAATAATATGAAAAATATATAATGTCTTAAGGTTCCTTAACCTCAATTTTATCATGCTTCTTACGTTTAATGTAATGAAAATGTTTTTAAAACATCCCTTACCATTCACATGTCATTAACATTCTCTTTATATTTAGTAGTACAACAAATACCCATCCATTACCTTTCAAATGTCTTCATATTTACACTTAGAAAATTGATTTTTTATAATTTTGATACATTCCAAATCTGAAAAATTTAATGTTATCCATGTTTCTTCTAGTTCCTGCAATTGAATAAGACCAGAAATTAGTGTGTGAAACAATTATCATAGCATAAAAGAATATAATAATTAACAGTTACTTATTGGATTTCTAAATCATCACACCTAATTATAAATGTATAACACCTTGGGTTTATCCATAAAGATATAACAATACATAACCTTTTATGTAACACCCCAGGTAAATAAGGAATATGACATTTTCATATTTATCCATATTTTTGAATAAAATATTAATATGACTTTAAAGGGGACGCTATGCTCGATGGCGTACCCAACACACAACAACGAGTTTCTTGGGAATCTTACGTTGCACTCTAATAATAAAATAATATTATTTTAAATGGTAGTTAACATGTAGCCATTGTAATAGCGGGAATAGATAGAAATAACTAAAATATGATTATATATGTTCTTAAATATTTTTACATTTATACAATAAAAGATAAAGGCTTAAAATACGGAAAGAATTCAATTTTAGGCGTATATGCCCTAGTTTTCACTAAAGGTTCACTTATCACCTTTTGATGGAGAAACGTCATTAAATATAGTTTTGTTCACTATTAAAAATTCTTTTGGACCAAATAAAACTCTTATTAAGAATCGGGACATCAAAATTTACTTTGTGTAAATTTTTGGTATCTTTCCGATAAAGTTCATTTTTTTAATGAATAGTGTAAAATGTTGTATTTTAATTCAAAACCACTTTTTAATCTAATTTATTTATATGATTAGATTATATTTTGAATTGGTTTTAAAGTTAAATTAGAAAATATTTTCACCATTAAATCCAATAGTGGTCGTTGGAATCAATTTCACTTTGAAATCAGACTTAAACTAGTGTCAATATTTTGATACTTATTGTTTCAAAAAACACGCTATTTGTCACGATAGCGGGAATTAATTATTAAATTAATTAATGTGACTTATATGTTTTGAATTTTTTAAAACGGACTTCATTTTTGAATTCAGAATATCAAATATAGCTTAGGGTGAATTTTTGGGATTTTTCTGAAAAACTTCAATTTTTGATGAATAGTGAAACCACTAAGTGGTACTTATAAAAACTGATTTTCCGTTTAAATGAAATTTTTCCATGATTGTGTTTTGATTTTCAAAAATCCGACATACATGGTTGTCATTAAGAAGTAAAATGTGGTTCAATGAGATTAAAATAATTTTTTGGTGAATAGTAACTTATTAAGTTTGTAATCGCGATTAGAGGTAATTAGTGTAGTTTAAGGTAAAAATGATATTATAAGAATGTGAAAACACCATGACACTTGTCCTACACCTATTTGTTGTATCATGGCCGACGAAGACAAGCCATGGGTCAACTTGGGGACCCCATGGATCCACTTTGGTTGGGAAATGACATAAATAACATTTTATTTAATGTAAAAGTAAAATTGACACAAACATGATATGTTTTACTAAAACAATTTTTAAGTGGGGTTATACAAGTCATCTTTTTGATTATAAATATTCATTGGAAAGATAAAAAGATTTCCTACAACATAGTATTTTTTTTATAATTTTTAGACATTATATAAATTAAATTATTTATGACATAATAATGATGCAGCGATGACATCATTATTTGACGATTTAAATAAAATGGAAAGATAATGTAAACTCTATGAACTACACATGTCCAAAACTTATTGGATGAGTGGATTTAGAAGCCTTATCACCTTATCCACGAATTATATCAATGTGGGACCTTTTGAAACCGAAACACATTTTCAAATAAAGTAATATTTCTTTACTTTCCAAAAGTGCCCCTCCTCTCCTCTTATAAAAGGCCCCCACCTCTACCTCATTTAACACACTACTCAAGCCTTTGGCTCGGCCAAACCCTGCACATTTACTCTCTCCACATCCCTCTCATCATCCTAGAGGATTCCCTTTGGGCAGAATCCTTCAAAGGAAGCCTTTAGGCTCAAATCAAAAGGAGTTACACTTTTAAAGGTAATTCATTCTCTCATGTTCATTTGTTTTATTTTGCTTCTCCAGCCCCCTAAACTCTTTTTATTTACTTCTTTTGTAACAACACCAGTATCTTCAATATACTAGGATGTTTTTATAAGATTTATTCGAGCTACACTCTCACACAACTACATCAAATGGTTAAAGAACATACGGTTTCCGTGGATGGTGAAATTCTGCCTCCCGAAATGATGATTGTTCAATATTCATTTAACACCTTCAAAGGTGGCCATTATGATGTCAATATTTTTATATATGATATATAATATGTTTATGTTTTATTTATGCTTCTGTATTTTTCATTTTTGTCTTACCTTTATGGCTTCCATTATGGGTATACGCGATATCTTCATTTAAGGAAGTGCGGACTACCGCCCCCTCAAAGTGATTTGATTCGTTAAATACCATATCTGGGATGTATAAAGGATGGAAATATGATATTATATATGATATTATACTGGAATTATAATATACCTTTATATCATTATTATTCCATTCTATAAAATACGAAATAGAAATGAAAGTAGCGTTCATGTGTACGTACGGCTTACCGTCTCCATGAATGGTGCATTTCATTTCTTACCTCTAAATGATTATGTAATGTTATAAATGCATGAATGTACTGGATATATATGACATATATGATATCTACATAATGAATACAATTCTGGATATAATAAACATTTGGCCACACGAACAACATGGAATTGTAAGAAGTCCACTTTCGACTTAAGAACCAAATATCGGCAAAACAAATATTATTAACTTAAATGATTACATAATGTTTATGACATGGTAATAAGTGGTATAAAAGTAATAATGAACATGAAAAAGGTTCTTAAGGAATTATAAATTAACTCAAGTTTATTATTCAGGAGATTAAAGAACGATCGAGTCAAGTCGGACCCGAGGTAAGGGATCCTACAACTCTCTTTCTTTTTAAGTACACTCTTTTATGTCATTTCTTTTAAACTCATCTTTATTATGATTGGGATGTTATTTTATATTACTACTACTGTAATTTTTATTTTCATGTGATGAGAGACCCTATTCTCTCTCATTAATCCATTTTGGAAGTTTTGAGTAGCGCCGTTAGGCTGCTGAACTTTCGTAAGGGATCCTACAACTCTCTTTCTTTTGAAGTACACTCTTTTATGTCATTTCTTTTAAGCTCATATTTCTTATGATTGGGATGTTATTTTATATTACTCCTACTGTAATTTTTATTTTCATGTGATGAGAGACCCTATTCTCTCTCATCAATCCATTTTGGATGTTTTGAGTGGTGCCGTTAGGCTGCCGAACTTTCGTAAGAGATCTAACCTCTCTCTTTCTTTTTAAGTACTCTCCTTTATGTCACTTCTTTTAAACTCCTCCTTGCAATGTTGGGGGATTTTCTTTTATATTCCACTTGCTGTAAATTCTATTGTAATATGATGGGATACTCTATTTGATCTCATCAATCCATATTCGGAAGTTTTATGTGGCGCCGTTAGGCTGCTGAGTTTTCGTAAGGGATTTTTCATCTCACTTTTATTCCCGTGAGATTTATGCTACATTTTCCACAAATTCCATTGAGTGGTGTATGTACTGCCCATTATTCTACTCTTTGTGTAATATACTTTCGTTTATGAGTATTTACATCAATGACCTATTGTCTTTCTTCATGGGGTGTATGTTTTGAAAGATACCCAAGTCGGTAAGGGAACCTTTCACCCTCCTCTTTTTTAAAAGACTTCTTTTATTGGGTCTTTTAATTTACATATTTTTATGTTGGGATATGTTCTAATACATCCTTATTGAATTAAATTTTATGTCCAAGTGATGAGATACACTTTTTATCTCTCATCAACTCATTTTGATGTGATGTCGTTAGGCTGTCAAGGGAACTTTTTAACCCAATTTCGATTTCTTTGGGTTCAACTTGTAGTCATTGAATATGTCATCCATTGAATATGTGTTAATGAACTTTTATTGTTTTACACTTAATATCCACTTAAATTTGGTGTATATATATTTGTCACACATATTTTTGAGATTTATTTGTCCTTAATTTAAGGATACCTTCTTTATAAGGGATTTCATCACATTTGGCATTTCTATTGAGGGTTCATTGTTGTTATGCACCAATTCAATCATATATGGTGTATATACTGTCCTTTGGAGTATTATATCATGAATCCTTTTATTCTCATGATATTATAAAGTTCTAACTAAATGTTATTCCTCGATTATTGTATTCAAGTGTCTCTAATTTTGGTAAAACCCCTTTAACCAAAATATCGTTTTAAATGTTTTAATTATTTGTTCTTATTAATATCCATGTTTTCAAAATGGTTTTAAGGATTTATTTATATGGATATTAATGGTTTAAAATGTTAAAAGCTTAAAGGTGGTATGGGACACTTTGATTCAAAAATCTCTTTATTAAATATTTTAAATGGTTTTGGAAATGGTTTCTTTTTGAATGGATTCATTATTTCAATATCCTAAAATGTTATATTGTGATTGAAATGTGGAAATGTTATGTTTCATTTATTCATGTTTATGTGATACGATTATGTTATGGTTCTTGGGCATTGTTATGAAGAACGGGTGGTTCCGTGATAAACTAAGGGCGGGTGAGCCCGATATAGCTCTCCAATGCATTGGGTAACGCGAAGGAGTGAAACGTTAAGGTTTCTCCGAAGAGATTTAGGGAATATACTGTGATGGGTATTCCAAATGTAACCAAGAGGGTTACTCCCCACGTAAGAATTTTATGAATGCATCAAGTTACCTTTATGTCTTATGTTTTATATGATTTATTCATGGTTTGATGAGGTATGTTAAAGTGCCTATGTTTTATGGGTAAAGTATGATTTCATTCTTATGTATATATGAACTCATGTTTCCTTTCCATATTTTTATAACCCTTACTGAGCTTTTTATTCTCATCCCAAGTTTTTGAAATGTTTTTCACAGGTCAAGGGAAAGGTACATGATGTGATGATAGTGTCAAGGATGTTTCAGGAAAGAATCCGTGTTATATTTTAAATATGTTTCCGTTGATGGGAAGAATGAATACTGTCTTTTATGTAACCACTTTGTTTAAATGTGGAATGTAATGCAAGTTTCATGATATAATTCTCTAAAACTCTAAACCTGAAAAGATCCTCAATGTGTAATCTTGTAATAACTCAAGAATAAGTAAGGTTTAAGTCTGGGGCCTTATAGTTGGTATCAAAGGCCGGTTTAGATAACTTTAGAGGTTAGGGTATTCTTTAAGCATAAGTGGCATTACCATAATGGTTAGGATTTCAGAAAGAGTCCTAGTTTTAGATAAAGTGAATGAGTAAGTATATCTTAGTGTTTACCTTCCTCATTAGTATATGATGGTTTTGTTGATATACTCACACGGACCTTTTTGGTTTTAGTAAATGGCTGGATCTAGCAGGCACCAAAGTGACAATGGGTTTGAAGGAAACTGTGGTGGTTCTCTGATTAAGATACTCGATGAGATGGGGGATTCAATGAGGAATCTCATGGTTTTTCTAAACCAACTATCAAGGAGTCATGATCAACCACTTGAACCTTGGTGAGTTCTCTAATGCATCATGTACGAGATGGTCAACTCGATGTGGATATTCAGGTAATAATTATTAAGGTAACCATTAGGGTTTATATGATCCTTACTTTTGAGGTAGTTATGGGTTATTATATGATATGATGGAAAATGAATGGCATGAGATAAAATTGAGGTTAAAATATGTTATGATTATTCTTGAAGATTTTATCTCATTTTGGGGAATGTTTTAAGAATTATATAGTTTTGGAAAAAGGACAACACGCAGACCGTGTGACATCCCGTCGCGTCGAACAAAGCTGCGGGAATCGAACCCACAACCAAAGTGCGACTGGTATTTATTGCCTACCACTGGACTACGTGAAGTCCCTGGTTAGTTTGACCAATTCTTTTTAGTTATATGATTTTATGAATTAAGAGTAAGTTGATTTTGGAGGATATGTGATTAGGATAATTACTTTTCAATGTGAGACTTTAGGAGCAACTGATGTTGTTTGGAGATAAATGTTATGATTTAACTTGGTAGACTATGTGACTAAATCCTTCAAATATTTGGGTTTCAATCTTAGTTTGGTTTACTTTGAAGAATTTTATGGACAAATGGTCCTCGTTGAACTTTGGGTTTTGTTGGACAAATTTTGGAGATTAAGAATAGATTTTCTTTTTATAAAGGGTTATCCTTTTCTGGATTTTCTGATCTTGTACTAACCTTTTTTGTTTTGGTTTTGGTTAAAGCCTAAATACATGGGATGTATATAGTTCTCTTTTGGGGATTAGGTGATTCTCTAGAAGTTGATTATAGTACTCTTAATGTGAACAAGTCTTCCTAAATACTCGTCTTTTGGAGAAAATATGAGTTTGTGTAAGGAATCTAATAAAAGTTGAAAGTCAATATGATAAGTGATTATGTTTCCTTATGAATAAATTCCTCAATAAAAAGTAACTTAAAACAAAAATGTTGTCTATTAACTTTTCCTACTGGGGAATCGAATACCGTTTAACCCATCACAAGTTTGTGATTTTCTCGTGGTTAACTTTCTCCTAAACATGTTTTCTATCACTCTCCATCAGAACATGACCCTTATGTTTTTTCCTCCATGTCCATATTTTCATACTTGGAATCCTAGTATGGGTTAACTCGGGTGACCTCTATGCTTATCTTTTTTTTATTTTAAAGAGATTGTTTTACCGACTCTTGTTCCGATGTGGGACGTTCAAGGATGTTTCCAAGCGCAATTTTAAAATTGCGAGGACGCAATTCCCAAAAGGGGGGAAGGATGTAACACCCCAGGTAAATAAGGAATATGACATTTTCATATTTATCCATATTTGTGAATAAAATATTAATATGACTTTAAAGGGGACGCTATGCTCGATGGCGTACCCAACACACAACAACGAGTTTCTTGGGAATCTTACGTTGCACTCTAATAATAAAATAATATTATTTTAAATGGTAGTTAACATGTAGCCGTTGTAATGGCGGGAATGGATAGAAATAACTAAAATATGATTATATATGTTCTTAAATATTTTTACATTTATACAATAAAAGATAAAGGCTTAAAATACAGAAAGAATTCAATTTTAGGCGTATATGCCCTAGTTTTCACTAAAGGTTCACTTATCACCTTTTGATGGAGAAACGTCATTAAATATAGTTTTGTTCACTCTTAAACATTATTTTGGACCATATAAAACTCTTATTAATAATCGTGACATCAAAATTTACTTTGTGTAAATTTTTGGTATCTTTCCGATAAAGTTCATTTTTTTAATGAATAGTGTAAAATGTTGTATTTTAATTCAAAACCACTTTTTAATCTAATTTATTTATATGATTAGATTATATTTTTAATTTGTTTTAAAGTTAAATTAGAAAATATTTTTACCATTAAATCCAATAGTGGTCGTTGGAATCAATTTCACTTTGAAATCAGACTTAAACTAGTGTCAATATTTTGATACTTATTGTTTCATAAAACACGCTATTTGTCATGACAGCGGGAATTAATTATTAAATTAATTAATGTGACTTATATGTTTTGAATTTTTTAAAACGGACTTCATTTTTGAATTCAGAATATCAAATATAGCTTAGGGTGAATTTTTGGGATTTTTCTGAAAAACTTCAATTTTTGATGAATAGTGAAACCACTAAGTGGTACTTATAAAAACTGATTTTCCGTTTAAATGAAATTTTTCCATAATTGTGTTTTGATTTTCAAAAATCCGACATACATGGTTGTCATTAAGAAGTAAAATGTGGTTCAATGAGATTAAAATAATTTTTTGGTGAATAGTAACTTATTATGTTTTTAATCGCGATTAGAGGTAATTAGTGTAGTTTAAGGTAAAAATGATATTATAAGAATGTGAAAACACCATGAAACTTGTCCTACACCTATTGGTTGTATCATGGCCGACCAAGACAAGCCATGGGTCAACTTGGGGATCCAATGGATCCACTTTGGTTGGGAAATGACATAAATAACATTTTATTTAAAGTAAAAGTAAAATTGACACAAACATGATATGTTTTACTAAAACAATTTTTAAGTGGGGTTATACAAGTCATCTTTTTGATTATAAATATTAATTGGAAAGATAAAAATATTTCCTACATCATAGTAATTTTTTTATAATTTTTAGACATTAAATAAATTAAATTATTTATGACATAATAATGATGCAGCGATGACATCATTATTTGATGATTTAAATAAAATGGAAAGATAATGTAAAATCTATGAACTACACATGTCCAAAACTTATTGGATGAGTGTATTTCGAAGCCTTATCACCTTATCCACGAATTATATCAATTTGGGTCCTTTTGAAACCGAAACACATTTTCAAATAAAGTAATATTTCTTTACTTTCCAAAAGTGCCCCTCCTCTTCTCTTATAAAAGGCCCCCACCTCTACCTCATTTTACACACTCTTCAAGCCTTTGGCTCGGCCAACCCCTGCCCATTTACTCTCTCCACATCCCTCTCCTCATCCTAGAGGATTCCCTTTGGGCAGAATCCTTCAAAGGAAGCCTTTAGGCTCAAATCAAAAGGAGTTACACTTTTAAAGGTAATTCATTCTCTCATGTTCATTTGTTATATTTTGCTTCTCCAACCCCCTAAACTCTTTTTATTTACTTATTTTGTAACAACACCAGTATCTTAAATATACTAGGATGTTGTTATAAGATTTATTCGAGCTACACTCTCACACAACTACATCAAATGGTTAAAGAACATACGGTTTCCGTGGATGGTGAAATTCTGCCTCCCGAAACGATGATTGTTCAATATTCATTTAACACCTTCAACGGTGGCCATTATGATGTCACTATTTTTATATATGATATATAATATGTTTATGTTTTATTTATGCTTCTGTATTTTTCATTTTTGTCTTACCATTATGGCTTCCATTATGGGTATACGCGATATCTTCATTTAAGGAAGTGCGGACTACCGCCCCCTCAAAGTGATTTGATTCGTTAAATACCATATGTGAGATGTATAAAGGATGGAAATATGATATTATATATGATATTATAATGGAATTATAATATAACTTTATATCATTATTATTCCATTCTATAAAATACGAAATAGAAATGAAAGTAGCGTTCATGCGTACGTACGACTTACCGTCTCCATGAACGGTGCATTTCATTTCTTACCTCTAAATGATTATGTAATGTTATAAATGCATGAATGTACTGGATATATATGACATATATGATATCTAAATAATGAATACAATTCTGGATATAATAAACATTTGGCCACACGAACAACATGTAATTGTAAGAAGTCCACTTTCGACTTAAGAACCAAATATCGGCAAAACAAATATTATTAACTTAAATGATTACATAATGTTTATGACATGGTAATAAGTGGTATAAAAGTAATAATGAACTTGAAAAAGGTTCTTAAGGAATTAGAAATTAACTCAAGTTTATTATTCAGGATATTAAAGAACAATCGAGTCAAGTCGGACCCGAGGTAAGGGATCCTACAACTCTCTTTCTTTTTATGTACACTCTTTTATGTAATTTATTTTAAGCTCATCTTTCTTATGATTGGGATGTTATTTTATATTACTCCTACTATAATTTTTATGTTCATGTGATGAGAGACCCTATTCTCTCTCATCAATCCATTTTGGACGTTTTGAGTGGCGCCGTTAGGCTGCCGAACTTTCGTAAGGGATCCTACAACTCTCTTTCTTTTTAAGTACACTCTTTTATGTCATTTCTTTTAAGCTCATCTTTCTTATGATTGGGATGTTCTTTTATATTACTCCTACTATAATTTTTATTTTCATGTGATGAGAGACCCTATTCTCTCTCATCAATCCATTTTGGAAGTTTTGAGTGGCACCGTTAGGCTGCCGAACTTTCGTAAGAGATCTAACCTCTCTCTTTCTTTTTAAGTACTCTCCTTTATGTCACTTCTTTTAAACTCCTCCTTGCAATGTTGGGGGATTTTCTTTTATATTCCACTTGCTGTAAATTCTATTGTAATATGATGGGATACTCTATTTGATCTCATCAATCCATATTCGGAAGTTTTTTGTGGCGTCGTTAGGCTGCTGAGTTTTCGTATGGGATTTTTCATCTCACTTTTATTCCCGTGAGATTTATGCTACATTTGCCACAAATTCCATTGAGTGGTGTATGTACTGCCCATTATTCTACTCTTTGTGTAATATACTTTCGTTTATGAGTATTTACATCAATGACCTATTGTCTTTCTTCATGGGGTGTATGTTTTGAAAGATACCCAAGTCGGTAAGGGAACCTTTCACCCTCCTCTTTTTTAAAAGACTTCTTTTATTGGGTCTTTTAATTTACATATTTTTATGTTGGGATATGTTCTCATACATACTTATTGAAGTAAATTTTATGTCCAAGTGATGAGATACACTTTTTATCTCTCATCAACTCATTTTGATGTGATGCCGTTAGGCTGTCAAGGGAACTTTTTAACCCAATTTCGATTTCTTTGGGTTCAACTTGTAGTCATTGAATATGTCATCCATTGAATATGTGTGAATGAACTTTTATTGTTTTACACTTAATATCCACTTATATTGGGTGTATATATATTTGTCACACATATTTTTGAGATTTATTTGTCCTTAATTTAAGGATACCTTCTTTATAAGGGATTTCATCACATTTGACATTTCTATTGAGGGTTCATTGTTGTTATGCACCAATTCACTCTTATATGGTGTATATACTGTCCTTTGGAGTATTATATCATGAATCCTTTTATTCTCATGATATTATAAAGTTCTAACTAAATGTTATTCCTCGATTATTGTATTCAAGTGTCTCTAATTTTGGTAAAACACCTTTAACCAAAATATCGTTTTAAATGTTTTAATTATTTGTTCTTATTAATATCCATGTTTTCAAAATGGTTTTAAGGATTTATTTATATGGATATTAATGGTTTAAAATGTTAAAATCTTCAAGGTGGTATGGGACACTTTGATTCAAAAATCTCTTTATTAAATATTTTAAATGGTTTTGGAAATGGTTTCTTTTTGAATGGATTCATTATTTCAATATCCTAAAATGTTATATTGTGATTGAAATGTGGAAATGTTATGTTTCCTTTATTCATGTTTATGTGATACGATTATGTTATGGTTCTTGGGCATTGTTATGAAGAACGGGTGGTTCCGTGATAAACTAAGGGCGGGTGATCCCGATATAGCTCTCCAATGCATTGGGTAACGCGAAGGAGTGAAACGTTAAGGTTTCTCCAAAGAGATTTAGGGAATATACTGTGATGGGTATTCCAAACGTAACCAAGAGGGTTAATCCCCACGTAAGAATGTTATGAATGCCTCAAGTTACCTTTATGTCTTATGTTTTCTATGATTTATTCATGGTTTGATGAGGTATGTTAAAGTGCCTATGTTTTATGGGTAAAGTATGATTTCATTCTTATGTATATATGAACTCATGTTTCCTTTCCATATTTTTATAACCCTTACTGAGCTTTTTATGCTCATCCCAAGTTTTTGAAATGTTTTTCACAGGTCAAGGGAAAGGTACATGATGTGATGATAGTGTCAAGGATGTTTCAAGAAAGAATCCGTGTTATATTTTAAATATGTTTCCGTTGATGGGAAGAATGAATACTGTCTTTTATGTAACCACTTTGTTTAAATGTGGAATGTAATGCAAGTTTCATGATCTAATTCTCTAAAACTCTAAACCTTAAAAGATCCTCAATGTGTAATCTTCTAATAACTCAAGATTAAGTAAGGTTTAAGGCTGGGGCCTTATATTTTAAATATTACTAAGGATCTTACTAATGATATTTCATCCTAGTTTGCAATGGTTAACTAAACCTTTCCCTTGAAACTAATTATACTGACTGGGGGATAACATATATGTATATTACATCATTTTAGACTAATATTCATCACATTAAAAAAAGTACTTACTTGATTACTATAATAGTTTTGTTCCACTGGAAACTGGAAAAAATTATTTTAATTTTGGGAAATATCTTCAAAATCTCCCAAAAAGATCTTACCCTTTAGTAATCTTACTTAAAACTATTATACATAACCTAGGGAAAGGAAACATAAGCGTGGGTGATCTCAGATGCTTATTAATGGTAAAAATAAAGGAGATTCATAAGAATAATATGAAAAAAAGTTTATGGGTAGTTGAATATATAATTTTAAGATGATACCCATCATATCAAAGAGAATAATCATTAGTCATGGTATAATGGTTTGCTGTTCATAAGACATGAATCATAAGAAAAGGAAAGATCATGATTCCTTTGAGCATATCATTGGAAGATTATATAAATTTTTGCAGATAAATAAGAATATTAAATTGTTCCCAATATGTCATGTTTCATTGCAAAAAATTATCAAGCAACTTCATGGGGGATGCACCTACTAGATGAGACACACCACCATCCCATGTCACAACCCTTTCCTTATGGTGGTTAAGGTTACACTTTTTTGCCAAAGTGGGTTAAGCTCATTGACATGTTTCCCATATTAGTAGTCAATTTTCACACCCAAGAACATCTTAGTAGTCAAGGTTCACTCCCATGACCATATTAGTGGGAAAGTACCTTAATGAATTGGGTTCACTCCACATTTCATCCATGTCCATATCAGGAGATATAAATCATTTCCCAATTCATTGGAGGGAGATATAGTTCCAACACATCTCATAATTAAATCATTAATATGTGTGAAATAAGACAAAAAACCATTCATCAAATCATAGCCTATAACAAGATATGGGTTTCACATACATCACATTATATACCATGAAATAAAATGGGTATTGTTGGTCAGAGTAGAGTACTCAAGTGTGGGGAGGGTGAATTGAGAACTTATAAAAAATATTGTTAATAATTGGTTCTTATAAAATTTTCCCCAATTAAATATAATCCAACATATTTTGTAGTGAATTTATAAGAGTCTATAATGTTAAATTAATTTATCAAGATATTGATTAGTTCTTATATACACAAATCTAAATATTAATATAACTTTTGAAACTAACCTACTAGTTCAAAACTGTTATAAACACTTGCTAAAATAACTATCAAAGTTATTCTTTGTTTGAATGAAATTTGTTATAAAACTTACTAAAAGAAAATAACAATAGGTACATCGGAATTTAAAACAAGAGGTTCATTCTCAAGATGAGACTTAATCCTCTCCACATGGTGATCACCTACCATCAAGAAGTTTAAATTAATCAAAAATTTTGGTCCACACCAAAGATCAGGTTACACAACATCACATAAGGCTATCTAGGTCACCCTTTAACGCTACCATAGCTCCTAATGGGGAAAACAATAAACATGTCATACACAACCTATTCCTATGTTCTACATAGGATACAAATGGATAAATAGAGTGTGAGTTTGAGGATAACAAGTATCCTCTAGTTATGTATAGGAGTCATTGTTTGTGCAATAGACATATACACACAATTCTCAAAAATGTAAATAAATTTACACAACAAAGCTAGAGATGTAGAGTTAGGTTTAGAAGGCTCTTTGTGTTTTGAAGTGTAGCTATGGACTCATTTGATGTAGTCGATTTGAAGTTCATGTCCTCTTTTTGAAGTTGTATCCAAAATAGAGTGTCGAATCCTCTGTGTTCAGTCTTCCATGTGTATGAGATGTTCAGCTTCTTATTTGAGATATGTTTAGATCAACTCAGCAGGTTTAGGTTGACTTCTTGATCACCTTGTATGTTCTTCCATTGAGTTCTTGGGTTTTGGAAGTATGGATTAGAGTTGCAGGGTATCTTCTGGTTGTTTTGACTTGATTTTTCTACTTCACATGATGTAGCTGGTAATTATTTTATACTTAGAGTTTAGAAGTCATAATGATCTCCCCATGTGTATGTACCTCGTACTATCCTCTGAATATTCTACAATCAATATTAAATAATTTTAAAAACATTAATTTGTATTAATATTACCATTAGACATGATTTTGAATTAATAAAATAAAAATTGTTTTCATGACTATCGGTGAGTCAAAAGTAACATTAATTCATTAGCATCAATGTATCTGTTTCAATGACTCTCTGTGTCGGTGAGTCCTTTCCATCGGTATCAGTGACTCTAGGAATTGGTGAGTCATTTATACTATCAGTCTTTCCAGGCCTCGGTGATTCTCCATCCATGAATCATTTTGAACTATTGGTGTATCACCCATTGGTGAGTCTTACATCGTTGAGTCTCTTGAACTATTGATGCATTTCCCATCGGTGAATCATCCATCGGTGAGTGGCTTGATCTATTGGTGTGTCAGATCATCAGTGACTTGTCTATCAGTGTGTTTTTTGTAATATCGGTGAGTCCTGCATTATTGTCTTCGTTGATTAGTGAGTCCTCATAGGTGAGTGAACCATCAGTGACCCCTTTGAACCAATCGATGTTAGATACATTGAAAAATATACAAAGTGTCTGTCTTATACAAAACAATACAAAATTATATGAAATTCATAATTACATGTAAAATTAAATTTGTTAATATATTAAAACATAAATATCCATACTTTATTAAATTATTGAAATGTATTATACTAGGTGACATATTTTATTCAATTATTTATTATTCATTGACATGGTTAACATTCGTTATAACATAATATGTGAATTATCATGATTTATAAATTGGCATGATTTCTAATTATTAAAACAACTATCTGACAAAGGGTATAAAAATCTCCCCCATTTTCATAATCACAAATATTGTCTTGAATGAGTTATATATAATGTTAAGGAATATGGATGAATTGACTTGGCCTACTAATAGTGAGTCTGAATTCTCAATAAAACCATACGGTCTTTCCTTTTATGCTCCCCCTCAATAACTGTATCAGAGAATATATAGAAGGTTTTTACAAGAGAGTTATATTAGAGAAAATTCATGCTCCCCCTTACTATGTTGTATAAGAGTAATCTTAATATATATAGTTTCTGTTGATTACATTCCATATTTATTATGCTAGAGATAAGCTCCCCCTTAGGTAAAGAGTTTATGCCATCCATAGATTTCTCTCCCTTTTGGGATTAGAAAAAAGGTGAAAAGATACATAAAGGATAAAAAAATACAAATTACATGAAACACATTGATGTCAAAATTGATATTCAGTAATGTAGAAAGAGTAAATACATAAAAATAAATGTACAAATCCCTATCTAAAAAATGATCCACAGCTAAGGATTGGGAGGTTAAGGAGATTTCTTTTTGTTTGAAGGATCTACAGTGGGTTCTAGAGGTGGTGTTCTGGATTTAGGAAGGGCTTTCCAAATGATTACACCTCGTTAAGAAATGCGTGTAGGTATATTATATGCCAGCCTTGGTCAATGCTATAACAGAACATGAATTTGTGGCCTCCCTTGGATCACAGGCCTAATCTAAGATAAAGCTTGAGACATAGTCATATGAGTATGATATAGTGAACTGGGTCTAATGGAAGCAGTTGTATGGACCACTATAGCCTCAGATAGTAAATTCAAGTAGGGTTTCAAAATATTGATAAATTAATTGATGACTTTACCCCTATACTGTATTGAATTCTCAAAATCCTTCTTGTTTTCCATGAATTTCTCAAATGTAGGTATAATATCTTCCAATTATCTCACTTGCTTCTTGAATGCCTCAGTCACTGGTGGTATCTTGAGGTTATCATCCAAGTATTTAAAGTTGTTATTTGACTCATGCTTTATCTAGATTTTAAATAAGTACTTGTCCATTTTTGCATGATCTCTTTTTGAGCAGCAGTTCCCTCATTGGCACAGTGTCTCACCATGTTCTATATATGGTCTCTGTTCCTTTTTAGTTGGGAAAGGGAAAATTTATCAAATTTATTGTGAATAGAGCTATGGTCTTCTCATATCATAGTATTGAGGGACTCCATATCAACAACAAGCCTAATAACTATAGAATTAGATGCACCAAAAATCATCTTTCTAAGATATTATTTTAACTCTTTCAAATATTCATTTAGAATATGTATAAACAGGTACCTACGAACCTCCCTAACACCACCATGGGAACTTCAAAAATAATTGGACTGGGATACTAGTTCATGACCCATTTTCATCACTTATTCTCTCAGAATTGAATTATTTCTCACAATGGTCTCAGCTATAGTGATATAATTGGGTTGTATCTATTGAATTACTATTCTAGCAATCCTAGAAGCATCTACCTCTGAAATAATTCGTAATGTAAAAACATTATTTCTGACTCCAATAGAGGATCTAATTGATTCATATATATCAACTTTGAATTGTTCAATATCATCTTTGGTTACATAGTCACTAGGCACTGAAGGTACAATAGGCTCATCACTGGTGGGAAAAGAAGGTGAAGTATGAGCTATCAGTTCCACATCATCTTGGGGAGTAGGAGGATATACCATCACCTCATCTGAATAATAATCCATCCCAAATAGTATATATCTCATATTTATATTCCACACACTAGAACCAGTCCAATATCTAGGTTCCACATTATCAATTCATACTCTTCTACCTTGAGGTTATCATTATTTAAAGATTCATCTTCTTCCTCTTGAACTCTGGCCAAAATATCATTTTGAGGAACTATTACTATCTAAACTTCATAATCTTCTTCAACTCTAACCACTCCAGCCACTCAAGGATCCTCCTCATTCTGAGGAACATTTACAATCTAAGCTTCAGCTTATTCTTCTATTCCTCCAACCATAATATCAGTAAATTCTTGAATGATTCCTTGTGCATTATTACGGTGGTCATGTCTATCCTGATTTCCAACATCTCCATCATCATGTCAATCATGATCAACACCATCATAATCAACCCATCCAACATAATGAGCATCATCCTATCTGTCAGCCTCATCATTATCTCTAGGCATAGACTCCACACCCAAACTAACAGCTTCTTTTGTTTCATTCAGTGAGTCACTCACAAGCTCACCAGAATCATCCTTATCATAAACATCATCATCATCATCATCACCATCAATATTTCTCACATAACCTTTAACTCCAAAAAATTTAGTCTCTTCTTCCACCTCCTCATCATCCTCTAATAAAGTTTCAGTAGAAGGTAATTCTATTGGATTACATAGTGGCCCATATGACATGTCTCTTGGGCTTTCAACAATAACTGGGTCACTCCTATCTTATATATGAGAAATTACTTCTCTTTCCATCCCATTTTCATCTTGTTCTTCATTTGAATACACAATCTTCTCACCAGTTTTAAGACCGAGATCATCTTGATCCCTTGGTCTGGTAAGATGATAAATAGGATTATAATCCTCACAAAATCTCTCCTCATCTTTTACCCAAATTCTCCTCCATGGTTTCCAAAATATTTTCATCCTTTTGTAAAAGTATGTGTTCTGTTAGAAACCTGTACATGTAGTAATCACCTCATCTCCATACTCTACACATCCTAGTTTATTCAACATTGATGAAATCATACTCAGATAACATAAATAGTTTTCTTTTAAATATGGATTGATAATTTAATAAATATGTACCATATGGTACCTACATAGATTAAATTTCACATCATTTTTTAAAAAATAAATTAGGAAGACATACCGATACTTTAAGGTAGAAAAATATCCCTTCCTTGGGTAGATTTGGTGTTGGATGAATTTGAAAATCATTATGGCCTCCCCATTTAATTATAAATACATATTCCTCCTTGAATCCTATTTTCTAGTCAACTATTTCAATGAATTTTCATATGAGAATAAATCTGATATTGGTGGAATGTTACCCTAGTAATCAGCAAATATTCCCTCATGAGGCATCTTTATAAAATTTTCCCACTATATTGATGAAAATGAAATTTCCTTTCCCTTTACCACTGATTTCATCCAAGCCACCACAACTCCTTCATAAAAAATTCTAAGTAGAGATAAAATTTGTGTACCATCTTAGGATAGAATGGTCTATCATGGTCTACAAACAAGTTTATCCATCCTTGTGATTCCAAAACATTCAGTAAGAGAGACTTGCTCGAAAACAACTATTCAGAAAACACTTCTTTCTCAAAAGTTACTATGAAGCTTCCAAACTCCAGATTTAGGAAACATGTAGCACTGATTTATTCTCCTTTCAGATTCTTTTCTAATAATTATTCACTTAGTCCTTCCATTGCGTGCTTAGTCCTCACCATTCTGATGGTTCGGGTTTGAAGAAGGAAGTTGAACAGTTGGAGGTTCAAAGGTAGTGATGGTAGTGAAGTGTCATGGATTGATTTAATTTTATCATTTAGGGTTTTTACATCATAAAAATATAAAATATAATAATATTAAAATAAAAAACAAGAAAATGATTCATTTTACATAAAATATACAGACATTCAAATTTACTAAAATGGTCCCTATCATTATCAGTTTCACTTTAACTGTATTGGTATCACCTGATTAATTTCATCAGATTGGTTTCATCTAATTAGTTTCCCCTGATCTGTTTCACATAATCTGATTCACATAATAAATTTCACTTGATCGATTTAATCTGATTGGTTTCACCTGATCGGTTTCATCTAATCGATTTCACCTGACTAGTTTCATTGGAAGACATATTTTTCTAAGGGGATAAGGTCATATGGTCTTTATAGATTTATCATTCCCATTACATGTTTGATGTAGCTCATTCTCTCAGATTATAAGGGTTTGGTAAAAAATTCACCAAGTTGATGTTCAGTGCTAATAAACTCAAGATTTATATCACCTTTTTAATAATAATATCCCAAAAAGTGATCTCTTACATCAACAGGTTTAGTTCTTGAATGATAAATTGGATTTATAAAAATATTAATAGAACTTCTATAGTCACAATTTATTAGGATATGTATGAATTGGAATCCATAGTCTATTAAAGTGTGTTTCATCCACAAAAATTGTCCACAATAACTATTAGCAGCAATGTACTCTGCTTCAGCTGTAGACAATGCAACTGGATTTGTCTTTTTTAATACACCATGAAATTTGATATTTTCCCAAAACGTGACATGCTCTAGATGTGTCATTTATATATTATTTAAACCCACCAAATTCATCATAATAACAACTAACAATATCAAATGGTTTTCCTCTTGGGTAGAACAATCCTAAATTAGTTGCATGTTTAAGGTATTTGAAAACAATTTTAATAGAATTTATATGTGACACTATTGGGTTTGATGGAAATATTTCACAGATACACACATTAAACATGATGTATGGAATACTAGATGTTAAGTTATATGACTCCCAATCATTACTCTATAAGCAATTTGATCAACAAATTTACCATTTTCATCAAAATATTGCTTACAAGTGGAACTTATAGTTGTTTCACAACTCTTAATGACATAAAATCCATATCTTTTCAAAATATCATTAGTATATTTACTTTTATTTATATTAATACCTTTTTAAAAATATTTTGAATCCTATAAAATACTTATGTTCACCCATCAAACTCATTTCAAACTCATGTTGCATCAGTTTCGAAAAATCATTGCATAAATTTTTTTAGAAGATCCAAAAATAATATCATTTACGTATATTTGGGCTATTAAAACATCCTTATAAATTATTTTTATAAATCAAGTAAGATCTATAACTCCTTTTTTATAACCATAAGAAATAATAAATTTACTTATCCTATCATACCAAGCTCTTGGAGCTTGTTTCAAACCATATAAAGCTTTAGTTAATTTAAAATCATGATTTGGAAAATACGGATTTGTAAAACCTAGGGGTTTTTCAACAAAGACATCCTCTATTGTATACCCATTAAAGAATGAAATTATTAAATCCATTTGATAATATTTGAAATCCAATTGTTCTACATAGTAAAGTTGGATTCAAATTACATTAAGCCCAACTACTAGTGAAAATGTTTCCTCATAATCAATTCCTTATTCATGATTATAGTCTTGTGCAACCAATATAGCTTTTTTTTGTAACTATATTTCTAGATTCATAAACATTATTCTTAAACACACAATTAGTTCCAATGGTCAAGGTATATTTCGATCTATAAATAAGCTCCCTGACATTATTTCCCTCAAACTAATTACGCTCTTCTTGCATAGCCATCACCCAAAATTCATCTTTGATTGCATCATTGATATTTTTATGTTCAAGTTGTGACCAGAATGATTTATGTTCATCTTTATTCCTCAAGTAATATATAGTTTCTATTCCTATATATAAATCTCCAACTACAACATCTAAGGGATCATTTTTATGGGTTCTAGTTGGTCAAGTAAAAGTAGGGATATTTATTTCAGGTTCATCACATGGTTCTGGTTCATTATGGATCGAATATGGAGAATTTATAGAACAACAAGTTTTAATAGATTCTTTTAAAGGATTTTAAGAGTTTTTAGAATTAATTTTCCAATTGGACATATCCTCCTCAAGATTTTCTAGAAAGGTCTTAGGTTCATATGGATCTATTACATCAAACATGACACATGCAGATTCATCCACACATTTGGTTCTCTTATTAAAGACTCTATATGCTTTGCTTGATGTTTAATATAAAAGTAATATTCCTTCATAACTTTTAGAGTCAAATTTATCTAGATTATCATTAGTTTTTAGAATATAAACATTACACCAAAACACATTAAAATAATCTACCTTGGGTTTCTTATTATTTCACAACTGATAAAGAGTTTTCTTAAGATAGTTCTAATTAAGACTCTATTTATTATATAACAAGATATATTAATAACTTCCACCCAAAAATAAATTGGTAGCTCATATTCATTGAGCATAGTTCATGCAATTTTATATGGGGTTCTATTTCTTATTTCTACTACACCAGTCTTTTGAGGTGTCCTAGGGACAGTGGAATTATTCCTATATCAATTTTTATTGAAAAAATATTTGAAGTCGTGATTTTAAAACCCATGGCCATGGTCACTTCTTATGGATTTAATTTTATGTCCACTAGGATTTTCTACAGTCCTAGCATACCTGGTAATATAAGATAAAAATTCACTTTTGTGAGCAAAAAAAAGGTCCAAGTATACCTAGAGATGTCATCTACAAGAATATAAACATAGTTTTTCCCATGGAGATAGGAAAATCTAGTTGGTCCAAACAAGTCAATATGAATCAACTCGGGACCTTGAGAAGTTGCAACCTATTTCTTTGTTTTAAATGATATTTTCGGTTACTTTCCCTTTTGACAAGGATTGCACACCCTATTGTATAGAAACTCTAGATTGGGATGGTCATCAACTGAACATTTTCTAGTCAATTTATTAAGGGAGTTTAAATTAAAATGACCTAGTCTTCTATGCCAGATCCAAGAATCTTTGTGAAAGGAACTCAAGTAAGAACCATTCTATGATGCTTGTGTGTCTAAATTTGCAGCATATATATTACTATTTCATTGATCAATAAATACTAAGTTATTTTTGTCATAAAAACCCTGGAATGAATCATTTTAAAATTTTATATTAAACATTTCATCACATAGTTGAGATATTCGAAGCAAGTTAATTTTTTAACCCATCAATATAGAGTACATTGGAAATTGAAATAGAGTTAGGGTTACCAATCTAAACTAGGCTGATGATTTTTTCTTTACCTTTTTCATAAAATGTGGCATGCCCTCTATCAACATTGATGAGATTCTTGAAGGATGATTAATCTCTTATCACGAGTTTTGAACAACCAATTTCCAAGTACTATAGTTTTCAACAGGAAGTCTTTAGGTAGATTACCTTAAAAATAATTCATCCAAGAAAAGATTTTGGTAACCATATTTATTTAGGTCTAGAAACCTTAGTAATAAAAGATTTTGGAACCAACAATTCTATTATGGGTTTCCTTTATTTAGAATGTAAAGTATTTGAAAAATAAACCTTATTTGGTCCAAAAAAACTTGATGAAGTAAAATATTTTATAGAACTGGAACTTGTAGTAAAATCTTGATTTTCGGAAAATGAATCATAGTTTACATATATAGTTATAAAATCTGCTTTAGATAAAATCATTGTCCAGGATGATATCAAGTTCCATTAGTGTACCTAGGTGATATCTATTTACCAAGTAACTGAGTATGTGTGTTTTTATCATTGGTAAAATTTTCCAGATCCTAGTTTAATTGATCATTAGATAAATTTAGGTTATTATTTTCTTTTATCAAATGTGTATTTTTATCTTTCAAAATAGTAACATTACCTTAATATTTGAAGAGAGTTCATGTTGTTTCATTAATGGTTTATATTTATCCTTTAGATTATAACATGTTTCTTATAGCATATTACAATACAAAATCAGGTCATCATTTATCATATTTTAATATTTAGATTCATCCTTAGAATAATATTCATTAGGTATAGGATAGATTAATATTACCTCTGAGGTGTTTGTAATAAATCAGATGTTTTCCATATCTTCTTTATCATTATGAGAAGAAGAAGATTCAATGGATATGTCCTTTGATGCACTCAAGGTAGCCTTTAATACCTTCTTATATTTCCTTTCTTTAAACTCATACCTTGTTTTATACAATAATTTATGATTTTCAACATTGACATGCCCTCTCCATTTTCATTCATAGGAAAATATTTCCTCTGATTTTTCAGACTTCTTAAAATCATTTTTTCTAATTTTTTTATTGTTATATTTTCTTTTAATGATTGGTTTCTTGAAGAAATTTTTCTTTCTATAAAATTTTCTGAATCTCATAGCCAGCTAGGCCATTTCCACATCAATGTCTAAAGATGATTTTTCACTACATGTGATCTTAAGAGCAGAACGAAATTTCACTGTATCTTTTCTCTTGGAAGTGGTAGTATATTAGGCTATATATTTTTTCACTACTGGAAAAACGGGCTATACGCACGGTTCAAAACCGTGGGTATATCCCCCAAAACCGTGGGTATAAGCTATACCCACGGTTCTGGGAACCGTGCGGCTGAACGGCGTCGGGATAGGGGTCTTGACCTATACCCACGGTTTGGTTGAACCGTGGGTATAGGTGTGGTTACACCATGTCATGGAGCAGTACAACGTGGCACATATTAGCCCACGGTTTAAGAACCGTGGGATAATCAAATAAATTCAAAAATCTCGTCGGCGGCGGGTTTCGATCCGAGATCTCCCTCGAGGTAACCAGAGCACAGCCCAACTCACCTACATTGAGTTTGTTTATATATAAGAACATTATATTATATATATTAATATAGACGCACCACGATTAAAAAACTCTTGCGGAGAAATTCGATCCCCGGGGGGATTTGATCTCGCATCCCGCGTAATGAGAATATGCGCTCAAACCAACCGACGCAACACAGTTTTTTGTATATATAAAATATATCTATCTAAATATATTAATATTAGTTGTGTATATAAAAAATGCGGTGCAAGGGAATCGAACCGCCGACCTGTACTACACGACCGAACAGCCTAACCAGCTGACCTACCGAAATTTTATTTTTAAAGCTATAAATTTAGCTATTTATATTAATAAATAATATTTATTAGGAAAAGATAATGCCGGGAATCGAACAGAAGACCTGCGATATATTAATCAGAATATTCGCCAACTATACCAGATGTATTATATATATATGTTTTTTTATATTTGTAATTATTTAAATGATTATTGTGTTCCCGCCAAATAATTTTTTAGGTCCCGCGTAATTTTTCTTTTCCCGCCATAATGCGGGAAACCTATACCCACGGTTCTCTAAAACTGGGGGTATAGCTCTTTAAAAAAAACCACAATACCCACAGTTTTCACAAACCATGGGTATAGGTCATCGGAAAAACTCTATACCCACGGTTTGACAAGAACCGTGGGTATAGAGCATGAAAAAAAATTACCTATACCCACGGTTTTCTAAAACCGTGGGTATAGGTCTTCGATGAAAAACTATACCCACGGTTATAAGATAAACAGTGGGTATAGGTTCACATACCACACCTATACCCACGGTTTTCCAAAACCGTGGGTATAGTGCTACCCTATACCCACGGTTTTCTTCCAAACCGTGGGTATAGGGTCATTTTCCAGTAGTGTTTCTTTGTCTCTTACTCATCTTTATTAACCATTATTTCCTCTTCATACATAATTAATTCTCCAATTAGTTCCTTCACCGGTAGTTTATAAATGCCACATGATTCTTTTATGGATACAAATGTTCATCGCCATCTCTATGGTATGCATTGCAGAATCCTCATGATCTGATCCTTCGCTATTAAAATACTTCCTAAATAAATCATGGTTTTCAGAGTTTCATTGAACCTGAGATACATATGAGAAATAGATTCATCAGGCTTCATTCAAAAATTTTCATATATAATAGTATAACTATTTAACCTCATCTTTTTCACATTAGTTTTTCCCTCACGGGAAATTGCTAAAGTATCTCAAATATCATGAGAAGTTTAACAAGAAGAAATGTGATTTAATTCATCATGTCTAAGTGTTTCTAGCAGTTTCTTGGAGTGCATATTTAGCAGTATAGATATCAAATCCAATAATTTCTTAATGTATTTTCATTTTAATCTTCCACTAAGCATAATTTGTTCCATTAAAAAATGTGTTCTATTTGTAGAAGCTCCTTCAAATCTATTTTCCATAATAATAAGTTTTAAATGATTTAAAAGAGTTAAAAATTTATTACTAACCAAAATTTTATGATCACTGAAATACAACTGCTGTCAAAGTTAAATTTTTTGAAAAATCTATGAAAACTGAAAAATTGCTAAAAACCCTCTGATAACAAATGTTGGTCGGAGTAGGGTACTCAAGATGGGGGTGAATTGATTCCCTATAAAAATTTTTGTTAAGAATTGGTTCATGGAAAATTTCCCCCAATTAAATATAATCCAAGTTAGTTTATAGTGGATTTATAAGTCTACTGGATGTGTAATTAATTTCTCAAGTTATTGATTAGTTATCATCAATAATAATCTGAAGATTAATATATCTTTTCAATCAAACCTACTATTTAAATACTATTATAATCACTTGATAAACAAAAAATCAGAGTTTGAATTTGTTTGAATGAAATTTGTTATAAAACATAGTAAAAATATTTAACAATAGGGACAATGAAGTTTAAAACCAGAGGTTTAGTCTCAAGATGAGACTTAGTCCTCTCAACATGGTGATCACCTGCTACCAAGCTGTTTAAATTAATAAAATTGTTTGATACACACCCTGGATAATGGTTTACAATAGCACAAAAGGATTTCTAGGTCACCTTTGACCACTATAACAGTTCTTCATAGTAAAAACAATAAATATGTCACACATGAACTCATCCACAGTTCTACATGAGATAAAAATTGATAAATAGTGTGTGAGATTTAGGATAACAAGTATCCTCTTGTTATACACAGGAGTCAGTGTGAATTAAAAAGGAATATACACGCACTGCTTAGAAATTTAAATAAACAAACAAAACATACCAAAATATTTAGAGTTTGGTTTCGAATTCTCTATGTGTTATGGATTTTATCTATGAAATAATTTGATTTAGTGGAATTGAAGTTCAAGTCCTCTTCTAGATGTAGACACCAAAACAAAGTGTCAAATTCTCTATGTTCTATCCTCCAGGAGTATGAGATGTTCATATTATTGTATGAAATATGTTCTGGTTAGCTCAACAGGTTTATCTTGACTTCTTTATCTCCTCGTATGTTCTTTATTTGAGTTCTTGGGTGTTTGGAAGTATGCTCGAAAGTTCCAGGTATTCTTCTTCACTTTATCTCATGCTTTCACTACTTCAAATGGCGCAACTAGTAATTATTTTATTCTTCATGCTCCAGTAGACATAATGATCTCCCCACATTCATGTACCTCATACTGTCCTCTGAATATCCTACAATCAACATTAAATAATATCAGAAACTTTAATTTTTATAAATATGATGGTTATACATAATTTTGAATTAATAAAATAAAAATAGTTTCCTTTTCTATCAGTATGTCATAAGTATCTGTGAGTCATTAGCATCAGTGACTCTCTATATCAGTGAGTCATTTCCATTAGTATCATTGAATCTAGGCATCAGTTAGTCATTTATATTGTCGTTCTATCTAGGCCTCTGTGATTCATCATCAATGACTCGTTTTGAACTATTGGTGCATTGCCCATTGGTGAGTCGTTCATTAGTTAGTAGATTGAACTATCAGTGTGAATGATCATCGATGAATTTTCCATCACTGTGTCATTTTTTCTACTAGTGAGTACTATATTAGTGTCTTCATTGATTGGTGAGTCCCTGTCGGTGTTCATCCATCGGTGACTCCTTTAAACCAATCGGCGTTAAAGACTTCGAAAAAAATACAAAATGTATGTCTTATACAGAACAATACCATATTAATAAATGTTCATAATTATAGGTAAATATACACTTGTAAATATATCGAAACCAAAATATCAATAATTTATTAACTTATTGAAATTTATAATACGATGTGACATAATTTATTCAATTATAAATATTCATCTACATGTGTAAAATTAGTTATGACATAATATTTCAATTATCATGATTTGTAAATTGGCTTGATTTGTGATTATTAAAACTACTATCTCAGAAAGGGTCTAGAAGGATGCATAAAATTTTCATAATATTATAACTTATGGGAAAGAGAAATGTTTTGTAATCATTATATCAAATAATGAACTATGAAATGAAAAGGGATTCATAAGCCTTTTATCATCATATAACCCATGGAATAGAAATAGGTTTCATAGAAAAATTGACATCTTACACATAAACCATATATATAAATAATGATAATGGTGTCCATAGATCATGTCCCCAATAAATCACAAACAATATGAAAGGATTCCATCTTATATGGAGAAAGATCTTTAAATATAACATGAATAATTTCATAAGTAAAATAAAATTTCTTTCAAATTTAATTTTTAAGTAATAAATAATTTCAAAATTAATTTCTACAAAAAAACATTGAAAGCATATAAAATATTATTTAAAAAATAATTGAATGAATTTCATGAAGATAATAAACATTCCACTTAAAAAATATCTTTTTAAAACATGTAATTTTATGAAAACTATTTTTTTGAAATCTATATTTAAATGTTATGAAATAATCTTTGAAATCATTGAAATATTTTTCTTTATAAAAAAAATTTAGAAAACATATAATGGGATCTTTCAAAATAATTTGAAAAACATTTTAAACATAATTTTTTTTTGAAAACAATTTTATTTGAAAAAAACCAAAAAAAACATATAAAAGAAGCTTTAATGAAATGAAAATCTAATGGTGGATAAAAACGTACATGCCAATCATTCCTTCTACATTGTAAATTGTTTAGAAAATTTCCACGACCAGAAAATTTCATGAAAATCCAGTTTTCAAAAAAAAATTAAAAATTTAAAACATGGGTAAACATTTCTTTTAAAATATCATTGATGAATAGTGAATCATTTTTTAAAACATTTCTTTCGAAAAAATGTTTTTGAAAGAACACTGATTTTTGACCAAAGTGTGTGATAATGTCAGATTTTATTGATAACACATTCCTAATTATATTAATTAAAAAAGGGAAGAAAAATGGTACCATTACTTTATAATAACATGAATTACCTGAGGAGAAGATAATTCATGAGATTTATTGAGAGTTGGATCATAATATTTCATCAATGCAAGTATAATCATAAACAATACTAATAATTGATGAGATTGTAGAAATAAATTGTTACCAATTTGGTAACATAGAATCCTAATCCCCATAAAATTATAACATTACATGAAGCATAAAATTTCATTAAAATAAGTTGATTCATTATATAACATTTCAAAGGGTAATATATACACCTCATAAAATAATATAGGTGCATACCATGGCATGTATCTCAATGAAAGAAAATAGAGACAATGTTACATTACTGATTTGGTAACATTTGAACCATAAATACCATAGAAAAAAGGGATCAGAAATTGGATATGTAAATAACTATAAATTTAAGGATAAAAGTGATACTATAAATCCTCTTACTACTAGATTAACTTTTTAATTGTGATCCATGTGAAGGAATAACACAAATTGAAACATTAAATATCATTAAATAAAGTAAATTAATTGAATAACATGTCATACAGATTTATATAAACAATGAAACAAGAATAAGTGGTGAATATTTCATATAGCACATTGAAATAAAAGTGAGACGAGATAACTATTACCATATGTGTTGACTTTATTCATTCATATTAAAACTACATTTATAATAATTTAAAATTTATTATATATATATAATAGAATAGTATTCTTATATATAAAACCATATATTATTATTTTATTACTTTATGTTACCCATTTTTTAACAATTCAAGATAATGTTATGTCTTGGGTAATAAAAAAGTTGTTTTTCGTATATGTTTTTACTTTTTAGTCATGAACCACTTTCATAGATCATGATTTAATTATATCTAGAGTGTAAAAAATGATGTTAATATAATTTTCATTTATTATATTAATATTTATAAAAATTTAAGGCTGATAAAAATATGAAATGGAATACACAGTTCATTGAGAAGGTAGGTTGTACGTACAGATGAATTGTTTATCTATTATTTATTGTATTGAAGGAATGAAATTAAATGATATATATATATATATATATATTATCACTCTAACTGATTTATTATGTCATACATATCAAATAAGTTCATTAAACCCATTATTAATACATTCCCTATAATGTGGGAATGAATCACATCACTTTGAGGAGTCTATTGTGCCCACATCCCCAAATGAAGTTATTATATTTCCAAAAATGGGAATCCTAAAGGTTTGTGTAATATAATAAATCCTAAATAATAAATACACCATAAATATAATATATTTCATATAATAATATATATTCTATGAATAATCCCAACCTTGAAATGTGGAAATAGAAGAATGAATGACATTGGTTTGTGAGGTGGTAATATACCGTACACATGAACGATGATTATGTATCCCATTTGATAGAAGTTTTTGTAATTTTTTGTGATAAACTTATCATAAAAAATTCAAAACATTATTTTCATAATGTTGTCATTATTTAATATTGGTATTAGAAGAATTGATGGGGTTGAGAATGAAATAAAACAGATCTGGTTGTTGAAGGATGTTACATCTTATTTGGTTAACTTCTTTTTGTTTTCACCAAAGGGAATCCATGGTTGGATTTATACTGAAAGATATTCCTCTAGAATTAGGGGACTGAGTTTTGTAGTTGATTTCATCATGGTTTGTTTGTTCCAAAATTTGGTGATATGTGTTATGAGAGGATGAGGAGATGAGGCCTTTTATATGTTGTCAAAAGGATATATTGGGTATTCATGAAAATATTTTATAAGTACATACATTTTACTTGTCCTAAAAGTGTTAAAAATGATCTATAATAGATCCTTAGATATGTAATGGCCAAAATATAGCATGAAAAAAAATTAGACATGTTTATGTGTAATACCCTGAGATTTTATGAAATATATTTTTTCTAATTAATTCAATCTTTTTCATTTCACGCAATATTAAAAATATTCATGTTTTTATATTAAGGTCCATGTTTTTCTTTCATCAGAAAAAAAACAAAGTCAAGCGTGCACTATACCCAACACCAACTTGGCGTACGTTACATGCGACCCCAATGTTTCTACGAAAAATAATTTTAATATTATTATTATTTAAATAAGATAATTAAAAAATAGTTGTTAAACCTTGTTATATGAATTGTAATTAATAATTTTCAAATATTTTTTTGTATTATATTATATAAATAAAAAATATTTATAATAAAATATATATTTTTAGGTAAAGCTCATATATGTTTATCAATCATATTTTCTCAAATGAAAAACTTTTATTTTACTTTAGTCAAAAAAATAAAATTAATTTCAGAGATATTTAGAAATTTAATTTTTTAAAATAATATTCACTTTTTATAATATCTAAATTAGATTTGGGGTAATGTTTTCATTTTTCTGAGAAACTTCATTTTTGGATGAATCGTGGACAATAACAAATTTTGATTGAAAACTACCTTCCAATCTATTTTATTTATAAGTTAAAATTATATGTTAACTTGGTGTAAAAGTTTAGCTATATCATATTTTTATAAATTAATGCAATTTAGGCCATTGTAATCAATTAAAATTTGAAATTGGGTTTAAAAACATAGTAATATTTCGGAGGTTATTACTTTAAAAACCATTAGTGTCATCCCATCTGAGGGATTATTTTTAAATTAATTTCATCTAGTTAATTGATTATAATTTGGAAAAATGGATTAAATATTTTGAATATGTATAATTTATAATGTCTAACAAGGTCATTATATTTTCTGTCAAAAAATATTAGTGAAAATGATTAAAATTAGTTACATTGAATAAGAGAAAAAATTAGGTTAAAAATGTACTAAACATCACATTTAAGACCTAAAAGGACCTAAAAATTGTCCAAAAACAATTTTATTCCATTAACCATCCATTAGTAATTCATTATATAGTTTTCTTTCTTTTGTTAAGATTTTTTTAGGTAAAAGCATCTGTACACCTGACTTGTTTTGAAAAATTTCAAGTGAGCCCTTTCCCTTCCCTATAAAATGCCGCCCCCTTTCCCTTGCAATTACACCTATAAAACCAAATATTTTAATAAAATATCTGAAAAATACACTTCCCAAAATCCCTAAATTTCTCTTATTATAATCCCTTTGGGAATTATGTTATTATAATATTTTTATACTAACACTTACACAAAACATCATCCAGTTGGTAACGAATATAATATTTATGTGTATGGTGAACTACCGCCTAACAAAATGATGATTATTTTTTCTTCCTTTATCACCTATAATGGTGGAAATTATGATAGAAACACTATTAATATATAATATTTATGATATGTATTATTCCTTTAATATTATTTTATCCTTTTACAACACATATCTTTATAATTTCCATTAAGTATAAATACGATAATATCATTTGAGGAAGTGTGAACCACCACCCTCTCAAAGCGATGTGATTTGTTCACACAGTATATTGAATATGTTAAAGTTATTTTTAGTCAACCTATATGACATATATAACATAATATTTTAACATTAATTATATTTCATACATATATACAAATAAATATTTGTCATTTACTTACATTCTTTCAATACGTCAATAAAAGGTGAGTCGTGTTCATGCATACATACGATCATCCTTCTCCATGAACAATGTATTCCATTTCATAATTATATATATTTTTATAATAAAAATATAATGAATATTAATGATATTTTTATCATTATTTCCATTCTGTAAATCATGTCATAAGTTTAAGGACCATTGATATATCAAATTAATACATGTGAAAAAATGAAGAAAATATTACCCGAAGCATAACCTTAACATAGAATCGTTAAAAAGTGGGTAATATATATTTATAATAAAAAATTGAAATAGAAATAAGAATATAGTTACATAAATTATTTATAATAAATTTATATTTAATGTACATGAGGTTCTTAATTACGAGTATGAAGAATGTCAAGACACAAGGTGAGGGTATTTCAAGTCACTTTTTATTTATGGGAGATACATGTTTTATTCACTAGTCATTTCTTTTGTGTGGTGTGTATAATTCCCATTGATGAATTCTAGATTTTTTATTATTAAATTTATGGGTGTTTAAATATCCATTTTATTATATTTATTTCATTGGTTTTAGGTTTCAAAATATATGAAATCTGTAATATAATTTTGTCTCAATTTTCCTTCTTTGAGACACATTACATGTTAATCACCCATATATTACCATAAGGTGTATATACAGCCTTTGAAATGTTATAAAATCAATATAATTATTTTATTAATATTTTATTATTCATTTAATTTAATTTTATTACATGGTTATTATAGTTCTATGTTACCAAGTGGTTAGAGTTTATTGAAACAATCTCATCACTTTTTGAGAGTATTTATGTTTATGTTTCCTTTGATGAAATATTATGACCATTATCCTAAATACTCTCATTATTTTTATTATACTCTGTTTGTTCATCATAAATTCCTGAATTTTTACAATTTATAATCTATTTGGTATATAATATAGTTATGAAAGTGTTTTTAAGAAATCCTGTCATTACCCTCTCATCTGTCGGAAATATTTGTTCCTTCATAACACTATTTTATAAAAAGGGTTTCCAAGAATATTATACTATTATGATATAATAATAAAATAATTTATTTCCCTTTTTTCCTTTTAAGAATGCATTTCAAAGGAAACTTTGCATCGTTTTCTAATCAAGACACTTTTCTAACCTTTTTACATTGTGAAAATAATGTTGGGTGTGTATGGATTTACCCACCATCAAGACCAAAATTACATTGAATATTACTTTAATGGATTAAAATGTTATTATTTTTAAAATAATATGTTATTATATTATTCGTGGAATTAATTTTTTTAAAAAATATTTTTTAAAACAAAGATTCTTTTTAATAAGGATTTATGTTTAACATAGTAATTTAAAATGTTTTAAATCTTGTTTTATAAGTTTTGAAGAAAATAATTTTTTTTAGTGATTTCAAGCTTCATTTGTAGTTTTAAAATTTAAAAATATTAAAATGATTTCATGTTTTATTTCAATGTTTTCAATTATTTTCAAAATAAAATGGTCTTATAAAGGGTTTATCTTTGAAAATGTCCTTTTCAAATAATAATGAGTATTTTTCTCAAGAAATGTATGCCAAATATATTTCCATGTTATTTTCCATCTAAGGTGAAATCCATTGAAGTTACTCATTCCCATATAGGAAATGATCCCAAGGATCCATTCACATTCATTCTATGCATTCTATATGTTTTTTTTTGAGTGATGTTTTTGAAAATTATCCCTCTTTCATGCGTTATATTCTTTTAAAGCCCATTCATCTTCCGCATGTTTTACTCATTGGAAACCCACTTCTTTTCATAGGTTATGATTTCATGAAGTGATTATGAAAACTATATATTTTCATAGATTATGATGTCATGAAGTGTTAATGATTACCATTTCATTTCATGTGTTATGAATTGATTTTTATAAGACCTATCTCTATTTAGGGATCATTATAAGATGAATGGTTAATTTTGTGACACATGTATAAATGATGTAATTATGAGATGGGTGGGACCTATATCTCTCTATAATGAATTGGTAAATTATGGATGATTTATGAGTATAAATGTTATATGTAAAACTAATTACATTGTCATTATGTTATTCATAGACCTAATTACATGTCCAGAAATTTATGTGTGAACCTGATTACATGTTCACAATGTTATGCATGTACCTAGTTGCATGTCAATAAGTTATGCGTGAACCTAATGGCATGTCCACAATGATATGTGTAAAAATGATTTCATGTTCTCAACATTTTGAGGGGACCTAGTCGCATATCTGTAAGTCTATGAAAGGGTCTGATTTCATGTCCTTAACATAATTAGTGTAATTTTTTCTACTTATACATGTTCATGATGTTATACATAGATGGGTATGCCACCATTCAATTTCTTATTCATATGTTATTATTTGATGGAATATGTTTCTAAATATCTCATGTATTATAAAATATTAATCATTATCCCATGATGTATGTTTACAATCATTAATATGCTAAATATGATCTTATAATGATAAATTCATGTTACTGTACCCTTATGTTCATGTTATGCATATGAATTTCCATTATATACCCTTACTGAGCATTTGAGCACATCACTTTCATTGTTTTCCCTTCCCCAGCTAATGAAGAAAGGTTTTTTCTTAGAACCAGTATGTGGGAAGACATTGTGGGAAACAGTGATGATATTTCACTGAGTTATAAATTTTTTTTTCTATGTTTCCAATGTCACTAAACTAATACGATATTTGGGTGTCTATTTTTATAATGGTTTATGCTTTTCACAAAAGTGATGTAAAGTCTATGTACATTAAGTCTAATTAATTATAGTTCATAAAAAAGTGAAGTGTTTGTTAAAATTTGAAAAAGAGGATGTGAAAACATTATTTATACCCCTAGGTATGTATCTAATGAAAAATTATGTGAATTTATCTAAGGATTTGTGTAAGGGTGAGTTAACATTTAGGAAAACTTAATTTAATTTTGGTAAAGGATATAGTATGTATTTTACTAGTAATACATCCCTGTCTATATACTGCAAGTGAATGCGGTTTAGGTACAAATGTACCTAGGGTTAATAACTCCGATAAGCTATCCCATGCCTGACTCGGGGTAATCAGGTACACGACAGTGGGTCATACTGCACACATGGTTTGAAAAACCTATAGGATATTCTTTGAGACTTAACAAAATCTTCATGATATATCAGGAATGAATTACGAAGATGATGGATATTAATAACTTAGTATAAAAATTAGGTGTCATGGTTTAATAATGTTTAAATGACTTAAACATCGTATAAATAATGCTTCATGATTATGTTTTTTTCTTTAATGATATGTCTTTATCACCCTATGATTTCTAGTTTTATATAATGAAGAAAACATGATGGAACATGGTTAACATATAAATTTTCAAATGTTGAAATTATGGTCATTTTTAATGTAAGTTTCCCAAGTGGAAATATCATAAAGATAATTAGGAAGGAGGTATGAGTACTGGTTATACTTCTGATGATAATGAAACCCCAAACGATCTGTTGAAGGTAAGTGATTTTATTCATGTATTGTTTAAATTAAAAATAAAAAAGCATGATAAGATTGAGTTTGAGTAACCTTAAAATATGATTCATATTTCATAATCTATGAATTACGTATTAAAGAATAAGTTTTTGAAGCATTTGTAATGGTTGAAGAATAAAGTTTGATTAACGAAGTATTAATGTTTTTTAAATTAATAGATTATCTTATATGAATCATGAAATATATAAGTCTTTTCAGTATAATTATTCATTAAGGATTTAAAGGGATATGTTTAATGGTTCTAAAGACATAGAACTATGATATTTTTATTAAGGGAAGGAAACCCTTAATTTTATCAATATGTTGAGAAAATTGTCTTTATCTTGGATAAAGAGATGATTTATTTGGATAAACTAAACTACATAGAACTGATTACCCTGTATATAATTACAAATTTGTTGAATATGAGGTATATATCATCATATATGATGTTTAAAACTTCATGGATTTAAGGAATATATCCATTAACCTTTGGAATAAGGAATCACACCTATTTTCTAAAATAATTTATGTTAATTCTGGTTATTACAATTTTTCCAGAGAAGATACAATAAGGGTGTTCACATTTTTGAAATGTGTATACCGAGATATACATTGTGATATATGTGGAATCAATTTTAAGATAATTTAATTTCTTTATTTATAAATCATTTGGTTTTCCACTTTGATAAGGGCTATAAGGTTAAACATTTATGAAAAGTTAATGTTAATCATCAGATGAAGTATTTTTGTATTAAGGTTTTATTGAAAACCTTAGTTAAAGGGGATTTTATTGATTAAACTTATTTCAAGGATTTCAATAATATTTGGGAAATTATATTAATGTGATTCTACATAGATACATCATAAATTTTGAGTGACAACCAATCATATCAGTAAATTCCGTAGGTCTTGAACCCATGATGGAAGTACGATAACGGTTTCACACCTACAACTATCCTTCTCAATTTATTAGTTAATGTATAACTATTTTCTATTGAATTAATATTAATGATTAATAATTAGTATTAATTTTTATGTTTATAGATTAATTCATATGGATTTTGATAAATAGTTAGATACAAATAGATTGATTTTTCATTCTTTTAGGGGCCTTAAGATTCGTTAAAAGTGTATTTTAGTGTTTTTTCAATCAATGTTAATTTCCTAGAAATAGTTCCTTGATGAAGTAGATTAATTATTAATTTATCAAAGAAAAATAAAAGAAATTAGTTTTATTTAAAGAAATATATCAATAATTAGTCAATGTTGTAAAAGTGATCATAAAAATGTGGTACTGATACTATAAATTTTGTTGAACCTATTACCTTTTAAATCATAAAATATTTAATAATTTTAGGCCTTAGAATTAAATTTATCATTCATTTATTTTTTATTTATGACCTCAATTACTCCATATAAATATTAACTATTTTCCTCGATGTCAAATCATTACTCCCAACCTATGTTCTCCTATTAAGAAACCATGTTATATGCTACTTTCAGTAACCATTATGGTCCTTACATTACATTATTAAGGGATGTTTTAGTGTTCATTTTTAGTATTTTTTTATTCTATAAAAGTAACATAAAAGTATAAAACCTTTGATAACCTATATGTATTTTTAGTGAAACGTTCTCTTTAAGCGGTGTAAGATATAACACCCCGAGATTTTATGAAATATTTTTTTGGGAATTAATTTAATCTTTTTATATTTTTCATTTCACACAATCCAAAAAATAGTTTAGTTTTTATATTAAATAACCATGTTTTTATTGAATCATATTAAATACCATGTTAATGATGCACTACACGCAACACAAACATGGAGTACATTACCCATAACACAGATGTTTCTACGAAACATAATTTTATTGTAATAATTATATAAATGATATAATTGTAACATAGAAGATATAATTAGGTATATAAAATATATTTTTAATATATTTATTATTATTTTTATGTAAATAAAATATATTTATAATAAAAGATTTAATTTTTGGTAAAGTCTGTATATTTTTAAAAATAAAATTTTCTCAAATAAACCACTTTTAATATCATTTAGTTAAAATAATAAAATGAATTTTAGAAAAAAAGTTAAATTTTATTTGATAAAATAAACCTCATTTTAATTTCATAATGTAAAAATTATCTTACGGTGAATATTTTTTATTTTTCGGAGAAATGTCATTTTGGATGAATAGTAAAAAATACCACATTTCAATGAAAAATTTCTTTTTCATCTAATTTATTTTCGAAGTTAAATTATATTATAATTTGTATTAATAGTTTAATTAGGTATTATTTTTTCTCAATTAGTCAAATTTTAGTCATTATAATTCATTTGACATTGAAAGTTAGTATAAAAACTTTGCAAACTTTTGGACATTTTTACTTTAAAAACACGCAGTGTCATCCTGTTAGCGGGATTATTTTTAAATTAATTTCTTCCACTTTTGTGATTATAATTTAGAAAAATTGATTCCATATTTTTTATCATAATAATTTAAAATTTCGAATAATGTTATCTTATTATTTACCATAAATATTAGTGAAAGTGATTAAAATTAATTACGATGATTAAGAGAAAAAATAGGATAACATAGTACTAAACCTTAAATTTAAAACCCAAAACAATATAGAAACTTGTCTAAAACCCATTATATTTCCTTTATTAGGAAATTAGTCTTAAATTATAGAGTTATGTTGGTTTGGTGTGACTTGATTTAGTTAAAAATGTGGGTAAACCTAACTTGTTTTGAAAAATACCAAGCGTATCCTTTCCCTTCCCAATAAATGGAAACCGACTCTCATTATTATTCAAACCTAAAAAAACACTTAGGATTGGCAAAGTTATAAAAATTAAACTTAAAAAATTCCTAACTTGCTTCTATAAACCTCCACTTCTGCATAAAGGAATCAAAGGAATCTTTTTGGCCTAAACTAAATGGAGTTACCCAATGAAGAGGTAACGTATTCTCTCAAGATCCATTATTTTATTTTCTTTCAACTACAAATATAATCTCTTTGTTCTATGATTTTATGATAAAAAAATTATAAGTTTACTTTGATTTTTTTATTTTATGGGTTAGACCTACACTTACACACACCCCCATCAAATGGGTAAATGAAACAATGATTGTTCGTTCTTCCTTTACCACCTATCATGGTTGGAATTATGATGGAAAATATATTTATATATATTTATATATGTTATTTATTATATATTTATTATTTTTTAATATTTTACAACACATGTACTTATACTTTCCATTTATTGTAAATATGATAATTTCATTTGAGAAAGTGTGGACTATTGCCCCCTCAAAGCGATGTGATTTGTTTACACCCTACATAGAATGAATTAATGATAATTTTTTAACCTATATAATATATATGACATAATAATTATAATTTAATTATATTATATACATATATAAATATAAATATATTTCATTTAATTTATTTCTTTCAATACATCAATAAAACGGATGCAGCGTTTATGCATACGTATGACCTACCGTCTCCATGAGTGTTGTATTCCATTTCATAATTCTATAGATTATTATAATAAAAATATACTGAATATTATAGATATTAAATCCGGGTTTACATTATTTATATAATTATATATGTATAAGTACCAATGATATAACAAATTAAGACATATGTGGAAAACAAAGTGAATATTACCTGAAGCATAACCTTAACAAAGAAATGATAACAAGCGGGGTAATATAAAGCTATAATCAAACCATATATGTAATTATATATATGAATATAGTTGTTTAAAAGATTTATAATAAACATATATTTATTATATTGCAGGTTCTTATGAGTGTGAACAATGTCAAGGCACAAGGTAATGGAATTTCAGCTCACTTTTTATTTACATGAGATACATGTTTTATTCTCCACCCATTATTTTTTTGTGGTGTGTATACTGAAAATTGCTGAATTATATGATTCTTATAGATAAATTTTTGTGAGTTTACAAATACATTTGATTATATTTACTTCATGGTGTTTATGTTTCAAAAGTTACCATATTGGAAATGCAATTTTCTCTTAATTTACATTCATTGAGGCACATACCATGTTATGCACCCATATTTTACAATAAGGTGTATATAATACTTTTGAAAATTCATATTGTAACATCCCAAGTAAGTAATTAATAATAGATATTTTTTTATCTATGTCTATTAATGAGTTTGATAGTGTTTTAGAGGCTTAAAATGAAAATAAATCCAATCTTAAGCATGGAATACACTAATATTTTTAAAAGACTGTTTTACTGCCTTTTGATGGAAAACCATTATTAAATCTATATTTTCACAATTTTATAAGCTATGTTTTTTAGAATAAACATGTTCTTTATGATTGGGAAATAAAAATTTACTTTGTGTGAATTTTTGGTATTTTTTTGACAATGTTCATTTTTTAATTAATAGTGAAAAATACTGCATTTTACATCAAAAATGATTTTTCATTTAATTTAATTATATGGTTAGATTATCCTTTTAAGTGGTCTTAAAGTGTAATCTTAATATATTTTTACCATTTAATCCAATGGTGGTCATTGGAATAAATTTCACTTTGAAATTGGACTTAAACCGGTGTCAATCTTTTGATACTTATTGTTTTATAAAAACACGCTATTTGGTCTGACAGTGGGAATTAATTATTAAATTAATTAATGTGACTTATATGTTTTGAATTTTGTAAAATAGACTTCATTTTTGAATTCGGAATATCAAATATATCTTAGGGTGAATTTTTGGTAATTTTCTGAAAAACTTCAATTTTTGATGAATAGTGAAACAACTAAGTGGTACTTATAAAAACTGATTTTCCGTTTAAATGAAATTTTTCCATCATTGTGTTTTAAATTTCAAAAATCCGACATACATGGTTTTCATTAAGAAGTACAATTTGGTTCAATGAGATTAAAATAATTTTTTGGTGAATAGTAACTTAATAAGTTTTTAATCGCGATTAGTGGTAATTAGTGTAGTTTAAGGTAAAAATAATGCTTTAATAATATAAAATGACCTAGACACATGTCCTACCCTTATTGGTTGTGTCATGTCCGACCAAGACAAGCCATGGGTCAACTTGGGGACCCCATGGAGCCACTTTGGTTTGGAAATGACATAAATAACATTTTATTTAATGTAAAAGTAAAAATGACACAAACATAATATGTTTTACAAAAACAATTTTTACATGGCGTTACAAAGATCAGATTTTTGATTATAAATAGTCCTTGGAAAGATAAAAAGATTTCCTACATCATAGTAGTTTTTTTATAATTTTTAGACTTTAAATAAATTAAATTATTTATGATAGCATGATGATGAAGCGATGACCTCATTATTTAACGATTTAAATAAAATGGAAAGATAATGTAATATCTAAGACCTAAACATGTCTAAAACCTATTGGATGAGTGGATTTAGAACCCTTATCACTTTATCCTAGAATTATATCTATGTGGGACCTTTTGAATCCGAAACTCTTTTTAAAATAAAGTAACTTTTCTTTACTTTCCAAGAGTGACCTCCTCTCCTCTTATAAAAGGCCCCCACCTCTACCTCTTTTCCCACACTCCCAAAGCATTTGGCTCAGCCAACCCCTGCTCATTTTGGTCTCTCCACTTACATTTCTTACTCCTTGAAGCCTCACTTTGGGCAGAAGTCTTCCCAAGGAAGCCTTTGAGCTCAAACCAAAGGGAGTTACCCGGTTTTAAGGTAATGTCTACTTTTGAGTCCTTTTGTTTTATTTTTCTTCTCCAACCCCCTAAACTCTTTTTATTAATTTCTTTTGTAACAACTCCAGTATACTCAATATACTAGGATGTTGTTATAATATTTATTTGATCTACACTTACACACACCTACATCTAATGGTTAACGAACATACTGTTTCCGTGGATGGTGAATTTATGCCTCCCGAAACGATGATTGTTCAACATTCATTTAACACCTTCAAAAATGGCCATTAAGATGTCACTATATTTATACATGATATGTAATATGATTATGTTTTCCTTAAGCTTCTGTATTTTACTTTTTGGTCATACCTTTATGGTTTCCATTATGGGTGAACGCGATATCTTCATTTAAGGAAGTGCAGACTACCGCCCCCTCAAAGTGATTTGATTCGTTAAATACCATATGTGGGACGTATAAAGGATGGAACTATGATATTATATATGATATTATACTGGAATTATAATATTCCTTTATATAATTATGATTCCATTCTATAAAATACAAAATAGAAATGGAAGTAGCGTTCATGCGTACGTACGGCTTACCGTCTCCATGAACGGTGCATTTCATTTCTTACCTCTAAATGTGATGTAATATTATAAATACTTGTATATGCTGAATATATATGATATATATGTTATAAAAATCATTAATATCATTCTGGATATAACGAAACCTTAACCAAATTAACAACATGTAAGTGTAAGAAGTCTATTTTTGACTTAAGAACCAAATACCGACAAAATGAACATTATTAACTTAAATGATTACATGATGTTCATAACATGGTATAAAAGGAATAATGAATATGAAAAAGGTTCTTAAGCATGTAGAGATTAACTCATGTTTATTATTCAGGAGATTAAATAACGGTCGGGTCAAGTCGGATACGAGGTATGGGACTTCATCTCAATCTCATTTCATTGAGGCATATTTTGTTTTATACACAACCTTCTTTTATACGGTGTATAAACCCCTTTGACTTTTACGTTTATTCAAAAGGAATCTTTTTTATACGAAACGTTTACTAAACGACAAAAGGGAATGTTTTTGTCGTACGTATGCGGCGACAACAACTTCTCTGCCGCCGTGACCATCATTTGAGTTCCAGCTTCCTCTACAAGCCATACCATATTTTAAAAAAGAAAAATAAATACCATGTTTTACATTTCTTTTATTTTGGTATTGAAAGTTGTTTTCATAATGTTTTTATATCAATGTGTTGTATTGATATCTTGTGATTGAAAGGTGGAAATGTTATGTTTCCTTTATGCATGTTTTATGTGATACGATTATGTTGAGGTTCTTGGGCATTATTATGAAGACTGGTGGTTCCGTGATAGACTAAGGGCGGGTGAGCCCGATATATCTCTCCAATGCATTGGGTAACGCGAAGGAGTGAAACGTTAAGGTTTCTCCGAAGAGATTTAGGGAATATACTATGATGGGTATTCCAAACGTAACCATGAGGGTTACTCCCTATGTAAGAATGTTATGAATGCCTCAAGTTACCTTTATGTCTTATGATTTCTATGATTTATTCATGATTTGATGAGGTATGTTAAAGTGATTATGTTTTATGGGTAAAGTATGATCTCATTATTTTTTATATATGTACCCATGTTTCCTTTCCATATTTTTATATCCCTTACTGAGCTTTTTATGCTCATCCAAAGTTTTTTTGAAATGTTTTTCACAGGTCAAGGGAAAGGTACATGATATGATGATAGTGTCAAGGAAGTGTCAAGAAATAATCCATGTTTTATTTTAAATATGTTTCCATTGATGGGAATGAAGAATACTATCTTTATGTAACCACTTTGTTTATATGTGGAATGTAATGAAAGTTTTATGATCTAATTATCTAAAACTCTAAACCCGAAAAGATCCTCAATGTGTAATCTTGTAATAACTCAAGATTAAGTAAGGTTTAAGGCTGGGACCTTATAGTTGGTATCAAAGGTCGGTTTAGACAACTTTAGGAGTTAGAATTCTATTAAATGATTATCCAAAAATATTTTTTTTGAAATGATATAGCATTTGAAGATTACCATGTTGCTTCATCTGAGACATGTTTGTTAAGAATGGTTTTTCATAGAGGAAACAAAACAAATTTTCTGGGAAGGCATACAGAGAGAAATGACCTTTCGAATCAGCATCCTGAGATGGTCGGAATTGGAACTGAACAGTTTGTTGCAGTGATGGCACAATTGACTCAAGCGATAAATGGCGGTGGTATCCATGCACGAGATCAGCCAGACCAACCGCAGAGGAACATGTCAGTGGTGGAACATTTCATGAGGAAACATCCCCCATCATTCAGAGGATCATCTGACCCTGTGCTAGCAGAAGGGTGGATTAAATCACTAGAGAAGATTTTCGATGTCATGGGGTGTTCAGACAATCAAAAGGTTAGTCTTGCTATTTACCATTTGGAGGGTGAGGCAGATCAGTGGTGGTCGATGGTTAATAATATCAGGGACGCTGATCAGATTGATGCTCTCAACTGGGATGAATTCAAAGGTATGTTTCATAAGAAGTATTTTCCTAAGGCTGTTCGACTTAGGATGGAAAATCAATTCTTGGAATTGAGGCAAGAGGAAGACTCAGTGGCTGCCTATGAAGAAAGGTTCACTCGATTGGCAAAGTATGCTCCAAATTTTATCCGAGACCTTGATAGTAAAATCAATCGTTTTTACTCAGGATTAAAGCCAAAATATCAAAGGGCATTAGCTTCTCGTGAGTTTAAAAGTTATGAAAAACTTTTTCGATGTACTGAGAAGGTGGAAATGGAGTTTGCCGATGATCAATTGTTCTATAACAACCAACAGAAGAAGAGACCGAGGTGGCAGGAGAAAGGTAATAATTCTTCAAAAAAGTCTGATGGTAAGAAAACTAAGTTTCCAGTTTGTGATAAATGTGGAAAAAGGCATGCTGGGGAATGTCTTCTGAATTCTGGAAAGTGCTACCGATGTGGTAAGATGGGACATAAGGCATGTGATTGCACTGAAAAGGATCAAGGTGAAGGTAATAACAAATTTGATTTACAGTTAGTGAAATGTTATAAGTGCAATTAGATGGGTCACTATGAAAATGAGTGTCCGACAAAGAGCTTGAGTGATGGGAAGCAGTTTGACTACAAGTAGAAAGGGGTGGTGAAATCCTTTGCAACTACTTCAGCAGATGTCGGGCCTTTAAATGAAGTTGTATCAGGTACTTTGTTTGTTTTTCAGATTATTCCAGTGTGTTGTTTGATTCGGGGCCTACACATTTTTTCATGTCTGAAAACTTTTCTAGTAAAATGGGAATACCATCTCAAGAAGTGACTCCTGAACTTGTGGTAAAAACACCTGGCGGAAATGTTGAGGAAAAAATAATTTATAATAATCTTCCTATCCTTATCTGTGGAAAGAACCTACTTGAAAACCTTATTGTTCTACCTCTAGTAGAGTTTGATGTTATCCTGGGTATGGATTGGATCTCTATTTACCATGCTAAGATTGAATGTAGAGTTAAAGAAGTTTCTTTTCAGAATGACTTTCAGTTTGTGTACAAGAATGAACCCTTACTGTTGATAACATATCAAGAGGCCAAGAAACTTGTAAATGATGGAAATGAATGTTACCTTTCACACATTGTTGAAAATAAAGGAACTGTTCATATTAATGATGTTCCAGTGGTAAATGAGTATCCTGATGTTTTTCCTGATGAGTTTCCTGGAATAATACTAGATCGGGAAGTTGAGTTTACTGTTGACTTAGTTTCTGATGCTAAGCCAATTTGAAAACCCCCTTATCGAATGGCTCAAATTGAACTTTTAGAGTTGAAGGAGCAATTGCAAGATTTATTAGAGAAAGGTTTCATTCGACCTAGCACATCACCATGGGGTGCTCCTGTTTTATTTGTTAAAAAGAAAGATGGTTCTATGAGACTTTGAATTGATTATAGGGCCTTGAATAATATCACTGTTAAGAACAAATATCCTTTGCCTCATATCGATGATTTGTTTGATCAGCTCCAGGGAGCTCAGTTTTTTTCAAAGATTGACTTGAGATCGGGGTACCATCAGCTGAAGGTAAAGGAAGAAGATGTTCCGAAGACCGCGTTCCGTACGAGATATGGCCATTATGAATTTGTAGTAATGCCTTTCGGGCTAACCAATACACCTGCTGTATTCATGGACTTAATGAATAGAATTTTCCATGCGTTCTTGGATATGTTTGTGGTGGTTCTCATTGATGATATTTTGGTGTTTTCTAAAAGTAAAGAGGAGCATGAAAGACATTTAAGGGTTATCTTGCAAACCTTAAAATAAAAGAAACTGTATGGAAAATTTAGCAAGTGTGAGTTTTGGTTGCAAAAAATTTCTTTCCTTGGTCACATTGTTTCAAAAGATGGCATAACCGTTGATCCTGCAAAAACAAAAGCTGTTGAAGAATGGCCAAGACCCACAAATGTAACTGAGATTCGTAGCTTCCTTGTTTTGGCAGGCTATTACCGAAGGTTTGTTAGAAATTTTTCACGATTATCTAGTCCAATGACTAAGCTAACTCGGAAGGGTGTCAAGTTTATCTGGACAAAAGAATGTGATGATTGTTTTTAGGAATTGAAAAGAAGATTGGTGAATGCTCCAGTTTTGGAACTACCTTCCAGGAATGGTGAGTTTGTCACATACAGTGATGCTTCATTGAAAGGACTTGGTTGCGTCCTAATGCATAATGATCAGGTAATTGGTTATGCTTCACGATAGTTGAAAACTCGTGAGGTAAATTACCCTACACATGATTTGGAATTAGCTGTTGTTGTTTTGGCTTTAAAAATTTGGAGGCATCATTTGTATGGAGTAAAGTGTGAAATATATACCGATCACAAAAGTTTAAAGTATATATTCACTCAGAAAGAATTGAACATGAGATAAAGGAGATGGCTAGAATTAATCAAGGATTATGATTGTACAATTCATTACCATCTGGGAAAAGAAAATAAAGTGGCTGATGCTTTAAGTCGAAAAAATAATGCTTCATTAGCAATGTTGCGTTTGGGACATGATCATTTGGTTAAGGATTTGATGAACTTTGGAATAGAAGTTGTTGGTGTAGGAAGTTCTTCTGTTTTGTTTCAGGTATCAGTGAGATCATCTCTATCAGATAGAATCAAGCAAGCATAGAAGCAAGACAGTGAGTTGCAGAAAAAGGTAGAGCTGGTTCAGAAAGGTAAGTTGCCTGAATTCAACATCGATAATGATTGTGTTTTGAGATTTGGGAAGAGATTGTGTGTGACTTGTGATTCATAGTTGAAGAGATAGTTGTTATGTGAAGCTCATAGTTCTCCGTTTTCAGTTCATCCAGGCAGTACTATGATGTACAGAGATCTGCGGGAGTATTTCTGGTGGGATGGAATGAAAATAGATATTGATGATTTTACTGTGAAGTGTTTGACATGTCAATAGGTAAAAGAAGAGCGGCAGTTACCAAAAGGGGTGCTTCAGCCTTTACCAGTGCCAGAGTGGAAATGGGAGAATATATCCATGGACTTTGTTGTGGGATTACCGAAGACATATCAAGGTAATAATGCAATCTGGGTTATTGTTGATCGCTTGACCAAATCTTCTCATTTCCTTGCTATACGAGATAATTTTTCCCTAGATCAACTTTCCCATTTGTATCTTAAAGAGATAGTCAGGTTATATGGAGTTCCTCTCCCCATTGTATCTGATCGTGATCCCAGGTTCACTTCTACCTTTTGGAAAGGCCTTCAGAAGTCGTTGGGTACTGAATTAAATTTTAGTACAGCTTTTCATCCTCAATCAGATGGGCAGTCAGAACGAACAATTCGGACCTTGGAGGATATGCTACATTCTTGCTCTATGGATTATTCGGGAAGTTGGGACCAAAATCTTTCTTTGGTTGAATTTTCATATAATAACAGTTTTCATTCCAGTATACAGATGGAACCATTTTAGGCATTATATGGGAAGTGGTGTCGAACTCCAGATTTCTGGGATGAAGTGGGAGAAAGGAAGTTTATGGGACCAGAATTGGTAGAATAGATGGCAAAACAAGTTCAGCTGATTCAGAAACACATGTGAACAGCTCAGAGCAGGCAGAAGAGTTATGCGGACAATAGGAGGAAGGATCTCTCTTTTGAGGTAGGTGATCATGTTTTTTTCAAAGTATCACCATGGAAAAGTGTGATGTGATTTGGTAAGAAAGGAAAGCTGAGTCCAAGGTTCATTGGACCATATGAAATTCTGGAGAGAGTTGGATCAGTTGCATATCGGGTGGCTTTACCTCCGAGTTTATCTCAGGTACACAATGTTTTTCACGTTTCGATGTTGAGAAAGTACATGCCAGATCCATCTCATGTTTTGAGTCCAGAGGTAGTTCAACTGGAAGAGAACCTATCTTATGAGGAAAAACCGGTCCAGATTCTTGACCATAGGGAGCAAGTGTTATGAAATAAGGTGATTCACCAGGTAAAGGTTTTGTGGAAAAACCACATGATGGAAGAGGCAACATGGGAATCTGAAAATGCAATGAGGGATAAGTACCCCCATTTATTTGATAAGTAAATAAATTACAGGGACGCAATTTTCTAAAGGGGGAAGGATGTGACATCCCAAGTAAGTAATGAATAATAGATATTTTTTTATCTATGTCTATTAATGAATTAGATAGTGTTTTAGAGGCTTAAAATGAAAATAAATCCAATCTTAAGCATGGAATACACTAATATTTTTAAAAGATTGTTTTACTGCCTTTTGATGGAAAACCATTTTTAAATCTATCTTTTGACAATTTTATAAGCTATGTTTTTCAAAATAAACTTATTCTTTATGATTGGGACATCAAAATTTACTTTGTGTGAATTTTTGGTTTTTTTCTGACAAACTTCAATTTTTGATGAATAGTGAAACAACTAAGTGGTACTTATAAAAACTGATTTTCCGTTTAAATGAAATTTTTCCATCACTGTGTTTTGAATTTCAAAAATCCGACATACATGGTTGTCATTAAGAAGTAAAATGTGGTTCAATGAGATTAAAATAATTTTTTGGTGAATAGTAACTTATTAAGTTTTTAATCACGATTAGTGGTAATTGGTGTAGTTTAAGGTAAAAATAATGGTTTAATAATATAAAATGACCTAGACACATGTACTACCCTCATTGGTTGTGTCATGTACGACCACGACAAGCCATGGGTGAACTTGGGGACCCCATGGAGCCACTTTGGTTGGGAAATGACATAAATAACTTTTTATTTAATGTAAAAGTAAAAATGACACAAACATAATATGTTTTACGAAAACAATTTTTACATGGGGTTCTAAAGATCAGATTTTTTATTATAAATAGTCCTTGGAAATCTAAAAAGATTCCCAACATCATAGTTTTTTTTTATAATTTTTAGACTTTAAATAAATTAAATTATTTATGACATCATGATGATGCAGTGATGACCTCATTATTTAATGATTTAAATAAAATGGAAAGATAATGTAATATCTAAGACCTATACATGTCTAAAACCTATTGGATGAGTGGATTTAGAACCCTTATCACCTTATCCTCTAATTATATCAATGTGGGACCTTTTGAATCCGAAACTCTTTTTAAAATAAAGTAACTTATCTTTACTTTCCAAGAGTGCCCTCCTCTCCTCTTATAAAAGGCCCCCACCTCTACCTCTTTTCCCACACTCCCAAAGCATTTGGCTCTGCCAAAACCTGCTCATTTTGGTCTCTCCACTTCACTTTCTTACTCATTGAAGCCTCACTTTGGGAAGAAGTCTTACCAAGGAAGTCTTTGATCTCAAACCAAAGGGAGTTACCCGATTTTAAGGTAATGTCTTCTTTTGAGTCCTTTTGTTTTATTTTGCTTCTCCAACCCCCTAACCTCTTTTTATTCTTTTATTTTGTAACAAATAAAGTATCCTCAATATACTAGGATGTTGTTATAATAAGTATTTGAGATACACTTACACACATCTACATCTAATGGTTAACGAACATACTGTTTCCGTGGATGGTGAATTTATGCCTCCCGAAACGATGATTGTTCAACATTCTTTTAAAACCTTCAAAGGTGACCATTAAGATGTCACTATATTTATATATGATATGTAATATGTTTATGTTTTCCTTAATCTTCTGTATTTTCCTTTTTGGTCATTCCATTATGATTTCCATTATGGGTGAACGCGATATCTTCATTTAAGGAAGTGCGGACTACCGCCCCCTCAAAGTGATTTGATTTGTTAAATACCATATGTGGGACGTATAAAGGATGGAACTATGATATTATATATGATATTATACTGGAATTATAATATACCTTTATATCATTATGATTACATTCTATAAAATACGAAATAGAAATGGAAGTAGCGTTCATGCGTACGTACGGCTTACCGTCTCCATGAACGGTGCATTTCATTTCTTACCTCTAAATGTGATGTAATATTATAAATACATGTATATGCTGAATATATATGATATATATGTTATAAAAATCATTAATATCATTCTGGATATAATGAACCTTTGACCAAATTAACAACATGTAAGTGTAAGAAGTCTATTTTTTCCTTAAGAACCAAATATCGACAAAATGAACATTATTAACTTAAATGATTACAAGATGTTCATAACATGGTATAAATGGAATAATGAACTTGAAAAAGGTTCTTAATCAAGTAGATATTAACTCAATTTTATTATTCAGGAGATTAAATAACGGTCCGGTCAAGTCGGATACGAGGTATGGGACTTCGTCTCAATCTCCTTTCATTGAGGCATATTTTGTTTTATACACAACCTTCTTTTATACGGTGTATAAACCCCTTTGACATTTACGTTTATTCAAAAGGAACATTTTTTATACGAAACGTTTAATAAATGAAAAAAGGAAATGTTTTTGTCGTACGTATGCGGCGACAACGACTTCTCTGCCGCCGTGACCATCATTTGAGTTTCGGCTTCCTCTACAAGCCATACCTTATTTTAAAAAAGAAAAATAAATACCATGTTTTACATTTCTTTTATTTTGGTATTGAAAGTTGTTTTCATAATGTTTTTATATCAATGTCTTGTATTGATATCTTGTGATTGAAAGGTGGAAATGTTATGTTTCCTTTATGCATGTTTTATGTGATACGATTATGTTGAGGTTCTTGGGAATTATTATGAAGACGGGTGGTTCCGTGATAGACTAAGGGCGGGTGAGCTCGATATAGATCTCCAATGCATTGGGTAACGCGAAGGAGTGAAACGTTAAGGTTTCTACGAAGAGATTTAGGGAATATACTATGATGGGTATTCCAAACGTAACCAAGAGGGTAACTCCCTACGTAAGAATGTTATGAATGCCTCAAGTTACCTTTATGTCTTATGATTTCTATGATTTATTCATGATTTTATGAGTTATGTTAAAGTGATTATGTTTTATGGGTAAATTATGATCTCATTTTTATGTATATATGTACCCATGTTTCCTTTCCATATTTTTATATCCCTTACTGAGCTTTTTATGCTCATCCCAAGTTTTTTTGAAATGTTTTTCACAGGTCAAGGGAAAGGTACATGATATGATGATAGTGTCAAGGAAGTGTCAAGAAATAATACATGTTTTATTTTAAATATGTTTCCATTGATGGGAATGAAGAATACTATCTTTATGTAACCACTTTGTTTATATGTGGAATGTAATGCAAGTTTTATGATCTAATTCTATACAACTCTAAACCTGAAAAGATCCTCAATGTGTAATCTTGTAATAACTCAAGATTAAGTAAGGTTTAAGGCTGGGACCTTATACATATCATGAGTATAATTAATTTCATGATATTTATATCTTCATGTATGTTCATTTTATTACAAGGGTAGTGTGGTTCAAAATTACCATGTGGTAAGAGTTTATTGAAACAATCTCATTTCTTTTAGAGATTTTTTATGTTTATGCTTCCAATGATGAAATGTTATTATCCATATCATATGAAATCTCATGAATTTTATTATCCTCTATTTATTCACAATACCTTCATATATTGATACCATTTTTACACTCTTGGGTACATAAGATAATTATGAGTTTGTTTTTATGAATTTATGACTTTACCCTCTCTTTGGTAAGAAATATTGGTTCCTTCAAAACCATGTTTTCTAAAAATGATTTCCAATAATATTACATAGTTATAAAATAATCATAAAAGTAATTCTTACCCTTTTATTCTTTTACCAATTATTTCAAAGGAATCATGTTTTCTTCTTATGATTGATGCCCTTTTCAATCCTTTTTACGGTGAAAAAGGAATGTTCTGTGTGTATGGATTTAACCTGACATCCTGACTGACATTCCCTTAAACCTTCCTTTATCATTTTTAAAAGCTGTTATTTAATAAAAAAGTTCCTAATATTATAGGAATTCATTTATTTTAAATTATTTTTTAATGAATATTTTTAAATTTTTTTAAAAAAACTTATTATAAAATGTTTTCAATATTCTTTTATCGGTTTTCATGGGAAAGGGTTTCAAAATGATTTTATGTTTTATTTATATGTTTTAAATTAATTTTAAAAGAAAATGGTTTTATAATGTGTTTATTTTTTAAAAAGAATATTTTTCATAGAAGAATTGATATTTTTCTCACAAAACATATTCAAAATATCCTTCCATGTTATTTTCCATCAAAGATGAAATCAATAAATGTTACACATTCCCTTCTAGGAAACAATCCAAAGGTTACATTAACATTACTTAAATTAATGGTATATTTTTTGATGGAATGATGTTCATGAAACATGTTCCTCTTTTTGGGGTTATATTCATTTGAAACCCATTCCCCTTTCCTTGGGGTTTATTCTTTTAAAACCTACTTATTTTCAATGGTTACCCCTTCATGATGTGATTATGAAATCTATATATTATAATAGACTATGATGTGATGAAATTTTAATGACAACCATTTAATTTAATTTTTCATGAATTGATGGTTATAAGACCTATCTAATTTTATGGATAATTATACAATGAATGTTTTATTTTATTGTAGATGTTTGAATGATGTTATTATGGGATGGGGGGCTATATCTCACTATAAGGCATTAGGCAAAAAGGGTTGAATCATGAGTATAAATTTTATTCATGAAACTGAATAAATGATAATTTCTTTTGCAGAGAACTGGTTTCATGTCCATAAGTTTATGTGTAAACCAGATTACATGTTCAGAAAGTTATTATTCATCCTTATTATGTTTTCATAAGTTATGCGTGAAATTGATTAAATGTCCACAATGTTCTTCATGGACCTAGTTGCATGTACATAAGTTGTGAGTGAACCTTATTACATGATCACAATGTTATGCGTGAACCTGATTTCATGTTCCCAACATTATGAGTGGACCTTGTTTCAAGTCCATAAGTCTATGTGAGGGCCTGATTTCGTGTACTTTACTTAATCAGTGAACTTGTTTCTATATATACATGTTCACGACATTATACATTGATGTGTATGCCACAATTCCATGTCCTATTCATATGTTATGAATTCATGTATTATATTCCTAATTATCTCAGGACTCATGTCTTATGAAATGAAAATCATTTTGTAATGATTTATGTTTACGATCTTTGATATGCAAGATATTATCTTCTAATATTACATTTGGGTTCTCATGTCTTTATATTCATGTTATGATTTTGCATATCCTTTATATACCCCTACAAAGAATTTAACCTCAGGAAATTCATGTGTTTCCCGTCCCTAGGGTAAGATGAAAGGTTTCTATGTAGAAATACTGAGGGGGAGATCTTTGTGGGAATCATTAATGATATTTCACTGAGTAAGAATATTATTGTTCAATGTTTCCGATGACAATACACAAATATTGTTTTTGGGCGTCTATTTTTGTGATGATATATAATTTAAATAAAATTGATGTAATTTATATGTATTTTAAGACTCTATCATTATATTAGAGTCATTTTTAAACCTTATATTATATGTTTAATTGTTAACTAATCTTATTTTAACCTTAATCATTATAATTAGTTTTAATTAATTTCAATAATATATAAATTTTTAAAAAAATTTACAATACTATAAATTAGAAAATTTATGGAATCCAAATACAAAAGATTTTTTTACAAATTTCAATATCTTATTTGGAAGAAGATAAATTGAAATTAATCTCATATACAGGATGATAAAATGGGATTTTACGTGAGTTTTTTAAAAAAAATCAATTTTTTTATATCTAAATCCAATATAAATGTAACGACCCGAAATTTTGAAAAAATCTTGTTTTCCTAATTTTGTGTGTTATTTTATTTTATACTCAACAAAACTGTTTCATTTGGTAACATGGGTATAATTAAAATGAGACTGTTGGGTTTTGACTATTATATGACCTTTAGTCAGCATGACCTTTGGGAACTAAATGTTGTGATTATTGTCTCTAAATACAAGTGATCTTGGTTAATTAATATAGAAAGAAGATTTGATGGCCTCATCCAACAGTCTCGGGCTAATTGAAGCCCATCTAACAGAACTTTGGAAGGAGGTAGCACCATTGGGCATTGCTCTGGACCAAACACAAGCTGAACTTCATTGTGTGAAGCCAGAACGAAATCGCCTTCACGAGAAGTTCAAACTGATATAAATTACTACTCGTGCAATGTTGGTCGAGCCACCCTCGGATTCTCTCACCTTAGCACACCTTACACTTAGGTCCTATGCTGGGGTTATAAGGGGCAATGTATGGAGACCGTAACTTCTTTGTATAATCCTTTGAGATAAATATATTTGTGTTTTCTACATATGGTGACTTTTGTAAATTTTCAAATGTTCGGATAAATTTTGGATGTATATTATTTATGAATTTGAAAAAAAACGATATTTTAAAATATTTTTGTAAACCATAAATAATTAATGATGTGTAATGAATTTCAAAAAATGGTCTTCTTCAAATGTCTTCAGGAAGAAATTTAGAGTCTAATAAGATCAACATGATTTTTAATGAATAGTAAATTATGAATAGTGATTTTACTCATAGGGTTAGTAATGTGACCAAATGGATTAGTAATATAACTTAAAGAAAGTATTAATATAATATAGGCACCTTGATTAAGTAATGTGATTCAATAAAATAGGTAAATAACTGTTTCAGAAATTATTAGTCAGGTATTAAGTTTTTCAGATGAATAGTGTTTGTTAATTAAAAATTATTTTAACAAATATTTATAAAATTATTTTTATAAAATGGACTTTATTTTTGAACTCAGAGAATCGATATTATGTTAAGGTAATTTTAGGGGATTTTTTTGAAAAAAAGGAATTTTCGGTGAATAGTGTATTTATTTAAAACATAAATTAAAATTTTTTAGAAAATTATTTTTATTAAATGGAGTTCATTTTTGAAATCAGAGCATTGATATTTGTTTATGGTGAAATTTGGGGATTTTTCTGAGAAAGTTGAATTTTCGGTGAATATTGAAAATACTGTTTTTAAGTTGCGGGTGTTTAATGACATAATTAAATGATGTATTAAGTTTTTAATCAATGTGGCAGACCTGTGAATAGTAATATAAGGTATGAGGTATCCCAAGTGGCCAATACCATGGGCAAATACCATGGGAAAACCCATAGGTTTTCCAATACCACCAATGTGGTGTCCCTTGGCCATTAATGCCTTGTCCCCTCACTTTTCTTATAAATACCCACCCTTTACTCCTTTAGTTTTCACTCCCAACTCTTCCCCAACGAATCTCTAGTCTCATTACGTCCCAAGGAGTCCTCCAAAGGTTCCCTTAGCCCTCAAGGTCCCATCCTTTGAGTTTTAAGAGTTACTTTTTAAGGTAAGGGATCCTACCTCCCTTTTTCTTTCTAGGTACTCTCTTTTATGTCATTTCTTTTATTCTCCATGTTCTTATGTTGGAGGATCTTCTTTTATATTCATCCTACTGTAAATTTCATGTTCATATGATGAGAGACCCCCTATTTCTCTCATCATTTCATTTTAAGAATGTTAAAGTGGCGCCGTTAGACTGTCGAATTTTTATGGGATTCTTTCACCCTTCTTATTTTCAAGATCTATTTTCATGTCAAGTATTTCATGTTCCTTTTTATTATTTTGGGGTATGATATCTAAATATATCATACTGATATTTTTTTCATATGATGAGAGACACTTTTTTATCTCTTCAATTCAGTATTTTGAAGTTTTAAGTGGCGTCGTTAGGCTATCAAATTTTTAAGGGATTCTTTCACCCTTCTCATTTTCAAGATCTATTTTCATGTCAAGTCTTTCATGTTACTTTTTATTATGTTAGGGTATGATCTCTAAATCTATCATACTGATATTTTATGTTCATATAATGAGATACCCTATTTTATCTCTTCAATTCAGTATTTTTATGTTTTAAGTGGCGTCGTTAGGCTGTTGAATTTTAAAGGGATTCTTTCACATTTCTCGTTTTAAAGATCTATTTTTTATGTCAAGTCTTTATTGTTCTTTTTTATTATATTGGGGAATGATCTCTAAATCTATCATACTGATCTTTTATGTTCATATAGTGAGAGACCCTATTTGATCACTTCAATTTAGTATTTTGAAGTTTTAAGTGGCGCCGTTAGGCTGTAGGATTTTTAAGGGATTCTTTCACCCTTCTCATTTTTCAAGTTCTATTTTCATGTCAAGTATTTCAAGTTCCTTTATATTTTGTTGTGGAATGATCTCTATATCTATCATACTGATATTTTATCTTCATATGATGAGAGACCCTATTTGATCTCTTCAATTCATTTTTTTTGAAGTTTTAAGTGATGTCGTTAGGCTGCCGAATTTTGATATGAGAAATCTTATTTTTTTCTTCTTTCAGGTTCAGTGTTTCATATGGTATATCATTAAAATTTCATTACCATGTTCATAAATCCTTTATATTCTGTTACCCTGCTGTTTTATGTAACATTTATGAGTGGGTGACCCATGTCCCCTCTCTTTTCAATGTTTTCTAAAACCCTGTTTCTTAGCCATTATGCTGCAGAATTTTTGTCTCAAAATGTCTTTCTCTTTTTCTTAAATTATTTTAATTAACAAACACTATTCATCTGAAACCCGCTTTCATTTTTCGGTGGGTATAAAGTGACATAAAAATCACGTCTTTAAAGCAGTTTTTAAAATGTGATGACTATGAAATGAAACCCATTTCTTTTATACTATATGGGTTGTTTATGAAATGTTTTATGATGATATATGTGGCTCACATGATAATAAAGGAAAATTTAAGGGTGCACCCTAATAGCTCTCCAATTCATTGGGTAAAGACATAATCTCTAAAGATGGCCATTTTTAACGACGCCTTGGTGAATAACCATGGTAATTTTTAATGACACCTTGGGGATGGACCTTGGTGAAACAGAAATGATTGTCTATGTTAAATGTTGTAGCCACATCTTCATGTTATGAAATATGTTATTTTATTATGATATGCCTCATGATTTCTTTCTCGTGCCTTAAAGTTATTTTTCATGACTTTATTGATGTATCTCAAGTTCACATGTTAAATGTTTCCCTTGTTTCCATTACTGGGCCTTCTGCTCACCCTTTCATTTGATGTATGTCCCTAGGTTATGAGATGCAGTAATGAACCTAGGATGAACATAAGGAGAACCCTTTCATGTGTTTAAGAAGAATGTTTTATGTTTTCATGTTTTGATTTCCTCGTTTCCAAGACACTAAACATTAAATATCATCAGTTTTATATAATGTAATGAATGCTTATGTGATAAAAAGGTGGGATGTCATAGTTGTTATCAAATGATGGTGTAGTTATTTGTGGAAATTAGGATATGAAATCCTTAAGAAGAACCCTATAGAAATGTTTAAATATAGGAAATATTCCTGGTATTTTGGTGAGTATTGAGTAAGGGGTTGCCAAGAAAATACATCTCTGTCTGGATACAAGTAGGTAGAGGTGGATCTGGAACAGATGTACATAGGGGTAAAACCCGAAAACACTGCTTTGAGCTACACTCAAACGGGAACTGGTTCACAACAACAGGCCTTGTTGCACTCTTGGTTACAACACTCCCGGGGGATATGCTTTGGTAAATTCATAAGCTTAGTATGAACCATTATTAAAGGAACAAAGATAAAATAAAATAAATATTCACATAAGAATATATGATCATGGATAACCTAGATTGGAACCTAGGGGATGAAAAGTTAGGGTATACTTTTCTTCTACAAGTTTATCCTTCTATGATTTAATTTTCCTTTTCATGATTATTGGATAAGTATTTAAGACCCTAATTATACTTTCTTTTCTTAGTTAATGGTGGGAAATGGAAGAACATGTCCCAAGAACCAATGTGATAGGAAATGTGATGATTGCCAAATTAATGTGACATAGATGACGAGAGATCAAGTTGAACATATTGTGATTATGCCAAACCAGCTATAAAAAATCACAATTAATAATTGGTACCTAGTTGAATGCCCAAATTCATTAAGGAAGAAGAAGACAAAGTCTCAAGGAAGTTAATCTGATAATGTTGATAAGGGAAAGAAGACCCAATTTCTTTTTTTCAAAAAGTATGGAAAGAGGCACCAAGGAGAATGTCACAAAGGAACCGGGAGATGTTTTAAGTGTGGGAAGATAGGGCATAAAGTAGCCAGTTTCTTTCAAAAAATGGATAATGTGATGAATAGAGATAAGGTTCGATCTAATGTACCTTATACTCTTCAATATCATAAATGTGGAGAAGTTGGAAATTATCCAAGGCAATGCTCTCTTGGAAGGTATGAGAAGCATGATGAGAATCAACAATCTTCAAGGACAAGGGAATAATTCAAGTCCTATGCTGAGATGGATCATGATGACTAAAGTACAGGTAAATTCTTCTCAATAATTGTCTATGTCATGTTGTATTTTAGTTTGTACTCTATGAGCATATCCTTAATGTTTTCTAATAACATCGAGTCACTACCTAAGATGGTTTTATATCATTAAGGAAAACATATCTTTTTATGTATCACATGTTGATGTTATGAATATGTTCTTCTTGGAAAAGAAGTGATGATTAGGGGATTAAAAGATGATTATTATTTTGGAAGACATTCACTATTTTGGGAACCCTATATGATTGAGGAAAATAGATTACTATAGTATTTTCTTTGAGGATTAAAGGTTGACTTATATTTTGAATAATCGATGAATTTAAGGCGAACTTATGGTAATTTAGGTTACTTATGGAAATAATTAACCAATCTTGGGGAAAATGTGATTAGGTTAGTTACTTTTGTTATAAGATGATAAGAGTGGTTGATGTTGTTTGGAGATGAATGATAAAGTCTATCTTGGAAGACTATGTTATGAGATCGTTCTTATAATTAGGATTCAATCTTAGTTTGTTTATTTTGAGGAATTTTAAGGACAATTATTTATGGAATGGTCTATGATGAACTTTGGGTAGTACCGTGGAATTTTGAAGATTTAATTAAGTTTCCCTTCTTATGGGATTCTTTATTTTTATTGAGTTATTTTATCTTACCCTTTCTGTTTTTGGGATAATGTTTAAAGATAGAAGAATATAAATTTATTCTTTTGTAGATTATGTGATTCTCTAGAAGTTGATTCTTGTGCTTTTGATGATACCATGTGTTTTTGAATGCTCATCGTTTGGAGAGAAGATTAGTTTTGGTAGAAACTTATTAAATGATGAAACTCTACTTTAAGGTAAGTATATTTCCTTGTGTTCTTATTCTATGTAGTAAATGGATTCCTAAAATCACCATAAAACAAAAATGTTGTTGGTTTAAGTTTCCTACTGGGTAATAAAATACCATTTAACCCATCACAAGTTTTTAATTTTCTTGTTGTTAACTTTCTTGTAATCATGTTTTCTATCACTCTCCCTCAGAACATGACCCTTTTTTTCTCTTCTGTGTCCATGTTTTACTACATGGAATCCTATTATGGGTTAACTTAGGTGGCCTTTGTACTTCCTTTCTTTCTTTTGAAGTAATAGTTTTACTGACTCCTTTTATGATTTGGGATATTCAATGAAATTTCCAAGCCCAATTTTAAAAAAATTGCGAGGACACAATTTCTTAAGGGGGAAAGACTGTAACAACCCGAAATTTTGAATAAATCTTATTTCCTAATTTTGTGTGTTATTTTATTTTATACTCAACAAAACTATATCATTTGATAACATGAGTATAATTAAAATGAGACTATTGGGTTTTGACTATTATATGACCTTTAGTCATCATGACCTTTGGAAACTAAATGTTGAAATTATTGTCTCTAAATACAAGTGATCTTGGTTAATTAATATAGAAAGAAGATTCGATGGCCTCATCCAGTAGTCTTGGGCCAATTGAAGCCCATATAACAGAACATGGGAAGGAGGTAGCACTACTGGGCTTTGCTCTGGACCAAACCCAAGCCAAAATTCATCATGTGAAGCTAGAACGAAATCGCCTTCATGAGAAGTTCAAACTAATAGAAATTACTACTTCTACAATGTTGGCCAAGATGCCCTCGGATTCCCTCACCTTAGAAAACCTTACGCTTAGGTCCAATGCTGGGGTTATAAGGGGCTATGTAAGAGACCGTAACTGCTTTGTATAATCCTTTGAGATAAATAAAACTGTGTTTTCTTCTTATGGTGAATTTTCTAAATTTTCAAATATTTGGATAAATTTAGGATGTATATTATTTATGAATTTGAAAAAAATGATATTTTGAAATATTTTTGTAAACCTTAAATAATTTATGATGTGTAAGGATTTTCAAAAAATGGTCTTCTGCAAAAGTGTTCAGTATGAAATTTAGAGTCTAATAAGATCAACTTGATTTTTCATGAATAGTAAATAATGAATAGTGATTTTACGCTTAGGATTAGTAATGTGACCAAATGGATTTGTAATATCCATTAAAGAAAGTATTAATATAATATTGGCACCTTGATTAAGTAATGTGATTCAATAAAATTGGTAAATAACTATTTCAGAAATTATTAGTCAAGTATTAGGTTTTTCAGGTGAATAGTGTTTGTTAATTAAAAATTAAATTAAAAATTATTTAGAAAATTATTTTTATAAAATGGACTTTATTTTTGAACTCAGAGCATTGATATTATGTTAAGGTAATTTTTGGGGATTTTTCTGAAAAAAATGAATTTTCGGTGAATAGTGTATTTATTTAAAACATAAATTAAAAATATTTATAAAATTATTTTTATAAAATCGAGTTCATTTTTGAAATCAGTGCATCGATATTTTTTAAGGTGAAATTTGAGGATTTTTCTGAGAAAGCTGAATTTTCGGTGAATAGTGAAAATACAGTTTTTAAGTTACAGGTGTTTAATGACAACATTAAATGATGTATTAAATATGTAATCAATATGGTCGACTTTTGAATAGTAAGATAAGGTTTGAGGTGTCCCAAGTGGCCAATACCATTGTAAAATACTATGGGAAATCCCATGGTTTTTCCAATACCACCAATGAGGTGTCCCTTGGCCATTAATGCCTTGTCCTCTCACTTTCCCTATAAATACCCACCCTTTCTTCCTTTAGTTTTCACTCCCAACTATCCCCCAACGAAGCTATGGTCTCATTACCTCCCAAGGAGTCCTCCCAAGGTGTCCCCAAGCCCTCAAGGTCCCAACCGTCGAGTTTTAATAGTTACATTTTAAGGTAAGGGATCCTACCTCCCTCTTTCTTTCCAGTTACTCTCTTTTATGTCATTTCTTTTATGCTCCATGTTCTTATGTTGGAGTATGTTCTTTTATATTCATCATAATTTCATTTTTATGTTCATATTATTAGAGACCCCCTCTTTCTCTCATCATTTCATTTTAAGAATGTTAAAGTGGCGCCGTTAGGCTGCCGATTATTTAAGGGATTCTTTCACCCTTCTCGTTTTCAAGATCTATTTTCATGTCAAGTCTTTCATGTTCCTTTTTATTATGTTGGGGTTTGATCTCTAAATCTATAATACTGATCTTTTATTTTCATATGATTAGAGACCCTATTTTATCTCTTCAATTCTGTATTTTGATGTTTTAAGTGGCGTCGTTAGGCTGTCGAATTTTTAAGGGATTCTTTCCCCCTTCTCGTTTTCATGATCTATTTTCATGTCAAGTCTTTCATGTTCTTTTTTATTATGTTGGGGTATTATCTCTAAATCTATCATACTGATCTTTTATTTTCATATTTTGAGAGACCATATTTGATCTCTTCAATTTAGTATTTTGATGTTTTAAGTGGCGCCGTTAGGCTGTCAAATTTATAAGGGATTCTTTCTCCCTTCTCGTTTTCATGATCTATTTCCTTATCAAGTCTTTCATGTTCCTTTTTATTATGTTGGGGCATGATCTCAAAATCTATCATATTTATCTTTTATGTTCATATGATGAGATACTCTATTTTATCTCTTTAATTCAGTATTTTGATGTTTTAAGTGGCGCCGTTAGGCTGTCGAATTTTTAAAGGATTATTTCACCCTTCTCATTTTCAAGATCTATTTTCATGTCAAGTATTTCAAGTTCATTTTTTTTGTTGGGGTATGATATCTATATCTATCAAACTAATATTTTATGTTCATATTATGAGAGACCCTATTTTATCTTTTCAATTTATTTTTTTGATGTTTTAAGTGAGGCCATTAGGCTGCCGAATTTTCATAAGAGAAATCTTATTTTTTTTATTCCTTTCAATTTATTTGTTTCATATGGTATATCATTAAAATTTCATTACCATGTTCTTAAATCCTTTATATTCAGTTACCCTAATGTTTTATGTATCATTTATGAGTGGGTGACACATGTGTCCTCTCTTTTCAATGTTTTCTAAAACCCTGTATCATAGACGTTATGTTGCAGAATTTTCGTCTCAAAATGCCTTTCTCTTTTTCTCAAAATTATTTTATTTTATTAAGTGGATACTCAAAGATATTTCTTTTACTGAGGTATTCAAATATATATCAAAATGTTCTATTTTAATTCTGTGATTTACATACATGATACCCGCTTTCCTTTTTTTGTGGGTTTAAATTGACATAAAAATCACGTCTTTAAAGAAGTTTTTAAAATGTGATGACTATGAAATGAAAACCATTTCTTTTATGATATATGGGTTGATAATGAAATTTTTTATGATGATATATGTGTCTCACATGATAATAAAGAAAAATTTAATGATGTCCCCTGATAGTGATCCAATGCATTGCGTAACGTCTTAATCTCTAGAGACGACCATTTTTTACGACACCTTGGTGAATAACCTAGGTAATTTTTAATGACGCCTTGTGGATGGACCTTGGTGAAACGAAAATGATTTTCTATGTTAAATGTTTTAGCCACATATTCAAGTTATGAAATAAGTTATTTTATTTTGATATGCCTCATGATTTATTTCTCATTCCTTAATGTTCTTTTTGACGGCTTTATTGATGTATCTGAAGTTCACATGTTAAATGTATCCCTTGTTTCCCTTACTAGGCCATATACTCACCCTTTCATTTGATGTATGTCCCCCCAGGTTATGAGATGCAGTAATGAACCTAGGATGAACATAAGGAGAATACTTTCAAGTGTTTAATAATAATGTTTTATGTTTTCATGTTTTGAGTTCCTGGTTTCCAAGACACTAAACCTTAAAGATCCTCGGTTTTGTATAATGTAATGAATGTTTATGTGATAAAAAGGTGAGATGTCATAGTAAAAATATCATAATGACCTAAATTAGATTGATATTTGTATTATTGAAATAATTATACATTAAAAAAAATTTAAAAAATCATTTAACAATATAAATAAATTAGATAAAAAATACTTGTCAATTAAATTTCTATATTTTTCACTATTCAAAAAAACATGAAACTTCTCAAAATATTATAAAGAAACACCCTAGGTAATTTTTTTTATTATGATATAAAAAATTAATTTTAATATTTCATTAAAAATTTATTAATTTTCCAAAAATAATATTTTAAATGGATTTTACATTAAAAGACATAAAATTACCCATTTGAAAAATACATCGTTCTACTCAAGAAATTGTATTTATTTTTTCCTTATGAAAATAAAATATATGGGATGAGTGTAAAATATATTACATAATTTTGAATATATATATATATTGAAAAACATTCATCAAAACTATTTTATTTAATTTATAGGGATAAAATGGTGTTTTCATGTAGAAAAATATTTTTCTTAGGAAAGGAATTTCTTTATTCTCAAATAGTTCTTACTTTTATTTCTCATAAACTGATAACCAAAGGATCCATTTAATATACGTATGCAATCCATATTTTCATAATATAGGAAATATCATTCATATCATCCTTTCTTATGGCATGGTGATAAATATAATTGTATTTGAATAATATTATTAAAATTATATTGTAGTTCAGTAAAAATATGACTTGTTTATAACACAAGTTATCGAAGGGACTTACTATTACGTGTAACACTAGTTAGACATAGTGTTTCATTTACCACAAGATAATTTAAGTGTTGAATGTAGTGCATTATTAACTTGTTGTTTCATATTACGTAAGCCAATCATAGTGCTTTCATATAACAAAAACAATATTATGTATTGGGTTAAATGAAAAATATCAAAAATATTAGAGTAATTCAAACAATATATTTCATGAAAACATGGTGTGATAAATTATTCATCATTATGGAATTATATGGTATGACTTCTAGACTAACTTCTATGATTATTTATTTCTTCAAATGCTGAGATCTAACCATGCCAAAGAGTTCATTCACCTAGAGGAAGGTACTATAATTTCATAGACTATTCAGTGTGCTTTATTGAGTTGAAACATTTTTCACCACTTCTAGATCATGATGAAATACCGCATGATATGTGGTTCTAGGATGGATCATGTATTCCATTTGTACCGATGTGAATTTATTTATCCTACATAACATTTGTGACATCATAAAAAAGTTTCCAACCACTGAGCTCAACCTGAGGGAAGGTGATAGTTCTAGGCCCAGAGGTTTAGTGCCGAGACATGGAAGTAGTTATTTTGGTATTTGGAATTATACTAATGAGGTTTAATGTTAGATTAGTGGAAGCCATAGTATCCACACTGGAGGATCTGTTATATGTCATCAGTGTGAAAAAAATGGAATTTGAAGCCTCACCGTGATAGAGACCCGATGAAGTGTTGTTCATGAACCAGTATGGGGAATCATTTTAGATTCTGTTAGAAATTTCTATATATTTCTTGTAGATGTGTCTTCTAATGAGATCCACCTTAAGGGGACGAACATTTTAGGCTGTGGAAATTGGTGAGTTGGGCTAGAACCAGTTGGATTGTCTGATATGGAGCTCATGGTCATTGAAGCCAGAATTTTTCTTATCAGTGCAAATAGAAATAAATTGCTCAAGGTAGTCTAGTGGTAGCACAATTCCATGTATTAGGTTAGTTTCATACCTTTCAGTTGATACCCATGTATTATATTTCATGACTATCGAAATATTGTGCATCTAATATACTATCCTCTATTATTGTATCTTCTTTATTAGATAAAGGTTCATCACATTCCTTATTCTCTTTATCGACCACAGAATGTCTTAGGTAGAAAATTTAATATTTCTTTGGTGAAATGATGCTAGATAAACCATTGGGTGTATCATTAGAGGTAATACACAAATTAAGGGATAATCACCTTTATATAGGCTGTAATTCCTTCTAAGGGTATCCCTTCTTCCTAACGATGATAGGATCTGATGTCATTATCAGGATGGATTGGTCGGTTCCTTACCATGTCGTTGTGGACTGATATCATTGTAGGGTATTGTTTACCTCACTATAGGGAAGAATAAATCTATACATGGGTGATTTTAATTTCCATGCTATAAGTTATAGACTAGAGCATCAGGGGCTTGGTTTTGTTACCAACCAAATTGTTAGTATTTTCTTATAGGATTAGGGAGTACATCAGAGAATTTTTCCTCCAATTTTTGATCGTTTTAGGGTTGTATTTCTTGGTGTTTTTTTATCGTACCTTAGGATAGAGAGGTATATTTTACTATTTTGGTTTTTCATGGAGTATATCCAATGAAAATCCCTCTATATTGGATGAAAACTACTGATCTATTGATTCTCAAGAGACAGTTTTAAGATATGGAGTCTAAAGGTTTTATTTGACGTAACACTTAATTCTGGGGTTCACCCATGATTTCCACCAATATGGACGATACAATCCTTTTTATATGCATGGATTATTGAAGTTAATACTAGATAATGGTTAAAAATGAGTATCCACTACCTCAGATATATGACCTCTTTGACTGGATCTAAGGAGAATGGGTATTCTCAAAAATCAACCTAAAATCATGTAATCATTAAGTGAGATTAAAAAAATCATACATACCTCATATTGGTTTTTATATAAGATATGGTCATTATGAGTATCTCGTTATTCGATTTTTTATTTCTAATGAACCCAAAATTTTCATGGCTTTGATGAATAGGGTTTTTCATCCCCATATAGATTCTTTTTTCATTGTATTTGTGGACGACATCTTGCTGTATTCTCATACTCAAAGTGACCATTTTTGAAACCATGATATAATTTTTAATACACTATGATAGCATCAAATATATAAAAATAATGATAAGATCCACGTCTAGATTGAAAATTTTATCTTCTTGGGTCATATTATCTTTGAATCACGAGTTTTCTTTAGCATAGAGAATGTGGTTGCTATTGTTTCATGAGAATATCCCAATAAATTTTTTGACATTCAAATTTTCTTGGGGATGGGTTTATATTAAACAAAATTCATACAAGACTTCCCATTCATTTTTATATATGTTTCTACTCTTACAAAAAATGGTGTTAAGTTCTTATGGTTAGAAGAATGTAAAAAACCCTTTTAGGGGCTGATAGGAATGCTTATTTCAAGACAAATTATGATTCATCTAGAGCCTTTAGGATGTTATAAAATGTTATGTAATTCATATGAAATTAGAATGTTAGTAGTGTTGATATATGAGGATTGATGTTTTACATAAAAATCTCATCATTTGATGCGTCATGAGAGGAATTACATAATGCATTACCTTGAGCTATTAGTAGTTTTCCAAGCCTTACATTTCAAGAGATTCTATTTGATGGGTGAGTGGTTTTTGGTTTCTAAGGACTAAAATATCATCAAATATATCTTTACATTGTTTCACTTTAATCTCTTACAATGAATTTGGTTCTAATACCTTTAGTATTTTGACTTTGAGCTTTCCCATATACATGGAAAGTGAAATTTGGTTGTAGATGTTCTAAACCATAGAACTCAGTATTAGGAAGTACATGAAGCTAGTGATGAATGGAAATTGATGGACCATTTTTATGAGATGTATCTAGAGTTTTGTGAGAGTCATGATCAATATTTTAATATATCCACAATTGTTACATCTTCTCTCATTGATAGGGTGGATAGTATGATGTTTTTAGATCCTGAGGGGTTGGTTCTCTGGGAGAGTATTACAGGTGAGGACCGACCTCTAGATTAGTGTGTTGATGGAGATGACATTATATATATACATGGACACAAAAGGGTTCCTACAGATATGAGTGAGGAACTGATGTGAGAGTCTCACACTTCTCAGTGGGCATTTTATCAAGGAATCATTTGGATGTATCAAGATATGTGATGTTAGTATTGGTGGCATACGATGAAATGTCAAATAGCAGGTTGTATCACTATGAGATAACCCTATTAGTAGGAGAGGTCAAAGAAATAGTGAACTTATAGCTCTGGACATCCATTTTTGGTCTTATAATGGAAATTGAAAGATATTTATATGGATTTTTTATTCACCTTGCTGAGGTCACCTCTTGGTTGCGACCAAGATTGGGTAGTCATTGAAAGGCTGATGAAAGTATCCCACTTCCATACCATCTTTCAAGATTTATCAGTTGATGATATTGAAAGAGTGTATGTCTATGAGATCATATGGCTACATGGGGTCCCTCTTACTATTTTTTCAGATAGGGATTCTCATTCCAAGTTGAGTTTCTATATGGCGTTACATAAGGTTATGGGTAAAGAAGTTCTTCTGATCATAGATTTTCCCCCTCAAACCAATGACCAGTCTAAAAAAATCTATTAGAGGAAAATCTACAATCATCATTTTGTGATATCAACAGGTCTTTGGAGAAGCATATTCCTATTAGTGAGTTTTCCTATAGTAATAGCTTTCTGGTGACGATTTAGATGGATAAATTTGAGAACTATATTTTATGTCATTTTATTCACCTATGTGCTAGTTTGAGGTTGGAGAGGTAGCCATACTAGGTCCTCATATCATGTAAGAGAAACCAGATAAGGTTCTACTAAATAGTAAACATATTTATACTACTCAATCTAGATATAAATCATATTCTAATAATTGTCGATGACCTCAATTGACAGAGGTTGGGGATTTTGTTTTTCTACGGGTATCAACCAGAATTGGGCATTGATGGATACATAGTAAAGGGAAGCTATAACCTCATTATGTTAGGCTATTTGATATTTGGGATATATTTAGGCTGGTAGCCAATCAGTTGCTACTACATCAAAAGTAACATTCCATTCATTACATCTTCCATGTTTTACATCTTCTCCGTTACGTTGTCGACTAGTCCCATACTTTTGATCCCATGAATGTTGAACTAGAAGTCGATGATTTTTTTGAGAATCCCATACCCATTGTTGGATAGAGAAAGAAGGCTCTCCTAGGCCATTATGTCCCTTTAGTTATAGTGAAATGGCAATATGTCCACATAAATAAATGTACATGGGGTTGTAGGTTTACATACATGACCTATGTCCAGAGTTTTTATCTGATATCGTTTCTTTTTCTATAGAAGGTGAACTATGGGATGATTCCCTTTTAGGGGAGAAGGTTTTAATAACTCATTTGTTTTTCTTTAGGTACCAATCCATTTAATTTTCAGTTCCACCTTTTTTGTAATCCTCTTATGGGTTAAAATTAGAAACTGGACATTATGGTTGGTCATTTTTTCCATAGAGGGAAATACGAAGGAGTTGTAAGTTGGTTGTATGACTAATACTTAGTGGGTGTTTAGAATACATGGGGTGTATGAAATACATAATGTGTATTGTCTTGGTAATTCCAATTCTAGATATGAATAGGACTTTTCCCATATGGGATTTCCTAAGCACTATATGATGGGAAAATAATGTACACAATGTGTAAATGTTAGAAAATGTTTTTAAAGGGGAAGAACCCCTTTTCTTTATTCCACCCCCTTAGTTCATTTTCTCTCCCACATAGCATGAGGTATCCCTTTGAGCTTCCCTCATGCATAAATATTTTCATTACTATCATTTTACTATCCAACCACATATTTCATATATATTTATCTCATTGTATGCAAGTTTGTATGATATTTATTCAACTTTCTTTATTCATCATTTATATTTTCACCAATGGAGTTATTTTCATGGGGGTCTTATTCCATTTTTTCAAGGAATTGATCTATTCTTCCATTTTTTTGATCTAGGACAAACTAAGAGATGATATTTGATGAGGAGAATTCTATGGGTATACTTTAGGTGGTTTATGAACCATAACTCAAGTCTCACCATTTTATAAACTTTCATTTTTTGTGCACATGTTGATTTCCATATGAGTATCCAATTAAACTCATATTCCATGATTATAATCATCATGATCATATTATAAAGCTGTTCCTATTTTTTTTCTTCATTTCATTGTATGTTGGAACCTCAACTACTTACACCTCAAGTAGGTTATGCTCATTTCATGCCTTAAATGGTTTATTATGATTTTCTGCACCACATTTCAGGTGTGAAATCACTTGATCCTTCTATGGTAAGTTATCTTACATAATCAATTGATCCTTACATGATAAATTGATAACACATGTATAGTTTCAACTTGACTCACCAAAGGTAAGTGTTCCAATTAATTAGTGAACCTTTTAACTTTTAAATGGAAATGGTATTGCTAAATATCACTTTTCATAGTTCATTAAAATTTAATTTATTATAGTTATTTGTTCATAGACGAAATTTTAATTCTTATGAAAGGTAAAGTAATGAACCTAATAATTTAATATGGATTGGATGTTACAATTCGTTTAATGTCTTCAGACTACCTTATGAAGCCTATGAAAGGAAAATAAATGAACCAAATAACTAATCATGGATTTAATGTAATAATTGGTCCCATGTCCTCTATGGAATGAACCTATTAAATGTATATAAACTAAAATTAATAATCAATTTCATGTTCAAATTATCCTTGTCATCATGTATTTAATATAATGGAATGATCTAATTAAATTATTAAAATTAATGATTTTTTACATTGACTTAATTAAAGAATGAATTTTGTGTAATTTGATTATTGAATATGGACCATATTATCTTTATAGGAGTGGTAATACTTTATATAGCCTTTAATTAATGAGTTAATTCATTGTTATATCATCGGGTTCCATTATGATTCAAGGATCCAATTTACTAGGATGATACCCACATGAAACGTGATAAGTTTCTACTAGAATTTGACTGAGATGACACAATAGGATCACTTAACTATATTATTGTTATTAAGAAACCTTATATAAACTCCTTATATCCATATTAACATCCTCATACATGTGTCTCTTGTGATTCACAACATTAGTCCTAGTCATACTTGGCCTATTTTATCGTGGATGAGATCCTTGGACTCATTTAGTACAATTTATAGTGTAATGCCGTGAGAGATGACCATTGGATTATACTCAGAACCATATATATAGGCTACATGTTATGAATGAGTTGACAGGACCCTTGATTTCAAGGATTCCATTTCTATTGTATTGGATCCTCTTTCATTATTACAATCATTACTAGAAGACTAGTTACACCTTGGATCCTCTATTATTATAATTATTATCATGATACATTGTTGGAGATATTATATCTCACATGACTTATTTATATAAACTAAACTAAAATGAATTAATTAACAAAAATATTACATGTTCAAACACTAATTGAGGAAAAAGAAGGTATTGGGGTATTTACATTACTGTGTTGTCATTACTTCCATATATATGTTTGTGCACTATTCAATTTATATTCACACATTGGATTGTATAGACGTTGGTTGAAGTGGCCTAATAATATTTATCACACACCATATTTGGGATTCAAATGTAACATAAGATGATTATATGTATGAATTTGTTGATAAGGGAAATCATCCCACATTGGCTACCTAAAATTGCTTGATTTTTTAGAATGAAGATTGGAAGTAAATGATTGGGAAAATGCTCGAGATATATAATATTTTTTGTATTCTATTTGATTCTTTAATATGGCATGTATTTTATATTTCATTGTATTAATGTTTTCTTATTTAATAGATACAAGAAATATATTATCATAATTTTTTATATGATTCAATTTTCTAGTTTTTTTATTATTATTCAATGCTTGGATTTTTGTCCTTATTTTTTCTGCAAGTTTTATCTACTTATAATATATTATGTATTTACCTGTCATTATATATCAATATTTATCCACTCTTACATGAGGTAATGGTCTTCCTATGGACACACCATAGGCCTTATCTACTATTCGGTGGACTCTGGAATATAGGGTTGTGTGCTTATGGCCATCTGGCCCACCGACATGAGGCGAATTTGAGTGGTCCCTGAGTTGGGATGTCACATTTTCTGTTGTGTATATAGTATACAAGAATTTTTTTCCAAATAATCTATAATTTAATTCATGATATTTATATAAAAATATAATCTTCAAGATTCCCATGGATTTGGATTCCAAAATTACAGAAACTGTAAGAGTTTCATCTTAATATATCCTTCTTTTAAAATACATTTTATATACACCTAATTTATAATAAATCGAATGTATAATAAAATGTGATATATAATCTCAATTATTTCATTTATTAATGGTATTTTAGCTTTAACTTAAATATAAATCTCTTTAATGGGGTTTTATTAGAATCATTCTTAAGCTGTAAGGGATCTTCCAAACCTCCTTCATCATTTTTCATTTACATGTTCCCTTTATTTTTATCCTTTTTATAATATATACATCTCATATACCTTTTATATATATGAATATATTTTGATTTAATATTTACATATTTAAATATAATTTTCATTGGTGGGTTTATATATTTTTTTATTTCCATTATAAATTACCACATTAACTTAAACCCAATTTTATATAACATTCTAAGTTATTGACTCATATCGAGCATCACCTGCATCAAATATATTTAATCCATCAATAAATTACAACCATAATTATTTTATGTATAAAACTCTTGTATCAATTATAGTTTTATGGAAAAAATATATTTCTTCCTTATTTTAAATTATCCTTTACTTATTTCACAATGCACCACCCAAGTGGTTCATTTTTATTTTTTATTCCTGTAGATCCTTCTCATAAATTTTTTGTATGGGTATCCATTTTCAAGACCAATGAACCATTTTCAATTATGAAAATTAAAATTATTTAATTCCTTCTTCTATTTGGAATACATAGGACGTAGCCTTTAGTAATTCCTTGAATGGAAATTTTGTAACTCAATCCCTTCTCTTGGGTTTGATCATGCTTATGATTTTTGTATTGTTTATTTTCTTCCTTTTTCATGAATTGGTATGATTATATTACTGTAATGGGTGTAAACAAAATTATATATCCCTCTAATTTACTATATGAATATTTATATCTTCATATTTGATATATATGGGATTAGGGAGTGCACCTAATCCACCATGGGACTCTTTCAACATTACGATGATGGCCTTGGGGGTGTATAATGACTTATGTGTATGATATCATATTTTATATTGTTCAATCTTGTTTATGATATTGTGAAATCGTTTACTTATGGTATATTTATACACTTATTATCATCATATTAATTAAATCATGTTATTCCTTCTTACTCTCATGTTATGTCTTATGAAATTAATGTAATTCCTCATTTCTATGTCTATTTTCATACTATGTTTTTTTTCACAGCCATTTCAAATTTTATTTCCTCCAGGATATCCAATTTTGTTTATAGGATCATATAGAGTTATAATCCCTATGTTGACGTTAAAATAATTATGTGTTTTATATTTATGATTGTGTATTTTTATAAATAATATTCCAAAGTCAATAGACCTCAAGATCATTGGCATGTATTTTAGGAAATGTATGTTAAGAATAATAAAATAATGCTTGTTAATGGCTTGGGTATCAATATTTGGAATCAGAGTAATGTCTAGTAATTTTTAGAGACTTATAAATCATGACCTTATTGAAAACCATAGAGAGATTTATAAGCAATTAGACTAAAAAGAGGGTAATATTAAATATTTTGGTAAAGTATATCTTATGTGATTTTACGGGAAATACATCCAAAAATGAATACTGGAATGTAGATGTGAATTTGGAATAGATACTCCTAGTGGTAATCACCTAGAACCATATTGGTTAAGAATGGACATGATCATCACTCTGATAAAAAATGAGTGGTCTTAAGACTATATACCTAGATACACCCTCCCATGGGATATTATTTGAATGATCATGTACTCTTTAAAAATTACTATCATGGATTTATATTATAATTACATTGAGGGTCACAGTTTACAATTATTTGGTAACCCAACATAAATTAAACTCGGATAAACCAATATTGATATTTTTTGAACTGAATGAATCAAGGGATAACATGATAATGAATAGGGGTAAATAATTTAAAGATTGAATTCCTTTTATTTTATCAATTATTATAGTCCCTCTATGATGTTAAATGTTTTTCACTCATGTTTACCATTTTGGTTTTAGTGATGATTGGAACCAGAAGGAACCATGTCAACATTGTGTGTGGAGGACAATTAAATGACTACCCCAATGATCCATCCATTATAATGGTATATGAACTAAGAAAACTGGTGATTATACCCAACCATCTATCATCACACTATATTAACAATGTCACCATAGTTGAAATCTTGAGTGAACCATAAAAGAGAATAATGGAGGTACATAAAAATTTAACTAATGTAGATGATGATGGAAGGAAGACTCAGCTTCATTCATGTAAAAAATATGGGATGAAAGACCAATAAAATTGCCTCTATGGGACTAGGAAATTATTTACTTGCGTAATAGGTGTTAATCAAGCACCAAACTACTGTGGGAATATAAAGAGGTCAGTTAAGAAGATAGGGGTGGAGATAATGCATCCAAAAGAACCAATAATAGTCCAAACAATTATTTGTAAAAAACTTGGTCATTATCTAATTGAACTCCCTAATATAAAGTCTATCAATGATGATTGGTATGAATAAATTCCAACTCCAAGGGAGCAATAGAATTTTTATGTAATTAGGACTACATAAGTGAGTTGGAAAAATGATATAGAGTGAGGAAGACCATTTATCCACCCAATAATAATGAGTGTTATATCTCAATATTGTTCATCCTTCTCCATTGTACCTAGAATATTTGATGAGAACATGAAATCGTCACTTAAATATCTAGATATTTTATTATTAATAAAATCACAATGTGGTATTATTATTTTAGCCCATGTTTTAGTTTATGGGAATGTTTATTATAAAAGAATTATTATCGTTCATTGATACATTTAGTGTAATTATGTAAATGTATTAGTTTCCTATATTTATATGGAAAGATAAGGAATAAGTAGATCATATTTTATATATTCCTATGATAGTCTATATAATATGATTATGAAAACCCTTTATAATAAAATTATTCAACAAATGTATTTTTTATGAATAATGGAAAACTATTGGGTCAAATGGTTATAGAAAAGTCAATATCATGGATAATACTATTTTAATTAAAATAGATACATTTCTTAAGTTGGTAATCTTGATATCACTATATAACTTAAATATCGAGTCACCTTATAGGTAACATTATGTAAATTCATTCCTAATTAATTATTTAAATTGAGATGACATGGTTTATTTAGGGGGGATAATATAATACCCTATGTTTTATGATCCATTATTATTGTTATTATTATCATAATTATATTTTTATGTAATATTAATTATGTTTTTTATTATTTCAATATTGTTGAAACTTTATTAGTAATTGTTCCCTTAAGATATGAAAATATCTAAAAAAATTAAGTGGTAAATTATAATAAAATAATATAAAACATGGTACTTCACACAATGGATCATTACTTAGGTTGGATGAAGTGAATATAGTAAAAATTTTAAAAAAAATTGGGGAGAATACATAAAAATAAATAAAATCATTATGACTAAGAAATATTAGGGATTATCTTCAACCTTAATGATCACCAATTAACAAAGAAAACCACTAATGATAAAGAACTCCAAGAATGTGGAAACCATTAGGAAAATATGAAATAACAATTTTTCCATATGAAGTGAGAGTGGGATGAATGAATGGTTTAGTATATCAATATATAGTAATGGAATCTAGAAATTGGAAATTTGTTAATTTAATTATGGTTTTTAAATAAATATTCATATCAATTAGGTTTATTTTTCAAATATCATATTGGTATTTTGAATTCTGGTATTTTTGATGAAATGTCCAATCTTTTTCCAGATACATACCACTTTGATTTTTTTAGTTGAGCCTTGGTAATCATGTCCTTTTAGGGTATGTAGATCATTTTTGGGGGGAAATGACTTAAATATTAGGGGATTTATGTTTGTTTGAATTAATATAGTCAGGATAAATGGTTCAAGTGTTACCAAATGTTCTTGGAAAGTAGAGAAGCATTAAAGGGGGTTATAGGTTGTTTTATAGGGGTATTGGGCTATAAAAACATTAGTAGAACATTTGTATTCCATGTAAATGGATTACATAGTGTGTAATGTTCTGATGTATTTAATATTTAGCTGAGGTGATGGATTTTAAGTGTATACCATTAAAAATAATTACATGATGTGTAGCTATATTAAATTTCATTTAATTCCCTGACTTGCTGTTCTAATGTATGTTGTTCCCCCTAATCATATTTTATTTTCACATGTATCTTCTTCCTCTCAACCCTAGGGAAACTTATCAGTAATTTTGGTGTGAAAAACTCCATTTGGAACTTCCTGGTCATGAATATGATATCTAGTAAGTCATTTTTATTATGTTTTCCCTTCTCTCCCTTATTTATCCAAAAATTGTGGTATAATATCTTGACCATGTTTTTTTATCTAGGTTAGTTTCAACCTAGGATCCTTCTTGAGATCATATACACATTCCTCCTTAGGGGATTTTGGCATTGGAATCATTGTTTGATTAGTATTTAAAGGCAGGAGGATTAAGCCTGAACCATGTGGTTTGATAATTTTCAAATATGGGAAATTTTGGAATTGTTCAAACATATCATGTGCTAAATAAACTGAAAGATTAAATTGAATTATTCTATGGAGTCCCTTTTAATCTATTTGGTTACTTTCCTAGATCATGACTACTATTTAGGTGACAAACCCCATGAATATAAATGAATTGTTTAATGCCTTATTGTTTCTTTAGCATGATATGTATTGTGGGTGATTGATTGACATATATTAACTATGGGATTCTTGTATATTGAGACAAATAACATGTTATTTTTTATTACCAATTGATATATAAAATGTGTAAATGAAAGTTAAATTTTAATTTTCCTAATAAACCATTGAGCCATATGATGTGATATTGTGAGATCCATATTGTTATGACTTTTTTTATGATTAATTTCTAAAATGCCTAAATGGTTCATTGGCCCAGTGATATATCTTGTAATTTTTATATAGTGGGATTGGACTAGAGGCACATGCTGAAATACTGATATAACATGCTTTCCCAATTTGACATGCTGAAATGATGATATAGAGGGCATGAGATGATTATATAGATGGCTAGGCCCTGTGAAATATGATGGAATGATTATACAATGAGTTTGACCTATATTGGTGGGATTCATACCTCGGTCATAGGGTTATGGTTGGAATGGTTAAAATACATTCCTAGAGACATTTCAGCATAGGGACATGTCATTTTATGATTTTCCTTGGTTATAAGGTTATGGTTGGCAGGGTTGTGAGACATTCTCAATGACATTCATGCATGGTATCGAAGTAGGTTGATGTTTTATTAAGTTAATTGATTAATTAAATAATACTATTATTTATTGAAATATTCTATACACTATTTATCATATTTGTTATATGGTGAAACGGTGGTGTGGACCTAATGAGTTATACAATTTCCCTATTTAATCCATAATTTGGTATCTGAGCAGTTTACTTGGATACAGGTTTGGATAAGGGAAAAAGACCTTGTGGTTGATTCTCTTTGGTCGATGAACTAGATTATAGATATGGGACTGAAATGGTGTTTGGGATTAGGGGAAATTAATTCTTTATTTTTCTTCTAGTATTTTACTTGTATTACATATAGCATGCCATTTGGTTATATTACATCACATCATTATTGTATGCTTTTATTTTTTACTAGATTATTCAATTGAATTTTATTTATTGGTTTTCCATTACAAAATATTGTTTCCCTTATTTTCGAACTCTTATATACTGTTATTTGGATATTTTCCATTGTTCCATAAACTTTGAATATTAGGGGAATAGTATACCCTATATACATATCAAACCCCCACTACAAGTTAAAATCCACTAACATATGGGTTGGCATGATTAAGGTCTTGTAATCAACCCATTATTTCAACATGAGAGACTGTTAGATCGGTGGATGTTACAAATTGGTATTAGAGGACACTAGGTGTCTTTATTATTTATGAAAGCTAAAAAGGGGACAAGGATGTGTCCGGAATTTCTGATCAACTTTTCCATAGGAGTAGATAACCCATGTATATGGGGAAATCTGTGTACTTAGGGGTTGATTATTCTTTATATTGTGTTCTTATTATAGTTGATGTTTTTTCACCCTATGTGATTCACAAGTAATGTGAGTTTATGCTTTTATGATGTTATTGGCCTTTTACATTTATAATCGTGGCCCATTTTGGAGCAGGATGATTATGCATGAATCATAATAGGATCATAGATAGATAGATAGATATATATATATTGAAATGAATTTTCCAAGGTATGGACATATTTATTTTTCATTTGATATATACTTTCTTATTGAAATATGATTTGAGATATATGATTTATCTGTGAAATAAAATAAATTAACTTTTAGGTAATGCTAAAACATTTTTTAGCCTTTCCTTGAGAGACTAGGAGACAAATGTTCTCTATTGATGTCACCTATTGAGGCTAACCTTATTATATACAGTGTTCTAAGGAGTGTTCTTCTCTTAAAGAGAAAATGCATTATTTTTATATTCATGTTTGGAATCGGTAGAGTGGAAATCAACATACTCCAAACACAACTGAACTGGATCTACTTTTAGTTTATAAGGATCAGATGGGTTTTTATCTTCATGAGAGCTTCTTTAGGGTCATGATATCAATGTAAAGAGAGATTGTTCTTGCTGTACCTTCAATGTATGAGTTGACGATAGGGTTTTCACTGCAATATTCACCTAAGATCACCTGGGAGGGAGGACCCTATGTATATGAGTTATGGATTGATTCATTAAATATAATCATTGAGCATATTAATTCACCCAATTATTGGAGGGTTAATTTTGATGCATATATGATTTGTGGACTAGCCATGAATTTGGTGGGTCATTCTGGAGTAGGTATGTCTACTTGAGGAGTTATCCTAGAAGGACTATGAGATAATGATCCTAAGAAATTTTTATCCTGAGGTGTTGAGGGATGATAAGGCTTATCAGGTTGTTCCCCTAACATAGGAGGGAATGTATGTTTTTTACTACTCTAAACATTTCACCGACCTACAAAAAGTTCTACAATCATTGGAAGTGGATTAAATATCCAGCAAATGAATTTTTTAGGATGGAATTCACTATAAGATTAGATCAATGTTTACCATGTTCTATTTGAGTAGTTTTTAGACATGATAAAGTGGTCACTCTTCATGGAAGGAAATATGAGAGAGGCCCCAAGTAGGGGCCATGATTTTTTTAGTTGGGAATAATGTGAGTTCTTATTCTTGTGGAATGAAGTATCATTATGGTACTATATTATAAGGAAAATGCTAAATGAATATTCAGTGTACTGGGAAACAATATTTGGCCGTAATATGTTGCAGTACAACCGGTGTGGAAAATGGGCTAAAATGACCTTAGAGTTCATACCCCACATTAGAGTGTCACACTTGCAAAATATTGGGCCACCTAAAGTGGTTTTATAGGGGAATGAAATATCATAATTGTGGAAGGGGAATAAGATAAGAAAAAATGTTCATGAAGGACTCATCTATGCCTCAGCAGAAAGGTTGTTGGAGTTCTAGAGGATGTTCTGGTAGAGGTCGGGGATGTGGTACCCTAGTAGAGGGATGGTGGTACTAGGTAGAGGGTATAGCTCAGGGGAGTCAATATGGATCCCATAGTATAGGGGTTGTTCAACTACACATTATATAGAATAATCTGGGTATTGTTGATACAAGATTGTATACTGTTAGAGGTATAATTCTTTTGTCATCTACCCTTTCTTGTATTTTATTTGATACCGGATCATCACATTAGTTTTTATATAAACATTTTTTTAAATGGTTTTTTCATGGATTTGGAAATATTTTATGGTGTTTTTACCATTTACACATCGTTATGTGTGTAATAAGATCATATCAAATGTTTCAAGGTGTTTTCTCTAAAAATTGGTGGTTAACATTTATTTTGGGAACAATTTATGATGGGAATGATAGGCTTCAATTTGATTCAAGGTATGGATTATTTAGTTATGTACTAGGATCATATCAGCTATTACTAGATGAGATTGACCTTTTTATCTCTAGAAAGAAGCATCTACTCTCACTAGGGTGAGTGGGAACATCAATATGGTTATATGGGACTAATTCATTAGAGATTATATTGTCTCACATATTAGATACATAGTTATGTTCCCGATAATGGTGGAATGAATCATTATTTTTTTTCCTCTATTAGTACACTTTTTTTATTATCTCATTCATGATGAGTTCTATAGATTACCTCCCAAGTGAGATATTGAGTTCATGATCGATTTGGTACTGGGAGAAGAGCTAATTTTAATCCCTCATTACTAAATGTAACTAGCAGAGCATTGGGAGTTGAAATTATAGTTGGACTATCTAGAAGGTTACTATAAGTTCTTTTTCTAGAACTTTTCTCGTTTTGAAACAACAATGTCATGTCTGAAAAAAAAGGGAGTAATGTTTATTTGGTCAAATGCTTGTGAAAGAGATTTTAACGAGATGAATGGTAGGATGGAACCATCCCCTATCATCATCATACCTATTATGGGTAAATAATGTTCCATTTACTTTTACACATTTTTATTTTTACTGAGATCAGTTTTGATGCAGGAGGATTGGGTGGTTGTGTATGGCTCCATACAGTTAACGTCGCATGAAAGGAATTATCTTACTGATGACATAGAATTAGAAGTAGTGGAATATGAACCTTGATTATGGATCCATCATATCATTGGTGAGAGTTTTTTTATACACAAAACAGAAGATCCTCATATATATCTTCTCCCAATGGGACCTAATCCTTCAAAAAAGGAGGCGAGTTGAGTAACTGATGTCTTTCGACATTGATTTTGATTATACACTATGAAAGGTAAATGTCATTGTTGATGCATTGAGTCTTAAGACATAGGAAAAGGTGGAAAGGTATTTCTATGAAGAGTTTCAGGTGATCGAAATTTTTGCAGGAATTCATGTAGATGTTTAGGAGTCATAGAGAGGAGTATTTATAACTTCGAAATCTATTATACCCATGTTTTTAGACCAGATTATGACTGAATAGTTAACTTATATGGAGGTCTTAGTTTTGAAATACAACATATATGGTGGGGATACACCCTTGGTATGGCCTCTTGGTAGTCTAAATTCACATTTTATTTCCTCAAAAAGGTTTTTATGGGTTTTCACTTGGAGCTGATGAAAGAGTTTCATTCTCTCAAATGGGTGGCACAACTTGGTTTAGAAAATTGTTTCGTGATCTCTATATATAGTAATAGTGGTTAGGAATGATGACGGAGGTAGTAAGATTTTTGGAAACATATTTTACATTCTCATAAAGTAAAATCCAGGCATTATAGGATAGCTGATATTTGGAATCCATTTCCAATTCATAGGTGGAAATTGGAGGATGTCGCTAAGGATTTATTGACAATATTACCCATGAAAACCTGTAAGAATGATTCTATATTGGTGATTTTTGATCGAATTAAAAAGGTAGCCTAATTTTTTTCTATCTGGGAGACCTACACTATTGATTATCCAAGTAGAATTTATGTCTGCAAGTTAGATCAGTTGCATGGGGTTTTGAGGAGTATCATTTCACAGATAGATCCTTGTCTCACATTGTATTTATTGCTATGTATTTTGAAGGCTTTGTGATGTTATATTATGTTTAGTATGTACTAGAATCATAATAATAATGGTCAATCCAGGATGACTATTTAGGTTCTAGAGGAGATTTTATGAGCCGATGTTTGGGTTTTTAGTGGTTTGTTGGAGCAGCATATGGAACTTGTAGAGTTTACATGTAATAATAGCATTTAGGAATCGATACAAATAGATTGTTATGAGGATTTTTATGTTAGGTCAGACTATTTTCCTCTTTTCTATTTGGAGACTAGTGTGTTAGTGCTTGTTGGGCCTTGTCTCATGAAGGATACATTTGAGCGTGTTAAGTTGAACAGAAATTGTACAATGACCATCAAAGGTAAACTCTGGAGTTCAAGGATTGTCATTGTGTTTTCCATCAGGTTTTGACTTGGTTGGGGAAAAACATATCAGTAAATAGAGAATTCTAGAACCTAGGTTTGTTGGTCCATTTTAGATAGTGGATAGGGTTAGTCAACTGGAATACCAGTTAGCAATTCAACATCCCTACAGTTCCATGAATTACCTATTCCATGTGTCATTGATTTTAAGTTATTTTCCATACCCTTATCATGTTATAGACCTTTAATATGTCAATCAGAGTGAAAATGTGTCCTTTAAGGAACATCTGACACAGAATTTGGTCTACAGGGTGAAGTATCTTTGGGATAAGACTAAACCTTTGGTTCTAGTGCAGTAGCAATATGGGCTAATTAAATAGGATTATAAGGAGAGATTGTATGATATATGAGTATAGTGGCTAGGAGTTTTTGGAGAGACACCACAATGATATTTTGAGGAACTCAAGGAAAATATTTTATATGGTTTTAAGGTTGCAATATCCTACATTTTCTAGGTTCTTCCCTCCTTGACTTTTTCTTTTGATCCTTAGTGGTCATGTCATTTTTGGAGATGGATATCCTTTGTTGGGGAAAATGTATTAATGAATGGGGACATATGTTTTTTTTTAATAAATAGATGATGGAAGAATGGTAAATGTGTTACCATGAGTTATTTATATATTGATAATCATTAAAGGGGTTTCGTGTAGTTTGGTAGGGAAAAGGGGGTTAAAAACCATCTTTGGTACATTTACAAAAAATTTATATGGAATATACATAATTTAATAATCATGTTTTTATATGATTCAGCTTAGGTGATGGGTTTTTTGGAAATATTTCATTAAGAATAATTATATGATGTTTAAATATGTTACATGTCATGTAATTTCCCTACCAACTATTTTAAATTATGTTGGGTGATTGAATATTATTTCATTTTGGCCAAAAACTTCTTCTTCTCAACCCTAGTGAACCTTCCTTGTAATTTTGGAGTTCCAACCTCCCTTCTAAACATATCTACCATTCATTCGATCCATGGTAAGTCCTTTTTATTTGTTTTTACCTTATCTTTATTTATTATCCAATTTTTTTGGTGTAATCTCTTGACTATGTGTTTTGTTTTTTTTATTGATCATTTTTTCTAGGATCCTTATTGTGATCATCTAGACATTTTTACTCATGGGGGTTCACCTTTATAAGTTTTGTTTGATCATTAGTTAAATGTATCGGTCTAAAACATAACTCTAATTTTTTATAATTTTCATGTATGTAAAATAATGTAGTCACAAAAACAAATATTTTCCTGTAAAAATGACTGTATTTATTACTTAGATTACCTTTAGATCTAATGGGTTATTTTTCTGGATTGTTTCCACCATTCAAGTGAGAATACTCTTGAAAATAAATGAATTATTTATATTTCAAAATGTGTGTTTAGCATGAAATTTATTAGGGTTGATTTCTTACCACAGATTCACATTAGAGTTTCTTTGATTGAGAGAAAAATTTAATGTTATTGGTTCTGAAAAATTGATATATAAAATAGGTAAATGAAATTTAAATAATAATTTTTGTAATTAAACATTAATATATTTGATGTTATATAGTGATATATTTTTTTCCATTACTAATGTTGTGATGAAATGCTGAAATTATTATAGAGGGTGTTGGACAACTGATTCATGTTTTAATTCTCATATAGAATGATATGCATAAAGAAAAATGTTGAAGTGATGATACAATAGGCTTGTCCCAATTGACATGTTTAAATGATGATATAGTAGTCTTGGCTAGTTGACATGTTGAAATGCTTATATAGCGGGCTAGGCTCGATGACACAAGTTGAATTGCATATATAACGCGTTTGATCTAGATTTTTGCAATTCATGTTTTGATAATAAGGTTTAAGTTATCATGGTTGTAATACATTATCATAGACATTCCAGCATGGCTCTAAGGTAGGTTAGGATTTTACTTGTTTTTAAGGTTATAGTTGGAATGGTTGTAAGACATTCTCATACATATTCTGGCATGGGTACGAAGTTGTTCGATGTGCTATTCTGTTAATTTTTTGATTAATTGATACTTTTATTTATTGAATTATTTCATACACTTGTTATCATACTATTTTTATTTAGACATGGTGGTGTCAAGCTATGGAGTTATACTCATAACCTATTCAGACTATCATTTAGTACCCGAGAAAATTACATAGATGTAGGTTTGGAAAATGGAAAATGACTTTGATATTGGTTGTCTTTGCTGGACAGGCTAGAGTGTGGAGATGGGACCGACATGGGGTTTTGGATTGGGGGATGTTGATTCTTTATTTTAGTCATCCAGTCAATTACTGGTATTACATCTAGCATGAAATTTAGTTACAATCCATAACGTCATTACATTATTCCTATATTATTTAATGGAATATTCAGTAAGTAATTATGGATTAATTTTCCACTATATTATATTGTTTCCATTATTTTATCACATTGACATATAATTATTTGGATATTTTTTATTGTGCTGTAAACTCTGAATACAGGGTGTATAGTCTACCCACTATACATATCACACCCCCGATGCAGGTCTTCAGCCTCTGTCATATGGGGAGGTACACTTTATGTTTCGTAACCAAACCTTTCTGGCCACATGAGAGAGTTCATGATCAGGGGACATTATATTGAAGTGGGAGAATTAAAATAATATAAGTCACAATGAAATAAAAATACAATATTTAAATATTATATATATAAATTGGTTTATTTAAGTGTCACATATAAATATTATTATTATAATAAAAATATGATATTTTAAATATAAAAAATTCAAAAAAATATTTATATATCAATGGAGTTGGAAAAAGTATATTTTATATAATGTATAATTAATTAATGGTATTAGATAAATCATATTTAGTAAAAAAGTAATAATTATTTTCAAAGAATTTTTTTATTATGTATTGAATAATTTTTCCAAATAAATTAAATTGACACCATTAAAATATTATTATTTATTAACTAATATATTAACATCAAGTAAAATTGAATTTTTTTTATCACAACATTAAAGACACATAATTCTTAAAAACTCAATTTTTTGATAAAAGAAATTTTATTTATAATTTAAGACAGTCTTCAAAAGATTACATATACATTTTACAGTTTTAATTTTATATAATAATAATAATTTTATAATTCATTATTTCAATATTATCCTAATATGAATTTTTGAGTCTTTTAAAAAATAATCAAATTCTAAGTGAATAGTTAAAATACCAACTTTTACTGAAAACAAACTCGTATAAATTAAGAATGAGATAAATTTTTATGAAACGATTTTTGAATAAAAAATATCTATTTAATATTAAATATTAATAATTTTTAAATATTATCTTTAACTTACAAAACATATGTTTATCATTTTTGAATGACATGTAATATTTCACATTAAACAATTATTTTTACATGATTATAATAACAATTAGACTTTATCACATTATGAAATTAAATAAAAAAATCATTTCCTATTTGAGTTGAAGATGATAATTTAGGACAAAAAGATTAATTTATTTTCTATATATAAGTATAATATAAGTTACCTTATGGTTAATTACAAAAGTAATGATAAAATTGTTTTTTTTAAGAATTGTTTTATTAATATTATTTATTTTTTTATTAAATAAATTAAATTAATCTAATTAAAATTATGAAACATAAACTATTTTTAAATATATATATATATATATGTGTATATATTAGAAATCATTTAATTCGTAAAAAATAGAAAATAAAATTATAGAACACATAATGGTTAAATATATTTTTTTTAACAAAATAATTTTTATATTAATATACTATTGTTAATTTAAAACATTATTTTATCCTGTTTATAAATTAAATTATATTAAATATACGATTATTTGAGTTAAAAAATGGAAATATTTGTGAACATGTATTTTTATATAAAATAATATTACTTAGTAAAAAAGTAATTACCAAGGTAAAAGTCAAAATATTAAAATGTAAAATCCTACGGTAAAATACTTGAAAAATGTTTAGAAAATCTATTGAAAAGATTTTTTGGTGATTTATAGTCCCAATATCTGCCCAGAATTCACTATTATGAAATTTTTGAGTCATTGAACTTAGAATTGTTAATATATGTAAAAGAAGTGTAAATGGTATTCCCAAAAGATACATTTTAATGACTTCTGAAATGGGAACACTTCCACCCGTGATGGTTATAGTTACCATTTATTATTTTCAATGAAAATATTCCCGAAATAACTCTCCTATAATACCTTATATAACCATTAATCCCCTCATATATAAATTTTATATTAAGTCCTTCACTTCAAAGGAAATCTCTAAGAGAATATCAGGTCTCCAACGTAAGTATTACTTTCTTAGTAACATTCTCTTCCTAATATTTATATTAAAAATATATTAAATCCATGGAAATTTTGTGAAATCACAATTATTATTATAATGATATTTTATTATATTATTTGAGTAACAATTATTGATTAATCTACACCCTCTATGGAAATTAAAAGCGTTGTTAGTGCATTGTATGGACTACCACGTCCAGAATGTGATGTCTTCTATTTTTATTCACCACCATTCGGAGAAGATAAAATGAATGTATTAGATGAATAAACAAGTTATATATAATATAAATACTATTCTGAATTTTCAAATTATCTTTAATATTTTCCCCTCCAACTCATTGTGGAATGGGAACATTAATCGTGTGTACATGTGAACTATCGTTTTCTAATGCAATGAGCTTCATTTTTCATCACCTCACATCATGGTTAGACACAAAAAATATTTTTAATATATTAATATTATTTATTTAAAAAGATTAATTTTTTTATAATATGAATATATCTTATAACTTTTTATACCATTGTCAACATATATAAGGACTAATGATGAAATTGACCAAACGACCCCAAGTAACTGACATAGTCCTAAAAACTATATTTTATATAAATAACAAATGATATTTAAAGAAAATAGGAATTATAAATATAGGTGAAATTTTTTATTTTTTGTATATCTAATAAACTTATTTTAATTATTAAGGATGTTAAGTTCATGCGTAGGGAACTTTTAGACACAAGTAAGGTTTTTTGTCTCAATTTCTCTTTTTTAAGACTTGTTTTAATGTCAAACATTGATTTATATTTTATATGGTGTATATAAATACCAAGAATATATGTTAGAATAATATATTATTAAATTCATGATATTTACATAAAATAATATTTTAAATATTCCAATGACTTTTGATTAAAAAATTACAAAAGTTATAAGGGATTCATCTCAAAATATTTTTCTTTGAAATACATTTTATTTTATGAAATTAATTCTTATAAAATATTTTGTATACATATAAATGGGATGTATAATCTCATTTATTGTCTTTATTCATGGTATATTAACGTTAACTTTATCATCACTGTCTTTTAATGGGATTTTATTAGAATTTTTCTTACTCTATAATGGATCTTCTATACCTAATTTGTGATTAGTCAGTAAAAGTTATGTTTCTTTTTCTCCTATTTATTAAATATTCATCTCTTTTTGCTCTAAAATTTCTATATATATGTACATTGAATATATATACATAGTAAAATACCCCTTTTAATTTTTGTGGTTATACTTGTTTTAATTTTCATTTGAAATTATAACATTCATAGAAAATCGGTTTAATTGAACTTACCTCTTTCTTGATTCATATCGAGCATCACCCCCATAAAAGGTTTTTAAACAATGAACATCTTCATAATAATATAACTATTTTATAGAGAAAATTTTTGGTTCAATTATAATTTTATGGAAAATTATATGGTATTTCATTATTTTAATATATCCTTAACTTATTTCACAATGCACCACCCAAGTGGTTCATTTATATATTTTCTTATCCAAGATACTTCTCCACAATTTTATACATTAGATCACCATTTTCTATTATTCTCACAATTTATGTTATGAAATTTAAAATGATTTAATTATGTTTTCTCTTTGTAAAAGTTATGATTTTTTCCACAGTTATGCCTTGAATTATAATTATGAAACACATTTCTTTATCATGGTTTTGATCTTGAAAACGGTTTATATATTATTTAATTTCATCATGTGGCATGTATATGTATGATTTTTGTTTATATAATGGGTGTTAATATAATTATATATCCCTAAAATTAATTGGTTAAATTTTTATTTCATATGAGAGGTCATACAATGGATTAGGGAGTGAAATTAATCAACAATTGTGCTTTTTTAACTTTATGACGACATACAAGGGAGTGAACCATGACTTCAATTTATGATATCATATTTTATGTTATTTAAAAACCTTTCTGATCTTGTGACATCCTTTCCTTAATATATATTTCTATTATTATTATCATACCATTTATAATATCTTGTTATGCCTTCTGACTCTAATGGTATGACTTATTTCCATATTTAACCCCTTACTAGGATTTGTATCATTACTTTTTCCATATAAATTTTACCCATGATATCCTATATATTTTTAGAATTTATTTAGTAGTTAATATCTCTGTGTGGATTTTTAAATAATTATAATGTTTTTATGTTTAAAATGATGTATTTGAATGTCTAATCTTTCAAATACATTAGACCTCTAGATCCGTGACATGTATTATTGAAAAAGTATGTTATAAAATAATTAAATAATTTATATTTAAGGATTGGGTCTCCATAGGTGGCATCAAAGAATTGTATAGTTATTTTGTAGATTTGGATGAAATAACCTTACTGAAATCCCTAAGGAGATGTCCAAGAGACAATAATAAGAATCAGATAATATCTTAATATTTTGGGGAAGTAAAAATTATGAGATTTTCTATGAAATATATTCCTATTTGGATATTGGAAATTGATTGTGGTTTTGAAATAGATTCACTAAAGGGTAATCACCTTGAAAAGGGTTTGTTGAGCATTTAATCGATCATCACTATGATACATGATGAGTGTACCTATGATTTTACACCTGGATAGAAACTCTCATGGTATATGATTTAGTAAATCATTTAATCTTTTTGAACCATTATGATGGATTTATTTTAATGTTACTTTGGAGGACTAGGGTGATAAGTATATGGTAACTCTGCTTAAAGTAACGTATGACATACCAAAGATAATATTTTCTGAAATAAATAAATCAAGGGCTAACATGATAATGAAATATGGTAAAAAGTATTATATTTGAATCCTTTTAATGGTATTGATTATTATATCACCCGATAATGTTAAGTGTTCATCACTCATACTACCCATTTTGGTTTTAGTGATGACTAGAACTAGAATGAACCATATTAACAATGGGTGTGAATGATAATTAAATGAATACCCTAATGATCAACCCATTATAAATGTAGATGAAGTAAGAAAATAAGTGATTAGATCTAACCAATTATTATGAAACACAATTAATAATGTTACCATAGTTGAAAACATGATCCCCACTTGTACAAAAAATATTTACCACTTTGGGAATTTCACATCAATTTTTTGTAACTGACATGAAGAATCTTAAATTATTCGCAATCACATCTATTATATAATATATGATGTGAAAAGAAATTCATTTTGATTTATCACATTGGTTATATAATAACCAACATGAAAATCCATGTAGGTTTCATTATCAAATTGGTTATTATATAACTGACGTGATAAGGTTTATTTTTCATGTTAGATAGATAATAAATAATGTTAAAATCAAATATTAATTTTTTATAACATTAATTATATAATAAAGGATGTTCTATAAATTTTAAAATTTTATGAACTATTGGTTAGTATAATTTCTATTTTATTCAATCACATAAAATTAACATTATTTCCCTCGCATGGGATCCCAAACCCTCATTTCATTGATCAAATTAAATCCAATATCTCATTTCCACCTTCAAACATGGTAGGGTTTCTTAGGAATCATTGTTTCACATTCAATCGTCTCATCACCTCATGTCAACCTCACACATCGATCCTCTCTTTCGACTGTTAAATGGTGTGATCTCCTAACTCTCATTTTTTATTCCGTGGACTCTAATCTCGCATTACCATCTTCATAAACTGTCATGTTTCATTGACTTCATCATTGAACATTCAAAAATAGATATTCTTACCTCAAATCTCAAATTATCATCTTCATATTAAATAGTTATCTACTTATTTAAGTGAATAGGTCTGTGGATTTCATTATATCATAATGTCCTGGTGTTTCTATTTTATACATTTTTTTTCACATAATAGTTTCATAGAAGATTATAATACATCATTTCTAAAATTTCAAAAATTGAATCTCTATATTTTTCTTATTTGGATAATGTATATGAATCACTAATTGATTATTCATAATGTTTCATGTATGTGGATAAATTTTTATTAGTTTTATCTATTTATTAGTGACTTAGTACTCTTAAAATCTAAAGTATACATACATTTAATATTTCATATAATTTAGTAGAAAATATCATATCAGTAGAGTATATTTATATAAAAAAATTTCTTATGATGTGGGATTATGTTTATCTTGAAATTCATATATTAAATATTTTGTCTTCATATTATGAGTTACTATCGTTATGAAGTTGAAATTTATGGTGAATTCAAAATAGGAACTATAAATTGCTTCCATTACATATCTTTGTTATATTTTATTAGATATATGATAGTTTTGACTCTATTTAGACTAAATAACCCACTTGGTTTAAAGGATAATATAGATTGATGTTCTACATATCCCTTTTCATGCATTGCAATCCATTAATTTTTAAATTTATTGGATTATACAACAACGTAGGTAGGGTTTTCTATGTTAAATATTCCTGGAATTACACCTTTATCATAAGGTATTAACATTGAAATAATTTTCTCCCCATAAATTTGGATTTTTATTATATCAAATTAAATTTATAGATATATTTAAAATGTGGGTTATTTGTGTGTTACATTCAAATAAAACTTGTTTTCATAGAATGGACAACACATAAAATTATATTCATAATTTTAATAATACACTATCAATAATTTATATATATATATTTAATACATTAATAATTAACCCTTTTTTGTTTGAACTCTACTATATGATTATATAAGAGTATTAATTAATGATTCATCTAATAATTGTTGGAATTTTCAGGAAAAACAATTGATGATAAAGATTGAAATCAAATTGGAAATTTCGCACATGATTTTGATTTTGGTCACTAATATTCAATATCATGTTTCATCAAATATCATTCAGAATAAAATGAAAAATGATGGAATGGTCAATATATATTTTATTTTGTAAATAAATTCCATGAATTTCTTTTTAGAATGTATCATGAGTTTTTAAACATATATTCCAATATTTTCTGGAATTTATAATTATACTTATCCACGCATATTGTTTTTTTTCTATTTTAAAATTATGTTACCTTCAAATTATGAAATCATTTAAATAATTTTTCTCTATTTTCAATTTAACTTTTCAATAATCATTCAAACTAACATTAAATTTAATCTCTAATGTTGTTAAATTTTTAATCATTATATTTACTATTATAGAAAATCATAGAAAATGTTGATGATGAATTCAACAAAAAATGTGTATTCCTAATTATAATTGAAATAATAAACTACTTCCCCATATTAGTCACTATTATTACCACTATATTTTATTGAAAAGATATTTATTTTGGATATTATTATAGATAAAAATGAGTCTATGTTGGATTATGACAGTTTAAATAAGTGATGATTATGAGGATGAAGTTGATTACTTTTTGGAATTTTCTATATGAAATGTTCCAAATAATGAAATGTTTTCTAATCCATGCCTAAAATGTTTAAATATGAATAATTTGAAAATAAGAGAGATAAAATATCATTTAATACTTCATGGTTTTAATCTGATTTAAAACCTTTTGGTTTGGCGTGGTGAAACATGGATTAATTTTTGATCTAATTACGACGACACTTTTCCAGATAATTACTATAATGAAATTGAATAAATGATTCCTGAAATTGAAGTAGGGGAAATTGAGATTGAATTTAAAATTGATCATCTTTATGGAGATTTATAAAACCTATTATATCTTGGTTATACAAAATATATGGTCATATCAACAATGTTAATATTGAAAAAAAGGAAAAACATTCATGAAGTGACAAGTATTTCAAATATTTTAAAAAATCATTGAAAAATATTATTCCAGAAGATAATTATCTTCTAGATTCACATTATAATGAAAAGAAAATACTATTTCAGATGGGATTAGGGTATAAAAAATACATACCTTCCCAAATTATTGTGTGTAATTTAATAAGTAATATGAACTTCTTTATGGGTTTCATAAACGTGGGATGTCATATATAAAGTAGAAAGAAAAATCAAATGTAGATTTACTAGTTACAGAAATGCCTAATTTTTTGTTGAATATTCCTATAATTTATCATTATAAATGTTTATTCAAAAATTCACACAGTGAAAAAAGGTTAATATGGTATTCATATGAGTAGATATGTGATGGTAAATGATGAGATCGTGATAATTGTGCATAGTGGAAGAAAATTGATCACAAGTTACCAACATTAGGAAATAAAGTTATAAATCATAGACTTAGACTGTGCATAGATTAAATGAATGCATATAAAGGAATAAGTATAACACATAATTTATGGTATGTTATATTTGTAATTAACAACATATCTACGGAATTTTTTATGAAAAGGAAATATGTCATTTTGAGTTTAAATACAACTAGACCAAACTAGTTCATAAATGAGATTGATATTTTCTGGTCACTATTAATTGATTATTTGAAAATCTTTGGGTAAGATGTTATTATGGTTTATGATTATCATAAACTGGAATATTTTCATCTGTATACAGTGACTATGTTCACTATAAATTACTTCCCAGCATGTGGAAATTTGTCTTGATATAATTTTAAGTGGAATAAATCTAACCCAAATTTTAAAAAATAGATTTCATATTTTCAACAACATCATGGGATAAAAATAGTATACATGGGTTATTGAATGGTTTTTTATTTGTATAATTCAAATATATTATTTAATAAGGAATTGAGTGACTTACAAGAATATAATTTTTCTCTAAAATCTTATTCCAGTGATCATTATTTTGACAGGGTGAAAAACATTAACATGACATTTAGAAAGGAACATAAATATAGAAATTATTGAAATATTTGAAAGAAATAGTAAATATTTTTTGAGCTACCATATTAGAGATATCATAAGTTAAAATATAACATTGATGTTATATATGTGTAAATGAGTATTTTTGATACATTGATTGGAATATTTTCAGATATTAATGTAAATACTAAATATCGATTGAATGAAATATTGGACATACACTCAATGAGAATATGTTTGGGGTTAACTCCCACTTATGATAGAAGCAATAAATTACAACCCCCAGAATATCATACATTATACAAGGGGAGATAATTATCTTTTTTCAGTGTCTTCATGTCATCAATATTCGGAAGTGTTATTCTTCAAATAAAAAAATTATTGTGACTAAATTGGATTTAAATTGGAATGGTATGAAATCTCATGATTTTCATGTTAGGATATGAAATCTCTTTTCAGCTGCGTTGTGTGGAATGTTTTCTATTCTTGTCAGAATGATTATTAAAAGGTATTTTATTTTTTGAATTCCGTTTTTGATAATGTGATTGATATTAATGCTATGAAAAATTTGGAGAACAATGTTTTTTCTATAGATTATCAATTATTAATGTATTTTCCTCCATATTTTGTTGATATCATGGTGCACATAATAGTTAATGTTTTTTGATAAATAAATCATTGTGGGCCTATATATCAACATTGGATGTATCCTTCTGAATGGTATTTGAAGATATTGAAGGGTTATGTTATGAATCCACATCAACCTAAAGCCTCCATTGTTTATAAAAATATTTATGAGTAGTTTGTACAATTTTTTACAATCTAGTTGTATGAAGTTGAGCACATTTGTTTTCCTATATCTTGTCATAAATGAGTTAATTTTTAAGGGAAAGGGGATCTGTGGAATTAATGTGAAATAATTGATAGGTGAATGAATAAAGAAGGTACATTTATACATCTTTAAAATTATAGATTATTATCATCCATATATAACATTTCATATTAATGTGTTGAAATAATGTTATCCGAATAAGAAATAAATTGGTATTTTTAATGAGAATAAAAAAATTACATGGTTTAAAGAGGTCATGCTTGGTAGATCATATGCATCAGAATCATTCAGATGGTTTGTGGGTAGTCCATGTTTAAATTTGATAACATGGTTTGGGTATGACATTAAAGGTTATACATTTCATATGAATAATACAAAAAATAGAAGAGCAGTTCAGAATAGTAGGGTATTGGTGTTCGCATAAGCAATGAATTTTCAGAGTGCTAAAGAAAAAACCAAATCTCCACATCAAGTGCATATTTTGATGTCATTGAAGAAATATGGTAGGTTGATTACGTTAAATTTCATTTTCTAGTTCTTAACATCATATGGTTTATCAGTAACAATAGTTTCATACATGATGAATTTGGAAGGAAACTGGAAAATCCTGAATAGAATGGAATACAAAGTTGGTTTTTTATAATGTAAAAACATGAAAACCCAATTTTATATGTTATTCGTCAAACTGATATGTAGTGGTATATTGTTTTACATGGAGAAAATTATATTGGTGATGATAAACTTGATGAAGATTCATATTTATGTGAGATTTTGACTTCCATGTAAACATTAATAGAAAATATTGATGTGCATGTTATATACATAGTTGTTTTCACACAGAATGATCATGATTAATGAATTTGGGAAAAAATCCTTTAGTTTGTTCCTAATAATAAAGGTTACAAATGTTTATTTCTCATTTAATTTTCTAAATTTCATTAAATTTATGATATTTTAATTTTATTTTCATTATTAAAACATGTATTATAACTAATAAGTTTTATTTCATGTTTATATTAATTTATTTTTATATAGTTTAACAATTTTAACCATATGTATCTTATATATTAATAGATTTTGTTCAAAAAGTATTTTTTATAATATATTTTCTTAAATAAAAACTTGTGTAATAGTATATTTAAAAAAATATTATTTTTATGTAAATAATGATTTATTAAGTAGGATCATTATTACCATTAGCACACCATTTTTGGATTTTTTTTCATTCATCTATATATCGTTTCATCTCTCATTAAAATTGTTATAATTTTAGTTAAATGTAACAAATTTGAAAAATGTCTTAAGATTAGTTTAGTTTACTTTTATGTTGAATAGTTTTTCACTTTTTATTTACATTAGTAAGCAATAATAGTATTTTAATATTTTTTACTAACAAATTATTTATTTTATTTTTAAGATAATGATAGATCAATCATCTCATCCACTATCGACCTCTGCATATGACCGTACTCATTCCTTCTAGGAAGAACATAGACATGATTTTGTTGATGAGACTCATCCCTCATTAGGAGAGATATCTTCTTACATAGGGACAAAGAAGAGTTTTATGGATTATATATATGGTATCATAAATTTACCAGAACTATTAGTTTCCTGTAGCTAGTACCATAGGATACTTGTAGACATTAATGAAAATGTTATTCAAAGAGTTCCAAATTCAAAATAATTCTTGACTTTTATTGTAGTATAGTCTAAAATAAAATTTAGAATTTTTATTGAGGATTGGAAAAGTATTGAGAATGTAATAATATCTCACTAATAGGAGACTATTTTTCTAAAATAACATGTTATTTTTTTAACTTATCTTGAAACATTTATATCAATATATGTTTTCCCCTTCCTATCAGATGATATATCATATACCTGATACAAGAGGAGTTAGAAGAAAATGTTTATCATATGAATCTAGGAGTTTTAGGGATTTCCAATCAATCCTCACAAAATATTTCATTACTATTCATATAAAAATCATAATCAATGTGATACATAACCATTTATAGATGAACATAAATGGAAGTAATTTGTTGAAGTTGAAGACGAGAAGCATTTTTTGTAAGTTAAATTTTTCCTTTTAGTGGTTTCTTATATTAATACTCTTATTAATTATTATTTATTATTAATTTACTATAATAGAGGAGATCCAATCAGGAGATCAAATTTTGAAACATATATCCTCGTACGTTATCTTAGGGGGTATATATTATTGGAATAATAAATGATTGCTAAAAATTTTCAAAAATAGAGAGCTCCGTCTTTAGGCACTATAGATATTGATCCTTATTCCCCTCCAATACATGAAAAATAGAAGAGGTATTAGATGAGAAAAAAGTAAAATATATTAAAGAAGTGTCAAGGGTTGTGGCTAAGATGATTATAAGTTGTTTTTTTATTTAGTTATTTTAGATAAACAATTTCTTTGTATATTGTGATTTATTATAGATTTTTTCAAACAATTCATATAGGTTTTTCTGAAAGATAAAATAACACATGGGGTATTTATAGCTGAGGGTATGAATTATATTTTTTGTATAGCATTGGTAATGCCTGAACACTTGGGTCATGTATGAGGACACCTAGTAGGTGTATCTATGAAAAAAATCTACATTCTAAAGCTTCTTCAATATAGTAATTTTATAAAAAAAATAGAATATTTTCAAGCTGATGTTCAGGATATTTGTTTGACAATAGAGGATAGGATCAGATAATTGTTAATCAATGTTTAAAAAATAATAATGGAAGTTTAAGACTACTGATCCATATCCTCCCAAATCTCAAGCATCTCCCACTACCCCACCCCTTCTTAGAAACCCCACTCATTCTTATCCTACTTTTTCATCCCCTCCTCCATCGATTCCATGTTATTATGATTCATATGATTTTGATCCACAACATCATTTTCTTATATATGGGTTGATGTTTTATATAAGAGATACTATACATCTTCAAAAGATATATATAGATAATCATATAGTCGTTTTATAGGATATTATAGATAGATCAGTAGGAATATTGTTACTTATAGGTGAGTTGAGTAAAGTTGGACAAAGTATCGACCACATTTTAGTCTTTCCATATAGAATTTTCGACATATTATTAATGTTTTATGTGTATATTTTATATATTATTTCATTTTTTACATTTTAATGTTAATATATATATCTATTTTTCCAGTGAATACATTAATATTAATGAAATAATACATATAAAACAATAATTACAATGTCATATGATATCATATACAAATTCTACTAGTCTTGATTGATTTTAAACATATTCAAAGTTATTGTTGGATGTCTATGTGATTCCAATTGGAGCTAATGTTCGTGGTCAGGCAATTATAGTGTATATTTTTAAAAATAAGACCTCGGAGGTTCTAAATGGAGATATGTTGCGAATTAACGTGATGTATGTTTTTTCTATATAATTCATAACATAAATATTTCAATACATTTAATTTATTGATAATTTAATTTTATGTTTGTTTTGTATTAGGTATCATTATACAATTTTTAAGGAGAATACAAATAAATAATTATACAGATTTATGAACTCACAATTTATTTTACCTATAGAGAGGATAATGAATAATATAGAAAGAATAGTGTATATTAATGAAATATTTCAAAATAATGCAATTATTCAGTGCTGATTTTTTCATTATCTTCAAGAGTGTGAAACATACATTCAAAAAATTTTATACATTTCTTTACATTATAATCAATAACATTAAATTTTCATTTATATTAGTGGCAATAGGATGTTGAGTTTTTTTACATGGAAGGAGGAACTTTACTATCTATGCTCTAACCATGGTGTAGTGAGAGAAATGTTTATGCATGTATTGGATAAAACTTTAGCACTATAGAAATAACTAATGGACTTGTTTGGTCTGTAGCCACCTCAAATAGAAAAAATTGACAGGCAGCTTCAAAAAATAATACACTTTCAGTTATTCAGGTTACAGAAAATTATTCTCTGAATAGCTTGTGAATAACTGATCTATATAGTGTGGCAGTGGAGAAACAAGGCACTCCATAACCACACCTTATTTCAATTATAATATTATCTCTTTGAAATTATTACAGTAACCCGGAATGCCAATCTCATCCAAACAGGACATTGCAATAACTCCATTGTCAACTTCACTGTTCTAAGGAGACTCAACATCCCAGGTTACTTATCCCCCTCTCTTCCACGCATAGAATTTTCTGGATTTCACCATTCTTTTGATGGAAAAAATGCAACACGTATGGTTCCTCCAAAGGAAACACTGGTCCCACAAGCTTTGGAGTCATCACCTAGGACCATAATGAAGTGGTTATTGACTACATCCATAGACCATGTGGACATTGCACAGCCCTTGAAACTGAGATGTCCTCTTTCTTTATTGTTTTTCACATTGCGAAACAATTGAATTGGAATGATGTTTCGTTTTATTGTGACATGACCACATTGGTCCAAGTGGTGAGATTTGGCATAATACACTTATCATGGAAGCTCATAACAAGATGGTCTGAATGCATGAATAAGTTATATAATATGAACTATATCATCACCCACACATACCGTGGGGCCAACTCTCTAGATGATGCACTTTCCAACAAAGGAGTGCACCAAGACACTGATATTCATTCTGCTACTCTCCCCCAATATCATTTACCTGCTCAAGAAAAAGACAAATGTAAAATCCATTTCTTCTATCTGATGTGACCTTCTATTTTTATTTTTTATAATAAGAGCCAATGATCTAACCTTTCTTAATTAAAAGAAAATAATATTTATTTCATTCATATTATTTTTATATAGGGAATTTAATTTATTTAAGGAGAAAATAAGAAAGAATATAACCAAGATAAAATATGTATAAGAAATGGTTAATTTTTATTTAAAATTACCAAATTTTGGGCATATTACATAAAAATGTAATTTGGAATTTAAAAATGCATTTATTTCGAATTTTCTTAAACAATAAGGAATAATAGAATTTGGATACTATGTTTTAATATTTATATATAAAATAATTTCAACTGGGAAAATTATGATTTTACAAAAGGATAGATTTATTTATAAACATTGATTTAATACTCCCTTACTTTTATTTATAACTCATGTTAACTGATTTCCTTTTGATTTGTATATTTATTATGATCCAATAACTTATATTTCACAAGAGCTGAGAAACATTAAAATTTTATGGAAGAATCATTCTACATGATTAATTAGATTTTAGTTTATGTATGTATATATGGCAAACAAGAATGTTCTAATTGTAAGTGTGTTTTAATGGTTTATATAAGACATTTTATTCTTATTTTCTAATAGATTTTATTTATTTTAATATTCTTATATATTGTAGAGATAATGAATAAAAATTAAATTTTAAAATAAGAAATGGTGATTTCATATCGATTCTTTGACATTTGATGTGAAATAAAATCTATATTCATGTTTTTCATCAATTATGAAATTCAAAACTAGAAAAACAAATATTTTAATTTATTTACCATGAAGTTTTTATTAACAAATTATATAAAAAAAATTAAATCACTGCTTTCAATAATAGCACATACTAACCAATGTTAAAACGTTGAAAAAAATTGATTTGAAAAAAATTTTTCTGCACTACTCTGAAGGAAAGAGGAGAAGGATGGGGGATCATAAAAAATTAGGTAATATAAATGATGAATTAAATAAGAATCAACTTTATTCATGTCAAAATTAAAGGAATAATCATCAATTAACTTGACTCATGGGGACTGTAAAATGATTTAATTGTGAAATTGGGGGTCATCAAGAATCAAACTATTTTCGGAATATGAAGAGGTCAATTATCATGATGATATAAGAAAGAGTTAATCATAAATAATAATAAAAAGTGAATTGCCTTTAAGTGTGAAAGAAATTGGAATTATCAGATTCAACTCCCTAATATAATGTCTAAAAAGTTTTGTAGAAATCAATAACTTCCAATTCCCTAGAAACAATAGGAATACAATGAAATAATAACTATAGAAATGAGTTCCAAAAATGATTTGGAGGTAGGAAAACCAATCATCTTATGATGAACAATTGATTATTATATTTCTATATTGTTTTTCCCACTCCTTTATACCTGAAATATTTTCTATCAATGTAAAATATTTGGCTAAATATCTAGATGTTTAATTCTTAATTAAATCTTTATGTGGGATTACTATTGTATCCCAAAGGGGATTTTGTGGGAATGTTACATATGAAAACCTTATTATCCATCCTTGATAAATATAGTGTGATTTTATAAATGGTTTTGTTATCTACATTTATATGGGGATGAAATTTGGTATTAGGATATCACATTTTATAACAACCTATGATAGTATATGAGATACGATTTTAAACACCATTTATAATTAAATTATACAATGAGAGTCTTGATACATTATAATTATAGAATCCTGGCTCAAATGGTTAGGCAAAACTCAATATATAGAATAATTTAATTTTATGTAAAAATGATATGTTTTTATAACTTTTTGAGGTTGATATCACTCTATAAATTAAATTTTGAGTCACATTATAGATACCATTAGATAAATTCATTGTTAACTAATAATTTAAATTGATACGACACAAGTTCTTGGGGGAGGATGTAACACTACTAGTATTAAAGGGAATATTATTACTATTATTATAGTAATTATTATTATTATTATAATAATAATCTATGTCTTTAATTATAAAGAATGATTCTCTCTTATTTTAAAAGTATTGAAACATTAGTATAAAATATGCCATATAAGATATGATCCAAATAAATTCAATTTTAGGGGGACATTATAAGAAAATCATATATAAGTATGTACTACAAATCATGTATCATTACATTCCATGAATTAAGTGAATATAGTAAAAATCTAAAAATAAGCAGGGTTAATAGATATTAAAAATTAAATCATTAGAAGTGCGAAATTTTAAGGTTAATCTTCAACCTTGAGGATCCCCAGTAACTAAAAACATAAAATTGAGAAGATATCCATGAATGGATAAATCATTGTGAAAAATATGAAATAAGAATTATTCCTTGTGATGTGAGAGTATAATGAAGTAATTATATTGTAATTCTACATATAGGAATGGATTCGGTCTATTGAAAATATTTCCATTTAATTATTATCAATGAAAATACAGACATTACAATAATAGTCATTTTAATATATCATATAGGTATATATATGTTTCGTAATATTAATTATTAAATTTAAAATAATATAACTTGCAATGAAATAAAAATATTATATATGTATATATTCATTACAAAGAAATATTATTTTTATTATTTTTATTATAATTAATATTTGATATGATATATATTTAATTAAAATTTATATTTCAATGTTAGTGGAGTAGTAGAAAGTAAATTTTAGAATATAAATAATTAATTAATGTTACTAGTGAAAGTTTATTTAGTTTAAATGTAATATTTATTTTCAATGAACTTGTTTGATAAGTATTTTATATTTTTCCTAATAAATTAAATAATCCTCATTAGAACACTATTATATACTAATTATTATATTAACATAACTTAAATTATAAATTGATATGAAGTAACCTTAAGAATACATAATACATAAAAACACTACTTTTCAATAAAATAAATTTTGTTTATAATTTATATCTTTTTAATAGAGAAGTGTATAAATTTTATGAATTTAAATTTTAATAAATAAATTTTATTTTTTTTAATTCATTAAATCAATATTACACTAAGATGAATTTTTTATTCTTTTTGGAAAAAATTAATTTGTTGGTGAGTAGTGAAAACACCAAATTTTACTAAAACCTAAAGGTCTTGTAACACAAGAATGACTAAAATGTTTCAAAACCCCTTATTATATTGATTATCTTAATTTAATAATTATAAAATTTATCTAAAAATATTGTTTTGAATTTATAAAATGTATGATTATCATTTTTGTAACACAAGTAATATCTTACACTAGAAAATTGTCTCTATATATTTATAAAAAAAATTAGACATTATAAATTTTTTAAATTAAATATGATTTTTTTTTGTTATTTGAGTTCAACATGTAAATATTATATTACATTTTTAATTTAATTTTTATCAATAATAAAAATATTAGGAAGATTAGTGTTAATTACCATGATAATGGAAAAACATTTTTTAATGAATTGTTTATTAATATCATGTTATTTTTAATTTAATAAATAAAATTGATATAATTTAAATTATGAATATAATAAAAAAGTTTCAACCTATATGTAATTAAATTATCACTCATTCAGTTGGATGTAAAAACTAAGAAAGATAAAATAACACATAATGGATAAAAGACATTTTTCTACAAAAAATAGTTTTTTTATAAATTATACAGTTTAACATAAAATTTATTTTATCATATTAATAAATTGAATTAGATTATATTTTGATTAAATTTGGGTTCAAAAATTAAAATTTGGTATTAGGTGTTACCTTATATTTTTATATTAAATAAAATTACTTAGTTAAAAAGTAGTTAACATTGTAAAAATCAAAATGTTTAACTGAAAAACCTATTGTAAAATATTGGAAACATGTTTAAATCATATAAGGAAAGTATATATTGACGATTTATTGACCCAAGATAAATAAACAACCTATTATTATAATATTTTAGAGTCTTTTACACAATAATAGTGTATTGATATCATAGAACTGTAAATGGTATTTCAAAAAGTACCCTTTTCTACACTTATAAAATGAACCACTTCCACTCATCCATGGTTAAACTTACCATTATTATTTCTCCTGAAAAAATAACCAAAATAAATATTATATAATCCTTTTTCCCATCATTAATCCCCTAGTATCTATAATTTATCTTAATTCATTCACATCCAAAGAAATCTCTAAGAGAATATCATATCTCTAACTTAATTATTACCATCATCATAACTTTTTTTGCATAATATTTCTATTCCAAATATATTATATACCTAAAAATATAATTAAATTAGTATAATTATTAAGCTTAAATTTTCTTATATTATTTTAAGAACAATTTTTTATTCCACTCCAACCTCTTTAAAAAAAAGTGTTGTTAGTGTGTTAGGCATACTACTGCCTCCACTAAGTTACATATTCGGTTTTTCCACACCATCATTCTTGGTTGAAAAAAATATGTAATTGATGAATAAATAAAATATCTATAATATGACTAGGAAGATAATATTTTAAATTATCATTTACATATTCCGTATCATTAGTTGAGAAATGGAACCACAGACACTGTGTAAGTGTGACTTATCACTTCTATGAGTAACGAGTTTCATTTTTCTTCACCACCTATCACGGTTAAACATAATGATATATTTAATATATATAAATTAGGTATATAAAAATATTAAAACTATATATTTTATTAAACTATTTGAAAATTAATTCTACCATGGTAAACACCCAAATTGATTTATATGGAAATTGACCAAACATCCTCAAGTAATCTATTATGGAAAGAAATATATATTATTAATAAGTAACATATAATAGATAAGGGAAAATAGAACATGAAATATATATTTATAAGGTTCTTGTTTATATATATATATAAAACTAAATTTAATTATTCAGGAAGATAAGTGAAAGTGTAGAGTGATTTTAGTCACATGTAAGGGTTTTCGTTTGATTTTTTCTTCATTGAGATTCCATTTAATGTTACACACTAATTGCTTATTTATATATTATATACAATGAATAAGAATTTATATTATAATAATAAATTATTAAATTCATGGTACTTATAGAATCATATTTCTTTCAAGCTTCTAATGACATTTATTAAAAAATCAATAAATCTGTAAAGGTTTGGTCTCATAATTTCTTATTCAGGCTACATTTTATTTTATGAACCTAATTTATTTTAAATAGTATATATACATATAATTTTATATATAATACCATGAAATATTTTCATTCATATTAATTTACCTTCAACATCATGATATTTTTCTTTCAATTTATTTTTATTAGAATGTTTCTCAAGTTGTATAGTATCTTTCATGCCTCCTTTGTGATTTGTTAGTTATAACTTCTCATTAATTTTATGAATTTTATGTAAAATTATTATCTTGTACCTCATATATTTTTTTTATATATTATACATAAATATAAAAATATTTAAATAAACCTTTATTTTTTTGGGGTTATACATTTTTTTATTTCCCCTTAAAATTCCCACTTTTTTCTAAACTCGGTTTATGGTAAACTTTTAATTTCTCAACTAATGTCATGAATCACCCCCTGAAAACGTTTTAATCGATTAATAGATTTCAGAAACACTTATTATTTAATTTTAAAAACTCTTTTTTAAGATCAAGGTTTATATAAAATAATATGTTCCTTCTATATTTTAAAAAATCCTTTACTTATTTCACAATGCACTGCCCAAGTTGTTTGTTTTAATTATTTATTCTCCTATATATTTCTCCTGAATTTTATACATTGGGTATCCATGTTCAAGAAATATATCCCATTTTCAAATTTTAAAGTTAAAATGAGTTAATTACATTTTATCTTATCAATAATTATGAATTAGACTTTGATTATTCCTTGAATTATAATTATGAAACCTACTTCCTTCTCATGGGATTGACCATTCATATGATTTATGTATGGTTAATTTTACTCATCTGGTGAACATATGTATGATTTTTTTCTATGATGGATTTTACAGAAAATATATATCGATTCAATTCCTTGGGTAAATATTTATATTTCATAATATGTTATATATGGGATTTAGGAGTGAACCTAATCCACCATGGGACATTATCCTCTTTATAATGAAGGTATTGGGAGTGGACCGTGACTTATTTTAATGATATCATCTTTTATGTTGATTCCACATGTTTATGATCTTATAAAATCATTTGCCTATTTAATATTTCTAAACACATGAACAACTTCTTATGATACAATTTTATGACTTTTAACCCTCATGTTATGCATTGCTTCCATGTTTATTCCATTACTGGTCTTTTTTGTTCACCCATTTATTTGTATATTTTTTCTACCATATCCGATGAATTTTTATAAAATCATTTGTAGTTATTAGCCCTATGTGATGTTTTATATAATTATAATGATTTTTATTATTATTTATTTTTATATAAAATCATCTAATGAAAATGAACCTATGAATCCTCATCCTGTTTTTTTAGAAAGGTTTTCTAAGATTCATGGAAATGATATATATATATAAGGCTAGGGTTTCTATATATATCATCAGATCTGAACGTTTATTTTTTTGGGTAAATAGATATATAAATTAAAATTTAATTTAATTTAAAAGTAAGTATACATAATATAAAAATAAGAAACATTATTTTTCTCTTCAAATTTCAATATATCAAATGTATTAATATTAACAGTTTTGAAGGGAAATGGGAAACAACACAGTGGGGTGAGATCAGAACCTGAGAAAGGGTTAGTGTAAAATTGAACCTAAATTAACAGAAGAATGATATAAAAAATGTGGTAGTAATAAATATTCAAATAAAATCCATATGAGTCATAAAATTAGTATGATATATCCATAAATAACATTATAATAAAAATATCACATGGATAAATATAATTAATATCATAGTAAAGGAATGCAAAATTCTAGAAATCATAACCATGCCATTAAGTCATTATTCCATGACATGATAAATAAATAGGTAAATCATGCACCAAATACCCAAATAGTTTCTATCATGATTCTAATCGATTCATCATTGGATTACATTATTCTAGGCCACATCCATCACATAATATGTCCAATGAATCGATCATATGATGAAAAAGGATAAACAACAAAATAACATATTGTTCTTTAAGGATCCTCATACATAGTAATGGAAAATATTTTCCTTATAAAAATAATGGATATACAAATTACAATATTTACTCATCTAATGGAATAATCATGAAATATGGGTGAATATACATTAATAATCTTTGAAACTATATGTTATTCACAATAAAATAGTAACTACCCTTATTAAATAAATGACAATGAAGATGTGGATTATGCTACAATCATGGTAAAATAATATCAATAAAAATGATTATTTTAAAATAATATATTACAATTAAATTAGCACAAATAAATTAAATAAAAATTTCTTTAAAAATTATGATTATGTAACAAATTTATTCGATAATCATTAGTGATACTAAATTATTTTTATGGAAATACTTCAATGTCATAATGAATTGATGAAAAAGGTTAAATTGTTTATAAATTTGTGTTTAATCCACTTAGGACCTATAAGAGGTTCAACTAGAAAACTATACATATAATAATACCACCTATTGTAAATAATTCATCCATAATACAACAAATACAAGGCGTATGTAGAGATTTAGGTGATGGAGTAAATGGCTCTGGGAATGTTTAAGCATTATAAAAAATTGTAAATGATTTATAATTGGATTAAATTGAGATATCTATTATATAATTAAAAATTTAATTTATAACAATGTTGAAGAATAACATTTCATAATTAATATTATATAAATTTTAAAGGACTAAACAAATAAATAACGAGAATTTATTAAGGACCCTTACCTTTCAATGCAGATTATTAAAGCATGTGAAAAACACTATAATGTATGATAAACTTCATTGAGGTAATATATGGATATAAAATGAATGGATAATGGGTTGATGAGGGGGTATTTATAAAATATTAGGGGCAATTTTCCATTAATTTATAAACAGATGAATTTAAAATATATGTTAGAAAAAATGAAAACCCATTTCCTTAATCAAGGGTTTAGCTTATTGTTTTTGAAATAAAATTCCTGGTTTTGGAATATTTTTTCCTTGGGAACTATAATATATTATTTTATATTAGTTTTTCCATGGAATAATCATTTTCCCATGATATATTATTTTTCTAAACCATATTTACTTTTTTGATATTTTTTAAAGGTTAGGAAAATCATTTGACTTCATGAAAATATATTATAATAATAAAATAATTTATTTTATATTTTGGATGCAGTGATAATAATTATTACATCCTTTTTTCATCATAATAAAGTTAGAATACTTGTTTTATATCATTTTTGTACTTTACTATTTACCCAAAAAATCATTATCTCATAAAATTAAGAAAATTCACCAATATATAATTTTATTATATAGATTTGAAATTGAATGTCTTTTTTATCAAAATAAATTTATTCATTATACTTTTCATTTTAAAAATAAATTTTTATGGTATTTCAAAATTATGTGTTTGGTGCCCATAATTTAGAAACTCTTTCTTATAAAAAATGTTATTTTCTTAAGTATTATCTCTCTAATTAAATTAATATCCCTTAATTAATATAAATCCCCAATAATTATTAAATACATCATATTAAATTTATTCGATTAATATTTTTGAAAAAATTAAATAATAATTGGTCATTACTATTACAATGGTTAGATTCCAAAACATTAGATTCTAGTAGATATATTTCAATTGTGACATTCTAGAAATCATACTACCTCTATATATATACTTCATCATAACATCCTAAGATCATTCAAACGCCGCCAATAGTTGTTATACAATATACATTACATTTATTAATATTTTCTCAATAAAAATGGTGTATCTTATTTCTTTAGATTTAATTTTAGAGTATGTTTATAGATTTTGGTAACACTATGTGTTGTAAAATTAAGATGAAGTATTTATTTACTATAGTTAAATATCTGGTTGTACATTCTCCCTATTAAATAATTACATCCACCAAATTGTGGATACACATAAATACATAAAAAAATATTATAATTTTTCCTCATTTAATCCTTAGGTTCCCATATTGAATCCTCTAACATGGGAGTTCTCTAAATTGATTTTAGCAGATAGGTAATCCATTTTATTAAGACTTTCTATATAGTGTCAATAATCTAGTTCGGTTATTAATTATATAAAAATTTCATCTCTATATCCATTTCCTCAGTAGTGACTACAATAATTGGGTTAAATTTTTATTAAATAAATATAAAAACATGTAAGACACCATGAACATTAGAGTGGTTTTTTGGAAAATCTAAGCAATAAGACAAAAATACAATTCTATCCAAAAAACATAAAATCCCAATGAACCTTTGACCAATGATTCCCTTCTAAAAAATTGTATAACCCCCTTCATTTGTGAAAATTTAATAAAAAAATTTCCTCTTTTTAAAATTGAAAGTACCTTATTTTATATATATTTCAATTTTATTACTATTTTTAGATACCTTAATATGGCCTGGATATCTCATACTTTTTATGTAGTCTCCCCCAAACAATTCTAGGTAAACTGGAAAACTTTCCTTAAATTCAACCAATAAGGTTATTTTTCAGGATCATTTCCCATAAAATGCCTCATATATTTCCATTTTTATGTTCGAATAGTATATATTTTTATATATGAAAGCCACTGAAGTAATTTATTGGTCCCATGTTCCTCATAAATCATGTGACCATGTCCTCAAAAATTCCAATATGGTTTGGATAGTCCTTTAAAAATACCCTTTAGTTTAACAATGATAAATAGTGCCCAAATGTATTTCATTTTTTAATGTATTTTGAATAATTATCCAAAATTGATACCCTACATCCATGATTCCATACCAAATATTTATTAGTTTATATTTTTTTCATTAATATATTATTAGATAGTCTAACACTAAGGAAATATTATACCAAATGTATTTTTAACCCTTTTTCTTATTTAGAAAGCTCTTACGTATAGGAAGGCACCTAGGAAACTTATATAACTCTAGTTCAAACCTTATAATCTAGGTAAATGTGTTATAAAAATTAATCAGATAAATTTTACTCAATTTATTTTTTAGTCTTTGAATATTAGGAATAATATGGATGAGGCTTCGGTTAGATGTTATACTTGTGTCTAACAAGTACATGTATAGTGGACATTCATGTTTCTAGGGTAGTGGGATTAATATTATTGATTCAGAAGCTAGTTTTTCTTACTATTCCCAATGTGATATATTGAGTTTACTTGTTATATATTTTTCCTCCTGATCAATTTGGTTAGAGAATATTAATGCAAGGATCATGTTCTTATCATAGGTTCACAAGCCATGTGATTACATGTGTCTGTCTTACATTTTTTTAGAAAATGGATGTCTTAATTAATTTTAAAAAATGTTAATTTATCTTTTAGATTCAAAAATAATTTTTATCTTTCATTGAATTAATTTAACAGGAAACCGTTATGTGATAATTTCTCCAATATTTCATTTATATATGTAAAATTTTAGGAAATATAATATTAGGCCTTTGGTATGTAGGGGGTAAGGTTTTTATATTGTTTCAATGATTTAGATGTTGGGGATTTCTATTGCATTGATTCTATTTCATTTTATTGATTACATAGAGTATTGGTAAGGTGTTTATAAAAAAATATTCTTCATCATACTTAAATTAAAAAAACTAGTTTTAATGTTTTCTATGACAATGATATGAAATTTCATAGAAAAACATTTTGATGATATCTCATGGAGAGACATAAGTAATAGGTTATTGATATTCACAAGGTTGATAAACACCATATTATAACAAAAATATAATCAAGAGGCAGGAGATGATAATACACAAAAAGAAACTCTAGAGTTTAAGTAATTAAACATTTCTTAGTGTTGGTGTTTCTCCTATTAATGGTTGATGTTGATGGTGTACATTGCGGTGAAGATACTAAATAAGAATACACATAATACATTATAATGTATCATCCTTTATAAATTTAAAAAATATGATTTTTTTGGATATCATAGACTACTTCAATATAATTGGGAACATATTCTAGCTAGTTGAAAAACCTAATTATAATTGAGTGAATTTTTATACCATCAAAATTTAGGTTCATACCAAATGACAGTGGGTTGTGATGGTTTATGTAAAATTATACATTAGGTATTTTCATGTAAATACTTTATAAACATCATTTCCTCTATGTTATTTCTAGAGACATCAATGCTTGATCAGGATCATATGATTATGGAACATGAACTGGAAGTATTACCAGTGATAGATTATGTTACAATTTTCATTATGGTACTTTTATATTTTCCATTTCTAGATAGGAATGTGGTGTATAAGTCATTGAGGTTTGATATTTACATTTAACTATATTTAAGGAATAAATTAAGGATGTTAAAACCGATATCCTATTATTTGATGGTCTAGATTCCTCTCGATCCTAATAAATGTCTTGTGGATTGTGTTATAGTAGGAAATTTTCCCTAATTTACCATCCCTGGTATTGTCCATTAAAGAGGATTTGGTGGTTCCTGTGTATATTTTTCTATAAAAACAACTTTTCTAATGTAAATATTGGGCATAAATTATCCAAAATAAAAACATAAAAAATACAAAAAAATACACTACTTAAATTTACATTAGTTAGATTGAAAATATTCTAATTCTACTATTAAAACTGATTTACCACTTAATAGGTATTATACAAAATAAATCCAAACTTTTTAGGTGTTGTAAGAACCCAAATGAAACCTACCCCCTCTAGTAGATAAACAACCAACACACAACCTACCTTTTACAATTGAGATACAACCAATACAATCATATAACTTTTATGGATGTATAACTAATACATATAGTGATTTGTTGAGAAACATTATAAAACAATTAATATTATATTATATATAATTACTTAATAAACACAATCAAATCCAATAAAACATGATTATAATAGTTTATGTTTGAATAGATGTAGTAGCTTAAGCAGAATTATAGGAATCTTATCCAAATGAATCTTTCTCATGAATTTATCCAGTAGTGATCATGATATAAATATTTTTAAAAGTAATCTTAGTTCTTATAACTATATAATTTTACACATTCTAAATTTATAATGATATCTTCCCTTGAATAATAATCTATTTTAGAGTTTGAGAATTATCCTTTAATATCTACAAAAAATAGTAATTCCTTCCAAAAATATTTTTCAAAATTAAAAATAATAATCATAAAGTTCATACTTTGGAATTAATATACATTTAATAGCTTTGACTTCCCATATAAATGGATTTGAAATAACATCCTTAATTTAAGTCACATGAAATATTTATTTAAATGTTCTTTAAAATTTCACCAGGTTTATTATAAAATAATTCCAATTCCACATTTAATATTTCTCAATATAAATCCCTCGAATTATCTATCATAGAACATGATCAGTTATCTATTTTAGAAAATGATTAATAATCTATGTATTAATCTTGGAATATCTATAAATTAATATTTTTTATCCATTTCTGCATCCTTAAATAGTTATTCTTCTAGACATGACTCTTGAAACACTATGATAATCCCTTATAAAAATACACTGAATATAAATTTTAAATATTTAACATTTAAATATTTTTCTCCAAAAACATAATAGTAAATCTATAAAATAGAGGGAATAGATAAGTTTTTATACATAGAAAAAAACATTATAAAACATATAGTTTTTATCTTCCCAAAACCCTATTTAATAAATTCATCTTCCAAAAACCATATATAATGTCTTTAACTTATTGAAAATTACAGTGAGTATGTTTTTTCCTCAATACAGATGATATTTATCTTATAAAAATATCAATTTCTAATATTGTTATGTACACGAGATTTTTAGTATCCACTATAATGCATAACAATTATCACAAAGAGAATTAATATGTAGTTACATTCATTAATACATTTTTTTTGTTAATACATAAGAATCATACTAATATATATGGGTTTTTAGCAAAGAGTAAGGTTTTATACTTCAATGGATTTTAAAATTTCTATACATAATGATTTATTTATAGAATATGTAATGATTTCTAATTTATCTTATTTAAAAAATTCAATATATAAGATATTTAAAAATTATATGTATTATATCATGAACAAAAGAAATTAATAATACCATAATTATACTATTGAAAAATAAATAATAAATAATGAATATTGATTAATGAAAATTAAAAAAAATTTAATAATCAAAATAAAAAATTATTGAGATGGTATATGTAATTCAAAAAACATATAAATAAAAGTGTCATAGATCCACTCAACAATATATATATTTATTATAATTAAAATACCATAACATCACTCTATATTTTTTAAGGATTAAATTATAAGAAATTTTGGATAAATTAATGTAAAAACCGAATAAATCATAAAAAACCAACATGAAATGTAACAGGGGAAAGAATAAAATAAATTATAAGCTCCTAATACGACATACTATATGAACTAATAATAGAAGATAACAATAATCATTAGAGTATATGTAGGTATACTTATGTAGATGAAATATAAATCCAAGAAGACATATAAACGTAAAATGTTATACCAATAGTTTAATGGATAAAAAAAATTAAGAAAATAAGGTATATTCCCCCTTAATCCATGCCTTTATCCTTTTAAAAGATATGATAATTAATGTTTTATTTTGAAATATTATTCTATATAAAAAATTTCATCCAAGTATTCATGTAAATAAATTAATAATATTTTCTAGAGAATATAAGATATTAAATATATAGTAACCCACATAAAATAAAATATACATTATTGAAAATGATCCTTCTTATATATTGATAAATTTCCTCATTATTCCCTCATTTAAATCTCGTAGAAAATATTTTCAAAAAAATGTATCATCTTAATGAATTTGAGAAATATTCTGTCGTTATTTTCAGTAGTAAAACCACTAAATTGATATCATTGTGTTATACATGATCCTAGATAAAGTGATACCTAGCATCAATATAACTTATATGAGAATTTTGAAGAGGTTTTATTTACATAGATATGGAAACTAATGTGTCTCACATAATCAATATCTATTTAAAATGAATATATAAATCTGAAAAAATATTTCTAATATAGAGAGTTTGTATAGAGAATATTGTTATTATGATATAATCTACATCTAAAATTTATAAAGCTATAGAAATTTACTTCTTTAAACACCTTGAAACCCAAATTTTACCAATATAATGAGACATTCCACTGGTGATTTTCATATTAATTTTAAAACCTCAAATGTTTGAATCTGAATAATAAGGTAATTAAAAATATTTCTACCCTATAAAGAATAAACTATGGAAAATGGTACCTTTCACATAATTTATAATTCAATTTACTATAGTCAACTAAATCTCCTTCAAATTAGAATTAAATAATGCACATAATAAAACATTATACCTAAAATAAGTAATTCGAGTTATTATATCAAACATACATTCAATTATTCCTCATAAAAATCTTATGATCAACTAATTTCCGATGAAATATCCATCCATTATAAAACCAGTAATCAATGGATTATTTATTATTTTATAATAATAAAGTATAAAACTATTTAATAAATCCTTTTTAAACTATCTTTTATATAGAAACATTAAAACATCTTATTGATAAATTTAAAATACTAAAAAGTACATGATTTTTTCAATGATACTCATATAAAATTTTTTAGTAATAAAATATTAAAATTATTTACAAATAAGTTAACTATATTGTAAAAGTATTGTAGTATCTTTATAAATATTAAGAATATGAATGTGAATTAAAAAACTATTAATAAACAATTTAGGTTCATCATTACCATTATTAAAAAAGTTCATCCAGAGAATCTTTTAAAACCTCTCAAACCAATATCGAGGAACCAATTTTAGTCCATAAAGATATCTATAATAATTAAACACATGATACAGATTATTTATATGATAAAATCATGTCATTTTCTTAAATAGAAATTCTTTGAAAGAAACAAATTATGAAATTAACATTTTACATCCATTTGATATGACATTAAACCTTCATTCACTGTATATGATTGAATAATATAAAGGGATTATAATCATGAGATAGTGAAAAAACCATTAACATAGTAACTGCATTTCTCTTTTCTACAACCCTGAGTAACCAATATTCACATATTTCTTAAATTATCTCCTGATTCCACATGTTTGTTATTTAAAATTCAGTTAATTTCAATCGATTTTTGACCATTGGGTGCCTCAACCAATCCCTTAACCTCATTAAATTAAAATCTACTAATATCCTCATAAAATCCCATTACCCATTTCTAGACATTAAATGAAATAGTGATATAATATTGAATAAATTCTAAAATTAATGTATAATTTTTACACACATTAATTACAGAAAATATATTTATAATTCTCGAATTAACATTACAAATAACTCATTCAATATGGTTATCTCGATGTATTTTAAAAACTCAATGTTGACCAAATAAATACACAACCTCATGTAGTCCATTAACAACCACTATTTAATCTTCTCTATTTAGAGGATATAAAAAATTGAATTCACTAAAGTCTAATTAAATATGATATTTTTTAGTATAATTCTAATTTGAATCATTTTCATCATATTTCATATTAATGAATTCTTCAAAAAACATAATTTTTTTATTATAAAATCAATATAGTTTACATTTTCTAGAATAACCTAGATTAATATTGTTACCTAATTGGGAATATAATTTATCTAAATTATCATTAATTTTGAGAAAAAATACATTACATTCAAAAATATAAAATTGCATACTTTTTTTCTCATCATGCCAAAAATAAAATATTTTTTTAGAATATTCATGTTAAGAATTTGATTTGTATCATAACAAGTTATATGAAAATAGTTTTCCTAAAAACATATTCGTAACCCAAACATTCTTAGAATGTGCATTTTTATTTCTTATAGTGTCTTATCCTTTGTAAAAATTTGTTTTGATATGGAGTCTTCGTTTTTGAAAATTTATTATAATAACCATTATTTTTCAGTAAACTTTCTAACACTAGGTTCTAAAATTTTCATCATATATCTCTTTTATTTGTGATAATCATCTAAAAATTCACATTATAGACTAAATTATATTAATAAGAAAACATAGATAATGTTTAACATTTCGGAGTAAAAAAAATATACCAAAGTAAATATGTTATAGTTTTCCATAAGAATATATTAATATTTCTTTCTTTTGAGGACTATTGTCTAAACATGTCTAAAAGTTATAATGATCCTACTAGAGTGGCCTGATGGAGTTCACATGAATAATAACATTAAAAATAATCATTATGTTTCATTTAATTTATATATTGATGATAAACATGATACATTTCCACCTTAAGTTCATAAAATTATTGATCACTTTAATTCAATGTCATCTTGTAATTAATCCTAATTTATACATGCTTTAGATTCCTATTCCAAAGGATACAATATTCCAATATAGTATTTAGAGTCTTTTCAAGGTACATTGTTAGCTTAGAATGGTAAATAAAAAATTTTCCTCCTTATAGATAGAGAAAATTAATACAAAATCATCTTTAAATAAAAATCATTTATCATTATTTAATTTGGAATTGATTTTATCATCATAGGATTGAAAAATACTAGTCAAGTAATTTTGTAATCAATATGCATAAAAATGTTAATAATAATAATAATAATTGATATACCAACCACACAAAAACATTTATAATTCCATTGAAATTATATGTAAGTGTGACAGTGCCTTTATCACATCTGTAATACGATGTCTTGTTTGAGGGGTATCTTTTTATATTCTTAATTAATCCTATATCCATGTTCTGTATATAATTCATGTGAATTTAAAGGAATATTACATGAAAATTTAATTCAAAGGCAGTTTTTGTACCCATGAAATGTTGGGTAAAATGGGATTAGTTAAGCTATTTTTGAGCATCGATAATGATTTAAAACATATATTAAGAGTAATTATAAATGATAAATAATTATTTATATATTCTTTAGTATGTCCCAATGATTATGGATATCTAATATAATATTCACTAGCATAGATTATCTATATCCTACATCTATATGGAATAAAAGTAGAGATGTGTCACTAAATCTAAGAATGTATCCTATTGTAACCAACCCCATTTTTGTCTCTAGTCACTATGTTCATTGACATCATCTTATCTTAGCATTTTATTACTTGAACAAAACCGCACAGGATTTCCTTCAAGAATTCAATTTCATTCTAAATACATTCAGCCTCCTTTTAATGGAATCTAAATTAATACATACTTTTTCATTTATTATGGAATAAATGATTTTCTTCTTCTCATTTTCTGGAGAAAACCCTCTTTTTAATCGACCAATTTCTTATTATTTTATTTACAATCCTCATAAATCTCTTAAATTATAATAATATCTATTTTTTAATTTTCAATTAGTTTATTTTTGGCATCAATTATAGTTATCCCATAATAAGACTCAATATTAAAATAAACCTCAAAATCCGAACTGGAATAACTGACCACATTCATATTCTCTTCGAAAAAAGGATGGGAAATTCCTTCTTTGATTCAATTTTTTTTGTGATTCATAGTATTTAGTGTAGATCTATCTTATATCCAATTATATTTTATCTTTTAAATTGACTATATTTTCATTCTATTAATTATTTGTACATTTAAAGTCTTGTTTGATGTGGAATTTCTTTCTACACATATAACTGGTGAGATCTGAGGTATTAAAACTACAATAAGATCAACCATTATTATTTATGTTATTACCATTTCTATCATAAAATCTTCTAAAAAAATATTTTTTAAACTTTCATTCCATTCCTGCATGTTAAGAACAAGCCTGAGGCTACCTCGAACCGGTCACCTGAGTCGGCCCACAACATTGCCCGAGAGCATTCTCAATAAACCAAGGTTGGTGACTAGCGCTATGTATCAAAGATAAAAAGAGTAGGTGTTATTTCACCCAATAGACAACCAAGATCCAGTTAGCCAAATAGAGAATTCCAAACAAGCTAATGATAACCTAAATTTGATAAATATAACTAAATCTCAATAAAACAAAAATCCAGTAAAACAGAATCTAAAAAAACTACCCCAACCTAGAACCCCACTATAAATACCTTCCACCTCTTGTTAAGCCCGACCAAAAGAGAAAACTCCTCCTATAAAAAATCTAACCATAAACATATACCTGCAAAACAACTTGGGTCAAATGACATAAAGTGTAACAAGTAGGGTGTGAGCATAAACATCTTAGTATGCCATTACTATAGATTCCATACATTTCATTTTCTGAAACATTCCATAAACCCTGGTTTGAAATACATTTATATAATAGATTTTTATAATTTAATGAACCAAACATAACATTCCCATTTTAAATCAACACACACCAATTTACACATTTGAAAAATAATTTCAATTTTTATGATCTATTTTAAAAACCCAATGCAAAATAAGGAACTCAGAATAGGTGATCAAACATTTATTCCAATAATAAATGGAATAGAAAAATAAGGAAGATACTATAAATGAAATCAAACAAGTGTAACTGAGTAAAATAGAAAATCTAAATAGTTGTCATCAGAATTCCCAAGAAATATCTTGAAATAATTTTTGGATTTACTCTATTCAGTCTCACCTTTTGGTGTATGGTGAAGCTCTATATAAAATAACCAACTAGATGCTCCATACTAGCCAATCTAGTGTCATGTTCCACTTAGCCTCCTAGTATATCCATGGGGTACCAACCCATCTAATAAAGGATGATAATCAATCATCTCTTGACCCTCTAGAGGAATCAAAAGACTCCAATTATAATATTACACAGTGAATGCAGAGTTCCTCACAAGCGTGGCTCAAACCAATAACACACATCCATCATTATTTTATATCCCAAACACAGACACAACCTATGTGATGACCCTATCCTCGGAGGGTGCACCATAGTGGTTACCATCTCACATCAAGCCGTAGAGAAGTTCTAATCGAGCCAACAAATCATTTACTATTTAAACCTATTTCCAAAACACTAAAAGTACCATCTATTCATGATCATGTTCAATTAAAATCTCATTCTAAAATAATTTCCAAAATTTAGTCAAAATCATAAAACAAGGTACAAATGTTCCAAATGGTCCTTTATATCATTTTAGTTACCAAAATGGACTTAAAATTTTACAAAATGTCCAATATATAGAAACTACTTTTTTGAACATCATTTTGAAACATTTAGGTTCCAATAAGGCACTTAGAAATTTTTTTAGGTTTTAGAACAACCCCTTGGAAGATGAGGTAAATGAAATAAATGAGGAAAGAGGGAATTGTATATTGAAATCCTTGTTTTTAAATGTATTTTTTTTATTAATTCAACGTCATGTGTGTGGCCATCCATGTGTGAACCCTATTAAAACATGGATATTCCCACATCTAATGACATACACATAAGGTGAAACATAAAAATTCATAAAGATTTGGTTCAAAAGTCATTTACTCAATCACCAAACCTTAAATAAAATTTATGAAACCACATACCAAGCTCAATATCATAGGAAAACCAATTACCAGGACCCAACCAACTCCATATATAATAAAAAAAACCCAATTTTACCATTAATTTTCAATTTTAATTTAACCAAACACTTTACATATTTACCTATATAATAAAAACCATAGTAATCCCTTTGAAAACCATTTTTCATAAATTTAAACCATAGAAATACCCAAAAAAATTATACTAATGCATCATAAGAAATGAAATCACATTTAGAAATTGTATACAAAATATCATGTAGAAAATGTAATGTGCCTAAAAGGAAATGAATGGAAGCGCCTACCTCAATGACATACAGATGTAATTACACACTTTGGGAGGGAATAACAAGGAACAAGCTATAATACTGACCCCCTAAAACCAAATAAATGATACCAATACATCATACCTAACTTCATGGGTTTTCCCAATGGAGAACTAACCACGAAAAATCCATGAAACTATGAGAGGGAGAAGGCAAGATAAGGAAAAGAGACCAATAAATCTAAAGGATCTCACCTTGGGAGCTTTGTTGAGAAACCATGGAGGAGGGGGAGCCATGTAGTGGGGGTTTCAAGATCCCCCTGGTGAACCTTCACTAAATATGGGAGGATAATCATGAATTGGGGTAAAAATGTGTGAGGGGTAGAATAGGAGTTTAATGTTTTTAAAGATTTTGGATACTCTCATTATTTGACTGTATGGTATTACAAGGCATGTGCCAAGGTTTTTCTCCCCAAATTAGAATAGGGACACCCCATGCTATTTATCCACAAAATTTGGGAAACCATCCACCAACTATGAAAAATGGTTATCTCAAATTCAAGAGCCTATCCTCATGATTTCCACATGGTTTCCTATAATTGTGTAAACATTGTGTTCCATATATGTGACACCAAAAAGGAGTTGTATGGTTTCTCATAGAACTCACACGATTTGGGAAAAACAATGATCAATTCTTTCAAGTCAAAATTTTCAAGAATTAATTGAACTAGAAAGGACCACATCCTAAATTTGACGATAAATTAACCCCAAAACTATGAAAAATAAGTGCACGTGACAAAAATCCACCCAAAAACTCCAAAACACAAAAAGTATCGCTAATAACATGACCTAAACATTTTTCAAAAGAACCAACATTGAGAAAAAAGTAAAATAAAATAAAATACAGGGTTGGGGTGTGAATTTCTCCCCACCAAGAAATCTTTCTTCCCATAGAAATTATCCTAGATGAACGTGATCCGAATAGAAGATCAATACAAGACGAGATCAAATGATACCACAGTATAGGTTGTGACTACTAAATTGGAATGTCACACCAAAGAAATTCAAGTGAAAACCACAACACAAAGAACCATGTGAGTATAAGGTAGGGTTATCCCTTTCAAAATAAAAATCTTAGTACCAACCAATACTAGGACCAAGAACACCACAAATAGACCAAACTACTGAAATAATGGTAAAATAAGGAATGGAAATCACACAAAATGAGGGACCAATTTATTACATATCATTTTCAAAAGACATGAGTATCTCAAAAGTGATCACAATAGGAGACTAGAAGCAATCCACAAAAGACTGAGCACAAGTATGAAAGTAGAACTAATCATAGACATTCATTCAAATGACATGACCACTAGAATTATAAGGGAAAAAGAATGATTATTTTTAGAAAAAATAGAATCCTACATAACCATGAAAATTAAAATATGAATTTTCCGACTTTCTCTACTCCAATGGAGGAGAAAAAAGCTAGAGAATGGTTCCCCACACCCTTAGTGGATCCAAAATCCCTGAAGAGCTTCACTCTGGGGCCTATGGATGGAGCCCAAATTTTTTGATGCATATAATTCCCTATAGGCATGATGTATCATCCTCTGATCATGAGTTATTCCTCTAGAAAATCTTCTTTCAGAAAATCTCCAAGTTACCCAAATGGACACATCAATGACTAGCTTCTCTAGGATTATGATAGGATATCATTGACTACTCAGACCTTCCATACTGAATGAACATGAATGATTTGTATCAAGAACAATATTCTTAACCTGATAAAGAATTATCCTCAGGACTAGGTTCTTCTAGTATATGCTCTTTTCCCGAAGGGAAACCATTTCGGGCAGCTAAATTAATAGAATAACCCATTACCACTGTCTACAACTCGGCTAGATATGCGTCATTCACCAAAACCCAAAAATTAACATCCCTATAAGAGGGAAAACTATCCATTACCTATGGATGACTTCCTCACATATATAGAGGAACCATTAGCTGATCCTCTATCACTACCTATGGTGAGAAGGAAACTATATATTTAAAATGGTTGGCATAGGCCTTCACCGTCTACCAACATTTCTGAACACCTAACTTCTCTGAAATATTCATTTTATTAAACTCATTGGGAATTTTACATAAGATTATAGTGGGGTTAAACACCTCCAAAGACATTCTAACTTGCAAACATGGAAGAAAAATCACCTTCCACTGCTCCAATGTGGGACCTCCAAACGAACTCAAAATACCTTGAACCCTCACAACATCTAGAGGTCACAATGACCTAAAGAAATATTTTACTTTATAAATACACTCCACTTCCTCCATTTATCACCCCAATATTTCATAGTATGTTATCTCTTAAAAAAACAATAACTTGCGCTACATGAAATAACGAGTTCGATCGCACCACGACTTACCAAACTAGCCGTTCAAAAAGTGGTTTTGAATAGTATTAACTAAATATTTAATTTTATATACTCTGTGTAATTTTAGAATCCATATAATGTGTTTCTTATACATTATATAAGAACAAATTGATTTTTTAAAGATAAAAGAAATATTTTTCAAAAAATGCAATTTTACCGCCATTTAATAGGGAACCTTTCTTGAAAACAATATTTGAAACTTTAATATAATAAATTTAATGAGATTAAATTATTCCTTAGAATAGGTTCATAAAAATTTGTTTTGGATTAATTTTTGTCACTTTTCAGATAACTTTCACATTTTGATGAATAGTGAAAAATAAAAAAATTTAATGAAAAATAACTTTTTTAATCAAAATAATTAATAGTGTTAAATTATACTATTGAGTTTTTTTAAAGTATCACTAGATTATATTTTTATAATTTAATGTAATTTAGGTCATTGGATGTAATTTCTCAATTTAACTAGACATAAATAAGTGCCAATCTTTTGATAGTTATTATTTCACAAAAACACGCTTTCTGTTTTGACAACGGGAAATAATTTTAAATTAATTAATGCCACTTCTGTGTTTTGAATTTGGAAAAATGGATTTCATATTTGGAATAATGAGGTCCAAATTTTGTAAATATAAATATTTTATTTATAGACATTATGAATTCTTACTTCAGTAAATATTTTATTAACCATGGTTAAAAGGAAAATCTGGTAAATAAGGGTAGAAAAACATTGTTATAATAATATTATATTAATATAACATGTGTCCTATTGCTATTGGTTGATACATGTCCTACCATTCGCATCGTTTTATTGATTTTGGGGCCACATAGTGCCTCTTGAGAGTGATAATGACACTTTATATTAATTAATTTAATGTAAAGACAAAAATGACATAAACATATATATTTTAGTAAAACAATTTTTACTTTGGGATATATAATTTATATTTTCGAATATAAATATTAATTTGAAAGATAAAAATATATCATACATCATAGTATTTTTTTTATAATTTTTATACATCAATTTAATAAAATTATATATGACACAATAATGATGCAGTTTTTATATCATTAATGAATGATTTAAATAAATGAGATTATAAAAAATTAAAACAATATCAAAAACCTATCCAATTTTTATTGGATGATTTTATTTTTAACATGAGTCATATTATCTTTTACTTGAATGTGTTTTAGATCTTTATAAACAAAAAATCATTATACAATAAAATAATATTTTCAAACATTCCTATAGAGCCCCTCCTCCCCCTTATAAAAAGCCCTCAACTCTAACACATTTCTCACACCTCTCAAGCCCCTTGGCTCATAAAACCTCTTACAATTAAGCTTCCTACCTCCCTTTATTCCACTTATAAGCCTCAACATTAGAATAAGTCATTTAATGGAAGACGTTTAGTTCAAACCAAAGGGAGTTACCCGATTTAAAGGTAACATCTCCTCTTAAGTTATTTTGTTTTATTTAACTTCTACAACCCCGTAAAATATATTTATTACTTTATTTTATAACAACACATATATATTCAATATACTAGGTTATTTTTATGATAATTATTTGAAGTAAACTTACACACACCTTTGTCTAATGAGTATAGAACATAATGTTTCAGTAGACGGTGAACTATTGCCTCATGAAACGACGACTGTTCAATATTCTACTACCACCTCTTATGGTGGCCATTATGATGGAACTATAATTATACATGATATTTTGTATATTTATTTTATCTATAATATTTTGTAATTATCTTTTATATCATACCTTTTTTCTTTTCATGATGTATATATATGATAATTTCATTTGAGGAAATTCGGACTAACGCCCCCTCAAAGTGATATGTCTCGTTCATACCATACCTGGAAAGTATAAAGTATTGTGTTAATGAACATAAGTAAATTACATAAATTATTATATTATACTGGAATAATAATACTCCTATGTATCATTTTATTTTCATTCCCTTTAAAATAAAAAGAAAATGAAACTGAAATAGAGTTTATGTGTACGTACGGTCTACCGTCTCCATAAACGTTGTTTTTGTCGTGAACCGAATCTAGTCGCCATCAAAACTGGCACCAAACCCGACCAGTGACAAGACCCGATGGGTGTTCCTAATCCACATGGTCTGGAACAAGTGACTGGGTATCATAAAATAAAAATTGGGAATGATTTACCTGAGTTTATAAACATAAAACAACAAAGGAATCCAATAAAATGAATCTTGATTTTTCAAACCAAACAATAGTTTACAAAAAATAATAACTGAATTAAATATTTTAAAACAACTCAAAAAGACTATAAAAAGTTAAAATACCAATAGGGAACATCCCATAAACCCTCATGGCAAGGGGCACCTCCCTCAAGCCATCTCCACAAGACTTCACCACCAAGGACCTGCTAGAAACCCGAACCACTGGAACTAAAAATGGTACCCAACCTGCGAAAAAAATAACCAAGTCTACTTACACCCAAATGTGTATATAGGGTGTCATCCAAATCTTAATAGGAAACCACCAATAATATATTCCATGTGATAAACATTTAATGAAAAAATCATACAATTTTTCAAAAACATGAAATGCAAGTTACAATTTCTAAAAGATGCAACATTAAATAAAAATAGTTTTCAGGTGGGATAATTTAAAGAATAAAAACTTTTAAAAATAAATACCAAAGATACTTAATTTTCCAGCCAGTCATACCGTATGCCGATTTTTAGCATAAAATATCTAGTGAGCACATGTAATGGGAAATAACCCCCAGGAACTAGCTAGCTGTGGGTCCCAGGTACCTTGTATCTCGGTGAGAGTAACCATCACAAATATTTGTTCTCTTTCATGAGCCACTAGTAGGGAATATACCCATAACCTATTGGTCCCCAATCATCATCATCATATTTTAGTTAGAGTTGAAACCGTCAATATTGCTATGTGAAACTGAGGCCAAACCCCACATATTCACTAGCATACTAGTACACGTCCACCCACCTCGATACCCGGGTTTCCCTTTGTGCTAAAACAAGTTCAACAAGTCAATGAATATACCTTTCACATGAAAATATCATTTCCATATCATAAATTCACTAAACATCCCACATTTATACAACACAAGTCACAAAAGTCCACTTTTTATTCAAATTGATTTTGAAATCCGACTCACACCAAAATAGCCCACAACACTTTTCACATTTCTTTAACACTTACAAAAATCCATTAAACAAGTTTACAAAACAATTACAATATATTAAAACTCACATAACTGCCCACTCACTTGTTACATAATACCCTTTTACCTTCAAAATCATTTTATCATCAAACATACACGAAACAGCCCACAAACAAGTTTCGCTCCAACACCACAATTTAATAAAACCTTTCAGAAATTTACAAATAATTATAATTTTTTTGACATCGTAAAACATCACTTTACCATTAAAAACCCCTTAATAGGTTAATACTCATACCAAACAGTACATATGCACCCTTTTCCCGATTTGTTTAACCAACTAAAACATTTACAATTTTCATAAAACAAACCCTAGTGATGTAAATATGTCTTGCACACAAAACCCATTTCACACCCCCATTTAAGACAAAAAACCATACCAATTCCAATCCATACCAGAACTGGAATCCCAAGAGACATTTATAAATCCACATTCATGTTTTATAAATTCACCTTGAATAATACTACAAAAGATCTAAATGAAAACACACATTTTCATAAAATGATCTCAAGAATTATAACAATGTTTTACGCATAAAACCTAATCAAAAAAATATTTTTTGGCCCACATGACACTAATTAATTACCAAAACAAAATTTTCATGCCAAACAATATTTATTAAACCAATTCCATATGTTATAAAATACACCCAAATAAGGCCCCATGAGTAACACATGAAAATAACCAATTTCAAGTTAAAATGAAACTATAAAATTAAACACATAACCAAATCAATCATAAATAGTTATTGCACCACACCCAACATATGTGGAATATTAAAATCGAGTAAATTAAGAAATATAACTCATCAATAATTGTTTACACATGGAACCACCTACCGAAATTGTCAAATCCCTTAAAACATGGTGAGAAACATCAACCGCACCACCGTCGGATCACAAGGATGATGAATCCAGACCTTGACCATAATATTTAACCAAAAAGACACCAAATAAAACCATAGGTTAGAACCTTGACTTTTGGGCATTTTAGAACATAATGAAAGTGGGAGGAAACCCTAAGGAGAAGGAAGAAATTGAAGGGAGAAACACTTATTCAAAAAAATCTTGAAAAAACCGACCCACAATCCACCAGTATCTGAATTTGAAAATATCCAACCATTAAAGGGAGGTTCTAATTATTATTAAGAGATCATGTGGGAACTGGAATGGGGTAAAAGAGTAAAAATATAAGGAGTTGTGAAAGGATCAATTTACCTCTCCAAATTTGGGCAATTTCTGCAATCCAGAGACGTTTCGACCAATTTCGTGATTCTATTGAGCTCCAAATTGTGGTAGTAGAGAATGGGGGAGTGCCTTAGGTAAGTGGTCTTGGGTGAGAGTTTGAATCACTAAAACAAGTTAAATATTGAAGGAGATATTAAATAATTAATATATATTTTTAATGCAGAAAATGGGCTTTCGAGCAGGCCCAATCCCTTAAATAAAATCTCATATCCACCATGATTATGGATTCATAAATGGTTCAAATTAATATTGTGGTGTTAATTGGTCATGGGATGAAAATTAAGAATTTGAATATATGAAAAATGTTGAAAATGAAGGAGTTATAAAGGAATCCAAAATTATTTTTAAATCTAGAATTGGGCTCGCGGTTTGGCCCAATTCATAAAAACTCACCCATTCCTCCATAAAAGCATGGAAACCCCCCAAAACAAAGCCTGAAGGGAAATTAAATGGAATATAACATTAAAATAAGTCATTTATGTGGCAATTATCCCCACCAGGAAAACTTTCCACCCTGAAAAGTCACATCAAGGCAAAAGAAACAACCAAACCCAACTGAGAAACCAAGAGGTACCCCCTTGCCAGGTTTCACCCCCAAAGTCCAAAACACCTCCAGGGATCAATTAATGAAGCATTACTCTCACAAAAAGAACATACACCACTTTCATAAAAAGATCAATCACATTCATTATTTATCAGAAAATAAAACACCTTAAACACTATCTGAACAAGACTCAGTATATTTATCCAAATGAATAACAACCTCGAACAAGGTTACACTTACCTTGATATAATTAAACCATTGGGAACTCTCCAATACCAACGTTTATCTAAGGAATATGTATGTATCTTTATAGCTTCGAACGATACTACTTACTGCCAAGACAAGACCATGGATAAGTCTGTGTTACTAGTATGGGGAAACAAAAATACGCTCCCCACCATAAGAGACAACCTATTTTTTTCCAATACATAATCAAGACACTAACAGGGGGAGGCTTGAATGGAATCCCTAATAAAAAGGGTATAAATCCATAAGAAATTTACAAAAGAACTTATATAAGACTCATAGTGGGTCTCCCCACCATAAGAACCAACCATGTTAACCAACCAGCATAGGCTGGTACAGAAAGATCCCAAAATTTAAAGAGGTGGGATGACCACAAGGTTAGTCTGCACAGATTGGGAAACCATGAACTAATAGTGGGGATCCTTCAAGCTACATGTTTTTATGGGGCATGGTCACTACTAACCAAGTGAAAACCATGTGCTCAACCTGTCTTGACAAACTTTTAACCTTTCTCCAAAGACTCAATGGAAACCAAAGGGGTAGGGAAAAACAGTGGGTGATGAAATGGGTACAAGGCCCTCCACCTATTTCTACCAAACAAGAACAACAGAAGAAGGATGATGACACCATAGGTTTAAACTCTTCCTATATTTCATACTGAGGATTGTAATTTTTACAAGGGTTTAAATGAACATGTGATTTCCCCTGACTACGAGCCATCTTCTCTTTGAGACCTATGGCTAGAGCTCAAAGGATTGAAGTATCTTCGGCCTCGCAGTTAGGATTTGAAAACCCCCTGAATGAGAATTATTCATTAGTTGAAACCAACAACTACACCACAATCCCCGATAAGTTTTCCAATACATAACACATTCCAAACACACTTTACCCCAACCCAATATTTCACTAAAATAAGGGTTTAGAATATGCGCACACATCACACATTGTTTGTTCAGGCGGGAAACAATAGAAGTAAAGAAAAGCCGTACTCACCTTCCTCTGAAATGGAATATTTTTATGTTTTTTCAAGGTAGACATTCACCCCAAAAAATAGAGACTCTCAGATGATTTCCCAACTTTCACCTTTATGGTCAATCAATCACATGAAATCATAAGGCATCACCAAAAATGACCATTGTGACTGATATAAACAATTCATGGAGATGGACCTTATACAACATCCCCAAACAACAAAAAATTATAGAAATTGGCCACAATATCCTATCGTGAACATGTTTCCCACACAGATGGTTTAACATGAACTCATGCTTCAAAGAAACTGTGAAGAACCCAGAGGCCCTCTTAGACACCATCAAGACACTCATCCCCACTAACAACCCTAGACCACATCCAGCTTCGACGAATTAGTAATCTTAAGAAACTAATGTCTCCTTCAACCTTCCACGAGTACTCTCCCACTACAATAGGATCTAAAAATCAAATAAAGTAATGGGTGTAGACTCAGTCAACAAATATCGATAAAAAATTCCTTATATTGATCAACTGGAGGATTTTCCAATGGCGAAACAATATGGGTTTCACTTCAGTTTTGAATTAACGCTTAATGGGGGCGTATCATATCTAATGAGAGAACCCAAGGACCCAAAAAATCTGTTCCATTGGACATAACAATCCATAAACCAGATACAAACACATTAAGGGAACCCCCATAAAGGTGTTCCAAAACATATCTCAGAGGAGACTACTAATCGGTCCTTCTACATAGCTTACCGACCAAACATAAACCCAAAAACACAGTTCAAACAGGATGGGTTCTTGGACTCAAAACATCCCACAACATCAAAATTTTCAAAGAAATATTAATATAAGCCATCCCAAATAATTCATCAAGACATCATATTTCTCTTTAATAATATTTCTTCAAAAAAAAAGGTTCAGCGGTTAGCGTATCCACCAATGGTACCCCATGGGCCTTAAACATGCAAGTTTCTATTCCACATCGGGCACCCTCCTCATATCAATCCTGAAACTCATCCTATAATTCCATCAACCTTCCATCATCTCATATAACCCCATGCATTTGGTTTCTCACAGAAATAAGAAAGGTTAAAACAAAAAAAATCTTTCTACTTTTCAAATCAATAGTCAACCAACACATCCTTTTTCTCAAAAATGCTAACCAAAAGATCAAAATCCCAATTAAAATCTTAAAAACCCATCCAGAAAGACACAAATATTTAGAAAATAATTCACTTTAATGATATTCACATCAATTTCAAAACATCTAATCCCATTAAAACGCCGTTTGATTATTTAGAAAACTCTATTGGAAACACTTTTCAAAACCAACTTCAATATAGTTCCTGCTTTCAAAAGAGGTTTAAGAACACCATTTTCCATTTCAAAACAATTATAAAAATTTAGTTCCACCATTTCATAAATCAAACAATTCCCTCTTTATTTGAAAATCATTTCAGAAAAACTTGACGCTTCGTAAAACCAAAGTGCCATGTTTTTTAAACTAAAGCACAAATCAATGGGATAGGAAACTAGTTTCAGTGGGTGACTTGGACATATAGTTGGAGGCCATATTACAATCACTTCACTATCATAGAAAGTATTCTAGGAAATATCCTTGGATCCACATGGCTTTCCAAGCCTAGAAAGCTCACCAAGACTATTAACCTAACTCTCTTTTCATTTCCCCTAATTATCATCAAACCAAGAAAACCAAAGGACTTAGATAAATATAAACATCTCCTAGAAACATGAATCCCATCATGAGGTGTGTTGATCAGGGACACTACCCATAACTAGAATTCCAAGTCCCAAAAATCCTAACTCCAGACTATCATGACTCTTCACCAAATAACATGACCCAAAGAGTTAACCTGAACCTCCTCTGATACCATTTTTTCACGAACCGAATCTGGTCACCAGCGAACATGGCACCAAACCCGACCCGTGATAAGACTCGAAGGGTGTTCATGATCCCCACAGGCTGGCACAAGTGCCTGGGTGTCATTAAATGAAAATTAGGAATGATTTACCTAAGTTTATAAACATAAAACAATAAAAGAATCCAATAAAACGAATTTGGATTTTTCAATCCAAACAATCTTTTACAAATAATCAGAACTGAATTACATATGTTAAAACAACTCAACAAGACTATAACAAAGGTACAAAACCAAAATCTAATATCCCAAGAACCCTCATGGAAAGGGGCACCGCCCTCAAGCCATCTCCATAAGACTTCACCACCATGGACCTGCTACAAACCCGAACCACTGGAACTAAAAACTAGACCCAACCTGTGACAAAAAAAAACCAATTCTAATTACACCCAAGGGTGTAATTAGGGTGTGATACAAAGCCCAATAGGGTACCACAACTAATATATTCCATGTTATAAACATTTAATGACTAAAATCATGCAATTTTTCAAAAACATGAAATGCTAGTTACAATTTCTAAAAGATGAAACATTAAATAAAAACAGTTTTTAGATGGGAAAATTTAAAGAATAAAATATTTTAAAATAAATGCCAATGCTACTAACTTTTCTATTCACCCATAATGTATGCCTACGGTATGCAAAAAATATCTAGTGAGCACAAGCAATGGGAAATAACCCCTAGGCACTAGCTAGTTGTGGGTCTCAAGTACCTCGTATCTCGGTGAGAGTAACCATCACAAATATCTGTTCTCATGCACGAGCCACTAGTAGGGAACATACCCATAACCTAGTGTTTTCTAATCAACATCATCATAGTTTAGTTAGAGATTTAAGCATCAATCTTTCTAAGTGAAATTGAGGCCAAAACCCACGGATTCACTAGCATACTAGTACACGTCCACCCACCTAGATACCCAGGAATTCCCTTGGTGCTCAAACAAGTTCAACAAGTCAATGAATATACCTTTTACATGAAAATATCATTTCCATATCCTAAATTCACCAAAAATCACCCATGTAAACAACAATAGTCACAACTTTTCACTTTTTATTCAAATTGATTTTGAAATCCAACTCACACCAAAATAGCCCACAACACATTTCACATTTCTTTAACACTTCCAAAAATACATTAAAAAATTTTAGAAACCCACTCCAATATATTAAAACACACATAAAATCCCACTCACTTGTTACATAATACCCTTTTTACCTTCAAAATCATTTTATCATCAAACTAACACGAAACAGCCCACAAACAAGTTTCGCTCCAACACAACAATTTAATAAAACATTTCATAAATTTACAAAACATTCTAAATTTTTTTGAAATCTTAAAACAACAATTTACCTTTTAGAACCCAATAATAGTTTATCACTCATACCAAATAGTACATATTCTTTCTTTTCACACTTTTTTTAACCAACTAAAACATTTACAATTTTCATAAAAAGAACCCTAATGATGTAAATATGTCTCGCACACAAATCCTATTTCAAACCCCCATTTAAGACCCAAAACCATTAAAATTACAATCCAAAATAGAATTTTAATCCCTAAAGACATTTATAAAACCAATTTCATGTTTTATAAAATAACCTTGAATAATACTACAAAAGATCCAAATGAAAACACACATTTTCATAAAATGGTCTCAAGAATTATAACAATGTTTTATGTGTAAAACCTATTCAAAAACCATATTTTTAGGCCCACATGACACTAATACATTACCAAACCAGAATTTTAAGGCAAAAAAAGATTTACTAAACCAATTCCATATGTTATAAAATACACCCGAATAATACCCCACGAGTAACACATGAAAACACCCAATTTCAAGTTAAAATGCAACTGTAAAAATAAACACATAACCAGATCAATCATAAAAAGTTTTCACACCAAAAAAAACATATGTGGAATATGAAAAATGAGAAAATACAGAAATATAACTCATCAATAATTTTTTACAAATGGAACCACCATCCGAAAGTGTCAAATCCCTCAAAACATGGTGCGAAACATCAATGACACCACTGCCACATCACAGGGATGATAAATACGTCTCGAGACCACAATATTTAACCAAAAAGACACCAAATCAATCCATATGTTCGAATAATAACTTCTGGACATTTTAAAATATAATTACTGAGGGAGGAAACCCTAAGGAGAAGGAAGAAATTGAAGAGAGAAACACATACTCAAAGAAATTTTGAATAAAACGTCCCAAAATCCACCAGTATCTAAATTTGAAAACATAAAAACATTCAAGGGAGGTTCTAATAAGGATTAAGAGATCATGTAGGAACATAAATGGGGGGAAAATAGTAAAAATATAATGATTTATGAAATGATCAATTTAACTCTCCAAATCTTGGTGATTTCTGCAATCCGTATAGGATTCGACCAATTAGCGATTCTATTGAGCTCCAAATTGTGGGAGGAGAGAATGGGGAACCCCTTAAATAAGTAGGCTCGAGGGAGAGTTGGAATCACTGAAAAAGGTATATATTAAAGGATATATTAAATAATTAAAATATATTTTTAATGTAGAAAATGGGATTTCGGGCAAGCCCAATCCCTTAAATAAATACTCATATCGAACATGATTATGGATTTTTAAATGGTCAAAATTAATATGGCGGTGTTAATAGGTCAGGGGATGACAATTATGAATTGGAATAGATGAAAAATGTTTAAAAATGAAGGAGTTATAAAGGAATAAAAATTTATTTTTAAATCTGGAATTGGGCTCAGGGTTTGGCCCAATTCATTAAAACTCACCAATTCCTCCATAAAAGAATGGAAAACCCCCAAAACAAATAATGAAGGGAAATTAAATGGAATTTAACTTTAAAATAAATCATGAATGTCACAGTTTTCCATTTCATATATTTATCTATTATAAATATTTATCATATATGTATATATCATATATAAATCATGTTTTACTGATCATTTTCAACTATATAATCATCCTTTACTGGATATTATTCTTGAATGAGGTTTATTTATTATAATAAAATTTTACATATTATATTAAATGACATATGATATGATTTAATGTGGATGTGGTATTTTTATAAAATTTATGGTTTATGGTTAAATTGTTGACATTTCATTTTCTAGTTTTAATATGAATGTCTATGCTATGTTTCAACCATTTCATATGAGGAATGTATTGGACTGTGTAAGTGATGGGTGGAGCCCTCTATAGCTCCTCAGTGAATCGATAGGTCTCATGAGACAATTAGACGTGGAATTTCTCGAGGCCTTTCCCAATTTGAGATATGTTTTTGGCCGAGGACTTAATCCTTTTTAGACTTCTTGGCCGAGGCCTTGACAAAATGTTTCAGAATGTCCCAAATTATACATTCTTTCATTATGAAATTAGTTGTTAAATGTGATTATTCAACTAGTATAATATATGTGTTAATGTTTATATGGTGATGTTTGATTTAGTTTTTCCATATTATGATCAATATTACATTTAAAAAGGGTGTTGTTTTTATTGTACATATTTCTGTAAAAGTTTATTCCTTACGCTAAATTATTCACCATTACTGAGCATCTGAGCTCACCCCTTTATTATGCTTTGTTTTCCTAGGATTCCAAGATGTGTATTATGATTGATATGTAGGGTTAAGATATGGAAATAATGTCTTTCATAAAAGATTTTTTATAATGTGTGGTATGTTATAATGTGTAATGTAACATTCATGTATGTAATCTATTTTCCAAGACTGCTAAACATATCGGTCCTTTAGGGATTGACTCCTTGTAATCATGCCAATATATTAAATTAATGCAATGGCACCGGGATCCTTGGGTTGGGGCATTACAGTTGGTATCAGAGAATGTTTATCAATAACCTTGGAAACTAGAATTAGAAAAAATATGATACGAGAAAATTACCCTTAGAGAGACTTTGAGGATTAAGAAAGAAGAACAACCTAGAAATTTGGTAATGTAGAGATTTTGTGAATTTCCAGGAAATATATATCTATCTAGATATGAGAAGGTAGAGTCAACTCTGGCATAGTAGTTCCTTAGAGTGAAAACTATGACAAAGAGTTTCAGGCTTGACTCAAGGTATCCTGGTACATGACAATGGACCTTTCTATACTCTTTCTTATGACACTCCTAGGGGATATGCATAGGATAATTTATATTTTCTTTACAAGCCATTATGAAGGATTTAGGAGTAGATAATTTCTCAGATAAAACTTTTTTTGTGATTATAGATTATATGAATAATCGTTTCAATTTACATTATGTATTTTAATAGTTTGGAATTATGAATTGCTATTTATAAGCTAACATAGTGTACACTACTGTTTAGAAATGGTGCCCAGTCGATGGAATGAGAACTCTAGCAATACATAAGATCTAAAGAGTAAGAAGGATCATAACATTATTATTATTAAGCAAACATTTTAGAAAGGAAATAATCTCCCACTTATTATCATCATATGAAGAAATATTATCATGCGTTAATAAGATAAGTAAAGAATTCTATGAGTCTTATGGCTTTGAAGGGAATCCTAAGAAGAAAAGGATGGTAGAGAGAAATATGGATAAAGGGAATAAGGGGAAGAAGGTTTTTCCTATATGTGATAACTATGGAAAGAATCACCTTAGTAAATGCTTGAAGGGAATGGGAGTTTGTTATCAGTGTAGAGAAAAGGACACCACGTACGTGATTGCAAGGTTAAGAAAAAGGTTTCAAATATTCAATGCTTTATCTGCAATGAGTTGGGACACTATATGAATCAATGTACCAATCATGAGAGTATACCACAAATGATGCTATTGGATAATAATATAGTTATGAAATTACCACAAATTAAGAGTAATGACTAGTGTTCTTATGCTGATATTAAAGAATTATGTCATTTGTCTGTTATTTCAATGATGTAATCGTTATAATAATTATAATGTTTTGTGTGTTATTTCAATGATGTAATCGTTATAATAATTATGAAGTATATAAGGATTATATTGCAGTACTATTTCATTAAGTATTTGAGATTGTGTGGTACCAGGAAAAGTGACTCAATAGCAAGTTAAACATTTTAGAAAATACATGGTTGAAGGAATGATAAACTTTAATATGATCCTGATACTGTGGTATTGATTTTGGAATAAGAGATGATTGATTTGTATATATTATATTGGATATTATTGAATACCTTGGAATTAGTTTTTTTATTATTCTTTCATTGTAGGTGATTACAAAAATTTTGGATTTAAGGATTATATCTAGTTTTATATGATTTAACAAAGGAATAAGGAAGTACATACCTATTCAAATATGGTTTTCTATAAATTTGTTTTATTACCACTTTTTAAGATAATACATGATGAAGGTATTCACATGTATATTATGTGATTTCCCTTATAAATTTTAGATTGTGAGTTCGGACAGAAGTGTTATGAAAAAGCATAAAGATTGGAAAAGATTAAGTTTAACATTTGATACTATTGTTATGATTAAAGAATTTCTTAAGATTATTTTTGGATTGTCATAAAAAGGAAAACCCAGAGTTCAGGTGACAACCTGTCATGTTCGGTATGGCAGTGAGACTTGAACTCACACCCGATGGACAAGAAGGGTACATCACCTACCACTGGGCAACGTGATGTACTAGTTTCTGTAATGTAGGTTTTTTAAATAGTATGAAAAATCAATTATAAATTCTTTATTTTTGGAACCCTATACTATTAGGATAAATATAATATTTTTGAATTATATTATCTTTTGGAGTGAAAGATGAGTTTGTGGTAGGAATTAGTTGAAGGATGAAACTATACATGTCAAGTATATTTTTTCCTCTTATTCTATGAATAAATTAATTCTTAAACTTTAGTTAAGGGATAATAAAACAAAAAATGTGTTATCCTAATACCTTATGTTTTCTTGAACCGATAATATTTTAAATCATCATCGACAGATGGATTTCAAGCCCTCAATTTTACATTTGTTTCTAATTGATGACATCAATCACTCCCAATAAATATTTACATTTTTCTTCGAATTAAGTGTCTCTAATTTCCACCAATGTTCTCTTAATTGAGATCAGAATTGGGTGGTGACATTTTTATTTCTCTTTCCCTCTTATTAAGACTAAAATTCATTAACCCAATTTATGATGAGGGTTTTCCACAATAGTATATTTCTATAGTCAAAATTTTATATTTAAAGAATATTTTTAAATTGTAAGGATGAAATTAATTGAAGTGGGGGAGAATATATCACCCCAATATTTCATAGTATGTTATCTCTTCGAAGAAATTCAATAACATGCGCTACATGCAACACCGAGTTTGAGCATATCACAACATACCAAACTAACTATTCAAAAAGCGGTTATGAATGGTATTAACTAAAATTTTAATTTTATGTATTCCATATAATTTTAAAATCCATATTATATGTTTCTTATACATAATATAAAAACAAATTCATTTTTTAGATAAATGAAGTATTTTTCAAAAAATGCAATTTTACCACCTTTTAATGGAGATCCTTTTTTAAAACCAATATTTGACACTTTTATATATTCCATTTAATGGAATTGAATTATTCTTTAGAATAAGGACATAAAAATTTCGTTTCGATAAATGTTCGGTACTTTTCTGATAACTTTCACATTTTGATGAATAGTAAACAATAAAAAATATTTATTAAAAACAACTTTAGTAATCAAAATAATTTATAGTGTTAAATTATAAATTTTAGTGGTTTTAAAGTATAATTATATTATATTTTTTCATTTAATATAATTTATCTCATTGGATGAAATTTCACATTTAAACTAGACATAAACAAGTTTCAATCTTTTGATAGTTATTATTTCTTAAAAACGGGCTTTTTATTTTGACAATGGGAATTAATTTTGAATTAATTTATTCCCCTTATATGTTTTGAATTTGGAAAAATGGATTCCATATTTGGAATCAGGATGTCCAAATTGTGTAAATAGGTATCTTTTAGTTTTAGAAATTATGAATATTTATTTTAGTAAACATTTTATTTACCATGGTTAAAAGGTAAATCTGGTAAATAAGTGTAAACAAATATTATTATAATAATATTAAATTACCCTATAATGTGTCCTATTCCTATTAGATGATACATTTCAAACCCTAGGAATCCTTAGGCCGATTTTTCTACCACATGGGTCCATATGAGAGTGAAAATGACACTTTATATTAATTAATTTAATGTAAAGAAAAAATAACATAAAAATATATCTTTTGGTAAAAAAATTACATGGGGTTATATAAGTTATCATTTCAAATATAAATAATCATTTGAAAGATAAAAATTACTTTCAAAATCATTTTATTTTTTTATAATTTTTTGACATCAAATAAATAAAATTATTTAGGACACAGTAATGATGTTGTGTTTACCTCATTAATGAATGATTTAAATAAATGAGATTTTTAAATATTAAAAAAATATTCTAAATCTATACAATTTTTATTGGATGATTTTATTTAGAACATGGGTCATCTTATCTTCCTCTTTAATGAGTTTTGGCCCTTTAGAAACTGAAAATCATTATATAATAAAATAATATTCTCAAGCTTTCCTAAAGACCTCCCCCTTATAAAATGCACTCAGCTCTAGCCTATTTATCAGACCTTTAAAGCCCCTTGGCTCATCTATACTCTTCCCAATTAAGCTCCCTATATCCCTCTATTTCTCTTATAATCCTCACCATTGGTATAATTCAATTCAAGTAAGCCTTTTGGTTCAAACCAAAGGGAGTTACCAGATTTAAAGGTAACATCTCCTCTTAAGTTATATTATTTTATTTTACTTCTACAACCCCATAAACTCTCTTTATTACTTTATTTTATAAAAAACCAGTATCCTCAATACAAGAGGATGTTTTTGTGAAAATTTTTTGAACTAATCTTACACACACCTCCATCTAATGAGTATAGAAATTAATGTCTTTGTGGATGGCGAACTTCTGCGTCACGAAATGATGATCGTTCAAACTTCTACTACCACCTCTAATGGTGGCCATTATAATGGCATTGAAATTATATATGATATATATGATATTTATTTTATATATAATCTTTGGTAATTATATTTTACAAAATACCTTTAATCTTTTCATGTTGTATATATACGATAATTTCATTTGAGGAAGTGCGGACTACCGCTCCCTCAAAGTGATTTGACTCGTTCATACCATACATGGAACATATAAAGGATGGTGTTGATGAACTTTCATAACATATATAAAATATTAAATTATACTATAATAATAATATACCTATGTATCATTTTGTTTTCTTTCCTTTAAAAATACAATGAAAATGTAATAGAAACAGTGTTAATGTGTACGTACGACCTACCGTCCCCATAAATAGTGTTTTACCTTTCATATATCTATTTATTATTCATATTTATAATATAAATATATATTATATATAAATCATATTTTATATTCAAGAATTATTAAAAGAATTATCTAAATGATATGATCAAGAATAACATCTTAAAACACTGACGATAAAGAAATAAATTTTTACCTGAAATGTTAATTTAACATGGAAATCATTATTAAATGGGTAGTATAAGTCATAATTTAATCGTGTATTATATATTAATAATTATTTATATAGTTATGGTATAATTTAATAATATAATATGGTCATTATTCAGGAGTTTAAACATACCCTAGACCAATGTAAAGTGCTAGGTAATGGTTAATTCCTCAATCTCATTAATATCTGAGATTGTTTACATGTATGTATTTTCAAGGAAATATTCATTATCCATGTCCATGTTTCATAAAAGAAATTTCAAAATTATTAGTTTAAGGTACACTTTAACTAAAACATCATTTTAAATGTTTTAAATATTTATTCTTATAAAACATTCTCATTATTGTTTATGTTTTCAAAATTGTTTTACGGATTTATTTATATGGAAATGAATGTTTCAAAATGTTAATTATTTTAGAAAAATCTTCAAAGTGTTATGGGACACATTGATTCAAAAATATATTTTAAATATAATCCTTTATAAATTGTGAAACTTTTAAACGATTTAATGAAAAGGGGTATATCACTCAATAAGTTTTACTCATCATTTTCAACTATATCATCATCCTTTACTAGATATTATTCTTGATTGAGGTTGATATATTATAATACAATTTTCCATATTTTATTGAATGAGTTATGATATGTTTTACTGTGGATATTATATTATTATTCCATACAAGGTTTAGGGAAAAATTATTGACATTTCATGTTAGTTTTAATATGAATTTTTATGTTATGTTTCAACCATTTCATATGAGGAATGTATTGGACATAGTATGTGATTAGTGGCGGCCACTATAGATCCTCGATGCATTGGTAGGTCTCATGAGGAAGTTAGAGGTATAATTGGTAGAGGCCATTCCCAATTTTTTATATGGTTTTGGCCGAGGCCATAATCATTTTTTGACGTCTTCTCCGAGGCCTTGAATTTTTTTTCTGAATGTCCCACATTATACATTACATCATTATGAAATTAGTTATTAAATGTGATTATTTGACTAGTAGAATATCCATGTTCATGTGTATATAGTTATGTTTGATTTATTTTTTCCATATTATGCTAAATATTATATTTAAAAAAGACATTTTTTTATTAAACATCATTCCTTAAAGGTTTATAGATTCTTCTAAATTATTTACCATTACTGAGCATCTGAGCTCAGCCCTTTCATATGTTTTGTTTTCCAAGGATTGAAAGAAGTGTATGATGATTGATATACAGGGTTAAGCAAAGGGAATAATGGAATTCTTAAAGTTTTGTTTATGTTGTGTTGTATGTTATAAAGTGTAATGTAACATTCATGTATGTAATATATTTTCCATGACTGCTAAACTTATTGGTCCTTTGAGACTTAATTCCTTGTAATCATGAAATTGTATTAAAATAATGCACCGGATGTAGGTTTCTTGGGTTAGGGTATGACACTCCAAATTATCATGATCCCATTGGAAGACTGTAAAATATTTAAAATTACTTGAATATTCCATGTCATTTGTAGTTTCGGTTAGACTAACAATTAGAAGTGACTCACTAGAAACATAGTGTATTTTTTGGATAGCATACTCTATATAACCTAAAACACAAGAGAAAATCTACATCCAACCAAAACTCAATCAAAATTGAGAATCCAAATTCAAAACAAAAAACTCATATTCTAAACATCATAAAACAAACGATATTTTTATTTCAAAAACACTAACCAAATTCTAAATTTAAAACCACCTTATTCCAATTAATCTTTCTAAAAAAATCCACCTTCCTGTCTAAATCAAACACCCAATTTCACTTTCATAACAAACTAAAACATGAAACCATTTTCCTTTTGAAACCCACATTTTCTAAAAAATTAGAATAATTTTGAAATAAACTAATGCATAAAGGAAAACCCGCCCCAAAATAATGGAATATATAACTAGTGATGATGAAAAAACTAGCCACATGGTTTTGTGGAAATTTACCTAGGAAGACCCCAACAACCATGAGTACCTCAAACCGTGAACTCAGGCACCAAATGGGCCTCTACTCCATGTAATCCCACCATACCTCACGGGCTCACCAATATTTTCATTCCCCATCCACACACCCAAAACCAAAACGAAATAAACAAATCCTAGACAACTCAATGTAAATTGAGGATGAGTAAGAGTTTGTGTCTATCTTCCCATACCTACCCCAAAATTTTGGATGTCCTAATCTCCAAACAACTATATTACCCAAAAAAGTTCTCTTCTGATACCATTTTCGTAGCAACCAACATGATTCGACCTTGAACCGATCACCATAGGTAGTACACATTAAGGCCCAATAGGTGTCCCCAATCCTCTTAGGGTATAGAGTTGTGTGGGGCATCAATGATAATCCAAGAGGGAATAATTTCTACTAATAAACAACCAGGATCCAACAAACCGAACAGATCATAAAACACAACATAATGAATATAGAAACTCAATCAATATAACTAGATCCAAATACAACCACAACAGAACAAATAAAAAGATAAAAAGAAAAAAAATAAAACCAAATCTTGAATATAACTCCATGTGACCACTTTTTCACCACATACGACAACAACAACCTTCCCCAAATGAAACTCGAACCAGAAACATGAACCTTCCAAATAACTCAGGTCTACTGACATCGAGTGCTACAAGTAGGGGGTGAGAATAAAAATCTCCCTAGGTCATCACTATATATTTTATATATTTCCTTTTCTAAAATAGTCTTTAAATAGTAGTTATAAATACATTTATAAAATTGTTTCTTATCATTTGATATATCGAACATCACTTTCCCATTTTAAATAAAATCACCCTTTACACTTTTCAAAATGGGTTTCCATTTTTGTGACTAGGTTTCAATACCCAAAGCTAAATAAAGAATCCAGAATAGGTGAGAAAATAGTTCTTCCATAAATAAATTAAATAAAACAAGTAGTAATATACATGGAATATAAAAAAATTGTTGTAACTTAGTAAAATAGAACTTACAGATAGTATCCATTGGAATTTTCTAAACATATCTAGAAGAAATACCTAGAATTAATGAGTTTAGACTCACATACTGGTATATGTTATAACTCTATTTTAAATAACCAATTAGCCACTCTAAAATATCCAATCTTGTGGAATTTCCCACATGGCCTCTTAGCAAATACAAGGGGTACCAACCTATCTAATCTAGTTTGATATACAACTTTTACATGAACCTCTAGATGAAAACCAAAAATCCAATGATAATAGAACAAATAGAATGGGGAATTCATAAAAGGCATGGATCAAACAAATAAACCACATCTGGCATTATTTCCTAGCCCCAACACTAACACCACCAAGGGGCTCCCATCTCACAAAAATTAGTACATAAGTTCAGACCAGGCCTACACATCATGTCACTTTAAAACCAATCTACAAAATTTAAAACATACCAACCAAAATTGAGCATGTGAAATTAAAATCCAATTCTAAAACCACTTCCACTGTTCAGTTAAAATCATAGAAAATCTTGAATGGTGTCAAACATTTCTTTTTAACATATTAGTTACCAAAACTCACTTTAAAATTTCAAACAGTCTAAGCCTTAGAAAAAACATTTGAAAACAAATTTTTGAAACATTTAGGAACCAAGAATCCACTTAGAAACAATTTTAGGATTTATAAGAACCACTTAGAAGATGAAGTAAATGAAAAAGAATAGGGAATATGGAACGGTATTTTGAAATCCATGTTTTAACATGAACATTTATTTAGGGGTTAATCTTCATTTGTGTGCCTATAAATGTGTTCACCTCATAAAAACAGGAATATTACAATATCCAATGACATACAGATAAGGACAAACACAAAAATACTTAAGGCCCTAGTTCAAGAGTCATTTACACTCACATTGAAGCATAAATAAAAATTACAAAACCACATACCAAGATCAACTTCAAAATCTAAACAATTACCAAGACCCAACCAAAGCTAAGTTCAATAAAAAAACACCTAATTTCCCTTTAAGGTTCAATAGTAATTATATAAAACACTTTACACACATACACATATAAAAAACATAGTAATCCCTTTGAAACCTATTTTTACCACATTTCCACCATGGAAATATGAGAAAAATTATACTAAAGCATAACATGTATTTAAATACATTTAGAAATCATTTTGTAAATTTCAAGCATCAAATATAATGTACTAGAGTGGAAATACATAGAAAGACTAACCTCAACAACATTAATATTCAATAGAACTCCAAGGGAAGGAAGGACGGGGCTCTAGCTACAATATTCACACCCTAAAACCAAAGAAACACAACCCACACATCATCCATAACATCTAGGGTTTTTATAATAGAGAACCAACAAACAAATAACTAATATCCTTGGATATGGAGAAGAGAAGAGATAAGAGGAACAATAAATATACATGAACTCACCTTTGGAGGTTTGGGAGCATCCATTGAAAAGGTAAGCTAAGGAGAGGGTGTTTTAGTTTTACCCTAGTGAACCTAGACCAAAAAGGGAGGAAAATACCTAATTGGAGTAAAAAAGGAAGGAGGGATATGACAGTAATTTCAAGTGTATAAGGAAATAGGAAACTATCATTGTTTAAATGAAAATTTTCCATACCATTTTCAAATAATTAACACCCTACCAGAGAATAGGAACTCCACACATGTTTTTGGAATCCTTTCCACAATTGTGAAAAATTGCTCAGTCAAATTGAAGATCCTCCCAACATGTTTACCATAGGTTTTACTCTAATTGTTATCATGCCATGTATGTTATCTCAAATAAAAAAAAGGAGATGAATATTTTCTTTTAGGAATCACATGGTTTAAGAAAAACAATCCTCATGTCACACAAGTCAAACCGTGCATGTAGGAATTGGACTATAAAGGACATCAGTCTCCATAGGCTACACCACTAACCCCAAAACTATGAACATAAACCATGAAAAGGCCTATAATCCTCCTAAAAATTTTAAAATACAAAAATCTTCATTGATAACTTGACCAAAATCTCAAACAAAAGAACCAACAACAAGAAGAGAATAAAATAAATGAAAATACAATGTTAGGGTGTGACAATGTGTTTTTAGAATCCATTAACAAGTTGATATACATCATATATTTCACTTATCTAAATATAAGAATTAAAAGTTTCAGATTAAAAAATATATAAATATTTAAATGGCCATCTTTTTTAGTAGACTGTTCTTCAACATTGTTTTTTTAACTCTAATTCATATTGTATAAGTGAATTGATTAATTCATCAAGACTGTAGTTCTTGTATTTTTTCATTCATTAATGGATACCCACTTGGTATTCCACTTCATTGGATGTGATTTTAGAATTAATTAAACTCTAATAAATGATTCACTAAGTTCTCCTTTTTCATTGATAATTCACGTTAATTGTTGATACATTTGGTTTACTATCTCGTTATCTCTCATCTTGAAATATTAGTACCCAGCTCACACCGTGAAAATATTTTTTTCATTTCATCATGTCTATACCATAATGAGTATCTTACCACATTTTCAAAATATCATGAGAAATTTATTAAGGTGAAACCTGATTATTTTTTTAATAATTTCATGATAATGAATATTCAAAATTTAATAGTAATGACTATACCTACCGATATCTATACTATTATGTTTACCAAGATTTTCTTCTCACATATTATAATATTTTACCATTAAGGTCTAGCGTTCAATGATCAATTACAATATGTAGTATTTTATCCTAGACTTCCAATAACCATTGAAATTACCATTAAAAGAGGGAATCCTCAATAAAATTCATCCATCATTAAATCTTTAACCTTTTATATAAAATGATATTTCTCAAAGACTATTTTGTTTTGGATTTGGTTAGAAAAAAAATTATTAGGGATACAATGCATCGATACCACATTTTTGGTTTCTGGGAGACTAATATTCATGACTACCCTTATAATGATAGGATTAGACACTAATGTTTATCCCATATGAATAGAATGAGGGATGGTAAAGGGGGGAGTTAAATGACCAAAAATAAAAATTGAAACACAATATAGAATATAAATAAGAACATAAGGTATTTTTATAGTATTCTATATCATAAATTTTCTATGTACACTCTTCACACCTCTGTACTCCTTAAGAGGTATATTACACAAAAAAATTTCAATCCGAGTTATGACCTAACTATAACTCTCAATTTCTATTTATGGAAAAAAACAAATGCACAACGGGCCCTTTACAATGGAGGCACAACCAATATTAGAAGAAAAAAATTATAGATATATAACCAATAAAAATTATCATTTTTAAAGAAAACTAAAAACCATTTACAATTATAGTATCGAGGAATAGATAAAAATATAATCTAATACCACAAAACAATATTCCTATAGTTTAATATTCAACTGATGTAGCAACTCGATCACATATCTATGAATCCAATCATGATGAATCCCTCAAAAGAATTATAGGGGCGGTGATCATGATCACAATATTAATAAAGTCCTATAAATTTATGCATTACTATATTTTTTATTTTTCAATATTTATATACCTATATTTCTTTAAAAAAATGAAATACATTAGAGTTTGATCATTTTTATATAATATATTTATAACCATTGGAGTAGTTATTTACTAAAATAACAGTTTTAAATCACAAATAATAACACTAAATTTCATACCTTTGAAATAATAGATGATGAATAGATTTAGTTTACTATAAGAATAACTTTGAAAAAATATCATTAATTTTATACACTTTAAATATTTATTTTAATATTCTCAGAAATTGATTTGGGGATTAAGGTAAAAGAATACATAGTCTTCATAGAATATTTATCTACATTAATCCTCTTAACTATCTATCATTGTAAATGACATATTATATATCAAAAAACTTTATTCATACTATAATATTATATCATTAAATAACTGATACATAAATTTCTATATACTTTTTTCTTCCTAAAATAGTTCTTATTTTATACAGAGCTTCAAAAGCACACTCCTCCAAACATTCACAAATCTCTAATCAGAATTTATAAATAATTATATTTTTAATCTATCTATATATAAATGTACTAATATTTATATACTTTTTAGATACTTTTTATTTTTTTATACAGTAAAAAAACATTAGAAATTTATGGTTTTAACTTCCCAAAAATACATAATACATTTAATTTTTGAAATCGGAACATATTATATTTTTTAATGAAAATATTATTTTATAATATGTTTTATAAATATGTAAGATGTTTTCTTTAGATAAATACCAATATATAATTTTTTTTGGTATGTCCAATTTTTGAGATCCCTTGTAATGTACATGATTTTCCAAAAAAAATAATAAGTATATAAGTTTTTTACCAATGTGTATTTTTTTCAATATGAAATTATTTTTCCAATATATAAGTTCTTTCAACAAAGAATATGTTTTTGAAAAGTATCATATATCCAAATTTTCATATGAAAGGATTTAATAATGTAATACACAAGTATTTTTGCATTACCAAAATTTCAAAATTCCCTATGTAATGTTTTTAAAAATAATAAATAATATATTATAAACATAGTAAAATAATAATACTAGAATCTTGTTAAGCACAAATAAATAATATAAAATGAGAAATTAATAAATAGTATTAAACAATGATAAATTAATAAAATATTAATTCTAAAAATAAAATAAAAGGGAATAAGTAATTGTCAAAGCATACAAATAAAAGTGTCAAGGATCAAATCAATACATTAAAGGTAAGGAAGAGTAGAGATACTTAGATATGATAGGTCTATGAACTGTAGTTAGGACTTTCCTAATGTTTATTGCTTCATCCTTTAATGATATCTCTAGTTATTTCTTATCATTGTGGTAGTCCTGGGGCATTTTTATACATCTTGGAATAATAGATTTATGGAGTTTTATTTTGAAGCTATTATCGGATACCTATAGTATTATTAGAGGAGGAATACATAGTAGAGTTTAGGATGAGTCTTGGGGAAGAACAAATATTCTATATTATGGTCAAAGGAAACTCAATAGATATATATTCAGGCACTATCATTTAGGTTAGTACATAGTGGTTGTGAGAGACCTTAGGGGAAATAACAATAGATGCATTACTACTATCTTCCTTAGATAAGTTACAGATTGTACGTTAAAGTCTATTGATCAGATGTAGGATGATTTTTATTACTATAATATGTTCTATATTTTGTTAGTGAGGGACCTTCTACACTAATAGTTATGATTCTTATTTATTTTAGGCTTGTATATGATTTTTTTTACATGGGAGTAACTCATTATTTTATCTATAAATATTTAGTATTTTGTTTGAGGCATTATTTGATGAATTATTCTAATATTTTTTCTCAATATAGACATCTTAAGAAGATGTTTGATCATGATAGAGATTCCCTAAGTGTGATATAGTGGATAGAGGCCCTTGGAACTTTTTGGATTTCATTATTATGGGTATGATCTATTTTAATGTAACATTTTCGATGGATTGGATGATATAATTATGGGAACAAATTGATAAATAATTATGGTTTGTGTTATTATCATATCTATTATGTTATTAAGAAACATTTATTGGTGAATGGGACTTACAACTAGGTAGATCTGGATCAATCATTAGATAATTGGGATCCATTATAACACAAATGGATAGGATGTTTATCTTAGTTGACCAGTTGATGTTTCTAACTACTTTTCTACCAACAGTATAACAATTTAAGATATATTATATAATGAATTATCATTCTCTAATCTTAATATGGAGATCAACATCATGATTATTGTCATACCTAGTGATCAACATGTACCCATACTGACCAATTATATAGAATAAAATATATTTATGGATCGAGGTTTATAACTCGAGGATTTAAAGGTTAATGGTTTAGTCCATTTTATTACCTCCCTTGGTGTCCCTTTGTCATGTATTTTCAGATACTTTAGTGATAAATTGAAATTTATCTGCGATTAAGGGACGATAAATCTAGTTATTATAAAGAATAAGTGTTCATTAAAATCAATAAAAGTTATGTATGATTAGTTTATGGGAGCCTGATAGAAATACAAGACTAATCTATGGTTGTTATGTCATTATATATAAGTTATGAAAATGGATATACTAATAATGGCATTCCAGATCAGGTATAATATAATTGATTTCATCATCAGTTCATTTGGATTCATTAATTTTATTATTATACTTTTGTATCGTATGAACCAAATTTTCTTTCCCAATAATGACTCCTATGTCATGGTGTTTGTCGATAACATTTTGATATATTTATATATTTGGGTGTCGCATGAAAAATATATACATATATTTTTTAGAATTATTCAATTCTATCTTATGTATACCAAATTATAAAAGTCTGTCTTTTGGACTCAAGAATTACATATTCTTGGGAAATTTATATCTATGGTATGAATATTAATTAACATATGGAATGTGTAGGATATAACATCTTAGGATATAAAAAATAATTTTTCTATGATAAATATTTTTAAGTTCATTGAAGGTTGTTATATAGGAATTATTTATAATTTATCTCACTTATATGTACCAATAATGTTACTAACCATGGAGGGGTAAAATTAATATTGTATTATTAGTGTGAGTATACAAATAAAGATATGAAAGTGAGGGTTACATATACATTGATTTTGATTCATATTAACCAAACTATGGGTTATATATATATCTATATCTGATAATGCCACTATGTTTATCTAGGTTGCCATTTTGATACATAGGGGATATGTTAGACACATAAGGGTCATGTTAGGTATGAACCAATGAGAGGAACTACCCAATTCATGGTTTAGATTAAGATTTTTTCTCTTATTCACTAAATTATTTATGCCAATATTTTTTAGTAATACATTTATAGTATATATGAATATAACATATTATGATGTATCTTCTCCCTATGAGTCTTAAACTTTTGATAGATTTATTGGTTTGAGTGAATCTAAGAAATCAATTTTGATATATTTTTAACCCATATAGGGGGAATATGATGGATGATTATCTTAGTTGGAAGACTCAATATTAGGTGGTTCCATAATCTAGAATGGAATTAATATTAGTAAATTTTATCATTGAATGGAAGATATATATAATAAATTGGAAAGAGGTTATTCCATTTTCCCCTATAGATAAAACATTCATTCTATTATAATAGATTAACTCTAGAATGGTATTTAATTTAAATTATTTCATGATGAGGAGTAATATATTAGTTGTAATTCTAAAATTTGTATAGGTCTTAGATGAGGGGTGAGTTGTTTACTTCCATAGAAGGGTGGTGGTCCCTAATTTTATGTGGTATGGATAGATAAGTGAATTCTATACATCCTATTTATTTATGCACCCTAGATCAATTAAGATGTAAATTTATATGAGGAACTATTTTAGATAGTTATAAATGAATAGGCACGTCAGATGTTATATTTATAACTATCTTGACTAGAAAAGGGGGAAAGTGGAGAACATGTGGTCGGGAATATTACATCATCCACTTCGAGTGTCCACTTGAAATTGGAATGAGTTGACCAAAATCTATTTCACTGGTCATCCATAGAAACCAATGGTTCAAGGTATTGTATATTTTGTGGTTTTTTAGTCGATGAAGGTCTTATAGTTCCTTTCTATCCAAAAGATCTAGTTGGTAAACAAGCTTGAAAAATATTACATGTGGGTGATAATACTGCTTCACAGGGTACATTAAAGTATTTTATAAAGTATTAACACTTCTTTTTATATATTTTTCATAATAGTTTAAAAATTATATGGTAAATTATGTAAATATGATTACCATATACCACCCATTTAATGAGGTTCATTAAAAGAGGTAGATCCCAAAACATAAGGATATACAGAAGTGTTGTTTTAATGAACCTCATTCAATGGGTGGTATATTGTACTCATATTGGCATAATTTACCATATTGATATACAGAAGTGTTGTTTTCTAGAATTTTTCATCTTAAGGTAGGAAGAACTATAATTTATGGGGTTTATAATCTATAAATAAAATAAAACATAGATGGAAATGGTACCCTATGATGCCTAATATGGTCGGTCAAACCACTCACAGCAATTTTGGTCAAAGTTATGAAAGTCAGTTATTTTTTCACAAAGATTCTAATAAAAAACCATCAATATTGTGTAATTTACAATAAAATTTCTAAATTCACTAAAATTAAGAAATTATTATATATTGATCAATGAAATATCTCTTGGAATTTATCATGGGAGAAAGGGTCTTCCTATGAGGATTTATTCAGTTGAGTAATCATTTATTAAGGATGAAAAGAAATAATATTCAATGGGTTGTTGGTTTATTCATGATTGTGGATCAGATTAATAATATATATTATTAATTGGTTTTTTCCTTTGAGACATTAAGTTATGGATGATTCATTTCAAATTTCCATTCTCTGTAAATAAATGTTAGATCGTATCAAAAAAATTAAAAATTAGGATATGAAACATGAAAAAAATATGTTTTTAAGGAGGCACTAGTGTATATCATAGATTAAAGTGAGAGTATAATATCTTGGATGACATTAACACTTATGCTAATGCAGTGGAGGAATGGGTGTCTTAAGGAGAATGAATAGGGTTGATAATTTTATTTACTATCACGATTACCAAAATATTACAAAAATATTATTCAAGATACATATCAATGATAATAACCCCATAGAGAAAATTTTATAATGACCTAACAAAATTTGAAGCATATACCATGAATAATTTTAATTAGTAATTTATAATACATAAATAATGATGTTTTTAGGTCTTTTCACGAGTCGTTAATGTTATGAAGATGTGTAATTAAGTCCTCAATAATGAAGTATAGCATCAAGGTCCACTAATTACTTAATTTATGGGAACAAGGTACATGATGAAATCTCCAGGGGAAAATATCATTTAAAACCCCACCAACCAGCCATTGAGTGTATACCAAGAGGCTGGTGGAGCACCATGTACATGGTGGTCTATTTGGGTGAATGATATTTTTGAAATTTTAGTATTTACTCTTAATTTATATTTCCTCTATTTTATATCCATACACTCAAACCAACCATGGCCAGTAAACCTCCCTTAGATTCTCCATAACTCTTAAACTCTAACAACCTCATATTCTTATCATATTAAATAACTATTTGTAATGACCATCCACATTTGATAAGTAGAATCCCAATTTATTTTCTATTATTATTAGCATAAACTATTTCTTTCCTTATTTCCCAAATCCATAATTTATAGTATTTTTTAGGTTTTTGCATTCTGGTTGAGTGAACATGAATTGGGTGAAGTATCTTGACCAGTTAACTCTTAGTTTCTAGAGATAGAACATAATTATCATTTTTTAATATTTATGTGGTACTACATGAACTAACATGTATACATGTTTTTAGAATACATTTTATTCTTTTTTGGGAAGTATTCAGGGGAATCAGTTGGTTTTATATGGTAAGATTTACATTTAGGCCATTTGTTGGGATTCCGTATCTTAATTATGAAAACACCAAATTAATTATGGGTGTTTTGGTTAGGGTTAACCACCTATATTAATAATCTTAATATTTTATTTTAATTTCATTCCTTTGGTATTTAAGGGTGACTTTCTCATTTTATGGGTTTCAGTTTGGAACATCTTCATTTGAAAAGAATATAAGTCCAATTAGTGGTTGATATAATATGTCATGGTGTTTAATATTATGCGTATAAATGAATATATAAACCCCTTGTGGATGAGGATTGAGATTTTGGGTCTTAGATTGAGTGGGTGTACCTAGGGTTTAGATTTTATGTAAATTAGAATTATTCCATGTTTCTTTAGTATTCTAAAATAATTTTGAGGAGTAGCAATGAAATATTTTACTTATGGTATGGATCAAATTTATTATAATTACCCAAGAGCCAAATAAATAATCATACATTATTTTTAAAATAAATATCTATAAATAAATCCATAAATATATAGTTCTAGTTTCCTTTAGAGATTATCATCATAATACAATATTTCAAAATTAAATAACATTAACTTTTATTTCAATTTACATATTATTCTCTTAGATATCCATAAAATTTTATCACTACATTATTTGAGTTAGTGCCCTAGAACAAAATTTTAAGTACATTCTGGGTACTAAAATTCATGTTATTAAATATTTATGAAATATATTAGCACATCATGATTATTATTTTGTGTGACATATTTTGGGATAATTTATTAAATGTACTTTTCACACTAAATTGTCATAATAGTTCCCTGCTATGATGAAAACATAGAAGTTCCATGATATTATTATAAAATATAATTTCTATATCTAGAATCTATTATTTTACATTACAAAAATGATGGAGTCTATCATGGGTGGGCAATCATAGTACTTTCAGAAACATTCTCATCTTGTATACCATTGATAATCTCTAGTGTATGTGATTATGAGAATATGACCAACCAATAATAAATTCACATTTATATGTGTTATTTGATATTACTATCTTTAGATAGGTTTAATTAATCTTTCAATTTATGATTATTATTCAAACATGTCATTAGTCACATTAATTTATGTTTGGATGAAAAAAATTACAACATATGTTAATGGGGAAGTAGGATGTGTTGGGTGCGTCATGAGTGATGTTGTATTAATTGACAATGTGAGAAAAGAATTACCCCTTACGTTCATTAAAGGGATATGATAGCTTATATCCTTTATTGGGAATTTAACTTCATTCCTATGTCCATGGAGATAGTGGTGTTTTCGGCAACTTCATTTCTGGAATTTAAAATCAGGATAAATCTTACATATATTTTGAGGATAGTAGAATGAAACATTTTGTATTAGAGATACCAAGTAAATGGGAATATATTAAAATTTGTACATTTTTAAGAGCTTTCATGTCACTACGATATTAACTTCGTTCCTAATAGGAGCCTTGGATTGTTTCTAGAAGTTAACTGTAGACTTCAGAAATAATAGCCTAATTCTGCTAGGAAAGGTTCCAAGAGGGTCACAACCTATGTGCATTCAAAACTATTCTTAAATTATTTGTGAATTTATTATGAAGGATAAATATCATTCACGTATTTGGTTAAATAATTATTTATATTGGGTTGATCAACAATATTCAATCACTAATCATCCAGGAGAATATATATATATGTGTGTGTGTGATTGGTAAATTAAATTAATATTTACCCACTAGGTAATTATTTATTTAATTTTTTATATCTAAAATATTTACTTATTCTAGATTAATCATATGTTAACAATCAATTTATTTATTTTTTTGGGAATATTTAATAAACAATTATTCACCAGTCATAGTTAATATATATATATATATATATATTAATATATTAGTGTATTAGTGTATAATGTTGTGGTGTTTAATTAATTAATTAAACATTCATTATTCACGGGATAATAAAATTTGAGGAGGATTTGTGGACATAGATTAACGGTCTGGTGAGAATTTTCATATCAAATATTATTTTAATAAATTTTAATTTATTTATTCATGATTATTAATATTTATTTTTAACCATGAGTTTAGTGCATACTAATAAAATAATTATATTGTTATTATGAAGACATGGGGTTTTATGGGAAATAAAAAAAACTATGGACCCTTGCGTAATTATGTATTTCCAAACCCTGTCATTATATAAATTCGATTTAAAGATTATGTGAAAGCTCTGATAAATACACTACTTCATTTTTTAAAGTGAGATCTATAGAGAATCCACTCAAGTGCAAGATATCTTACTCCATAAAATTTTATAAAGAATGAGAAGAAATTCTCTTCCTCTAAGAGAGTGAATTCGTTCTCTAATGAAGGATTCCATTTCAATAAACATTGATAATCAAACATGATAGATTCATCTTTGATAGCCCCCAAAATATTATATGGTGTTGATTGGTGATTTGTGAATCATGTGGGGATCATCACTGGAGGGAATCAATATATGACTCCTCTAATGCAATGATGGTATGATAACTGTGGTCTACTGATGCGTCTATGATGATCCAATTAAATTCAAGGTGATTACATAATTAAATAAACTAATTAAAAATTAAATGTGAAAATTATCATGTCTTTCTGGATAATAGGAACACTTTTTTATCTATTTATGATGAGAAATAAAAATAATTTGATGGAATTTTTTTTGGAATAGGCCCGACCACTATCGTTGAACCGTGAAACCTTCATGTAGTATCAAATAGGTTACATAATAATTTTTAATTATTTACAATTAATTCCTTGATTATATGTAATTATAGTTTGTTCTTCGTTTCTAGTTTATTCATTCTTTAATCCTGAGTTTAATTAACATTATATGTATATATATGTATTAATTCTATATTTTCATGTTTCAGATCATCCTAATGAAATTAAGAATATATGATGAATGGTCAGAGATACCATCAAGAGGTGATTATAATTTTATCCTATAGACAAGGATATACTATGTGTGACTCAAATTACACTTAATGTTCCCATGTTCACAATACATGAACATGTTACATGAAACATGAATATTGAGGATTACTGTAACATAGAGAATTTAATGCACATATCATGTTCCCTAGGCTACCTGGAACATGATTTTATAAGCCATGTGGTGTGTATAGGGTGTACATATCATGTTATCTTATTGGTTTATAGGTGAAAGTTTCACAAAATATGTGGTAAAAAAGGTTTCATAACACTACATGGGACTAAAAAACTATATAATTATTGAGATATAAGATGTGTAAATGGAATAAATGTTATGAAACTCATTAATCATCATATCTAGAGATCACATTGAATAAAAATATTTTGTATTTTGAAAAACAGTTAGTGCAACAGATGATATGTAATTTTTTTACTAAACTTCAAGTAATTTGGGATGCTATAAATTCCAAGTCCCATCACATTTATCTCAAATAAATGGAAATCATGTAACTTGTAATGTATAATGTTAGTACATTCCATGTATTCTCTTAGTAAGGAATACAATTAAATTAAATAAAAAATAATTAATTAATAAATTTAAAACCCAATTACACTATTCACATTAGATATGTTGACAATTTAATATGGTTTTTGAAAATAATTTGTTTTAAATTAATTATATATAATTATATGTAATTAATTTTTGCTCCATTTACTTTCCATATTACATTTATGATGAGTATATTCAAGATACTTCATATGGTCATTAAGATGATGGGGAATAATTATCTATTTAATTAAATCAAGAATGTTTCTCCTAATAACACAAAACAAATTGAAGTGAATTTTATCTATTGTACATTATCATATTCATTTTATTTTTGTGGATAACTATTTTATTTGAACAGAATTTCTATTTACTTGGTTTATTTAATTTATTATTACATGGTATTTAAAATAATTAATTTAATAAATACTATAATGTGGGTTATTCTACTACTTTGATTATGTAAGAGAATATGATCCTACCCTTTATTTTATGTATTTCTCCATTAACCAGTCCTTTGGATCCCCTCAAATGTTTTTTTAGTAAACCTATGAAATGGATAAACCTCTAATGTGTGTGTAGGTTGTTCATTTTTTGGAGCTATGTAAAACCTATCCAGGATGTATATATTAGCATGAGAGGAATTCTATAACTAGAACCATGAATGGTTCTATGAGATAATTCCCTATGTAAAAGGACTATTTTATTACTCACTAGATAAACCAACCATTAGATAATTTCATGTCCATTTCACATTATTTATTTTATTTTTTTCAACTACATGGTTAATTATGTTTGGATACTTAATAAATCAAATAAACTAATTAATAGGGATTCAAGAAAGAAGTAAAACAAATATTAAAATATGTGTATGATTTTTTTATTCATGGTTAGTCGAATAAGTGAACTCTTCATAATATTAACAAGCATCTGATAATAAGAATTTGATAGTTTACACATAGAGATAAAAAACCATATAATAATATTAAGTCAACATCGACATCCAGTGGTTGGGTAGAAATAAAACCATATTTCCATGTTCTAAACCAACATCTATTTGGGTGCTTTAAATTATCAAAGAATATCTATATTTATTTTCGTTTTTACATGACCTAGCTTTCATTGGGGGTTTATCACCTCAACAAGACATAGTTTTACTAGTACGCAATGTGGTGAGGAAATCATAATCTAGGAATTTAGGATTGGGGAGTCCACTCAATGGATCATAGATCTTTGTGAAAATGTAGTTGTAAAGTTATGTCTACCTAAATACCATATAGTTTCTTTTCATACCTCCTTATAGGTTATAATAAAGGACATATAAATCATTTCAACTAGGATATCCATGCAATGTGATATTAAACAAAAAATGATGTGGGCCAATATGTTTCAATAAAAAAGTGGGATATTAATGAATTAAATTAAAAAATTTATCTTAATTTTAATCCAAATAAAGCATTAAAATTATTATATTGCTTATTTTAGAAATCAAAAATCACACAACTTTAATAATTTCAATGTGTTACATTATGGAGAAAGATAATCTTCTCACTCGATTTAATTTCCCAAAATGGTATAGATGTCTACATGTTAGGCTACATCACAAAGAAAAATTATATTTTTTGGAAAACCTTATTATTGAGGCACCTGGGAAAGAGGCCAGTGAGGAAGAACAACCTCACAATGTGAAACATTTAGATGATGCTACAAATGTTAAATGTTTCATGTTGTCTTCCTTGTATGCAGAAACTTTAATGAAACATGTGGACATTGATGTGTATACCAACATGTCTCACTTTCAAGATCTATATGAAGAGATGGTGAGACAATAGGAGTATGATGTCTATATTTTACTATTCACATTCATTGTTGGAAGTTCAATTCCATTTGTGCCTCATGTAGTCAATATTGTTGGACATATTCAGTAGTTAGACATCTTAGGATTTACGATACCTGATGATAAGAATGAATATTTTATTCTATCCTCACTATGTAATACTTTATCTAATATTATTATTAATTATAATATAATATTTATTGAGAAAACTCATTAAAAATCATTTCACTTATTCTACTGGACTATAATGGCATGGTTCATCAAAAACATGTTGTTCTTATGGTGATCAGAAAAAGAAAATACAATGAAAATGTTCTCAACAAACATAAAAAATATAAGGCTCATAAGAACTATCCTTCAAAGATAAGTAATATCCATTTATAGGAAATTTAAATGTATATAATTTGTTTTCCATGTGGTAAGTTGGGTCATTGGAAGAAGAATTACACCCGGTTAAATAATCAAGGGGAAGTTATAGTACCATTCATTATTGAGTGAAATATTTTTATGTTTGCACATTTGTTTTATGATATAGCTTTTAGTGCCTCATATTTATTAAAATATAGTAAAAATTATATTTTTGAATGATTTCTAGAGGATATGTGGTTTTTTGGGCTTCCAATAGTTTAAGGACGGCTAATCTTTCCATTGGAGAGTACTACCTTCCATTTCCAATTCAGTTGGTCTTGTTATTAATAAATTATTATTATATAAAAATTGATACTAGAAACATAATTTATATTTATTTAAAATATACCAATGGTTTTAGTTTCACGTCTCTGAATACATGGTTTTTATTTTATAAATATAATATATGATATGGTATTGTAAATTTAGATAATTGTCTTTAGGTCTAAAATTATGAAAACTATGTAATAGAAATTGACAATGAATCTAATTTTCATGACACATTTCACATCCTCCTATGTAATCATCATCTTAGTAAAGTAAATGGTATTTAAATAAAAAATATCTTGGATTATTATTACATAGACTATTTTGAGAAATATTTAGGTCAGTGATATGTAAAATTGGAAGAGGGGATGAATTTACCTTGAAAAAAATCAAAGGACAATAATTCAAATTCAAAGAATTCTTTATAAAGTTATGAAAAAACTAGAGCCTTTTAAATATAAAAAATAAATGTTTCAATTTTTTAAAGAACAGCTATATAATTAAATTTAATAAAATAAGAAGAATAATAAAGTGAATAGAGATTTGACTAAGCGATTTGAAAATTAAACATTTAAGAGATTTGAAAAATAAAAAAAGAGCACTAATTGAATGATTAATCATTTTAATAAAATAATGATTAAAATAGATAAATAATTGAAAATATGGAAAATAAATGAGATAATATATTTTGTAAGGATGTTCGTAAAAATTACCCGATGGTACCTCTATGTCTACCACCTCAATCAATTAAGAATTTAATTATGAGTACACTAGATTTATTGGTAGCAAAGATACCAAAACATAATGTTCTTTTTGGTTAAAACAAGAAACTAGGTTCAATTGAAACATTCACATTAAAAACAAACATGTAAACATAAAATGAAGTATTCTTTTAATTTTTAACGGTAATGGAGAAAACCATGGTCTATTACCTTAATAGTACTAAACACCAAATGAAAAAGAAAGATGAGAAATAGGGTCTTTATATATTAGAAAATAATATCAAAAAGAATATGACAAAACACTATGGGAGATTGATAAAATAATGAGAGTGAATAATATATATAACTTTCCAAACATTATTTTAAAGAATTAAAGAATAAAAATAACTGGAGAGTGTTGAATGATTTATACTCTTTGAATACTGTAGAAAAAATGAGCACATTAGTGAATGGATGAAAATGTTTTTCTTTATTTTTTATGGCCTCTAAATTTCACTATATATAAGATCAAATCCTCTGATAATTATTTTGTTCCATCAAGTATTTTCAATATGAAAATGTTCACGTTCAATAAATCTGATCCATAATAAAGAGAGTGTTCAAGGATAATTGTAAGGTGTTTTTGAACACACTACACTGTGGATAAGGGATATACAATATAGTAAAAGGTATTGTGGAATGGTGTATCACAATATTATTTTATGGTTCCACAAATTTCAACGATTATGTGGCATAAACTCTAGGTTGTAGGGTATAACATTCCTTAAAAAATCAAACTGACCATCTTATTTGAATTTGATGTTTTGAAAATGGTGTGAATGATGATAGTTTTGCTACAAATATCTAAACATAATTTGGCCATGTTAGGAAGTTGCATTTTGACACCTCACATAGTCACCGATTGTGAAAAATTGGTGAAATTTTATCTTTTTTTAGTGGGTTTTAGGGGACCAAATTAAATATTCACCTATGAGATGTTGTTAGATAATTCTTTCGACCACTCTATTGTTCCTGGAATAGGATTATTACAAATGAAAAGGAGTTTTGGTGTAATCTAAGACATTAAATTTTTCATAGATTATTTAATATTTAATTAATCAATGATTAACTTATATTCATATGTTCATTTGGTGATATATTTTAAATAAATCATTGGATTAATATTCTCTCTCCATGGTTGAGTGTATAACAAGGGATTTTTTTGAGGTGAGGAATAATCTCACCATGAACATCAGGGTCGGGCCTGAGCCCCTCATGATTTAATTTTCTTATTCCTTTTTTTGATATAAAATATCATTGATTACATTTTTCATAAAGTTAAAATTAATTAATACTCTTCATTACCAAAAAAAATCCTTCATATGTCTAATATTTTGATATTCCAACTGTTGGATTTTATATTTAGATATTAATATTTACTTTCAGATCAGTTCATATTTACTATACATATAGTTATATATTAATGGAAAGATGAAATTTTTCATTGACATATACTTTTCCTCTCACTCTCTCTTTTCTTCATTTCTCTTATCATTGAGATGATTTACTTAACCACCCCAATCGAGAACGTTCGATGTCATTTTACTATCATATTTTTTTCACCTTTGATCGATGTTTTTGTGATCTATAATGCCTATAATTGATGAGTTTTACAAAAAGTTATCAGTAAACCTATTATACTAAGTAAAATGGTTAGAAAAATTTATAAGAAAAAATTTATATTGGGATTATTCTAAAACATTTATTTCTCTTTATTGACATTTATTGGAATCATCACATGTCATGGACTCTAGATGTGGAGATTCACCATGATGAAAACAGCCTTCAAGAAATAGTTAATGATCTAAATCATTCATATTCTCAAGATCACACCCAATAACTAATATTCCACTTCTATTACTTCCATTAGTATATGAATAATGAGTACCTCATAGTGAAGGAACCAGTGGTGTCTGGGAAAAATCCCAAGGAGTTGTATGATAACCTTTTATTGGTTATACTACTAAGAGTAAGATTTTTGTGGAGTCATTTAAAATTCTACGAATATAAATTGATAAGTGAATACATCACCACCATGTTTAAAATAACATCACAAATAAAATTATGTTGAGAAATTTTCAATAACACTGATATCCTAAAAAACATGTTATACTTTTTGGCACTCAAATGTAATTCTACAAAAACAATATCACAAAAATGATTTGACAAAATAATCTTAATTACATTCTCAACTATTTATTACTAACCAGAATAATGAACTCTCGAATCAGGAATCACAACCTATTAGTGTGGATCCATTCCATGAATTTAATGTAACTACTCATAATAATGGTCAAGAAAATAATGATTTTAATCAAGACTAAGGAACGTAATATACTTGAGGTGTTCATACACTAAATGATAAATGGAATGGGAAATAAAAAATGTGGTCCAATAATGAATTTCTATAATTGATGAAAAAAATAATTATGAAAGTGAGTTTTTTTATACAGCATATAGGGGAACTAGCCATGTACATATCATATTCCAATGTATTTTTTTGATATTTATCAATAATCTACCAGTGGGAAGGAAAAGAGGGAGGAAGTTCATTTTAATAACAAGGCCATGAACTATGATGATCATATTGAGTACATTGATATTTTTTATTATTTTATATACTTGATGGTGTTGATAATATAAATCGTTCATAAATTCATTGTGGTGGAAATTAATTTTTTTAGTTTTTTTAAAATGAATATCACATTTTCCATTTTATTTCCAGTATATTTTTTCTTATACCTATTTTATTTTCATTTTTAAAAATGGATGACATAAATCAATCTATTGGGAATATTTTCCATAATGACGATATGTGCCTTTTTAATATTTCCATGAATCACACAATTCATAAATATGATACAAATTTTATATCCCATTAAATAGTGAGTGATCATGGTTTTACATTAAACATTAGTTCCCAATTAATCAAAGGCTCATTAAGAGAAAAAATATGCCTAGCCTATGGTGCAAAATTAAGATAAATAATTATTTTTTTCTCCCAATTCTCAATGAAATTTACAATGTTTTAAAGATATTAGTGATAATGGATATCATATAAATATTATAGATGATGTAGGTGTTGAATACCTCCATATAAAAATAAATAATAATGGAAAAAATTGAGTCATGAAATTATTTTAAGGATTCCATCAGGATTGAACTTTTTTAATATTTGTATAATCAAATCAAATATAGTAAACCAATTTTTTATGACCACGATTCATTTATATCATGGCATGATAATTTGGGTCATCCTAGATAAAAAATTAGGAGTAAAATAAATAAAATCACACATGGACATCCATTGATGGATATAAGGGTTCTTACTCCACATGATTTCTCATACACTTCTTATCCCCAAGGAAAATTAACTATAAGACCATATTCAAAGAATATCAAGGATGAATCCCAGATTTTCCTTGATCGATATCATCATGGAATATGTAGACCAATTACCCCATCATGAGGGCCTAAAATATATTTTATAATGATCATCGATGCATAAATTGGATGATTCCATGTGTTTTTATTATCGACTTGCAACATGGAATTTGAGAAAAAAAATCCCAAATAATAATGTTTGGGGAACATTTTCTAAAATATTCAATCATGATTATTAAGCTTGATAACGATGGTGTCTATCCATCACATGATTCTAATAATTATTTCTGGTCACTAGTAATAATATCTGAATATATTGTTCCACATGTTCATACCCAAAATTGTATTGTTCAATTACTTATAAAGTGATTACGACTTATCACTAGACCACTAATTATGAAAATTTAATTACGTTGTTTATCCTGGGACATGAAATTTATATAGGTATTATCACTATATAACATATTTCCACTAAGATATGATGATTATTCACCATTTGATTTAGATTTTGGCCATAAACCTTTTATTTCACACTTAAGGATATTTGGTTGTGCTATATATGTACCTGTAACACCCCCACAATGAAAAAATGGGACCCAAAGGTGATTGGGAATATATGTTGGTTTTAAATCTCTATATATTATTAAATACCTTGATATTAAGATAAGATATTTTTCACATCCTGTTCTACTGATTTTCATTATGATGAAAATTTATTTATAAAATTAAAAGTGGCGAATCAATCAACTAAAAAAGAAATATCATGGGATAAAATTTATTATTATAAATTGATCCTTGTAGGAATATGAGTGAACATGTTGGTTATAAAATCATTTATTTTATAAAATTACACAAACAATTTATAGATGAATTCTATGATTCAAAATGGGTTAAAAAATCAAATATACCTACTAGTAATGAACAAGTAGTAATAGATGTCACTGAAGGACAACATGATGGTATTTCCAATAGTGCTTCTGATCTACACCTAAAGTATAGGAGACCACATGGTTTAAATGATAAAAATAATCTTTAAAGGAAAGAAAAAAACCAATGCTTATTGACTATATAAATGAAACTAGATATAATTTCAACATTCCAAATGTATATGATCTTGGTCAAAAGGAAATTTCATTAAATTTTGCCAACATTGAAATATGATAGAACTGAGTGGATACCACTATTGATAACACATTTTCTTTAAATTTATCCGTTGAAATTATGTATTTTGATTAAGTACATAAAAAATATTACATAATGATGTAAAATACAGGACTGTGATAGATTAAAAGTCACAATCAAATATTACCTAGACTCACTTACTAAACATGTTGTTTTTGAATCGATTGTAAACATGCTTGAATGGATCAAGGCTGTTGGAAACAAATAGGTATTTTTTAGAAATAGGAATGAAAAGAAATGAATTCACTAGATATAAATCATTAATATTTTATAAATTATTCTTCAAAAAACATGGGATTGATTAAGATATAACATAAAATATTTTATTTCTTGTGATAACCTTTCAGTGTCTCATGATGGTTTTTGTACACGATAAACATGAATTGTGAACAATGGATATTTTGACTAAATAACATTATAGTTGTATTCATAAATATATTTAAATGAAAATCCTAAAACGATTCAAATTAATAGAAAAATATACTAGATCTCATGATCCTTCCTTAGTTAAGATGAATAAATCAATATATATATATCAAATTAGTCAGAGTAATTATTATATAACCATCTGCATATATATTTGATGAAGGAAGGTTATAAAAATTATCTAATATCCCCATTTTTCTTTATTAATAAGATTGGATCATAATTTATCATCATTACAAAATACATTGATGATTTAAATATTAATGGTACTAATGATGAAATTTTTAAAATAGAAGAATATTTGATGAAGCAATTTGAAATTAATAACTTTTGAAATGAAAATTTCGGCCATAGTTTAAAAATTAAACATACTAAGTATATAATCATTTTTAATAAAAATAATATAATTAAAAAGGCCTATAAATATTTTATATGAAAAATTACATCCATTAAGTACACCATTCGATGTATGATCTCTTGATTGAGATAGTGGCCAATTTAAACCACTAGTCGATAATGAAGAACTAATTGGTCACAAAGTACCATACCTATGTAATATTTTATAATTGATGTAACATGAAAATAATAAAATTCTATATATTTCAAATTATTTAAAATCATGTGAATGGTATAGTTATCCTCATACTCATTGGCATTGGAATGGTTTCAAACAAGTATTAAGATACCTTTAAGGATCCAATGATTGGGGGTTAAATTATTATAAATGTTTGTAACAAAATATTCTTGCCTACTATGATTCTAGATAGTTTCCAAATTCACAAAAGTAATATATCATAATTATTATTTATTTAGTTATGATGGAACAAATATTTCATTGAGTTATACAAAGTAATCCCTTTCTGGGACTTCTTCCTACCATGTTGAGTGGGTAGTTATTCAAGATGGAAGTCGAGAATGTGTTTAGATGATATTGGTTATAAATCATATTATATGTAACTATTTATTATATATGAATAATAATATTCCCACAATATTATATGAATATAAATGATATTCTATAGAATAGTTGAAGGGTGGTAATATTAAAGGTGATCATAAAAATAATATTAAACCAAAATTATTTTCCATGCATTCCCTTAAAAAAATAGAAATATTGATATCATGAAAATAAGTTCTTATTATAATCTAGAAGATTTATTAAAAAATTCAATTACATATCCAATAATTGTAAAATTGATTTATAAAATTTTTACATAGAGATTGGAAATTCTATCATGAAATTTTGAAGGGGAGTTTTGAACACTCTACACATTTTTGCATCATCAGGAATTTCACAATAGTGTTTTCATGATAGTGTTTTTAATGTGGAAACATATTAGTAAATCATATTTATTTGACATCAAATTTCATTAAATCATGGATTTTAATTGAATTTTTTTATTATATTTCATTAAATCATGACATCCCAAGGTGTGTGTTATAAATTATCATTTATGATGTGTATGTCATAATGTTAGAATTAATGAAGAAAAATCATTACCTAAAAACCCCTAATGGGGCCTAACTATTTATATTTATATAATTAAATTATATTTTAAGAGATTAATCTTGACTGTGGATCCAATCATATGTATTATATTTATACGGTGATCTCTTAATGGAAATACGTAGTTTTTATGTCCATATACTTGTTCCCTATCAGTATCCTTATATACTGACTTTATTAATGTAGTCTGCATCTCCATATCCATCCTGATCATTAAATATCATTGTACACTCATCTTTAGATCACCTTTGATCAATGTTTTCATGATCCTTAATGCCTTCTATCAACCAGTTTAACAAAAAAATTACCTTTTTTCCTTTTCTATTTTCCATTACCACATTTGAAATAACATGCAATCCCAAGGGGATCATACATTTAGGTTTTTTATCTAAGAGAGTGATAGGTGGTGAATAGGGGAGGTGGGAGTAGGAACTACTCAAGAGTATGTTTTGGAGAAACATCAAGGTTTGGTAGGTGTGTGGCGCAGATCTAGTGTGAATCAACAACATTTTCTCCCATGAGGAACTCTTTTTTTTAGTTTTACCCAAAATATAGAAATTGTAGTTTTTTATGTTTTAAAAAAATCGTTTGGGTTTTTGGGGACACCCTAATGATCGGTCCATGATAAATCATGGAGAATTGGGAATTTCAAGCTATTTTTGGGTTTTTTATGTGGGAGAACCCATGTACATGTTGTGTTTTTAATGAACACAACCCATGTATTCTTATTACACATGGAAGATGTAATTTTGAGTCTTAAATTAATGTAATTTTGGGATCTAAATTCATGCAATTTTTAGTGTACTTCATGTAGTGGTGAGGTGGGGTGTGGTTGGGGGCTCGGCTAGACACCCCGTTTTGGATTCTGTGACCATGTAGGGTTCACGACTAGTGAGCGGGTGAGGAACATAACTAGTAGATATATAATGGTCATGGACAGATCCCTTTTTCTTTACAAATCCAATTTTATGTCCATTCACCCCATTTGGAAGTCAATTCCAGGTACCTAGTGAGAATATAGAGTACCCTAGAATTTTTCACACCAAGATGGGATGAGTTGCATGGGAATGTACCCATTTTGGGTACCAATGATGTACATAATTTAGGCACCATGTGCATTGGAAAATTACATTCCAAGTGTCATATATGCCATAGTTATGGAGGACCATTGCAGGTGAACACTATTTACCTGAATTACTATCCATGTACTTTTCCTTTCGTGGATCATTTTTTCTATTTCACACTTTTTTCAGAATTTAACATAATAGGAGATCAATTTAATAATTTTCCTATCTAGATCATGATGGAGGAATCTGTTTCTCAATTAGTGGATTCATATATATCTTTTATGGATTGGGAACATATTATTAGGAGGATTTTAATGAGGTTTAGTATTATAATCTTCATGTGGGCCAGGTTATGAGATATGAGGCTGGGGTTAATGTTGGGAGCTTTTTAGTTGGCTAGGACTGTAAATTCAAAGATAGTTTTATTTGAGGTCCTTTTGAATGGATCCTGAAATGTGGGGTTGAGTAGTATCTCGTGGGAGATCATGGACTGTCTAAGGATATTAAGACTAGTTTCTCTATGTTAGTGTTTTCGAGGGTTTAGAATCTAAACATGAGTTTCCGGGATTTTGGATCATTTAGGTTGTGTTAATTCTATGGTATTCTAGTTTTGGTAGGATTTCATTGTGATGTTGTCGATATTTGGTAAAGGTACATGTATGGATGACCTTGTTTGATTGTTTAAGATCAATTAATTAGTGGATTCTATATTTGGATTTCGATAATGCTCCTGTTTCTTGGTGTTTCCTTGGATTCCCATGTGGGTTGGTTGGAATATGTTAATGGGTATTTACCAGGTTGTCTGGAAACTATTTTGTTTCATGGTATTTTCCATGAGGCTTTATTTATGTTAAAGATCTCTTGTGGGGTTTTTTATTCTTGGGGTGGTCACAAGTAATCTTGGAAATTCCCTTATATGATTTCCTTTCATTTGGACTCCATTTTTGAATATTTTTTTATCAAGGATAAATTGGAGGATGTTGATGTCCATTTGGTATGTTTCCATATATGTTGATTCTAATACTTTGGATAATCTAGAGAAAACCCTCATAGGGCATCCTTATCTTTATATGTCCTTTGGTCCATTTTAGGTTATTTATATGGGCTTGACCTGATATAATTTTTGTAATAGGTGAGTCACTGGTCATACATCACATTATAGTGTTACCTTGGAGACCATGGGATCCCCATGTTTTGTTTTGGCCCTAAGGAGGGTTATAGAGAGCCTTTAGTGGATATTTTGGGGGAAACGAGATCCAGAGAACAGAAAGAACCCTATAATTTATGGTCTAAGAGTATATTGACAATGTTAGTTTATCTCTTTGGATAGTGGGTTTGAGATTTGGATCATCCCATATTTAGTGGGCCAATAGTCATGACATTAGAGGCAATTTATCCTCTAGACTTTGGTTTGAGGAGTTGACTCACATTATATCTTGGATCATACATTTGAATTGATATTTTATCTAGTTTTCACTTTCATTAGATTGATATAGTTAGATGGCCTTTTGGATATAATTGATTATTTGGATGTGTGAACCCCAATAGTTGAGTATGTTTCCTGGATCTAGGGTATATGTATAGTTGTTGTTCATAATTCCCCACTGACAATATTTTGGTGATGTAATAAGCATAGTTTCATGCCTAGAACTTATGGGGGAGTGTATATATCATGTATATGTGGAAGGATCCCATATGGAGATTTATATATCAGTCCATATTAGAACCTGATATTTTCAGCACAACTTTTAGGACATGACCATTTCTAAAATGTGTAAATGAGATATTACATTGTTATTTCAGATCATTCCATTAGAGTCCTTGATCCAAACCAATTAAAATTTTCATGAGGGAATGTATGGTTACGATCAAGGGTCCAGCATTTGTTCCTTTTTGTTTATAAATATTGGATTTCTAGTGTATATCAAGAAGACACACCTAATTTTGTGTGGTGGGGTGATCCAAATGATATAAATCCTCTATAATGGTCTAAAAAAGTGGTAAATTTACCATAGAAACCATTCTAAAATTCACGGTTACCTGTATTTTATATTTTCTATACCCCCTTTAATTTTATATTGTTATTTAATTTTATACCATCTATTATTAGTTTCGACAATGCGGGTAATTTAAATTGTGTATGAGCATGTTATTACATCATATTGTAGATTCACCATTAGGGAGTGTCCTTTTGAAATTTATTTCTTACCACTTATATGTGGACCTTAGGGTTCATGTATGTTAGGTATCTTATTTTATATTGTAACATAGGTTTCATGGTTCATGGGGTAGAGGTATAATGATTATTTATCAAGTGGAGCCACTTTTTGTGGACTCTCAGGATCAGGTTAGTGTATCTATAGTGTCATGGATATTAGGTACGTAGTTTAGATTAGTGTCAGTAATAGAGACTGATGTATTTATATTCAGTTTTTTTATTTTATATATGTGATCATCCTAGTGGTTGACATGTTGATTATTTTTCATTCTTTGAGTTTGTATGACTATATCCCACATTTTATTTATTATATCATATCACGGTTCTAGTTTTTTTATTATTTGTATAATGATGCTTTACCTTATGCAACATTTTAGTTATTTTACATTATTATTTCACCTTCTTCAGTTGTTAAATTCACCCCACTATATCTTGTAGACCCTCTCCAATTGTTGGTAGCCTCTGTAAATCGAGATCACCACTTAAGGCCTTGTGGTGATCCCGATTGGGTGATGTGTTAGGTCGACATGACATGGATTATCATAAAATGTTATCCAAGGTGTCTGGTGCAATGATTTTTTCAGTTGGTAGATAGGTGTTCTAGGAATGTGTCATAACATGTTATAGATATAGGATTTTCATGTCATGAATATCTTTTTGGATAGTAATGCCACGTTTTCGGGTCTTGTGATTGCAATTTTTTCCGTTTTTATTGTTTGTGTTATTTAACCTAGTGTGAAGCACCTGGGTTTTGGGATTTATTGTTTATTATTATTTTTTGGATCTTGTCTATTGGTAATGAGGCCAGTGTTTACACATCATTCTACGCATGTAGGATTCACATGAAATATTTCTATCATTGCTATTTCCACAGAAGAAGATAGATCATTTGTTTAAAGTGTATGTAAAAACTTTTAAGATGTATCACATATAACTCCATTTAGGAATTTTAGTCAATGTAATGAAATATGTATTTTATTTTAATGATAGATCATGTGAATATTGTAGTGAGAGGTTTTTCAGTGATGGGGATGTAGTCCCTTCATCAAGGGATTCATAGAGACCCATGCGGGTTAGTTAGGGATCTAAGTTCGTGATTTGTGGATCAATGAGGGAGAGTATTCTTAATATATCTTCTAATTGGGATTGTGTTTCCTTGAGGTGGTTATTTCCCTAAAGTTCCAGGTTCTTGTTCCATGTTAGGTATCTATTCATTACATGTATTGTCTTCCATGTCTTATGGTGGGGCCCATGTTCCTACTTTCATTGATGGATTTTATGGGTGTGATTGTTCTTTCTCAGTGGGTCCATGTGGTCTTCATTCATCATGGTGTGGTTACACATGAGGATTCCCAGTGATTGATAAGCGGATCACTGAGAGTGTTCCTAATCTTATAGCTAGCTTGAGAAGGCAGATTCAGTTGGATACTTAGCCTGGATCATATATAGTTATGCCTTTGGTAGTGCCGTGAGAGAATCATTGGATTTTTTGTGGCTCTAGATGGATAGAAGAATGAATGGTTGTCACACAGTTTATCTTTTCATGACGGATATGCCTTAATATTGAAGAAGGTGATGTGGGTGCTCATGTTCGTTGGAACTGACCAGTTTTAGGATCATATTATATGGTTTATGTCTCATTATCCTAGCTTCATTAGGACCTAACCAATATGATATTGAGTGTTGTTGTGCACTCGATGAATTGGGGTAAGGGATGAATTATGATAGGTAGTGCACCATAAGTCATTGGAGGTTGTGAATCTTATTTTAATAGTTTTCTTCTTTGCATTGGTTTTTGTTCCTTGTGAGATAGAAATCTATGTTGGTTATTGTAGTCTTCATGTTGACACATGGGCATGAGTGTTACGACCATGCCTATCCATTGAATTTAGTTATGAACATATCATAGTTTCAATGTCTTTTCATTCAGGTACTGGGGTGTGATAAAGATAATTTTGTTGGGTATCATTAGATCGATCTTGGTTAAATTTCTCTTATATTTAGAGAGGGTTTTAGGTGTTTTCAGATCAGTCATTATATTAAAGATATACCATTGATTTCCCCAGTGACTTCAGAATAGAATGTCTTTTAGTTAACTAAGATACATCATATGGGGGGAATGATTTTTTAGGTAGTTTGTGATGCCACACAATTTCATGGGCAGTGAAAATCATGATATATTTTAACTTATTGTTCGTGGAGGTTTTTAATGGGAAAATTTGTAAATTATCATATGATATGATCTCAATTAATATTAGTTAATGCATTTTTATTCATGAAATAGGTAGTTTACCAAAGTACATGAGTTAAGTGGAAATCTAATAAATTTAAATTTTCATGTATTTTTTAATATTTAATTAATTAAATTTGAATTTATTCACATGTAATCGTTCAGAGATATATTATAAATAGGGAATCAGATTGATATTTATTCTTTATGGTTGAGACCAGAAATGAGTATTTTTATAAGGTGAGGCATAATCCAATTGGGGTCATCGGATCGAGGCTCGGGCACCTTTTCATTTTTTCATTCTTTAATTTTTTTTTCATTTTTATATTTTCATTTTCCCATTTGGATTCCAGTGAAGGATAATGGGGTTTCCCATCATTTTGGTATTTATTTTAGAGATGTTGAGGGATTGAAGATATATATATATATATATATATATAGGAGGTTCCACCTTGGGAGCCACTTCATAGTTAAATCAAGGCTTTGTGCGTGCACAACACAAATCTGGTGTGAAGTGTTGGAATTTTCCAGTCCATGGTAGGCATGTTTTTTTGTTTTCCATATATCCCCATATCATATTTAGATTTTAAATTTTAATGTATTTTTGGGTTATTGGGGACCCACTGAGGTTCGATCTATTATAAATTGGGTGAAATTGGTAGTTTTTGTCTATTCTGGGGGTTTTTTGTTCTGGAGAACTGGTGTACACAACATGTGGTTCAGAGAAAACACATTTTGTGTTCTTTTTAAAAAGGTAAGATGAAATTTTTTGGACTATTAACAATGTAAATGGGATTATATGCCATGTATTAGTGACTTAGGGTATGTCCTGGGGCTTGGTAGGTCACCTTGTGTCCGAAAAAATGGTTGTGTAGGGTGTACGATTGTAGCTCAGGTCTGGACCATGACTAGTGGCCATGTGCTATTTGTGGCCAGGCCTAGTCTGGGGGTACCAAGCTAGGTGCATGGATAGAAACCCCATGTGGTAGTATATTCCATTTACCTAGGGATCATCTTATATACCTCCTCGTTTTATATGATGATTTGGGATAAGGTACCTGGGAAGGTACCACACGTAGGGTACACACTATATATAGGGTGCATACACCATAAACATTTTAAAATATAACAGCAGGTGGAATGTTGTACTTGTCCAGGGAGGACCTTTGGGGGTAAATTAAATGTACCTGAAGTACATGCCATGTATATTTCCTTGGTTTATTTTCTTTTTTATACCTGGAGTTAGAAGTGGAAATAAGAGGATCCCCTAATAATTATTTTTTCATGTTGATCACAATGGAAAAATCATATTGTTGTTTAGAGGATATCTAGATGGAGTTTAGAAACAGTAGAGTGTTTTTAAGAAAATTTAATTCAGGTTTGATGTTAGAATCCCCTAGTAGGATGGGTTGTGAGCTGTGAGGCCTATGTGAGGTCTGTGATCTCATTAGTTGAAATAGATTTTTTTATTCTGGTTCATTTTTGTTGGAGGTTATTCTCGAAACATCTTAGAAGGAAGTATTGAGTAGTATATCTGATGAGATCTTGTATTTTCCATAGATATTAGGATAAGTAGATTTTGGTTTTAGCAGTTGAAGGTTTAGATCTCGTGTTTTAGGATTAGATCTATTAATTCCTTTAAGATGAGTTGATTTATTATGATGGGGGATATTGTATAGTGATATTGAGTTGATTATAAAATTAGTTTGAGGGACTCTTGAGGATTACATGGTGGTATGGTTTCTGATTAAGTCATCAATGGCTATTGTAGTTGTCAATTGGGAATGTTTATGTTTTTTGGTGTTTCCATCGATACCATTATGGCCTGGTTGATACCCATTGATGGGTTTTCTTTAGGATGAATGGTTGATTTTTTTATTTCATGGGTATTGTCCTGAGCATTCAATGTGATGATGATCCCTTACAGGTTATCATGTTTTTGAGATGGTCCAATGGAAAATTGGTAATTCCAGTGTAACAATGCTTTACATTAGGATACCCTTTAGGAATATTGTTGATCAGGGATCATTTGGGGTTAGTGAAGGATATTTTTTTTAGATATTGGTTTTGTCCCATTATATTGATAATCTACAGGAACCACTCATAGGGTTTCATTATATTACTATAGCCTTTGATCAGTTTGAGGATATTTTTAGAGGCCTGAAAAAAGATCTTATGTGCAGTTGGGGAGTCCCTAGATGGACATCACTTTATGTTGTGACCCTGGGGACCATGGGAAACATAATTTATTTTAGTAATGATGAGGGTCTTGGAGTTCTGGTAATATTTTTTTTTGATGAGAAAATCCAAGGGACTGAACGATCCCTTTTATTTGTTGGCCTAGAGTTGATCATCACTACTAGTTAATTTTTTGGATGGTGGTTTGGAGCGATGGATCATCAAAGGATCAGTTTGCCTATGGACCTATTTTTTGAATTAGTTTCTAATCAAGATTTCGGTTTCAGGAGGAGACCCTTGGGTATCTTGGATTAGGAATTGAACCTGTGTCTTTATTTGGTTATCCCCTCTTTTTTATGGATGTTGTTAGATGGGATTAGGGAGAAAATAGAATATTTGGATGAGTAACCCCACCTTTATTTGATAATGTCCACTAGATAGAGGGTATATATATAGATAATGTTTAGGTTATTGTGCTCTTGATTCTGAGGATGTATAGGGATCCAGATTCTGTTTATTGAGCCGATAGGGAAGTGCATGTTATGTTGAAAAATAACCTAGAGTCGTGTATCATTTAGGTATATGTATGAGCTTGATTTTTTTCAGGAAAATTAGGATATCATCATTTCTTCATATGTGTGGGGGAAAATTTTGGAAATATCATATATCATTCCACAGAAGGCTTTGAGCTTCATAGATGTGTGATTTCTTGTGGATTTATGTGGTTATGACTTGGGTTATGATAATCATTACTTATCATTTAGATGTCTTGGATCTCCAATATAGATATGGGGGATGTGGAATATGTCTGGTGTTAGGGTGATCCACATGCTAAAAATCATCTGGTGTTGGCCATACTAGGTGTATATTTACTTTAGGTGTTAGGATAGAACCCATGGTTGGTTGTTTTTTATTTTACCCTGTTTAATTATATGCAGTTTTTACCTTTATTCCATTTCTTATTAGTTTCAGATTTTATAGGACTATAAAACGTGCATGTACTTGTTATAAAATTAGGTTATATGCTAATCATTTGGGGTGGCTTGCTGTGGTTTATTTCTCATTAACATTTCTCACACCAGTGTGTGTATGTAGACCTGCTCTCTTATTTTATGTAGAAAAACATTTTGAATTTTCTATGGGGCCAAGAACTAATGTTTCATGATCTATTGGAGACACTCTTATCGATTATCAATATATGGACAGGGTAGCTTGAGCGTCATGGACATTGGGTATGTGTTTTGGCTCAGTGTCAGTAGTAGAGCCTGATGTATTTTATATATTTTTTATTTTGTATATGCAGTTGGACCAATGGGTGGATGGTTGTTTATTTCATAAGATTTGAGTCTATATGATTTTATTCCACATAACATTTAATATATCATGTGGCAGTTTCAGTTTATTTTTTATGTATACTATGATGATTTCCTATATTCACCAGTTTGGTTATTTTCTACTATTATTTCACTTTTACTTGAGGGTATAGTCTGAAAACTATTTATTTTAGACCCTCTCCACTAGTCATAATCCTCAATCATTTGGGGAGTTTGCTTAAGGACTTGTGAATAGCTTGAGGTGGTGGCCTTTCAAGTCGATCTAGGCGGGTTTTTTACAGGCATGGTCCTGAGGGTAGAGCCATAATCCATGTTCTATGGCATGGTATTGAAGGTTGCACTGTGGTTGAGCTATGAAGCTAAAAACATCATTTTTTATATTAATTTTACATAACTAGTTTATACATATTATTCAATGATTTACAACAAGAAACTATTAATCTCTTTAAGAGTCATCATGATCATCAAAATCCAAAACCAATGAGAAGCACAAAATCTCCAACATATAGATGATAAAAAACACTTAGATATAAATTTAAATAAACAATAGTATAAAATTAAAGGGTTTCCATAATTCATATATTTTATTATCATATTAATAAATTCACCCCATAATTGTTTCAAAAAAATAGTTATCCCCAAAAAATCCTATGTAGTGAGGGAAGGATAATAACACCTCCCCCTTTGAGATTATAAAAAATAATCCTTATATTAGGATAGTAAAAAAACATAAAAAAAATCAGTCAAATTTATTATATTTATTGATAATTTGGAAGAGATATTATTTAATTTTTTTAAATGATTTTTTGAAAACATTAAAATATTTTTGAATTTAGAAAAACATTGTTTAAAAGTTAAAATTAAAAAACAAAAATTTGAAAACAAAATAAATTTTTCTAAAAAATATAAACAAACATTTATTTCTAGAAATTTATTATGAAAAGGAAAATGTTTATTCAAGTATCATTTCAGTATTAACAAGATTAGATATCCCTCAATTAATGAATTAAGAGCATTTAAATGGATCATAGCCATTAAAAAACTAAAATAAAAAATGGCTACAAATATTTTGAAAAATAAATCAACTATTTTGGTTCTATAATTTTTTTCCTAATAAACAGTAGAAAATTCCATAGGAGTGCCAATCTTGGTGTGTAGTAAGGCCCAATCACCATGACTAAAATCTATAAAGGACTAACAAACCCAATCAACTCTTCTTAGGATAAATACCTTATATAATCAGTTCCATAACAATAACCCCTTGTTTAAATCCAGACATGAATGTTTTTCTTTATGAAACATATTTTATTATATTTACAAAATTATAAAAGAAATTAAGATATTATTCTAACAAAATTAAATTTAAAATCTATTTTTTGGAAAAAAAATTGAAATTATATTTTAAAAATGGAAAACTACTCAATATTTCCATATTATTCAGATAATAGATTCATAATAAAATAATACCCAACTCACCTTTTATAAATTGAATGTGTTAAGGAGGAAGGGTTTTAGTGAATATATCTAAAAGTGTATTGTATTTGAAAATAAATTCAATAATGATATCACCTATTTTGAAAGTGATTCCATAAACTGTTGTCTCTTAAGTCTGTTGTTTTTGTGTAAGAGTGCTAGATTAGATTTTTTAAAGAATAATTTTACTAGTGTTTTCAAACATGATAGGTATGGAAGAATATGGTGTAATAAATTCCAAGAGAGATTGTTTTATCGATATATCTTGAGATAAATAAATAGTAGTGGCTCTATATCCCACTCCATAAATAGAAAGATAAATTGATTTTTTCTTTTTAGTACTCTATGAGATGAGGGATTTTCCTATTATTTGAAAAGTCCCACTAGTAATTATAATCTATAATTAGAATCCTAAAAATTCATCACTGGGAAAAAAATAAAGTTAAAAATTAGTTTCCTTATATTAAAATAACCGATAGTTTTTAGTTCCATTGATATAAGAAAAAATTATTTTTAGATATTTTAAATGAAATTCCACTGGTTTGGATTGGAAATAGTGAAAAGGCATGCACTAAATATAATTTTTAAATGTGTCACATAATGGTAATGTAAACTTGTTATCATACATTGATAATGTTTATTGTTTACTATTGAATGAATGCATCGAAGGTTAAAACATATGTTGTACTCACGAATGTTCTAATTCCCTTATCATTATCAATTCCATACTTCTTTAGATATTATATAATGTATTTACAATGTTTTAAAATGGCACCATTATATATATATATATATATATTAATATTGAAAACCAAAAAGAATTTATGTACTCTCATAAGACTCATTTCAAATTATTTACTCTTAAAATTGGAAAATTAATTCCAAATTTTTTATTTAGTTTATCTAAATATAAAATTGTGAATATAATTTTAAATTAGTAATAAATCATTTGGAAAGGTTTAGAGAAATATGGTGGAATCTTATGTTACCAATTTTCAAATCATTTGATAAAATAAATTTATGTGACCAATCATACTAAGTCTGCGGGGATTTTTTTAAATAGTATAAGGATTTACTTAAGTTGAATATAGAATTTGGAAATTCAATATTTTCAAAACCATGATCTAATTCTACCAAAAAAAAAGTAATTGTTAAGCCATTAAAAATAAATTTTTATATATAATTTAAATAGAGTAAAATTAAAATGAGAGGTGAATGAAAACTAGATTACAAAAGATTATATTCAATCAGCACATTTAATGGCGTACCCATAATCAATACCTTCTTCTTGATTTTATTGATTAGAAAAAGGTCTATAAATTTATGGATAAATATTTCATGTTCATCAACTATGTTTTGAATAACCTACATTGTTCTAGTGACAGCATAATGATCGGAATGTTCCTTCATATTTTAATCATAATTCTTTTGAAATTGGTTAATCTCCTATTTTATAGTGTGTATAAAAATCTCATCATTAATAAAGTTATCAAATAAATGAGTTTCAATGTGAGAGATTAGATCATTATGTTAAAAAATATCTAACATCAGCCTTCTATTATGAATGTCATATTTTAATTATAAAATATCATTCTCAATAGTATTGTAATTTGATTGAGTCCTTGACATAATTAAATGATTTGATGGGATTTTCAAATAATCATTAATTTAATTAGTAGATTTGGGTTCACAAATGGTCAAACTAGATTGTTCAACATCTTCACTTTATGGAAGTGATTTATAATTATTCTCATTGAATTTGTTGCAAATTTACTCATCTAGGGTCTTGGTCCTATATTTAACGACTTGGGATCATTTACTTGATTTAGATTACCCAAAAAAATCCTTCATTGGTTTTTGGGTCAAACATTCATTGATTATCCCTGTTATTAAGGATAAAATATTTACAACCCAAGACTCTATAGAATCCAACTTTGGGAATTGTTCCCTTCCAAAGTTAAAAAGGGGTTCTCACTAATTTGGGTATTATAAGGACACATTTGTTTATAAATCATGTGAAATTTAATAACACATTACAAATGTATTTTGGAAGGGAAAAAATTAATGATATTACTAGAAATTTCATGGAGGGCCCTATTACATCATTCGACCAAAAAATTATTGAAATTTTATAGGAGAGTAAGAAGAGTGATGATATCCTTTAGAAGAAAAAAACTCATCAAATTATATTTTATAAAATTCTACACCATGGTAACTTCTAAGGGAAAATAGTTTTTAGCTATATTCATATATTAATTTCTTTAAAAATTTGACACTTACCTTAGAGACCCCATTCTAAGGATCTTAAAATAAAACCACGTTAAATCAAGTCATTATTAATTAAATAGGTGTAATTTTTACCTCTAATATTAGAAACATGAATTGGTCCTAAAAGGTCATGGTTCACTAGTTAAATGGATTTAGAAGAGGAAAAAAGTTTTTTGGTTTGAAGTTAGGCTTGTTTTTATTTTCATATTGGAAAGGTTCACAAAGTAAGTTAACTTTAACCGAAAATGTTAGCGATTATCATACTAGTCGGTTATAGTTGAGTTTTACTAGAGAATTTATATTATAATGACCTAGGAGTTCGTTACAAATCCAAGAACCAAGATATTTTACACTTAAAGACAAATCATTTTTACTTTTAAGATATTTCAATAAATAATATAATAATTTAAAAAAATTTATGCAGTAAATAAAAGACATAATTTGGAATTAAAAATATACAAATACCATTTTTAGAAGTAATTTACAAACTTCTATCACATAATTGTCTTATACATAGTAAATTATTCATCATGATATTAAAAAATAAATTTTCTTTAATAATATTAGATATGGAGAAATTAATTTTACCTATACCCATAATTTTTTCATTTAGAATCATCTCTGAATGTTACATTCCCATCAACAAAATCTTTTAGTTAATTAAATTCATAAGGATCAACGCATATATATCTTGATCACACATTTTCCATATACCATGTTTTTGATATGTTTTTCTCCTTATCTAAAAAATATTATGAATCAATTGCTTTTTGTACCCATATTTTGGGTCCACATAAGTTTTCTTATAATGATTTTGGATTCCAAACATGTTTGGAAAAAGTTTACCTATCTGAAATATGAAAATAAATATGAATTATTTTACGTATACCATATCAGTAATTTTTAAAATTATATTCATAAAACAAATGACTAATTTTTTTTAGTAAATAAAAATTTTATTTAGAGAAATTCCATAAAATAGTATCCATTTTAGAAGTGATGTGGAATCTTAATTATTTTGAAAAATGAAAGGCATAGAGGGTTTTAATTGGTTTTTAGATGAAAAAAATATTATATTATATTTCCTTTCCTTATATAAAATGATAAATATTATTTTTAAGATCTTTAATTTGAAATTAAAATTTTTATCAATTTATTTTACAATTAATTTTAAAACAAAATAATTTTTTTTCATTTATATGTACTTCTTTTTGGGGAGGAACATGGATTTTCTTATTTTTAAGATAATTTAATTTTGAAATAATATTATTAAAAGTAGTTTGATGGTAATTCTTAGAATTCATAGGATCTTTAGAAATAAAATAAGTGCAAAAAGAAGTATAATATTATGAATAGGAATGAGAAGAAGAGGGAGAAATGATAGAACTAACCTCAATTCTATCCACAACAAGATTATTGGGACAATTGATAATTTCTTCACTCAATTAATATATTGAAATTGAGTACTCAATAGCACTCAATGTAAAACCTTTAAATATTTATTACATTTATTCTTATCCTTTGAAATTTTCTTGGTCCAGTGACAATCCATCATTATACGGACCTTGTTTTTAATCAAAATCATGTTACCTTGAATTCATGGTTTTTATTTTGGATGTTTTGAGTGGATATTTTCTTTTTCTTTTTACGTTTCCACTATCCTGGTGATGTTGGTGTTGTTGGATTCACTCCTAGATGAATCATATTGTTTGATTTGAATGAAATTTCTCTTTTAGTCCCATTGACATAAATATCCTACTTTTTAGCTTTTCTCTTTATGAATGTCTCATATTGCATGAGATAACCAAGGAGTTCCTTGTTCAGAAAATTCTTGACAAAATTATCCTCTTGGATCATAGTGACTTTTGGAGCCAAACACAATAGTAAACCCAAATTGATTTTTCAGAATTTTTTTATAGAAATAGTGTCTTCAATAGATTTTCTAACTATTAATATATTTGTAAATACTGTAAAAAATAAGTTATGGGCTCATTTTTATGCATAGAAAAACTCTCCAAGTCTTTCCAAAAAATTTATACATTGAAACCTTAACAAAATTTGTAATTTCATGTGTAAACTCTATTAATTCCTATATTTAAGGTGTAGTTTTACAGGGCAAGTCTCTATTTAAATCATTAATGTTTTAAACAATCAATCAATTCATAGCTTTAAAATCTAATTCAAAATCAAAATTATCCTCAGGGGACAATTTTCATTCTTTATTTGATAAAATACTATATACATCCATAATAATTTTATAAATAGGTTACCCAATGGATGTAATAAAAGTAGAAATTCTTGATTCCTAATAAGGTTAATTTATACCATTAAAAGATGGATCATAACCTAATGATTTTCCAAATAGACCACCCTTAGTTTTTATGAAATCCATTTAAAAAATATATCTTCATTTGAAAACCCAGTTAAATATTTTGAAAAATAAATACATTAAATTTGATTTAAAATATAATAATTAAACAAAACGAATAAACTCAAAATAATACCAGATTTAGTTCAAATATATTTAAAATGGTAAATGGTTGATGAATTTATTTATAAAAATTTAAAGCGAAAACAATCCAATTTGAAAAACTTATTGATAAAATTATAAATAAATTGAATAATTTTGAGTATAAAAATAAAATAATCTAGGTTTCAAAAAAATAATTAAATATAATAAAATAAAAATAAAAATAAAAATAAAATGAAGAGTGGTTAGATTAGGAAATGTAAAAATAAAACATTTAACAGATTCAAAATATAAAAAATATAAAAAAGTAATTAAAATATTAAACAATTTACATAAAAAACAATTTGAAGATATAAATTATTAGAAATGTAAAAAATAAATTAGATAGGATATTTGTGATAGATGTTATGAAATATTATCTAAAGGAACCCCTACATCTACCACCTCAATCACATGAGTATTTAATTTATTATTTCCCTATAATTATTTGTAGATAAGATAAGAAAACAATCCAATTAATTTTTAGGTTATAAAAAGAAACTAGATACCATTTACTCTAGATATTTAACAAAAATTATGTAATACTTAAATTAAGTACTCCGTTAAGTTTTTGAATTATTTGGAAATAGAACCATTATCCCTTAGTTTAATGGTAGTAAGCACCAAAATTATAAGAAAGAGAAGAATGAGGATAATTGTATCTTAGTAAATAAAATCTGATAGAATATAAAAAAACAGTAGGTGAGATTGATAAAATAATGAGAGTGATAAAGTTAAAAAATATATAACACTATTTGAATAAAATAATGAATATAATGAAAGAATGATCCTCAAGATCATTAAAATATTTGACGATTGTAATGAAATTGATCATGTTGGAAATTTTATGAGCATGTGGTTGTATTTTCCAAGGCCACCAATGGACCCTACTTATAAACTTTAAATCTTATTATAAAGAGTTGTAATCCTTTAGGGGGTTAAAGTTGTATATGTATAAGTTCAACAATCTTTACCATATTAAAGATAAATCATCATAGGACAGTTTTGTTGCATGGTTAAATATACTAATCTATGAAGAAGGCATATGGAATGTTATAATAAATTTTTGTGTGGAGTCTCATAGAATAATTTTATTCTTCTTTCAATTTCTAGGATTTTACAACATAACCTCTCAACAATCCTCCCCCAATGGCCTGAAGGCCTTCATTTTTTATTGATTTTGATAATACACATTTCAAGGGGTGAGGTGGAACCCTTACAAGGCTCATAGGCATAAATATTACATGGCCCGTAGGCCTTATATGAATTCATTTCCCGTTGGCTTCAAACATTACATACTACCCTGACTAACTACTTGGAACTGATCCCCCCCAGCATCATCATCATTAAATCAGCTCTCCACCATCACATGGTTGTTCGTCTGGGCTTTCTAGTGCTTGCACAGGCTTGTCCCGATGGCAGGTTCCAAACCCTCTCATTCTTTCAATCCATTTATCTTCTACTATGGTTAATGCTCATTACTCATCCTCCTTCAAGAACTTATTCCTTGTAGGTTGTCTAGTTTGCATCTTCAATTAAGGTGGCCCGAAGGCCTTAAGGTGGCCCGATGTCTATGAGGTGGATTGAAGGCCTTACTAACGCGACGGTCAAGGTGGCCCAAAGGCCTTAAAGGACTCGAAGACAAATCAGTGGCCTGAAGTCCCAAATGAGGGAATATTCACGGCTTCTAAATTTCCAAACAGTGCCTGCTATAGTTCCCACAACAGTACTACTACACTAATGCTACAGTACTTCTATAGTATCTATAAATTATTCCTCTTCCTGGGTTCGATCACGGGTCACCTGGATGCACTTAAGGAGTCCTCACCAACCGGGTTGAGGCTCATGTGCATGACCTCTCAACTATATAATGGGAAACCCTTTCTAAGAAAACACTATGGAATATACTATACCATACAACATGGAGTTGTTGAAGTAATTTTAATTTTATGTTTTTACTATGAATTAAATGCATGGATTTTTACCGTAAATATAAAAATGGGATTTGAATAATCTGGGATGTAATTTGGTCTTGAGGCATTTTCCATAATATTTATTATGTGGTGTAGGGATGAAGGATACATAGTTGTTGAGAAATAGAGTATAAAAATTGGTCATTTTGGTCTGGTGACTTCAATCAATGAGTTTTACAATGATTATTCAAGCATTTATAACAAACAATTATTAAACACATGAAGATTGTTATTTGTTATTTAAAATAGAATACTATTTGGAATAATAACACTAAAACAACTTAATATATGTAAAACATGTTTACATGGAATAATGACCAAGGAACCTTTTTGTAGACTAGGTGAAAGATCTACAAATCATCTAGAATTAGTTCACAATGATGTGTGTGAACCATTTCAAATAGAATGTATAACTGGTTATTCTTGTATCAATATATTTACTAGTGACTAGTATGATATGGATATGTGTACATAAGAAATTATAAGTTATAATATTTTGAGAAATTCATGGAATTTAAGAAATAAATAGATAATTAAGATGGTAAGATGATTATGAAATGTTTATAAGATCGGGGTGGTGAATATTTGAACCATAATTCATTGAATATTTATGGGAGTGTGTGATCCCATCCCAAATAACTTATTTTTAGATACCACATTGGAATAGTGTCAGTGAAAGGTGTAATAATACCTAGTTTAAAAAATTAAGGTCAATAATGTTCTGTTAAAGTCATCCATTATCCCTTTAGGGATATTCATTACATGCAACAACATAAATTCTAAACTAGGTACCAACAAAAGTGGAATACATGATATAATTTGAGTTAATGTGTGGGATTAAATTCATGTTGTCACAACCTCATGCATGGGGTATATATGAATTTTTAGGGCCAACACTAGATACAAACTCCTAACCTATGGTGTAACATGTATCTTTATAGTGTATCTCAATGAAACAATGTGATAATATCTATATAACCGGTTAGATATTAAAGTTTTTATGCTTGAAAAATCTAATTTTCGTGAAAGGGATCACATCCTCATGAAGAATAGTGGGATAAAGATTGACTTAGAATAAGTTGATTCTAAATACATAGATGTGTTTTTATAGTAATAGGTTTCAAAATGTTCTTATGATAAATGTTTTTCCAAAACCAGAAGTATTGTGTAGGGTCACTAGAGAGGTGAGAGAATGACAAATATATGGTGTTGTAGTTAATAAATATGTTGAATCATGATTAGTGGAAAATGATGATCCACATTCTTATAAGGAGGTAGTAGAGAGGTAAAAATTTATAAGATATAAAAAAATTCATGTATTCTATGATGGATTCCATGTATCAGAACAATGTCTCAATTTTTGTTAATCCACCATTTGATTTACATCCCATTGGGTGAAAATGGATATTCGAGACATAACTATATATAGAAGTTAAATTAAGTACCTATAATCAAAATTATATTGACTAAGGGGTTTAAAAATAATCAAATCATTTATTATGATGAAACCTTTTCTCTAGTTTCAATGATTAAATCCATCATAATTCTATATTCCAATTCATATTTCCATGTCTTTGATATTTGGGACAAGGATATTGAAACATATTTTTTAAAAACAATCCTTCATGAATACATCTATCTAACTCAACCAGAAGGGTTTGTTAATTAAAAAAATATAGTAAGATATGAATGTACAATGATATATTTATGGATTAATGCGGGCATCTAGGTGACAGAATATTCATGCTCATAGATCAATAAGAGAATTTTGTTTGATGGTGATTTAATGTGATACATTTTCATAAAATATGTTTACTGTCAGTGATTTTATATTCCATGTAGTATATTTTTATGTAATATTCATTATTGGAAAAGTTATACCATTCTTATTGTTATTAAACGACTGGTTAAACAAGTTCTGCACAATGAAAGACATAGGGGAAGTATTATATATCATTGGAATATAGATCATTTGTGATAGATAAAAAAATAATTCTTTTAATAAGTAATAGTAAATTTAGTTACTATATAATGAAGTTATTTTTATGGAAAAATATGTGATGGTATTGGTTCTAGTCTCAAATAGTATAGATCACTATAAGGGATTCCTCCGACTCAACGAGAAATGTGGCGAACAAGTAGGATCTTGTATGCGTATATGATAGTATATATTTTTAATGTCATATTATATACTTGGCTTGATGTTTCCTATACATTAATAATGGTAGGTAGATATTAATCTGATCTAAGAAAACAACATTATTCTATTCTTAATGTTATCCTTAAGTATCTAAGGTGTAATAAGGATAAATTTCTCTTAAGTGGTCTAGATAAGGAAATATCAATTAGAGGATATACTGATGTTAGTTTCCAAATATATTCTAATGATATAGAGTCACAATTAGTACATGTATTCATTCTTAGTTAAGGTTCTATGAGTTGGAAGAGTCCAAAGAATGTAGTTGTCACTTATTTTATAGTAGAGTTTAAGTATATAGTAGCTTTGGATGTAGCCACATAATTTCATTAGAATCATAAATTTCTCTAACATTTTTATGTGGGTATTATAAGTAGTGATGATATCACATTTTATTAATATAATTATATAATGGTTTGTATAAAAATGTATCCAAGTCCACATCAATATAAGAATCACATACTCTAAAAATATCACATCTTGAGGTATTTTTTCCAAAGGCATGAAGTCATTAGGATTATAGGTTCCCATAAATTAAATGTGGTAGACCCCTTAAAAATACGTATATCAACCTAGTAATGAAAACCATTTTTGATATAATATATTGATGGTTGTTAGTATTAATATGTAGTGGAAGTGACATTATTTTGTATTTGTTACTCTAGAACCAAAATCATAGTAAATTATGGTTACATCTATTCATCTATTTAATATTTATAAATAATTTTACCATTTCATGATTGTTCTTCTATGTGACATAGTATGTGATAATTTTTCATGTGTAGTTGTCACACTTAATTAACATATATGTTCCATACAGTAATTAGAACATAGATATTACATGAAAAGTTTCTAAAATTTATGTCCTATAGTCGAATGGTATGATCTGATAAGGCATAGATGATATAGGTTATAAAGGGTGGAAACTCATAGGAATTTGAGATACATTATCATGGTGTATTTCCTATGAAATATCCAATGTAAGAGATTATTATAATATGATCCTACAATAGGAAAACAAATTTTTTATGTCCCATTGGATATTCCAATATGCAGATATGTGTAATGATCATTAAATTTTAGATTATTATTGATACATGAGAAAAGTCATTTACATTGATGAATTGATGAAAATTGTGGTGACAAATGCTCAGATTGATGTAGGATATGTTGGGTTCTTCATAAGGGATGTTTCTTTAAATAATAATGTGATAAATAATGTTTTACTTATTTTCATTAATATAAGTAGTTATGTCATGCCATTTTATGGGAATTGAACTCTTGGATTAATTCTATGACCATGGAAATGTTATCAGATAGTTAATTTCTATAAAGACGAAGAAGGATACATTGGGTATAAAAGTCTATGATATAAGAATGCAATGTAAAAAATTTGAGATATCAAGATAAAGGGGATATATTATATGGTGTACATTCTTTGGAGGTTAAATTTTATTACAACATTGACTTCTTTATCTATAGTAGCATTGTCGTGCTTCTATATAATATCTTCGGACATTAGGTAGTGTATCTAAATTTCACTGAGAAAGGGGATCAGAGGATGACACGTAAAGGGTATTCATAACCTCAGTTAAATTCTATATAAATTCAACATATTGGATAAATATTACTCCCACATATTGTGTAAAAATTATTCTTATTAGTGTGATTTAAAATATTCAATCAATAGTTATTGAAGATAATTTATATGTTAGTTGAATATTTAATAAATATTTATCCATAAGGTAATTGTTTATTTAATTACAAGAATATAAAATATTAATTTATTCTAGTTTATACACAAGGTACCAATATCTTTATTAATTTATTATGAGAATATTCAAGAAATATTTGTTTAATAATTTTGGTTAATAATATAGTAGTATTTATTTTATTAAATAAATAGTCATTAATCAAGGACCAATAAATATTAGGAGGATTGGCAAACCATGTTTATTGGTTTTGTGAGAGACATCATATTTTCTATTATTTAAATAATAATAAGTTATTTATTAAATAAATATAATATTTACTTTTATCCATAATCTTATTACTGTCATGTAAATAACAAAAATTTTATTGTTATTTTGAAATAGAGTTCCCTAAGAATTAAACAAAATAATATTCACCCCTTGAAAAATTATTATTTTTAACACGAGCACTATATAATTCTTATTATAATTTTTTTAGAATTTTTTCAGAGATTAATTCATTAATTATGAATAATTATTTCTAGAGATAATGATCTAATGATGTAGAGAGATCCCTCTATAAAAATCTATAGAGAACATAATGAAATTATCATCCTAAAACCTAACAAATTTCTTCTCCCTTGAATAAATTAGTTTTGACCAACATAAATAATTGTTGTCAATAGATTCATCCATTATAGAACCCATATAATTATATAGTGGGAATTTTAGGTTCATGAATCGCTTTTGGATGACCACTGTGTGGAATGTATACCTTATTCCATTAACACAATAGTGATGTAACAAGAGTTTTCTAACAATTCATCACTGAAGAAATAATTTTAAAAAAAGTTAATTCCATAAATTCAAAAATTTATTATTAATTCTATGAGAAAATACCATGAAATTGTGGATTCCAACAACACATTTTTATGTAGTTCTTAAGATAAATTGGAATAATTTGATTGAAATAAATTGGGCACGGGTAGGGCTGCTTCCACTACACCCCAAAACCCTCACACCTGGGGTATCCTAAGGAGATATGTGAATTTTATGGATGTGAAATAAATCCTATATGGTAATAATGAAGATAAAAATGATGGGGATATAATAAAATAATCAATAATAATAATGTATAACATAAAATAGGATAATCATAAATCATAACATGCCAACTTGACAAAAGAGAGATGATAACATATCAACATTATGGTCATGATAATCAAATAATGTAACACAAATGTATGAAATTTAATCGTAAAAATAAGTTTAGGAAAACCTATAAGACATTTTAAAATCATCTATAAAGTATTGACATCATTCCTGGGCATAATATTGTGGGAAAATCAAATTGCATTATACCCATAAATTTGGGTCTCATGAGATATAAATAATTTTCCAATAAATTATGGGTAAATATAATTTTCGTCCCACCCATAACATATTAATATTTCATGTATATGTTTTCCACATAGAAATAAATATTAAATAAATCATAAACAGTTAAAAACCCCATGAGAAGGAAATAAGTTACATAATCATGTCTCAATGAAGAACCAAATGATGTATCATATTAAAAAAATACGGCATGAATGCATTTTAGTCATTCAAAACTAAATAAAGAAATATTATTAATAATGATATTGATTAAGATAGGGAGATAACATACAAATGGATAAATAAGTAGATATACAAATGAAAACCCTAAACAATTTTTTTTTGATGTGGGTAATAAACCTTTAATGAAGAATATAGTATAAGATTTCATTCACAATGAGAAATAAAACATAATAATTTTATTTACAAATAATATATTTTTTATGAAATCATTGAATAAGGAATCTTTAAAGAAATGATATATAAAATTTAATAATAAATAAGAACATTCATTTTAGTTTGGATTGTCTTCTAGATTGGTTTTGAAATAGAAATTGAAAATTTTTCATACCCCCAAAAAAAGAAATGTAAAATAATATATATATATATATATATAACATATATAAAAACATAGAAGAATAATATTTGAATTATATTTTGAGAAAGGGATGTAAATATATTTATGGATATATGGAATAACTCAAAAATAAGAAAGGTGGTTTTGTAGTTACATTACTTCAGGTCTTGAATTGGATTAGTACATGAATATGTCCTCATGAATAATAAAATTGAATTTATCAAATACATTATTTATAAAATTATTCAAATTTATTTTATTTTATTTTATTCTTATCAGTACATTTATGGTCATATTATTTAAATAGTGTTTTCATTTCCATCATTATATAGATATTTGTTTCATAGTACAAAGGTACATCGATATATCTGTAATGAGCATTGTTCTTGTTTAAAGAGATCATAACCCTAATAGTGTAACAACATAGAGTTCATGAATTTATAGAAGATAAAATGTTTTCTATTGAGTAGAATATACTACTCTTAATACTTTTTAACCTTTTTTTTGAAAATCACAATATATTTTCCAAAATGACATGTTCCACTACAATTATACCTCCCAATATTTTAGAATTTTTTCATAGAAATCATATATATTTTTACAAGAAATAGAAAACATTTCTAATCAGAATATATTTTATAATATGAAGATCTTTTCTAATTGGTTGATCTTTTTTAATTGATCAAATCTATAAAATTAGATGATAATATAATTTTTATATTAGAGTGTTGATTTTATATTTCATCATATAATTTTTTTATAATATTTATCTTATAATGCATAACCATGATTCAATAGAAGAATTACCACTTTTTTAACCATATTGGCATTCATGATATAGAGGTAGATATACACTCTTGATAATCCAGCATAAAAAGTATCAAATATTGTTTTTTATTTCACTCGAAAATAAAAATATATCCCATCACATAAATAAATTTTACACTATTAGATAGATTTTATAACATTATGATGATGTTACTGACTTGACAATTAGATGATGTTTGTAAAGAACACTCCAAGTAAATGAAGAGTTCCTTAGATCCAATACAACCAACTCCATGAATCCTAAAATATTACCACATGATATTTTCCTATAAAAGGGGTGGATTCATGGAGGTGGGAGTACATACCTTTAAATCTCAATCGATCTAGAGATTCTTGGAATATTTTTATAGCATCTTGTTTCTAGTACACTCATTATAATCAATAGAGAGTTTTTCTAAGGCAACTTTTTGAGGTTTTTAAATGTCTTATAACATTATTTGTGATTGAATTCAAGTATTCTAATTGTTTTGGATTGAGGGCCTCCATGGATCATAATATAATTTTGTTTGACCATTGATACAAAGGGATTTCAGGTCTTATAGGATAAAGTTATTCCAATATTTTTTATCGAGGGATTTAATTTTAATGAATGGAATAATGAAATGGTTAGGATAATCTATTGGTGCCAAAAGACTAGGTTATAGTATTCTTTTTCAGTAAAGGATAAAATTTTTATTATCTTTTATAATGTTTTTTATGTTTTATTTTTAACATTATAATGTTTTAAAATGTTTTTTTAATTCAATATTTTCTTATTACTCAATTTATAAATATTATTAAAAGAATGAATGTATGATAATAACTATTTACATTAGGAATAAATTTAGTCTAATATACTAAAATTATTTTTTTTGGAAATTTTATGTTTTATTTTATAAAATTCAATTCACCCCCCACTATATTATGTTTTATACACCTACAATCACGAATTAGGTATTATAGCATGTTATAATATTATGTCTTGAAATATTTTGATTTAAATTTTTTATTTTTAATATCAAGATACTTTCTACGAAAATAATTCTTTTATTTAAATTTTTTATAAAGTGCTGTTACACTATCCGGTAACTATAGATATAGTATATTTGTGTTTCCTAAAGTTGGAAAATTTAAACATTATAACTATTGTGAATCAAAATACTATCTAACCACCATATTTTTAGGGTGATGACTATGAATATTAGAGATGGGATGAAATTATTTTATCAATGCTGGATTTGAGAAATTTTTCATGCTTAATGATAAATATGTAATCCAAGATAATGAAATTTTTATGTTTTTAAATTTAGATGACGTGGAAAATAAATTGAGTTACAATGTTAGAAACACTTTATTTTGTTCAATGTCCAAAAATACATACAATAAGATATCTTCAAGTGAATCTATCAATATTAAATGAATTTTGTTTGAATCCCCTCACGTGGAAACTACCCATTTCATTGAGACCAGGAGAGATATTCTATGAAATTAATATTAAGAAATATATTTTTTACCTAGAGAATATATTAAAAATATGAATTGAATATTTATAAATATTGTGAAATTTTTAAAATATTAAGGATATAATGATATTACTAATGAGATTATAATTGATAATAACATTTAGATTATTCTTGTGGAGTGGGAATAAAAAATAAAAACTCTTGATGATATGATGAAAATATAATTTTTAAATTTAGATGATCTAATAGGAAGTATCATTCAGTATGACGGTATATTAAAGAGAGACATTAATAAAAATAAAAATAAAAATTATGGACTAGAATTTTCTTCTACTTCAGATATGTATAGGAAAGTAAATTCTGATGAAAAGGGTACTGAATCATTTATGAAGAAAAAATTTATAGTTGAGGCTAAAATTATTTCATCTAAGGACTATCAGAAAGAACATTACAAACTATCTCAGATAATGAATATGATTGATGGAAAGAATGATTTAATATATAATTATAAGAAAAATTTCAAAGATATCAATGGGGAAAAGGATTCTTATGAAATGATCTATTGTGAGTGAAATATTTCGGGACACATTATAAGAGATTATCCATGAATAGAAATAAAGGATAAGGAGGATATAAATTTCGATTGAAATTATAAGAAGTTATACATGCAGAAGAGTAATAATAGCGTAAAATCTTCTAACAATTGGATTAAATTTGGAGGAGATTTATATTCTATATAATTATTCATAATGTGATAGTGATTATTAGAATTACATTGGGTACTTATAAATAATACCATAAATAAGAATTGATTTACAACTAAGGTATTTTCTGAAACCTTAACTACCATTATGAATAATTAAAATTATCCTAAATATTAAAATAAACATAATTTTATATCATCCAATGAAGAATATACTTAAACAATGGAGGATAATAATTTTCCGAGATTTTATAAATATTATATGTTTAAAATTTTATTATAAAAAATAGTAATACTTATAAAATACATGAAGGTGTTAATATAGATTTTTCAACATCAAATTTGAATATTTCTAAATATAATACTAAAATTTGAAATATTTCTACTGAGTTATAAGAATTTATTTTTTAAAACAAAAATTTTTAAAAATAATTTAAATAATATAAATCAATTACATCGAATGAGAATAGAAATTTTATTGTTTGACTAAACTCTGAAAATTTAATGTCTAAATAAAATACTATAAATATTTAGTACTGGTAAGGATATTTTTTATAATATGTATACACAACTAATACATCATAGAAATATTTTTCGAATAGGTTTTACAAACTCCAAACCGCATATCCAAAAAATATATTTTGTTCCAAAAATTTCACCCTTTAATACTATGTTTCCAAGTGGTGTCTATTATAAGAAAAAATTCCTTCAAATATAGTGAAATATATTATATTTCAAAAATCATTTTTTTAAAAATAATTATTAATTATTAAAACTAATATTTATTGTAAATATGTAGATTCCTATAATACTTTTATCTAAGAATGGTGGACCCAAAAAAGGTTGGGTACCCAAATCATAATTTTTTTTGAATAAAATAAGAAGAGTACCAACATCAAAAATATATACTAAATGGATAGTGGTTTTTCATTTCACAAGACATTAAATAAGAAATTTTTCTATAAAATTATTAAGATGAAAAATTCAAAATTCATATTTGGTGACAATGCTCATTGGGAAATTATTTGAATGGGAAATATCATTTCCTTGGAAAATTATTAATTTAAATTATTTTATAATATAGGAAATAAGAAAAAAAATTTATAATAATTGATTTTGGTGCTAAGGGTTTTCTTGTGAAATTTAGGAATAATAAATGTATTTTTTATAGTTTAGAATATGCATTTATCCTCTCTGAAGAAATTCATGATAATGTATACACTCATAACTTATAAGACCTTAGGATCCATGATCTACCTTGCCTCAAGGAAATGGAAGATCAATCTTGGATGCGACATAGATATAAGAAACCAATTCCTAGAGGAACAAAAAAAAGTTATTTTTTTATAATTAATTGGAATACCAAAACAACTTATTGAGATTTTTAAAAACCCCTAAAATTTGATAGATTTGAATATATTAAACAGAATCTGGGAATGTTAAATATAAAATGATCATTTTCATTTAAATTTATTTAACCAACTCGTTATAATAAAGAAAATATTTATAAATGGGAGTATATATTTTTCAATTTCATAAATTTGTTAGTTTTTTTTAAATTTTTAGTTCTTCTGAAACTTTTATTTCCATTAAATTTTAATTTTTATACAATTTTTAGTTTTCTTAAATTTTTAGTTTTTATAAATTTTTAGATTAATTAAATGTTTTTATTTCCTAAATATTTAGTTTTCTAAAATAATTATTTTTATATAATCATCATATATCTAAAAACATCTGTTTTCAAAACATTAGTTCTCTAGAATTTTATGAAGACTTTTCAGATAATATTTTTTCAGGAATTTTTTGGACAATTTTGTTAGAAAAACATGAATAACATATTAATATCAAAATTTCATTCTAAAATTATAAATATTATAGGGAAAGGTAATTTCTAATATTCATAATTTACTATCATTTTATACATTATATATATTGTTTACATATTTTATGATTTATTATTTTTTAAAATAATTACAAACAATAATGCTTCTTTATTGGATATGATTTATATCATATAATTGTTTCTAAAAGACAATTTAGAGATCATAAAATACATTAAATATTTGGAGGAAAATATTAGTCCTCATAACTTGAAAGGGTTTCTTCTGATCCACTATAAAAATATAATTCTATGGGTCGCCCGTCTAAAACCTATAAATAGGATTATGGGTCACCGCTCCTATTCATCATTTCTCTTCTACTACCAATCCTTGGAACGCAAGTTATTTTATATTTTATCATTTTATCATTGTTAATTTAGGAACCTCATTTATGAACCAAAATAATGGAAACATGATAATATTTTATAAATAGGGAAATTTTAAATTAATGATTAATAGGTACTAAATTAATTGATATGATTTATTCATTTTTAATATATGTGATTATCTTCCATTTTGGGGGTTATATTTTTGTTTAAAAAGAATATTTTTATCTTTACTATCAAACTATAATAAGACAAATCTATTCATAAAGGGTTTTTAGTAAAGGATATGGTTTTAAATTAATAACATTCAACTTATTTTGATATTTTTACAAGTTAACTTTTCAAAAAGTTGATGACTTTGTTGGAGTTACACGTAATGGATAAGAGAATCTTAAAACCCTCAAAATTCCTAAAAATTATGAATATTTTAAAAGTAAAAGATAGGAACATCATTTTTTACTTCTTATTGAAAAGTATGTAAGGTTTATTATTTATCACCAAACTCAAAGCTAGTAACTTTATTGATGTAAAATAATATTAACTCAAAGAAGTTGGATATAAATAATTTAATGTCATATGTTATATATATATTATTTATTGTATTTTTAGAATACATAAGTTCAATTTGGTAAATTTAATGTTGGTATTAATGGAGGCTATAAATAAAAGAACTATCAGATTGAATATTATTTTTTAATGATTTTAAATAAAAATATGTTAGTAAATTTTATGAAAGTTTATAAGATTAAGAATATGGAAATAATAATAATATAGAAAGAAAGTTTTTTTGGATAGAAGACCGTAAAAATGATAAAATTGGTTTAGTTTCCAAATTGTAGAATTTTTGTGGATAAATCGGACAAGGATGAGTCTAAATATAAAAAACATTTAAAGGGAATGTTCATGAAAATATAAAATATGTAAATTCTCATGTGTTTCCATAAAATAAAGAAAAAAATATATTTGTTAATGATTTCAAACAATTGAAAAAGTTGGAAGAAATATAAATTCCTAAAGATCCACGTTTTGGACATGCTAACATAGAATCCCTATCTATAAACAACCAATCCTTAAAAAATCTATGGTAAGTGGAAAATAATAATTTTTAGAATCAAATATTAGATTAATATAAATTTTAAAAATTTATAATGAAAGGTTTGGAGTAATAACATTGATATTTGGATGTTAATTTCAAATAGTTAATTATTTCTATTTATCTATAATTAGTTGCTCAGTAGATACCACCTTTCTCACTCCTTAGTCATTTCCTTGGTCTACTTTTCCTCAATCCATTACTAACTAGTTTGTTCTTTTAGAAGAAGAGAAAATTAATATTTTAATAATTTCTCAATCCCCTGAGAAAGTAAAAAATAAGAGATGAAGTCGAACAAAAATATCTATCTCAACATATTGAAGATGAATAAGTTTCATAATTTTTAAATAAATCAGAAACACAGAGCAATGATGATCAATTAGCTAGATATTTGGAATATGGTTTGGAAGAATATGAAGAAGAAGAAAAAGTTTGTCTGAATCAACTTATTTTTCTTCTCAGTCATAGAAGGATGATTATTTTCAAGTATAATAGATATAAGAATAATTATATGAAGAATAAAAATAATAACAAGATCAAAATTTTCACAATAATGTTTAGTAAAAACCAACATCTCATAAAAATATTGAATTAGTAGATGTTTCAAATGAAGTAATATGTAAGAGAAATAGGGGAAATAGTGAATCTTCTAAGAAAATGTTTTGGATGTTTCATATAATTCAACTCATTCACTAGAAACACATTCCCATAAATGAATATAGATGAGATTTAATTACATTATATAAGTCTTAAATAATTTTTAATAATAAATTGATAGTTATTTTGAACATTTAGTCTTAATTAAAACACATTCAAGGATGATTGGATGTATTTGAACATTCTAATTCCTTAAAACATCTTAGAGGGATATTTTTTATAAATGAATCTAATTTTAAATCCAAAAAAGTTACTTCAAATTTATAATGATTAAAAAATATGTAAGTGGTGATATGGATTAAACAAACAGAAGGAGTCATAATGTTGCATCCTGATAAATTATTTTTTTAATAAATCTAATTCTTTTATTTTGAATTTTTTTGAAGAATTTTCATTGGCTACTACTGAATGTTTAATTGGAATATAAAATTTAAATATTCTTGTAATGTCTCTTTTTTAATATATCTTTGAATAAATATATATAATTATATCTCTCAAAGAATTAGTGTTGAAGTTAAATGTTTAAAATAGAGAAGTGAATCTTATTTAAAGAAAAACATTGAGGTTGTGGTGGAAAATCATGATGATTCATGTTTTTGAAGATATGATTTCCAAGATAAAGTCTTCTAATACCAAGTCAATGAAATTCCCAGATGGATGTAAAAATATTTAAATCATGATTACTAAATTAAAAATATATTTTTATTATTCTATGAACTCATGATGATTTTATAATAATATAAAATCTATTTTTTAATTAATTATTCAGTGAATGTTCTTTAAAATCATTCTAATGAATGTTTTTTTAAAAATTGAATGATTATTATTTATATATTAATATATGAATATTCATTTATACTAAAGTTATTCAAATAAATTTTCTTTTTATCTTTCCACATACAATTTCTTCCTCCCATTTTTTTGAAAATAAAAAAGTTGGAGAAGTTTGAGAAATAAACATATCATTAGATAGTGGAGAAAACCAAGTGTTCCTAAAAATAATTCTAAAAAATATTCTGAAAGAATGGGGGATAAATATTTCTAGTAGGAAAAGAAAAAGTGAAAAGTAATTGTTTAAAGAAGAATAAATTATGACTAATTTTTTAAAATGTTCCTATATAAAAGAGATTGCATATTTTTCATATTTTCTCTATTTAAGATTTCAGTTTGGTTTTATTCAACAAGTGGGAGATTTTGGGTCAAAATTTCAATATTCAACACTTTCTAACCATTTTTTTAATATAAAAACACACATTCTTAAATAAAATTTTTTTCATATTTTTTACTTCTCAATATTTTAGAATTGTTTTTTTGAAAACATATATTTATTTAAGAGATATAGAAAAAAGGTTAATACTAAAATATTTTCTAATTAGATGATATTTTATTATTTAATGATATTTTTTAATTTAATTAATATTTTTTATTATAGATACATGTAATTTTTACATTGGAAACATGATTTCATATTTCATGAAAATCTGTTTTATAATTTCTAACATTCAAACAATAACGTTGTCTCATTGGATGAAGTTTCTATTTTTTAACATGATAGAAATTCATCATATGGAGGTATAAATACTCTCTAGATGATACATTGTTAAAATTATGGAATGATGATTTTCAATTCATAAATTTTTTAAAATCCATATAGTTAGATAATCTAATATTACTCTATCAGATTGATGATTTTATTGAACTATTATGATGCTACTAATGCTACCATCAAATAAATTTTTCATAACACCGTCCAATTAAAGTAATATATTTTCTATATTCATAAAAACTAACTCTATGAATCATATAATATGATCGTTGCATTATTTACTATAAATAGATGTGCAATTGTAGTGAAGGGAGAAGATTATTTTTCAACTCAATTGATCTTGATATTCATTGATTCATTTTGTGTCATCTTGTTACAGGTATAATCATTATTTTCATTTGATATTTTTGTAATTCATCTTCATGATGATAATAAATTCATTAAAATAATATTTATGATTCTATTCTCTATTCCAAAAAAATTGATTGTGGGACTCAAGGGATAGGAAGACCAATGTGTTTATTATATGTGATCAAGGTCTTATAGGGATAAAAATATATAGTTATTAAAATCATTCTGATAAATTTACTTCTATCTGAAGAAAGAAATAACTTTACAGTTAGGATATATTGTTGATACATATAGTCTTAGTTATAGAATTCCATTTCACTAAAGTTTAACATTATTGTTTTCTTTTATAATGTTTAAGTAACTGTTTCTTTAGAACATTATAATGTTTTAATCTTATTATTTTTACATGTTTTTATTTTCACTTTGCACATGTAAGAAATCATTAAACTTATTTAGAATTTTTTTATTAAACTATTTATAAAAATTATCGGAAATAATCTTGCATGATAACATCTTTTTACATCAGATAGAATGTTTTTTTGATCTAATAAGAATGAGTTTATAGAAATTCGACGTTTTATTTTTGAAAATGAAATTCACCCCCAAACATTTTGTATTATGTATACTCTTATGACCTAAAGTTACATATATCAAATGTTTATCCAACAAAGGAATGGGTTTTTAAGTACAAATGTAATTATATAATCATATATTAAATTATGAAATTTTAGCTACCATGGGGAAGTTAATTTTTTTGATTTATGATTATTTAAGAATTATATAATATAAAAAATAATATTATATCATTATTATTCCAAAATTTATCATAAAATTATATATTGAAACTACAAAAGAATGAAATAGATTTTTTTTAATAACAGCCATATATTTGGTTCTACTGAACATGAAGAGATATTTTTTAATACCACAACTATGAATCTTATTATATGACATTTCCATTCATATTAAAGTAGACTAAAATGAATTATATTTTTTATATGATACATAGTTATCAGGTTTTTTATGTATAAAATCAATAAATTATAGAATGTAAAAGAGTGGATATGATCAGAATTTCTTACCTTACTCTTCGAGATAAGCCATTTATTAACAGACTTAGTAATTCACAAGGCCTTTTGGTGTGGAAAAAACCTCCCAAAAATGTAAAAGTATGGTAAGGGAGATAATTTAATATAATTTTGAAAATATAATAATCAAAATTTGTAAAGATAAGTGGGGTGGTAAGATTTTTTATTTATAGAAGGAAGAGAGGAGGGTTTAAATAAAATATTTATTAAATAATTATTTTTTAAAATATTATAAATATTATTGATTATTATGACTATGTAGAACAATTTATACATTTAAGGAAGAGATAATAGTTTTTTATAATATCTAATCAAAAATTAATCATGTATTTAACTTATAATATAAAATACAATATTTCATTATATTTAACTATTCTCTCTATATGTTACATTATTATGAAAATTTCAAAAAAATCACACTTATATATTATAGAAATGATGATCCCAAAAATGAAAAATAAAATTATATAATTTTTTTAGTTATTTGAATTATGTTATTTATTTCAGGAATTAAATTTATAGTTTTTTTAAATAATAATAAAAAATTTCTAAAAATTTACACATATACATACATTTCTTATAGTGAGTGTTTAATTATTTTATTCTATTCCAGTACTTATATTTTCTTATTTGATTGATTGTAAAAAAATTAGAAATTTAATTCATTAATTCATCTAATTTTCATTTTACTGTTCCTATAGTTAGGTTATTATTCTGAAAGCTAGATTTTTATACTAATGATAATATTTCCAATGATTATCTATGACATTATAAATGATCATAATGGATTTGTACTTCAAATAAGCACAAAAAAATTCATTCATAACAATTTACACAAAAATAAATTTAAAATTTATTTATATTATTGCAATATTTGTTCATCTATTTTGTTATATTCTTATATTTTTTTGCACATAAGTGTGAATTCTAGGTGACTGTGGTGAATAAAAATTTAAAAAAAATCATTTTTTTTATTTTTTTACTTTCCCATTATATTATTTTTTATCTTATGGAGTATTTTTATACAGCAAATGTAATATTTTAATTTGATGTATTTTTTTATTGTTATTATTTGTTATATATAAATTATACTATAAATTACAACATCATATTGTACACTTTAATGTATATATATTGAGAATGAATAATTTAATATTGAAAATTCACTGTCATTGTATTATTTCCCTATTAGAATTTTTCCCCTAAAATTTAAATTCATACCATAACATAAAAACAAATGAGGGTAATTCTATTTAGATGCTTCATCAGATTCTTATGTTTTCTCTTTATATTTATAGTTTCTCTAAATACATTGGCAATGTGATATTTCTTATTATATAGAACATTGTCTAATTGATCTAATATCTTAAATGATAGTTTATTTTAAGGTAGATCCTGTTCCAAATCTACCTTATTTGAATTCATAACATGTGGAGGATCTGGTATATACTTTCATAAGAGTTATGCATGGACTACATCATGTAATTGAAATAGGTTTGGTGGGAGATCAATTCTGTAGCTCATGGATCCGTATAGATTATGAATCTCAAAGGGGACAATGTATCTAGTACATATCTTTCTCAATATCCCAATCCTCTGGAATCTCATCTGTGGAGATATATAAGTGAACACATTACATAAAGTATAAAAATCTATGTCACATTCATGATAATCAGTATAGATATTATGTCAAATCAAATATACTCTAATGTTCGGATAAATTTCTTGGGCCTTTTTAGTTTTATCTTCTATTAGTTTTAGTCTCAATGTATTCCTTTATCCAACATTATTACAATATGTTATAGTTATATATTTCTTTTGATATATGGGTACAAATAGATCATGTTAAATTCTAAAGTGGAATATATTCTTGTCTGATTACATGGACATATGATGGTGTTGATCTCAAACTACTTTGATAACCATATATAAATATATGAAAATATTTTTAGGATTTTATGATGCCCAAATATTTGAAACTATGTTAAATTAATTCTAAATTCATCTCTATATCTTTTAATTAAACCTCAAATCTAAATCAAATAGAATTTATAATGGTGTACCATGTAGCCACACCACTTCGATGATTTATATCTTGGTATGTTGTTTGATTTAAAGTTCATTTTTGAATTGGACCTAAGTGGTTGGGCTTTTTAATATTATCCAACACAATACATATATCATTGTTTCCTTTAAATATATTTGAATGTCTCATAAAAAAGTCTATGATGATGTTAACCCATATTTATTTTTGTATTGGTAATTGTTTTATTATCCCATTCTATTTTCATCATTCCTTATTAACATTATTGCAAAACAAAGAACCTAGATATTTATTTAGCAATATCATTCTAAAAATTATCTCATAATATGTTCTCTCAACGGACTATGTGTATATGTGAACTCCTTGGTTGGATAGTGAATGGTGAGCTAAACGAATTTTCTAATAGTGACATCTTTATCTAAGCCTCTGGTTGAGCATAAAATCATGTCTCCAATAATAAAACTATATCTTTATGATTAAATAACTCTAAAACATTCTCCCACCTTATTACTAACATATTATTTTTAATGTCACTTAAATACTTTTAATCTCCCTTAATAATCTGCAGGATTGATTGTTGGGAAATAATTTATGAAATCTATGATGTTTCCCTCCTCCACAGTATGATTTCTTTATCCATAAATTATATGTCTACTATGATATGGTCTTATTCATTCCTCATCATGTATAAGGTTGAAATATATTTTAAACATATAGATTCATGAAAATTATTAGCCTTTTTAGAATGGTAATGGATTGTGTTTTCAATAACATTGTTATGATATAACCATATTCATCATTTCCTGTTGAGATAAGTCTATGTGAATATATACTTTAGGAAATTGTGATTCCATGAACCTTACTAGAATTCCCCTCCATAAAATACCTGAATTGGGATGCGGTATGACCCTAGGGATATTATCGTTCACCAAGGGATGTAAACAAATATTGGACATCAAAGTAAACTAATGCGGAATTATTTTTCCTAATTAATAATTAATAAAAACTAAAATTGGAATTAAAAAATTATATAATAACCCTTCCATACATTGGACATCCTCAATAAATCAAATAAGTAGAATTGAATATAAATAATGTAGTTAAAATAAATAGAATACAAATATCTATGTTTATACCTCTCCCCACCATCAATATCCCACCACTTTGATGAAAACTATATCTACCTCTAGTTCCCTCCTAACACCCACATATATCTCTACCATTAATCCATATAAGTTAGTAAAATAAATTATATGGAAATTATGATAATGTAATACTAAAATAAAAAATTCAATGAATATACCTCTTTGTTACTATACAATTCACCGTCCACTGGTAGTACCTCCATTCCCATGGGGAAAAATATTTTCTAAAACCTGAAAGTGAAATAATATTATTAAAAATATAATAAAACATATTTTTAATTACAATTTTAAAACACATCCCATATTCAAGTATATAAATTAATGATCATTTTATAATAGTTTGAAATACATTATAAAAGTACTTTTTTATATTGAAACCAAATAAATTCATTTAATTTATTTTAAAAGGTAGTATATTTTCAAAAAAAGGGAGACAAATATCTATGAAAATATTCATTAAAATATTTGTTTATAATAATTTTTTAAAATAAATTAAAAAAATTATTTATATTGAAAAAAGAATAAGAAAAACATAGACAATAATATCAAGCACAATGGGCTACCCTACTCACTAATGTTAAACCCTATTATCCCTGTAATCTCTATGATTGAACCATAAAAAAAATATTCCCATAAAAATATATTTAATTAGAGAAAACTAAACATCTTGTTATAGCCATATCTAAATCATAATCGTGTAGTTTATCTAGGGTTGCAGTGTAGTCTATCTTGGTAGGTTGTGCCAATATATAAAATATATGTCCTAGTCTACCCACCTAAGTACATAGGGTTCCCAGGTGTTATTTATCATAATCTAAATATATAATAGAAGTCAAATATCAAAACCAAAACTCATTCATATCACGTTGAAAAGAAAACATACATCATCACCTCACCTCACTACATTATTGATGTGAAACACATTTCATAGAAACAAACCAATATTCAAAATATTTTAGATCAATGTCAGTAGGGTCCTGAAAAATCCGCAAAGGGGAATGGGAATCCCCAATTAATTTGAGAAAGGATTCTAACAAATTTTCCTTAGAAGAGTGGGATAAAACATGACGAATAATCAAAATTGACAAAGGACCGACCAGTTTGTGTATTGGTTCATCATTAGTGGCACGCGGCCTGTTCAGCGAGCCCCCCAGAGACCAGCGCCATCCGCGAAACGGAGGAGAGATCCCCTACGTGGGCACGGACTAGGACGAACGCCATGCTGGTCCACCACCGTGAACTTCCCTAGCAATGAACCGCATCGGACCGGTCCATGCAGAGTGCATTGTCGTTCACGGAATAGAGGCGGAGCCCTGAACGGTCGTGAGGCGCCCCTCGAACCGACTTGGTCCGTGGGTGACGTGCATTCAATGAACCCCCGCGAACTACAGTTTGACCAAGTCATTCGTAGACTGGGTTTTCGCTCATGGGCCTCTGAAAAAGGTTCCTCATGACCACAATACAACCCTTTCCCCCTCAATAATAGGACGTCGAGGTGGAGAAAGGGGGAGTATTGGGATTCAGATGCTTGGATATTTAGAGGCTGGAGGAGATTGAAGGAGAGTCTTTTCGAAGGAAGGAGCTTAGGATTTCGCGAACCGCGAAGTTCCAATTTGCGAACCAGTACAGGTATAGGACTAGAAATGAAATGATAACGAACCGAAAAACGCATAACAAATTGGTGAACTGTGAACTAAAATTAAAGCTACGATCCTGGGCCCCTCTGTCGATGTACTCCCGGTGGACTTGGGAGTTAATACCCCTTTTTTTATCCAACGCATCGTGTAGCACCCGCCTACGCAGACGCAACCTTGACTGACGATGGCCCTAGCCGCCGCTGCTCATGCGGACTCTAGAACCACACAACAACTTGGTACGTGGACCAAACCTGAAGCCACATACAGCCCTGGTACGTGGAAGTCCCATTAGTCTGCGTACCACCCTAGTTCGCGGACGACCTCTCCAACCGTGTAGCACTCCCCTACGCGAAGGAAGCCACTCCTCATGCACCCATGTGGCCAGCCAACTCCTTCGGTGTTTCTATTCCCCGTTCCAGATAAAACTCTTCCAATCAGGCCCGATCCTCTGCAATCCCTTCATTGGATTATTCACTAGCCCCGAGCCAAGGCAGCTACCGAATCCACCAGACCCGTATGATGAAACCTTCAGGCGCATCAGCACGCCACCGTGAGTTCACATACCCATGGTAGGTGTGGACAATGGGGTTTCCCTGGCCCTTGAGTAGATTCCCAAAGAATTCATGGTATCACATTCCCACGGTAGTGAAAGGTCTGAGCACGGAAATCCCCTTTGTTCCTCTCCCCATTCCAGGATTGAAGGATCCTGCTGGCGTTTCCTTTTGACAAGGACCAGTGGTGAGCACATATCCCCTCTCCTGGGAGTGGCGGGGAATCCCTTCGGGAGAAATCCCCATGCCATCTTCACCAAAAGTCAATGGTCTTTCCTTCCCTCCCGGGAAGGTTCATTGCTACACTGCCCTATCCCTGGCCCCTACTAGGGAGATTTCTACCTCCCTCCAACATCAGGAAGAGGTAGATTTCAGCGGCACTGTTCCTTTCTCTCTGCTGCCTTATCCATTTTCTCTACCACACGACTACTACCTTTTCCCCTCTCTGACATCAGGGAGAGGGAGAGTCTTTCGGTACCGGCCATCTTCTCTTGAGGAGGAAAAAGTATGAGGCTTTCCAATTTTGTTGTATTATCTTGTTTCTTACACCGAGCATGACTCACGTGGTCTTAAAGATTTTTGGTGGTCACGAAGTCCACAAAATAGTAGCAGTTAAACGAACTATGTGGTTTTTGATCCCTGTCTCCCAAAAAGGGTATATAGGACGGCTCCACGAGGTTTAATCACAATAACATGCAACTCTCACGTGTAATCCCTAATCTTATAGAACTACGTGGACATTGATTCCCAGCCATCCTAGATATGTAGGAAACTTCCTCGAGGTGCCTTCTCAATCTTTATGTCTAGAATACACCTTTTTCCATGTCAGACCATATCCTTATACCCCAGAAGGACCATCAATGGGCACAGTAAATCAATTCCCTTGGGTCTTCCCGGTAGCTTTGGCGTAAGTCCCTCACTCGCTTTGACTAGACATCTCTCGCCTGAGTGTCCTTTCCACATGAAATTAAACTATATGGTTGGATCCTTGTCACACAACCTTAAAAGGTGATGTGCCCCATTGAGTGGCATCGAGCTATGTGGATTTAGATTCCTCTCACTAGGATACTTAGGAATCTCGTATCACGTGTTTGATCTAAACATTAAGTTGTTATTTATCCCCCCTGGATGACAATAAAGTCCAGAGTTACCAGTTATGAGGCATTAAACCCATACTGTCTCAATGAGTCTAAATTAATCGGAGTCATTAATTAAATTAGGGATGGTAAACCTCGGGCCTAAATGATTATGAATACATACGTTTAGTTGATCATTGCCAACCAGGGATAATCCGTGGATACTATAATTGGGGATAAACCAAAGATTCTCGAACATATTAATATGTCTTAAATCTATAGTAGGGTCCTGGAATAGGAAATAACCCCCCCCCCCACAAGAGGGTTTGATGAGCCTGACTTCTCATCCTCTCGACTAATGTGAGTTCTTAAGTGTCGCTCGCAAAATCGCCCAGGGAATTCCTACATTTGGAAAGCAGGTCCACGTATCATTGGATACAGAACCGTTTGGAATATAGAAGCAAAAATGATGCAACCAACATGAGTGATTAAATAGAAATCATCCTTTATAAAATCAACCATCGGTAGCGGAATTCACCAACCCCCCCCCCCCCCTCATCGAAACAAAAATGGTGAAATCGACGTGATTCTTTAACCAGCATGACAGATTTACCCTAATCCCACTTTAGGCCCCCTCATGCTCACGAGGAGGGAAAAGCAAGGTCATTAATTATGTATGGGATTATGAGATGCTGTTTTGACAGGTTTTCTGTTTGTATTTGTTAAAATATATTACATGTACCAATCAGAACCCCCTACGATCCAATGGCATCATGAAGGAACTCACAGATGCGTACGTCAAGAAACGCAATGATTGGGTATTCCCACCAAAGAAGGACCTCGTCACCTACTCAGCATCTTTAATGCTGGGTCTCAGACACGTTGATCAGAGAGTACCACATGAACAGTAATCTCCTGACGATCGAGGCGGCCATGCACGCCCTCTAGTCAGCCAAGACCCGCCAGCCACCTACCCAACAACGACCACGAAAGCAGATCCAGATGGCTCATGTTTCCATATCATACTGTTTCGAGAGTCTATCCTCAGATCGGGACAATGCATACCTCCCTTATCTTAGGGTTCCAGATGAGGCCAACACTGAGGACTCCATCCATGATGAACAAGGGTTCCACTCTAACTCCCCCACCAGAAGACATCATCGCGGTTACACCACGACTCAATATCCTAACACTAGGGAGGATATCACCCCGAGGATATAGGCCCACAATCCCTGGGCTCCAGCCCCTCGGACCACCTGATGAGTGCGGAAAATTTGAAATCATAGACTAGTCATCACCATTGTCCCTGTGGAGGAGCTCTGCTGCCCAATCATGGAGACATATCACGAGCAGGCAGATACACCTGTCCACTCCTCCAAAGCATGCCATCCTGAAATGGTGAAATCATACAAGTAGGTGATAATTCCCACCGAGCATCATCATGCCTTTCACCTACACATGACGACACCTACATGGCATGCACTTCTCCCAGCCCAGGGTTATAAATCCCACTATCTTGACATGGTGGAAACCCAGAGACTACAGGACCAGCTCCTAGAAGATGCTCCTGATGCGTACCATCCCGATATGGTGGCAATGAACAAAGCCTTCCATCTAGATGTGGAAGAAATTAATAGGCAGTCACGTCCCCTTGCCAACAAAGGCCACTAACTCAATGTAGTGGGGAACCATAATATGTAGGGCCAGCTCCCTGTTGATGAATGTAAAGTTCTCCACCTCGATGTGGTGGCAAACGAAGAAGTAAACTGGCATATCCTGACACTGGGGTAGACTCATTCCCTTTCCCCGACACAGGATAATTGTCAGTACCCGCTGACCAATGGAGAACCAGAACATGATATTCCTACTATGATACCGGAATGGGCCTTCATACCCGTTCTAGACAAATATGTATCTCTACATATCTTGGTAATTATGGAGGAGCAGGTATCGATCCCAAATCATTTCTTGCATACTTTCCATAATGTAATTGCATCAGCGGAAACAGCAAGGACTCAGGCCCATGAGCCCATCTCCCCAATAGAGGTGACTCATCTAAGAGGCGAGATATCCACCATAGAGTAGATCTGCATCCCTGCTTCCACCCAAGAGGGTCATCAGCCATATCCCACGATACAAGGGAACCCAGATTGAGGAGCTTCACTCGTTCCAAATGGGGGACACCTGTCCATCATGGTGGATGCTCCAGATCATGAATATTTCCCTGATAAACTTAATATGTTCATCGACATATCCCAGCAGCATCACGTGACCCAATTAGATAGGGACCCAATGGTGAAGGTCGTAATCAACAGTGGACGGTCCCCGCTTCCTGCAAGAGAGTTCCCCGAATGCGCCGAAGGAAGACATAAAATAAAGAGAGGGTTCATGACTGTGCTCTACTAGATGTTGGGGTTCTTGATGCCACTAAGAACATGTAAATTTCTCAGAGCCCTGTCTACCCATTACGATATTATGGGAGTGTCAGTAGCAGTTTTGGAGGTTCTCCCCGTAATGTCGCTACTAGCAGCTCTGAAGGTCCTCTCCAAAGCACCCATAGGGGCCTCCCCCATAGGCATATAACTATTGACCAAGAGAGCTTATATTTTTATGCGAGTCACGAAATCCCTCCATGTGACCAGATGATTGTGTAGAAAAAAGGCCCTCCACTTACTGTGGTCCACCCTGAAGTTCCTCCTCAGGGAATACACTGTCAACACTCTTAGTGTTGTGGGACCACAGATTATGAGAGTAGCCCTTGCTATCATAGTCGCAACTGCAGAGGCTCACCCCGCAGTGACATATCATCACGACAAGAAGGACCTACCCTTGTTGTAGCCTACCCTAAAGGTCCTCTATAGGGGTTATGTTGTAATAACACTCCGCGCATCTAGGCATCAGATCACGGTGGTAGTCCTCGCCACTCTAATAGCAGAGGACCTCCCCACAGAGATGTCAAACCATGAGAAGGCCCTCCCCTAGTTGTGGTACATTCTAAAGGCCTTCCCCAGGTTGTACCCCATCGATATTCTCCCTGAGGAAGTTGTAATGGAATTCCTTTCCATTATGGCAATTGTGATGGTAGTCCTCGCCACCACGACCACCATTGCGAAGGTCCTCCCAATAATGGCCCCCAGCAACAAGAAGGCCCTCCCCTTGTCACAGTGTGTCTTGAAGGTCCTCCCCAAGATACAAATCTAACATCAAACCTTTATGGTCATCCTCACCATGATGGCAGTTGTTGCAATGGTCCTGCACGTAATAGTGTGGCGTAGCCAGAAGGTCCTCCCCTTGCTGTGATACCCCTTGGAGGTCCTCCCTAGGGTATGCACTCCAAAAGACCTCTAAGTAGTGGGGCGTACAGCTATAATGGTATCCCTTGCCATTAAGGAATGGATAGCAGAGGTCCTCCCTGCAGTGACATATCATAACGATAGGAAGGTCCTCCCCCAGTCGAATCAAGCACAGAAAATCCATCCTCTGCCGAGGCACTCAGAAGAACGGGATCCAGCATGTCAGATTCCCAGCTAGTCACCAATGGCATCCTTCTTCAATCATGGGGAGGTCCGGGACCACGATCATATTTTGAGCCACCCCGGAACCGCCCACATGATATTTCGATACCTATCATCCCCAATACCTCCGACCACTCTATCGGTGAGCATATCAATTAGGCTAACCAGGTAGAGGAGTCACTGTTGGAGGAGCAAGAAGACATGTTGCACTTGAGGAAACGACTGGCCAGGGATTATGTACCGGTTTTTTTTGGCCCACGGCCACCTCTCAATTCTACATACCAAAAATGTTTTCAGAAGAATGTGTGCGTGACATTCTCTCCATTATATGGACAACCCTAGGCTGGTTGAAATAAATTTTCCTACCCTGTGATGGGTATGTAGACCATGTCAAGATGATAGGAGACCCCCTGCACCACATCGACCTGGAAGCACTTCCTACGGTGAGGAAAATGTGATCAGAGTGGCGTAAAGGAAACCTTGAGTTAGCCTACTTCCATACATTGCACCAGTTGCACCGCCTCATTGGTGATGCCTCGATGGGAGTCCATATCAGAGGATGGGGAGAACATGGAGCTCTGCATTTCACTCTGCTCCCCTCCCAACAGAACTCGTTTGGCATAATGTCTTGCAACATCATCTCTTATAGATAGCAATCGAGTAGGGTCCATATTCAAGAAAGGCAATCCGCCCGACAAATACAGACCTTGAATAAGTCTCAAAAGAGTCATGCCTGACCGGAACAAGCCATTCAAGAACTCCTAAATCAAGCTAGTGAAACCATACAACAAGACTCTTTCCTATGAGATTCCAATTATCAATTATTTCTTACCTCCTTAGAGGGAATCAATTCACAGGTGAACTCGGCACCAGAATCAGTTCACCCCCGAATGGGGGCACGGAAGATCTGTCAGGTAGCGATATCAGTAGCCATTGCCGAAATCCGGGGCTAACCCCATCCTGTAGGGCTGGGGGAATTTTTAACAAAAAATTCCCCTGTAAGACCAATAATAGTGGGAAGAGACTCAACATCCATTGAATGGATCTGACCCCAGCCCCCAGGGTTGGGGGCATTTTTATTACCTCTAGAACAACCTCCCCCACGAGAATCATTATTCTATTTTCTGTGGAGGACAATCAGAAGAGGGTGTTCCTTCCATATCCCATCCTTTGACTCACCATCCCCTCAGAGAGGGAGGCATACTGTAAGGTCAGATCAAATGACTCTCCACGTCACCCTTCGTGAAGGAGCTCGAAAGCAATCCCGGGGCAGGAAGGGGAAGACCATTAAAAGGCGTGAAAGATCTTATTCCTATTTGGAAGATGAAATCTCCTCTACCCCATGGTATGAATCCTTCAACTCCATAGAGGCTAACCCCATGGGTGACATTGAAGATGATGCAAATATGGATTGATCAGGAGATGATGGTTCTGTTCAGGCTGTGACCCATAATGAACCATCAGGCGTGCACAACCAGAACTAGAGGTCCGCCCTAAATATAGACGTCCCTCCATCCAACACTCCTCTACATAGCCTAAGAGTCCCCCATAAAGATAAGAACAAAGGCCGAGTAACCCTTAACCTGCCTCCTCTCAGTAAAAACGATCCACCTACGCTTGAGGAGAGATTCTCTCAACATGAAGATTATATGAATGAATTGAGACGGCTCAACGTTGAGATACTCTAGAGGAACCATCTTATTGAAAGTGTTTCTTAATAAGATTCGCACCTTTCATTACAAGCAAGTGCATCTCAAAGAACAAGGTTTCCCTTGGGAAATGAAGCATGGTCAGGGCCCCTTCCCAATACGGCGCATGGCCCGTCCAACTATCCGAACCTCGATTTAGTTGAATACCAAAACATCCCTCCACCCAGGAAGCTACCGGAGCGAGTACGCTTGAACCCTCCGAAGGTGCCTCTAACAGCATATACACCCTTGGTACCGGCCAAGCCGGATCCTCAAGAAATGCCTTGTGATTTACCCACCCAAGACATACCTCAACAAGATGTAAATCAGGGTCATGCTAACACTATCAAGGCACTGACAGCTCGACTAGAAGCGATGGAAGGTCGGCGCGCTCTGATACAGCCAGAGCGAAAGCCCAATCTGGATTGGGTGAGAAACACGCCTCCTCTGCCAAAATTTGGGAGCCCTTTATTCCCTATATTAAATGGATCATGAGATCTAGAACAAAATTCGATGCACTACATGTCTTATTGTGACCCCATGATGGCATCTCTAGAACAACAAGAAGTAGTGAAACTCAGATACTTCGTGCGAACCTTGCATGGAACTACCTTTGTCTAGTAAATGATCCTTCTAGATCAATCAATAAAGAGCTGGGATGACCTTCAGTAGAAGTTCCTATTCCACTTCAGCTCAACGTTTCCTAAAACAACAGTCAGCGATCTCATGAATTGCAAACATAGGGATAACGAGAGGGTCTCAGAATTCATTTCCAGATGGAAGGGTCTAACCTAATCTCTGAACATGACACTACCCCAGGATGAGATGATCGCTATCTGCATCGATAACTTCCGATATGAGCTGCGAACACTGCTCATACTAGTGGATTGGACCAATGGTTTCTGAAATCTCTCTTCCATTGCCCAGTGAATTGAAGACTCTCTGCAGCAGACTAATATGATGTCCCAAATAGCTTCACAAGATCCTACAAAGAGAGAAGTTAGTGCTGAAGCATCCTCTGTTGTGCTCAAGCCAGCCCCTATGCCAACTCCAGAACCTAGGCCTCCACTGAATCATCAAGGGCCCCCTGCATATCAGAGGTCACCTCCGCCTCTACAAGACGATTAGAGAGGACCTAAGTGGAACCAGTTTGAGGAATGAAGACATAGAGTATACTAATTCCGAGAAGACCAAGTCCGTGGCTACTTTATCGCCACCATGAATTCCAACTTACTCTACCTTCTAGAGCCAAGGAACCTCAAAGAAGTCGACAGCGATGACAGGCCAGATTACTGTCCATACCACCGAATGTTGGGACATAATATCCTGGAATGCTTTGTCTTCAAATACCTCCTATAAAGGATGGTAGAATCTGGGAAGGTCAAGTTGGGACCACCCCCGGCTCACGTAGCATACGTTTCTACCTCCATCCCTGATGAAGGGGAGTGTTAGCAAGAATTCACCAAAAAAAAGGGGTCTAAATTTGATGATTGGATGACTCGGAAGACTATCAACCGAGCTCATGGAATACTCTGAGCTCAGCTACAGTAGCCGGTGGTGCCGCCAACTGCCCCTAACGCCGCACAACTGACAATATCGGCTTCACAATCCTCTACAAGATGGTCATATAGTCATAATCAAGATGGGAGGAAGAAAACACAAGATGAGCAGTCTACAACAAGGCTGAAGTTAGCCTTAACGCTGTTGTATTTTATGCCCTCAATCATGGACCCATGGGCACCGACCCACCAAACAGCATCATCAGAGACAACCAACCAGGATGACCCATCACAGGATGAAGGGCTAATCTTTTGTTCCAACAATTTCTTCCATCTAATGAAACTGTTCCCTGAAGAAGGATATGGTTACGAACCCGAATTCCTAACACAAGGGACTGGGAGGAGGAATCGCATAAGTTGGGGATACCAGGGGAGGCGTAGTCATGAAAAAAACCAACCCTATGGTTTTACCCCGGCCCAAACCGTTAGTATCGTGAAAACCCGCAGTAGAGCCTTGCAACAGACACAGTAAGAGAAAGAACATCCCTCCACCTCTGAAAGAAACCACTTTGGCCCCATCATTATGCGATACCCATCAGAGGAGGAACAAGTGTCTATCCGCCTAGTGGGCACAAACAAACCTGCCAAGTCGCATCCCCAGAATGCGGGAACACTGTTTACATCCAACTCCATGGCTGGTCCCTCCTCGTCACATACTCCAGTTCCCAAAGTGCCTGTTAAAACTCTCCCACCAATGGAGAAGCATCTGCCGTTGGAGAAAAAATATGACATCCTTAAGCAACTGACGTCATTCCTAGCCAAGCTGTCAATACTGGATACCCTATGTTTGTCTACAGAACTCAGGGAGGTGCTTATAGAATCCATTCTCATCCCCTAGGAGTTTCAAGATGAAGTAGTTGTCACCGAGATTTACCGGATGGAGACTAGCCTGGATGAATGCAATGCAGTGATTTCCTTCACCGATCAGGATGAATATACCATCATTCATGGACGCATCAGGCCACTATATGTTTCTGGAACACTAAATGATGTTGAGATCCAAAATTTCCTTATTGAAAACGGCTCGTGAGTTAACGTCCTTCTCCTACGGACACTCCGTAAGTTGGGATAAAGTGAGGATGATTTAATACCCTCAGCTAAAACTTTTTTGGGTTATGACAAGATTTAATATAATTCAAAGGGAAAAATCAATCTCAAAACCCATGTTGGCGACCTTGTGGCCTACTCAGAATTTCTGGTGGTTTGGAAGAACACAGCATTCAATGCCCTATTGGAAAGGTCGTGGCCCCATAAGCACATGGACATTCCTTCATCCTCCCACCAGTGTATCAAGTATTGCATCAATGGAAAATGTGGTACATTGCACGCTGATAAGGCCCCTTTAGAGATCTATGAGTCACAGTACATCAACACCGGGTTTTATGAGCAAAATAAAATGAAACCTTTGATCAATGGTATCGACTGGGTCCCCGCTCCACACGTTTTGGGAAATGGTTCCTGATGACCCCCTCAAGCAGATCGGTGAAGACTACGTACTGCCCATCAACCATTTTGAGATTAGGCGTTCAAGTATGAACATGTACTCAGCTATCCTCATGACTTCGGTCGTGATGCCCAAGCATAGCAGTGTAGAAACGACTGCTAACCCTCAATTTGAGGGCAAAATATTAAGAAAGGATGCCCATAATGCCTCGCCACTGGACTCTAGAGAGCACGTGTCAAGATCCCTCCCCCCATTGTATCAAGAAGATGAGGATGTGGGAGAAGAAGAGGAGGAAGATATCAAGGATACACATACCGCGTTCGACGAAGGCATCTCCACACTGTGGACGAGTTCAGGGAAATAAACTTGGGTACTGAGGAAGACCCAAGGCCCAATCTCATTAGTGCAGCCATGTATTCTAAGGAAAACAAGGTATACACCTTCTTCTTGAGAAAAAACTGAGATTTGTTTCCCTAGAATTACACAGAAATGTCAGGACTCGATCCCAAAGTGGCAACACACCACTTAGGTCTGCTAGAAGACCACCGGGGCTATAAACAAGTCGCCAGAACGACGCACCCCACACATGCTTAGAGAATAGAGGCTGAAGTTGATATGATTACCAAAGCAGGCTTCATTTGGGAGGTCCAATAGCCCATCTGGCTGGTCAACATTGTCCCCATCATGAAAAAGAACCACAAATTTTGCGTCTGCATTGATTTTAGGGATCTCAAACAGCATTTCCCTAAAGATGATTTCTGGATCCCGGTCACCGAGTTATTAATCGACGAAACTTCTAGATATGAGGCTCTCTCTTTCATGTACTATTATTCCATGTATAATCAAATCAGGATGGCATGAGAAGATGAAGATGCAACTACCTTCAGGTCCCCAAAGGAATATTCTGCTATAGGGTCATGCCCTTTGGTCTCAAGAACGCTAGCTCCACATATCAACACGCCATGCATCGTATCTTTAAACCATTATTTGAGAGATTAGTCAAATGTCACGTAGATGACTTGGTGGTCAAGTCATGATAGTGCTCAGATCACCTTTCAGACCTTGAAATCATCTTCAGCAAACATTGACAACATAGCCTGAAGTTGAACCCCTTGAAGTGCGCCTTCGGGGTTACCTCAGGGAAATTCCTTGGCTTCATCCTACACCATCGTGGCATCGATGTCGACCCTGAAAAGACAAAGGCTATCCATGGTTTACAACCTCCCCATAATCTCACTGAGATAATAGCACTCCAAGGACACTTGGCCAACATTAGGCGTTTCATAGCCAACCCGGCGGGTAAATTTTTGCCTTTCACCAGGTTAATGAAAAATGGGGTTATGTACCAATGGATAGAAGATTGCCAAGAGGCATTTGACAGCATGAATAATTACCTCTTAATCCCACCGGTACTCATCCCACCAGTTGATGTAAGACCTTTTATCCTATACGTGACTACCCTAGAGCACTCACTGAGAGCCTTCCTCACACACAAAAATGACGCCGACAGTGAGAAAAACCTCTATTACTTCAGTCGAACCATGATTGACGCTGAGACTCGATACTCAAATATCGATAAGAGATGTTTGTACTTGGTCTTCATAGTTCATAAATTTTGGCATTATCTTCAGCATCATAAATTCTATTTGGTCTCGTGTAGTAACCCTCTCAAATACATCCTCAGCCTTCGGATGCGGACTGGGTGCCTACCCTGATGGGTAGTCATCCTACAACAGTTTGACATCCGGTGTGTGCTTCAGAAATCCATCAAAGGTCAAGCATTAGTAGATATGCTGGCAGAACATCCCATGACAGGGACCACCACAATAGAAATCAAGCTACCCGATGTAGAAATACTCTTGGTTCAAGAGGATCCCCCAACATGGGAAATGTACTTCGACAGCGCATCTTGATACCCGATAGGGAAGATGTTGGAGGATCCAAAATTTAACAAAGTTGGGTTGGGTATCATACTCATGTCCCCCGAAAAGATAGTTTTTCCATATTATATCCTCTTGTAAGAAAGATCTGCCAACAATGATGTGGAATATCAAGCCCTCAATGTAGGCCTAGAGCTCGCACTCTAGGTGCAAGTGCAGGACCTCGAGGTAAATGGTGACTCGGAACTGGTCTTCAAGCATGTCAATGGTGACTATGCTATTAAAAAGGAGGAGATGATCCCCCTGTTTGACCATTTCCAAGGTTTAATGGAAGAATTATCCACAGAACCAACATTGACCTATATTCAACGGTCTCAGAATGCCCAGACCGATGCATTAGCCAATATGGCCACATCCCTAGCTTACCCAGACCGGGATCAAACAATTATCAGTATTGCTCATCTTCGGATGGCCTTATTGTTTTTTTCACACTAAGATGGAAGAAATCAATGTAGTTTGTCCTATCCCTGAGCCATATTCTCCTGCTACCGGCTGGATGGCCCCTATTTCAAACTACCTTCAAAAGAGAGAACTTCCATCAGAAAGGTCTAAACGAGAGAAAATACGGAGAAGTGCAATCAACTTTGTCCTATATGGTGGCATGGGTCAGAAAGAGGTCCTCTATAAGTGAGGAATCGATGGAGTTCTCATCAGATGCATTAATGGAGAAGAAACCACTGCTATCATGAGTGAATTATATGCCGAAGTATGTAGAGCACATCAGTGAGGGTCTAAGATTTTCCATCAGGTTGGAAGGCTTGGATACTATTGGCCCACCGTAGCACGGGATTGTGTTCACTTATCGCAAAATTCCACTCCTTACAAACTCACGCCAACTTCATTTATCACCCCCCGGTGTTACTTCATCATGACATGTACTCCGGGACATTTAACATTTGGGGAATGGATGTCATGGGACCATACCCTCCCTCCACGGCCAAACAACTGAAGTATATCCTCACAACAACCGACTTCTTTTCAAAATGGGCAAAAGTTGTACCCCTCAAGGAAGTCGGGAAAAAACATTGCAACCTTTGTGAAAGATAATATCATCACCAAATTTGGCGTCCCTCATACCATACTGAAGGATAACGGCACCTACTTCTGCTCTGCTGAATTGGATAATTTTTACCATGAAAATGGTATCAAAACTAACCACTCATCCCGCTACCGTGCAGCGTCCAATGGACAGATAGATTCTTTCAACAAGACCCTATCCAACATACTCCAGAAAATAGTGGACAAAGACAAGAAGTCATGACCAGACAAAATCCTCCATGCATTTTGGGCTTATCAAACCACAATCTGCACCACTACTAGAGCTACTCTGTACTCATTAGTATACGGAACAGAAGCAGTCCTTCCCATTGATCTCCAAATGCCTTCGCTCCGTGTTTCCATTTGTGATCAGTTATCCAATGATAAGCAATTAGAAAAATGGCTAGGTGAATTGGAATAACTGGATGAAAAGCTGATGCACACTTTTCACCATCTGGAAGTATATTAGAACTAGATCACACGAGACTTCAATAAAAGGGTTTGTCTTCGGTCTTTCTTTTAAAGAGAATTGGTGTTGGTCCTCCGGACCCCAATGATACCCGGAAAGAATCCTCCAAACCTGGAGCCCAAGTGGGAGGGACCATATGTTATACACAATGACTACTCCAACAGAGCATATGCCATGATCTCCATGGACGGGCATTTCACTACCGCTCCAACAAACGCGAGATTCTGGAAGAAATATTTCACATATCCAAGAGCAGTTATCGTCCTAGCTGCAAGACATTAAAATGCCAAGCCCCACGCTAGTCCAAACATTATGACCCTAAACTAAGAGTATTGCTTCCTCACCACATTTTGTTAAACTACACAGATTCCAGAGAATTGTTTATGGAATGATTCTTGTCTTCGAAAGATACATACAGATGCCAGGATTCCACATCTTGGCCCAGCCACCCCCAAATAAAGTTTAAAATGCCCTTTTCCCCCTTGTATGGACCAACCCTGTATGAGGCGTATACCATTAAAATAACTACGTACGGCTTGATTCCTGCCCTCACAGGTAATGTAGTGATGCCAGGGTTCCACATCCTGGCCTAGACACCCCCAAATTATGCTTGAAATTCCCCCTTTCCCCACATATACAGACTAGTCCTACACAAGGTGTATTCCTCGAAAGAAATACGTGTGGCTTGATTCATGCCCTCGCAGGATAAGTAGCGACGCAAGAGTCCTATCTCCTGGCCCAATGGCCAATCTTTTCTCATGCTTACCACATGATGATAAACTGCATGAAGTTAAAAATACCCATTGTTCTTACTGCACAACGTCAAACTGAACAGTCAGGTGTCCTTACCACATGACGTTAAACTACTTGGAATGCCCCATGCATGCCAGTTCATCATCATCCTCACCACCCGACGTTCAAATACACAGAAAACTTCCTCACAGCATAATGATAAACTACATAGAAATTGTCATGACCCACCCAAGATATACAGAATAACAGGACAGGAATACTCCTTGCGCGTTTGGATTCATCCTTTCCATACATCAAACTCCACAACCCGGACAATTGCGGATCGTCATAACCACCTATTGCCATCGAAAGTGGAAAGTCGTTGACCTGTGGACACCATTGCATGATTATGCATACCATTCTCTCAGTGGATCAGCATATTGATAGCCCCTAGCCTATCAACCAAAGGCAAGATTTCCTCAGGTGACACTCTTCCTAGTTCCGTATGCTTACCAGCCTCAGAGCCCCCATATCATATCTCCCGATCCAAAAATTGCTGGAGCAGTGGTTTACAGGTTCGTTCCCCCCCCTAACATCCAAGAGTTACAAGGTTTACCCTACCTAGTTAGCCTATGATTCCACCCGTGCTTCATATGATGATCTACATCCACAAAAACCAATCCAGGGCTAGGATACATTGACTCAATGAACAATTTCAAGGAAGATGTTTCTTGTATTCTCAGGCACAATTATCTGCATATGTCGGACTCTGTGCTATGGGAAATCTCGTATCTTCATAACCATCCATGGCCATCAGAAGTGGAAGTCATCGACCCATGGACACCTTTGCATGACTATGCATACCATGCCCTCAGTGGCTCTGCATGTTGATCGCCCCCGGCCCATCTACCAAAGGCAATATTTCCTCAGGAGATACTCTTCCTAGCTCCGTTCGCTTACGGGTCTCAGAGCCCCCACACCATATCTCCTGATCTGGGAAACCCCAGATTTATAGCTTACACCCTCAATCCCCCACCTTATTCATAGTATACCAGATCATCTTAACTCAATTATCCTTTGGGTGACTGTAGCAATAGTCACCCAGTGGTCCGAACTCTATGATTGTTAAACCAAGAGTATATCATCCTTACCACACGACATTAAACTAGATGGATTAAAGGTACACCCCATGCGCGAGATACATTAGCATAGGTAACCCTTCAAGTTTTAACAGCAACTAGGGGTGAGCGTCCATGACATGTCCAGAAATTTTCATACTAAATGATAGACTATGTGGACTGAATAATCACATAACCCCATAAACCTCCAAGGCTGTCGGACATGGAAATTCATCAACCTGCGGACACCTTTTCATTAATATGCCTACTATTCCCTCAATGGCTTTTCATATTGATCTCCCCCGGCACGTCTACCAAACACAATATTTCCCCAGGTGATACTCTTCTTACCTTCGTACGCTCAATGACCCCAGCACCCCCATATCATCTCTCCTGATCCAAGGAGCCCAAAAACCATGGTTTACACCATCAACCCCACTCCACATCTTGGACATGCTGAGATATTCGAGCCCAGTTATTTTCTAATCAAGAGTGGACTTCGCAACAACATCATTACTGCATGACATTAAAGCTGCACGGAGCGTGTCTTTGGTTCTTGGCATGGAACTACAAACGCCAAGCATTAAACATCAAGGGAAATGCCTCTAACTACAAGCATTTTTACAGATTTAAAAATTCCACCCCTTTTCTCATTGCACAACGTTAAACTGAACGGAATTTTAAATACTCCCACATCCTTACTGCATGACAAGAAACTGCACATTATCTAATAATAATGCCCTCTATCCTCACCTCATGATGTTGAACTGCACCGAATTTAAAATGCCCTTTTCCTCACTGCAGGACATTAAATTTAACGTTTAGACCCTTCATGGGATCAGTTTGGAATAAAGGCTTTCATCTATACCTCAGTGCATGGGACAAACCTTCACTGACCACCGTCTCACACTAGTGTGAGGAGGGTGACTTCACCCATTCCCATTAAATTTATCCTAGATGTTTCTATCTTATCTAGGAACCTTCTCGTCACAAATCACACTCTATTATCTGAAAGAGCCGAACTCTTCTAAGACACCCATGGTGGTCCCGAATCTTATCTCCCCTGAAGTTTTCCAGCTATCGAGAGAATACATTCATTGACCTAAGGACACCTTTCCATGACTATGCATACCATGCCCTCAGTGGCTCTGCATATTGATCGCCCATGGCCCATCTACCAATGGTAAGATATCCTTAGTTAATGCTTCTCTTCGTACACCTCTTGGCCTTTGAGCCCCGATGTCCATCCCGAGATTTAGAAACCCTCTGAGATGTAGTTAACCAACCTTTTCCAAAACCCTACCTGAGTATGGTGGAATGTTGCTGGCGAGATTACCGAGAACCAGGGAAATCTATTCCATTCTAAAAGAATGTCCCAACTGCATGACTTTAAACTGCGTCAAGCTCCAACCATCCTCCACGCTAGCTAAATTCATAGGAAAGTGACCCCCCTTTCCATACCCTTGATTAACATAGATATTCCTAGACCTTTCAGACATCACATACCCTTTCCAAGCCCCCCTTGGTGGTCCCTATAATCCACACATCCATGATTTCTTCAGGCTATCAGAAATGGACATTCATTTACTCAAGGACACCTTTGCATGGATATTCATACCATGACAACAGTGGCTCTACATATTGATAGCCCCTGGCCCATCTACCAAAGGCTAGTCTTCCTTAGGCAATGATTTTCCATCCTCTATACACCAACACGACTCCTATGCCTCGAGACATGCCCTGCATGTTTCTCAAATTTAAACATGTCCCCTCACATGCGTCTAAAAGGTATTAAGACAACTTTTAATAAACCAAGTTTCATTGTGGACCTCGCCCCACCATATATGGTCCATGCTACTTGACCTAAAACATCAGTGATAATAGTCTTATCGGCGGTACTTTAAACTGCTCAAAAAAAGAGGCACAAATCTCTTTATTCTGAAAACCTGAAATTGGTGACCTAAGATAAATCTGAGAAATACCCGCTAGGTCCACACTAAAATGGCCTGGGAAAAGGTTAGGGTATCATCGGAAAATACAAAAATTTTGTGGGGTTTTTTCTATAAAATCACAGCAATAGTAAAAATATGATCATTGGATCCCTTGGTCTAGGAAAATATTAGAGATTGTTTCTATTATATCATTTTCCTAAACCCTGATTATTCTAAGTTTTGTGAATTATTATTTATACAACAACCATGCTGGACAATTTCCATCACAGGAGAAGGCAACAAAGAGTGCTAAAAGAGAACAAAAAGAAAAATCTTTTTCTCTATTACGAGATTTATGAGAAGGGATTCCACAATATAGAGCCTCTTCTGGAAATGAAAGGTTATTACAAGAGACTCTCACCGGAATCACAAAGTTGTATCAGGCGCTGGTGAGAATCCCCAATTGTTTAACGGATATTCTACAGTAGGGCTATCTCAGCCTCCGCATCTACCCATAGTGCTTCCACCTCCTGTCCTGCCTTTAAGCTCGCCCTCATCCTCTCTTCTGTTTACTACCCTTCTTCAATTATGGCTATAGCATTAGCATGCTATGGAATCCTGCCTTTTCATTACATAACATTTCATTACATTTTACAAACAGAGGAAATTTAAAGTCTAGTGTCTTGGAAATCCGGAACATAAAACATGAGAACAACATAAAACATTCTTCTAAAAAACTTTTAAGGCTTAATCATAGGTTCATCATATGTACATTTACTACATCTCGTATCCTGGATACCGACATCAAAAAAAAGGGTGAGCAGAAGTCCCAGTATGGGTAAACAAGGGAGTTAATGTAATTGTGATATCAAATAGAACATGAATAAAAACATAAAGACAAGAGAAATGAAAGAATAGGCATATAATAATGAAAATAAAGTGAATCATAACTTGAATATGTGGCTAAAAAATCATTTAGACATTAATGAACATATCACCAAGTTCCATCCCCAAGGTTTCATAAGAATTTCCAAGGTTATTCACCAAGGTATCATAAAACGTGTCATCTCTAGAGATTAATTCATTACCCAATGCATTGGAGCGCTATCAGGGTGTGCACTTAAAATGTCTTTAATTTTATGTGATCCACCTAGATCATAATCGAACATTTCATAAATAACCCAAATGGAATCAAAGAAATGGGTTTCAAGTCAAAATCGTGGTATTTAAAAAGATCTTTAAAAATAAGATCATTATGTCTTTTATAACACATGGAAAGGGAGTTATGGTTATATGTATGTAAATTATATAATAAAATATATCATCTTTATATATTTATGAAAACCCATGGGAACGAAATAAGTCTGGGTATTCACATAAATAAACAATAGAATTTATTGAGAGAAAGAGATAGAAATTTTGAGACGAAATTTCTGCAACATAACGGCTATATAACATGGTTTTTGAAAACATTGAAAAGAGAGGGGACAAGGGTCATCCACTCATTAATAACTCCTAATAATGTATGGGTACTTAATAAGATCAGGTTATGGATATTTGAAGGACATACCACATGAATAGAATACATGAAAGAAAAGAGAAGATGTGATTTCTCTTACAAAAAATTTGGCAGCCTAACAGCGTCACTTAAAAATTGAGAAGATAAATTGAGGAGAGCGGAAAGGGTCTCTCAAAAATTAGACATGAAATGGACAGAAATGAGAAAATATAAGAATATACCCTCAACATAAATATATGGAAATTATAAGACACAACATAAAGGAAGTCATGACTTAAAAGAGGAGGGTGAAATGATCCCTTACCGATTTGGTAACTTTCGAAACGTACACCCCATGAAAGAAGGATCATAAAATGAAAATGTAAATAACCATAAATTAAAGTATATTATACAAAGAGTAAAATCATGGGCAGTACATAAAACACAAAAAAGGAAATAGAGGCAAATATACCCTGAATCTCACAGGAATAAGAAGTGAGATGAATATCCCTTACCACGCTGTTTTCAACCGAGTCGTATGACCAACAACTACTAACCACCAAATTAATCACATAATACCATGAATATAAAAATAATACTGATAATATATATATATATATATCCATTGTCAGTACACAATACACCACATTCATGAAATAAGTGGTGAACAATTGAAATCCCACTGAATTAAAAGTGAGATAGGAAATCCCCTTACCTTGAAGAGTTACTTCAAAAGATTGATGTTCGGGACCTTGGAAGGCTTTAGGGTACCTCGGGATGACTCCTTGGGAGGTAAGGAGACCAGAAATTCATTGAAGAGGATTTTTAAATGAGGTGAATGAGGGAATGGCTTGGTATTTATAGGAGAAGTGAGGGGACAAAGCATTAATTTCCAAGGGACACCTCATCGGAGGTATTGTAAAAACCATGGGCTTGCCCATGGTATTTTCCCATGGTATTGGCCACATGGGACTCCTCATACCTTAATGTACTATTCATAAGTTGACCAGAATTATTGCATAATTATTACATCCTTAATGATGTCATTTAACACCCAAAACTCAAAAACTGTATTTTAACTATTCACAGAAAATTCAACTTTCTCAGAAAAATCCCAAAAATTCACCTTAACCAAATATCGATGCTCTGATTTCAAAAATGAACTCCATTTTATGAGAATAATTCTTTAATAACATTTAATTTAATTTTTAAATAAAAACACTATTTATTGAAAATTCAACTTCCTCAAAAAAATCCCAAAAATTCACCTTAACCAAATATCAATGCTCTCATTTCAAAAATGAACACCATTTTATGAATATAATTTTTTAAATATTTTTAATTTAATTTTTAAATAAAAAATAATTTTCACCCAAAAAAACTAATAGTTAACCAATAATTTTTCAAATAGTTATTTAAATATTTTATTGAATCACATTACTTAATCAAGGTGCCTAAATTATATTAATACTTTCATAAGTGAAGTTACTTAATCAATTTGGTCTCATTACTAATCATAAACAAAAAATCACTATTCATAATTTACTATTCACTAAAATTTAAGTTGATCTTATTAGACTCTAAATTTCATACTAAACATAGCTATAAAAGACCATTATTCTAAAATCATTACACATTATTAATTATTTAAGGTTTACATAAATATTTTAAAATATCCTTTTTCTAGAATTCATCAATAATATGCATACTATATTTATCTGGACATTTGAAAATTCCCAAAATTCACCATATGAAGACATGACAATTTGTATTTAAATCAATGGATTACACAAGGTAGTTACGGTCTCGTTACATAGCCCCTTATAACACCTGCATAGGACCTAAGAATAAGGTGTGCTAGGGTGATAGAATCTTAGGGCAGCTCGGACAACATTGCCCGAGTAGTGATTCTTATCAGCTTGAACTTCTCATGAAGGTGATTCCGTTCCAGCTTCACACGATGAAGTTCGACTTGATTTTGGTCTAAAGAAAAGGCCAAAGGTGCTACCTCCTTCTTGAGTTCTATCAGATGGTCTTTGATTGGCCCAAGACTAGTGGATGGGTCCATTGAATCTTCTTTCTATATTAATTAATCAATATCACTTGTATTTATAGACAATAATCGCAACATTTAGTTTCCAACAGCCAGATTGACCAACTGTCATATAACAATCAAAATCCAATGGCCTTATTTTAATTATAAAAAATTTATTAAATGAAATAGTTTTGTTGAGTACAAAATAAAATAACACACAAAGTTAGGAAACAAATTTTATTCAAAATTTCGGGTCGTTACATTCTTCCCCCTTAAGAAATTGCATCCTCGGAATTTTAAAATTGGTCTTGGAAATTTCATTGAACGTCCCACATCGGAAAATGATTCAATAAAACAGTTACTTTAAAAGAATGAAAGTGAAGTAAAAAGGGCACCCGAGTTAACCGATACTAGGATTCCATGTAGGAAAACATGGATATGGAAGAGAAAACAAAGGGTCAAGTTCTGATAGATATTGATAAAAAACATGATTTGGAGAAAATTAACCACAAGAAGATCACATAATTAAGATGTGTTAAAAGGTATTTGATTACCCAGTAGGAAACGTAAACCAACAAAATTTTTGTTTTACGTTCCTTTTTATAATTTTGGGGAATTCATTTACTATATAGAATAAAAACATAAGGAAATATACATACCTTCAAGTAGATTTTCATACCTTAATAAGTTTCCACCAAGACAAATCTTTTATCCAAACAATTATCATTCAAAAAGACTTAGTCTCATCAAAAGAACAAGAATCATCTTCTAGAGAATCACATAATCCACAAAAGAATAACTATATTTTTCCCTTGTCATTAGTCATCAACTAAAACTAAAAGGGTTAGTACGAGATCATATAATCCCCAAAAAGATAATCTTTTATAAAAATAAAAATAAATATTAATCTCCAAAATTCAGTAAAAGTACCAAAAGCTCTAGAAAGACCATTCAATACACAATCATCCTTAAAATTCTTCAGAATAATCTAAACTAATATTAGAACCCAAAACATAGAAGGATTTAATCACATAGTCCTCCCAAAAAATTCATAACATATATCTCCAAGTAACATCGACTACTATTAATGTATCATAGTAATGTTTACTTAACCTATTCACATATTCTCTATGATAGGTTATTCATTTTCTAGAAATAACCCAAATCACCATATGTCCACAATAAATACGTAAATTTTTTAAAAAAAAATCAACTATTCCTCCTCAATTTAAATCCTGTAGTATATTATTTCCCTTTGGCATATAGTACTCCAAAAGAGAAAAAATCGTCCAAAATAACCTTTCTCATTTAATCACCAAATCATTTTCCTATACAAAGGATATCAATTTGATAAAACATAAGTTTACAAAATCAACTTATTCTGATCCATAAAAATAGCAGGTGCATTAGTCAGTCCAAGGGGAATAACAACAAACTCATAATTCCCATATCTTAATTTGAAGGTAATTTTTTGGAATATCATCATTCTTCACACTAAATTTATGACAACCAAAACGAAGATCAATCTTAGAGAAAAGATGAGCCCCATGAAGTTGGTCAAATAAGTCATCAATTCTTTGAAGAGAGTATTTTTTCTTCACTGTGATCCCATTCAGTTCTCTATAATCAATGTATAGCTGCATCGATCCATACTTCTTCTTCACAAATAGAACTGGTTCTCCCTAAGGAGACACACTTAGTCAGATAAACCCTTTCTCTTATAGATCTTGGAGTTGTTTCGTTAATTCCTCTAGCTCTACATTTTCCATCCTATACAGGGTCTTTGAAATTGGATGAGATCCAGGTACGAGTTCAATAGAGAACCCTACCTCTCTTTCTAGGGAAGGTCTGGGTAACTCCTCAGGAAATATGTCAACATATTCCTAGACGATGGGGACATTTTCTAAAAGAGTAAATCCTTCATGAGAAACTTATTTCATTTAGGAATATTTTAACTATAAAGGATCTTATGTCTTAAAACATCATGCTTATACAATTACATTTTTCTAGAATTCCTTCATAACGATTCATAAAATGCTTGCGATTAACCAAACATATTCCATGGGAGTTTAATAACCAAGAGTGCATCAAGGTCTGATGTCATGTACCAGTTCCCATTTGAGTCTAGCTCAAAGCGGTGTTTCAGGTTTTACCCCTATGTACATCTGTTCCAGAGCCAACTCTACCTGCTCGTATCCAGATAGGGATGTATTTGATTGATAAACCACTTACTCAATACTCACCAAAGTACCAGGAAGATTTCCTATATTTATAATTTTATATAGGGTTATTACTAAACTTTTCATATCCTAATTTCTATAAATAACAAAACTATAATTTGATACCAACTATGGCCTCCCTTTTTTTAATACATAACATTTCATTACATTTTACAAACAGAGGATCTTTAATGTCTAGTGTCTTGGAAATCCGGAACATAAAACATGAGAACAATATAAAACATTCTTATAAACCACTTCTAAGGCTTCATCATAGTTTCATCCTATGTAAATTTAATACATCTCATATCCTGGAGACAGACATCAAATGAAAGGGTGAGCAGAAGGCCCAGTAAGGGTAAACAAGGGAGTCAATGTACTTGGGATATAAATAAGAACTTTAATAAAAACATAAATACATGAGCAATGAAATAATAGGCATATAATAATGAAATTAACATGAATAATAACTTGAATATGTGGCTATAACATTTAATTTTGGTATTCATGAACATATCACCAAGGTCTATCCCCAAGGTGTCATAAATATTACCAAAGTTATTCACCAATATATCATAAAACTTGTCATATCTAGAGATTAATTATTTACCCAAGGCATTGGAGCACTATCAGGTCCCACCCTTAATATATATTTACTTTCATATGAGCCACATAGATCATAATCAAACATTTCATAAATAACCCAAATGGAATCAAAGAAATGGGTTTCATGTCAAAATCATGGCGTTTAAAAAGAAGTTTAAAAATAAGATCATTATGTCATTTATAACCCATGGAAATGGAGTAAGGGTTATATTTATGTCAATTATAGAATCAAATATATCATATTAATATATTTATTAAAACTCAGGGAAATGAAATAAGTCTGGGTACTCACATAAATAAACAAAATAATTTCATTAGAGAAAGAGACAGAAATTTTGAGACGAAATTTCTGGAGCATAACAGTTATAGAACATGGTTTTAGAAAACATTGAAAAGAGAGGGTAAAAGGGTCACCCACTCATTAATAAATCATAATACAGTATGGTTACTTAATAAAATCATGGTATGGATATTTGAATGACATAACACATGAAAATGAAACATGAATGAAAAGAGAAGATGAGATTTCTCTTACAAAAACTACGGTAGCCTAACGACGTCACTTAAAAATTCATAAAATAAATTGACGAGAGCGGAAAGGGTATCTCAACAATTAATCATGAAATGGACAGAAATGAGAACATATAAGAATAGAACCTCAACATAAATATATGGATATTACAAGACACAACATAAATGAAGTCATGACTTAAAAGAGGAGGGTGAAAGGATCCCTTACCGATTTGGTAGGTTTCGAAACGTACAACCCATGAAAGAAGGATCATACAATGAAAATGTAAGTACACATAAATTAAATTATATTACACAAAGTGTAAAATCATGGTAATCACATACAACACACAAAAGGAAATATAGGAAAATATACCATGAATCTCACGGGAATAAAAAGTGAGATGAAAATCCCTTACCACGCTGTTTTCAATCGAGTCGTATGACCAACAACTACTAACCACCAAAATAATCACATAATAACATGAATATAAAGAGAATACTAATAGTATATATATATACTCAATGTCAAAACACAATACACCCCATTCATGAAATAAGTGGTGAACAATTGAAATCCCATTAAATTAAAAGTGAGATTGGAAATCCCCTTACCTTGAAGAGTGACTTCAAATGATTGAAGGTCGAGACCTTGGGAGGCTTGAGGGAACCTTGGTAGGACTTCTTGGGAGGTAAAGATACCTGAACATCATTGGGGAGTATTTGTAAATGAAATGAATGACGGAATGGATTCGTATTTAAAGGAGAAGTGAGGGGACAAAACAGTAATTGCCAAGGGACACCTCATCGGTGGTATTGGAAAAACCATTGGCTTTCCCATGGTATTTTCCCATGGTATTGGCCACTTGGGAAACCTCGTACATTATCTTACTATTCATAAGTCGACCAGAATTATTGCATAATTATTACATCCTTAATGATGTCATTAAACACCTGAAACTCAAAACTGTATTTTAACCATTCACCAAAAATTCAACTTTCTCAGAAAAATCAAAAAAATTCACCATAATCAAATATCAATGCTACGATTTCAAAAATGAACTCCATTTTATGAAAATTATTTTCTAAATATTTTTATTTTATTTTTTAAATAAAACACTATTCACTAAAAATTCAACTTTCTTTGAAAAATCCCAAAAATTTACCTTAACCAAATATCAATGCTCTGATTTCAAAAATGAAATCTATTTTATGAAAATAATTTTCTAAATATTTTTAATTTAATTTTTAAATAAAAAACTATTCACCCTAAAAAACTAATACTTAACCAAAATTTTAGAAACTGTTATTTACCTATTTTATTGATTCACATTACTTAATCAAGGTGCCTAAATTATATTAATACTTTTTTAAGTGAAGTTATTTAATCCTTTTGGTCACATTACTAATCATGAGCATAAAATAACTATTCATAATTTACTATTCACAAAAAATTACGTTGATCTTATTAGACTCTAAATTTCATACTGAACATAGCTGTAGAATAATATTTTTTTTAAAATCATTACACATTATTAATTATTTAAGGTTTACTTAAATATTTTAAAATATTATTTTTCTAGAATTCATCAATAATTTGCATACTATATTTATCCATACATTTGAAAATTCATAGACTTCACTATAAGAAGACATCACAATTTTTATTTAAATCAAAGGATTACACAAGGTAGTTACGGTCTCGTTACATAGCCCCTTATTACACCAGCATAAGTCCTAAGAGTAAGGTGTGCTAGGGTGATAGAATCTTGGGGTCGCATGGCCAACATTGCTCGAGTAGTGATTTCAATCAGCTTGAACTTCTCATGAAGGCGATTCCATTACAGCTTCACACGATGAAGTTCAGCTTGGTTTTAGTATAGAGCAAAGCCCAAAGGTGCTACCTCCTTCCCGAGTTCCGTCAGATGTGATTCGATTGGCCGGAGACTACTAGATGGGCCCATCAAATCTTCTATCTATATAAATTAATCAATATCACTTTTATTTATAGACAATAATCACAACATTATTTTCCGAAAAACATATTGAACAACAGTCATATAACAGTCGAAACCCAATGGTCTTATTTTAATTATACTCATTTTATTAAATGAAATAGTTTTGTTGAGTATAAAATAAAATAACATACAAAGTTAGGAAACAAAATTTATTCAAAATTTCAGGTGGTTACACATTCTCTTGACACCACCACTGCATGTCACTATTCAACACCTCCATTCGAGACCATTGTTTAAGAACATCCCCCTAAAGTCTTGTAACCACGCCCACATTGCCATGAGCTACTTCCATATGATGTTATCGGGTTACAGCATGGTAGGCTTCAGAATCAGCCGCGGAAAGGTGAGACTCAAAACCACCAAGCCTCTCTCGATCAGTGACCACCTATTTTATTATGTCATAAATACCATGGTAGTCAAAGTTTTGGAATCCTAGTAGCATAAACATATCACGCAACTTCTGAAATTTGGTTGGCATCTCAGCTAAGGGCGTTTGAGAAATCAGCTTCCAGATCTTCTCTCATGCCCTTTGGTGAGCAGGTCAAAGACTAGAGAGGGAATGTTGATCATGATCAGAGTCACTCCTAGATGAATATGTATAATTTGGGATGAAAATAACCAGGGAGGGACCCAGTGCGGCTTCAACCGCAAGCTTTGACGCCGGAGCAACTTCGCCCCCGACGGTTGTGGTTATGGGCATGATTGGATCCAATGCCACAATCGCCAGCACCAATGGTTGTGGTCCTAAATCTCAAAATCCCATAAGGAGGATAAGTATACCTAATCAGAAAAGGGAAGAGATTGGATTCAGTGGCAATGGATTGAGAAGCTTACCCCCAATCATCAAGGCATCGGTTCCCTCAAGCTCTACACCACCGCTACCGCTCGAAGAAGATACTACATTTTCAAATGGAAATGGAGTCCTAGAAATCCCCAGAGGTTCCGAGGACCTAAGGCCATGCCCAAGGCCAGTAACTTGAAAATCAGTCCCCATGTAGTTTAATAGAAGTTTACATCTCATTCCATTTGATGGAAATGATATATACCATATAAATCCATGGCTATGGTGTTCTTCAAGAAAGTTTTATTTCAATAAATTCAAAGAATGAGACTTCTAGAACATAGTTTGATGGAAATAGCATGAAACATGCTTGATTACACACATCATAATAAAGAGATTACATTACACAGTTTGAATAAATATGAGGTATTTTTTTCATTTCTGCATTATCTTTTTTATTTATGGGTGACATGATATGTTTCTAGATACTAACCATGGACTTTAGGCTGCTTCACCTAAGGAAATTGAGAATGTGTCATAGAGGGTTACACACTATATATATCTTGGATCTCAGTTAAATAATATATTATTATTTATTATTTAACATGTTGAATACATATTAATCCTATATGTGGTTTAATAATTATTCATTTTTTCATGATCACATATATAGCATCAGCAGTTATTCGAGATAATATTATGTTAGTTGAATATTTATTTAATATTTATTTTCTATTTTATATATTTAATATTCATTTATTTATTGGAATATAATGCAGTGATATTTATTTATTAAAAAATAGTCATTATTCAGGGTCTATTTAATATTGTGGAGTAATTATAGACTGTGTTTAATGGTCTTGTGATAAATGAAATATATTGAATATTATTTGAATAAACAATTTTTAATTTAATTCATGAGTTTAGCATATGTCTAGAAATAATAGTATTACTGTTATTGAAATGTGGTTCTCTAGGTATTAAATAAATAAAAAAATGAACTTTTGAATTATTTATTCTAACTATATAGTATATAAACCCAATTATATTATTTTCATACAATCCAATTCATTTTTGTGTTGCGCGTAATGAGATTTTGAGATAAAACACCTAAGACCTATAGAGATCCCTCTCCCTGAATGCTTTAAATAATGGAGAGATATATCTTCCTCTAACATTCAATATCAAGTCTATAATGATCAAGGATAATCCATTGGAAGTGATTCTCAAGGTGATCAAAGGTGAATGTCACAAGCGATACGATATATCATGTTTCCTCCCAGATATTCCTATGACAAAATTCTGAAATTCATGGAACATGTGTGGATAACTGATAGAGGGAATATATTCTTGATTCCTAAAAATCAAGGATGGTATGGATTAGATCGATTTTTAGGTCCATAAAAAAATAATTTCTTATAAAGAAATTCATTAATTTCCTAAATTAATTATAAATTACATTTGGTGATCCTAAGCTATGGATTGACATTTATCCATTTTCTATATTCTTTGATTCAATTTCGTTGAACGAAATAATTATCATTGGGTAAATAAAGAACTTATCATAAATCAGGAATAAATATGAGTTTGGAATGACCCATCTGATGCTTCCTCTATGGCCGAAACCTATAAGTGGTATCCAAGAGGTTTCATAATTATTTATAATTATCTATTGATTGATGATTAATTTACTCATTTTTAATTAGTTTCAAATCCAATTGAATCATTACATAATATTAATCGTGATATATGATTAATTTCACTTAGTTTATCTTTAGTATAGACAAATCAATTAATTTTATGGAAAAAATAAATTCGAGGATCGCATTTGGAGGTGATGAGGAGTTTGTCCAAATATTATATGAGTAAATGATGTGTATCCTGGAGGTACATTTCATGTACTGGTATTTAATGAACCATGAATTAATTTATAACTACTTCAATACATGTAAATATATTACACATGGTGTATTTAATTATAAACCATGTGTGGAAGGGTCCATATTGGCACACGGTCTATCAGAGTACATTTCGTGTATGTTCAGTACAAGATGGTTAGTCTTATAGGAATAGATGAGTCATGTGTTCTCTTACATGAATAACATTAATGGTAGTCGGGTAACGTGAATACAAAATTCGATGTATCCCATGTACATTTAATTTACACCAATATTTACCTTTTCATGGTTAAAAATAGAGTTTCTAGGTTTGTTCCATGGATACATGATGCTAAAATTACATGTCGTGTGGATCTAATGTACATGCCATGTAATTTTCTAAACTACACAGAATTTAAAATTAATCTAATATACTATGATGACCATATAAATATTTGTTATGTGAGGTCCTGATGTTGATATTATACTTCATGTCATGTGTTTTGTACATATAAATGTATAATTAATTTTTTTGTAATGTTTGGATCTATATGTCATGTATAAGTTTAATTAAATTTGTTACTCTTTGTGAATTGTTGAATAACTGGCATCATAAATACCATGTGTTATATGTGGTCATTATGTTGATAGTACATGCTATGAAATTATGTGATAAGTTGTGTATGAAACATGTCACAAGTGTAAACAATATATGAGTATAATACACATTGGGTAGTTCAGATGGATACACATCATGTTTCATCCAAGGTATATTTTATAAACAGTTAATTTAAAGTAAATTTATTTATTTATTTTAAAATTAGGATTGATGATAATCTCATGAAAAAATATTTTTATAGTTAAGGTAAATTAATTGATAAATTAAATAATATATTTAATTTATTTGAGAATAATTTATCTTAAATAAGAACAATTAGAATTAAATGAATGTTTTATTAAATGTGAAATTAATTACACGCATGGGGGTGCTCATGAGATTATACCATAGCTTTGTATTTTGTTTGTTAAATTTAATATATTATTAAATTAAAATTTTTACATGTGTGTCATCTCTCAAATCATTTTGTAAGGGTCTACATGCCTATGATTTCTTTTATATAAACCCCTTAATCAATTGTTTGGTTCCCTGACCTGCATTTGAATAATTGCATATGTATTGGATGGAGCTCCCAATCTAGTGGAGGTGGTTCAAGTTTGTAGATGATGAGGAACGAATAACAATGAAATTAATAGGTGGATAGGTGGAAAGCTACATCACGAACCATAAACTGTGTAAGCTGTTTTTCATGAAGGTTTATAATAAGTTTATAATCCACTATAAAAACAAACCAAAATTAAAATCTCAATATAATGAAAATATATTATTTTATTTAAATCAATTTTCATGGTTATTTAATTATGAATGTTTTTTCATGATCACATGAATTGATGAATTAACAATCATGTAATATGAAACTATAATAAATTGGACTCTGAATAAATATTATCTTAGACATGGTAAATTATTTATGTAAATCTACATAATATTAACAAACATTTAATAAAGATAATGACTTACAGTTTTCTAATAATGATAAAATACCTCATTTATATGTGTTATTTCAATATAACCTTATACAACTTCAGTTAAAATTGAACCATAGTCTAATGTTCTTGACAAGCCAATGTTGGGTTGCTTTCAATTATCTGGGAATTATAACAAGAGGTTTCAGGTCAAATTAACATAGATCACAACAAGGATTGACTTGAAAATTAAGAATTGATTCAACTAAGAGTTAAAGGTTTTGGAAATCCATTTTAAGGATTTTAGGATTGGGGATTCCACTCAATAGATCAAGAAACATTGAATTAATGCAATTGGAATTTGGATTTCTTAACTAAAACCCATCTATTTTTTTGATTGGCCTATGTTGGAGTGATGATAAGAGTAATTTGGATCCTTTAAACTATAATAATCAAGAAACATGATATTCTAAACCCAATGGAGAGGTTTATGGGGTTTTGATAAAATAGTAGGACATTTAAAAATATAATATTTATTTATTTTTCTAAATTTTAAAAGATGAAATACTAATACTATGATCATATTATTTTTTGAAATAATAATAAAAATTATATCAAAAAAATAACTATGATACATACTTTATAAAGATTACATTCTAACCGAAAAAAATTTCCCAAATTAAATAAAATCATTAAATTTTTTCCTCTTCCATTAAAAAAAATTGTATATTTTGGAAGAACGCATTCTTAATGATCCTTGAAATGAGGAATGTGAGGAAGAGTAGTGTGTCTATGATAAATTTTTGAATGATGCTACAAATTTTTAATTTTTTATTCTATAATCCCTGAGCAATGATCATTTGTAGCAATAATAGGAAACAGATGTGTATAACCTGACGTCTCACATTTGAGATATTTATCCAGAGTAGGTGAGAAAAAAGAGATATGAGATCTCCAATTCTCTTTTTACAACTAAAATTATATAATCCATTCTAGATGGGCCTCATATAGTTAAGATTATTTCCTACATTGAAAACTTGGGCATCTTTGGGGTTGAATTCCTTGATTAGTTAAGAAAATATCTCATATATTCCTCACTACCATATACCTTATCTAGTTTTATTGTTAATTATAACATCATAAATATTGATAGTAGTATTTAATATCTTATTAATTTAATTAGTAAAGTGGATAAGGACATGGGTTCTAACAAACCCATTGTAATTATGGTGAATAAGAAAAGTAAGAATATGTTGAAGGTGACCAAGACACATAAAAAGTTTGTAGTTCCCAAGAACTGTCATTCTAAGAAGAGGATGATCTTGAGGCCGAGAAAGGAAAAGGACACAGAATTTTTTTCTGTGGAGACCCAAATATTGAAGTACATGGACATTACATTACTTTTGCAGAATACTTAATACATAACAAAAACAGGCACACAAGGACCGTAATAGTTTAGTGTCTTTGGAAACTTGGAACGTAATCTTCTAATCGTGGTGAAATATCTTCAACATCTCCCATAAAGATCTTCCCCTTTTTTTTCTTACCTAAAACCTTTCTTTATATCCTGGGGAAAAGAAAACATAAAAAGGGTGAGATCAAATGCTCAGTAAGGGTAAGCATGGATAAAATAAAACATACCATACACATTTGAAATCAAAAACATTAACATAATGTTTAAACATCAAATGCTTGATCAATGACATAAAACATGGAAGTACGTAAGGCATAGATCATAAAGAAACATTAAGAATGATAAAATAGAATGGGAATGAAACATGTAATTGTGGAAAACATTAAGCACATGATATGATTTCCATATTAGCCAAGGCATTGCTGCCAAGACCATCTTAGTGGACAAAGTCCCTTTCTGAATCGAGTTCACTCCTCGTTCCAGTCCTGTATTACTGAACCGGTTTTACTTGTCGTTCCAGGCATGTCTATCTCATGAGATATAAAATCTTTACCCAGTTCATTGGAGGGAGATATAGGTCCCACCCATCTCATAATTAAATAATTCTTACTTGTGCCACAAAATAAACATACATCATTCATAATAACTCAATAAATAAAATGGGTTTCATAAACATCATCCCATCATTACATAATCCATATAAAAGAAATGGATATCATTTCATAATAAGAAAATTTAAACCATTTAAATCATAGAGACATTACACTTGAAACATACACATGTGAAATAATGTCATCTTAGATAAAAATGGTTTTGATCAAACACTTTAAATGAATTCTTGAAGAAAATATCATTTTTTCTTAAAAATCATTTTATTTTCACAAAATGTCATGAAATTTTAGAAGAAAAGGTTTTTTTTTGAATATAGTCATGAAATATTTTGAAGGAATCTTCATTAAAATAAGGCTTTATAAAACCATAAAATTCATTTCATGCCGTATACGTTAAAAAAACATTCTTATCGTACTTTTGTCGGAAAAGTCAAAAAAGTACCTCGTAACGTAAACAAATGAAAGATTCCATACATACCATGTAGTAAAAGTCAAAATTGGGTAAAAAGGACTTTAAACATACATGAAACCATTTTTAGGAAACATGGACATGGATGATAGAAATAACCCCAGTAAATACTTACGAATAAGCAATCTCGGATAAAAATGAGATTTGCAAAATTATCCCTTACCTTATGTCTGATATGCTTCGTATGTATCTGAACCTCTTGTATAATGATTTAAATAATTTCATTGACTTATTACAGAATCATATTAATTGTTATGATATCATATATGGTTCACTTATGACTTTATATTACCCGTTCTTTTGTAAATTCCATGTTAAAGAGCGTTTTGGGTAAAATCGTTTCATTTGTCGTCCATGTTTTGACTTGTAATTATTCATATGATTACTTAGATCACGATTACATAATTCCAGAATATAAAACATGATTTATATATAAAATATATTCAGAATATACATATATATAATAGATCGATAAATGGAAAGAAATACACCGTTCATGGAGACGGTAGGCCGTACGTACGCATGAACGCTATTTTTGATTCCTTATTAAGTTGAATGGAATTAAGTAGATGAAATACATATATAAATAAATACAGTAGCTTTATAATGTCATATATTTCATTATTATTTCTTATATATACTTTATAATCATTCTTAAATGGTTAACATGGAGAATAAATCTCATCGCGTCGTGGAGACGGTAGTCCGTACGTACGCACGAGCGATGATATCGTTCTCATGATCGTGGAATTTTATTGGAGTGTATGTATACTATTTCAGAATAAAAATAACTTTAAAATAATCATATATAGTTATTATTTAAACCATTATACCCATCCAAGTAAGGTGGTGGTGGAAAAAAGATTACACCACGGCGTGGAGACGGTATTCCGTACGTACGCACGCACGGTGATTTCGTTTTCCGTAGGATGGATAGATGGTGAAATAGGGTTGTTTCATAATTATAATAATATATAATTATATGAGTGATACTTATGTTATTACTTCATAATGAAACATCCTAAGAAGAAGAAGTGGAAGAAGAAATAAAGTTGAAAAAATCGGTAACGGACATTACCTCTTCTTTGAAGCGCCTCTTTGATTCCTCCTCTTAGGGAACTAAAATTGGTCTTTGAAGAAGACCAGGACCTCTAGGATGTTTCTAGGGAAGTGTAGAATAGAATTTGGCAGGGGTTGGCCGAGCTTGAAGGCACAAAGTGGTTTGAGGAAGAGAGGGAGGAGGTGCCCTTTTATAAGGGAGGAGAGGGGCACCTTTGAAAAAACTTAAAATATTATTTTATTATAAAGCCATATTCGGTTTTAAATAGCTCCAAATTGAATTATTTCGAAGATAAGGTGGGGATGGGTCTAAATCCTCTCATTCAATATAATTTAGACATGTTTAGGTTCCTATTTTAACCTTATCATTTAGATTTTACCTTATGTAAGATAATTTTACTTTTACCGTGTCTTTTTGTATTCTTACACTATAAGGTTAAAAAACTTACTATAACAAGACAAACGAACCCAAAGTTGTTTATTATTAATATATATAACCATAGATAAGTCATTTGGCCGAACCTTAGATTTTTAAGAATAAAATAAGAATTAATAATATAGTATTTTTTTAAAAAACTATTTTATGTCAATTTTGACACTATTTAGTAATTGATTTTTGTGAAAATTATAAAAGAATGATTAGTTCAAAATAAGTTAATTAAATCAATACTAACATGTCATATTAACCTAGAAAATTAGTTTAATTCATAAAAAGTCTCAAATTACATTTATTTGGGTATTTATAACATCAATTATGTCAATATTTCATTAATAAGATAATTACTGCATCATCATTGTGTCATAAATAAATTAAATTATTTAATGTCTAAAAATTACAAATAAAATACCATTATGTATGAAATCGTTTTAGATTTCTAATGAATATTTATAGTCGAATTTATCTTATGTATAACCCTATATTAAAAATGATTTACTTATTAAACTTTGATTTTAACTATTTTAACCCTTCTTTAAATAAATTAATAATAAATGTCCTAATCTAATCCAAGTGGGCCTAAATGGTCATATTTTATTCCTAAGGTTTTGTAGGTCGAATTACACTTATAAAATAGAATTAGGACATGTGTTAGGGTAATAATAATATCATTTTTACCCTTAACTACCCTATTTACTTTTAACCGTGGTAGAAAAATGTAAAAAGTTACTATTCACCAAAAATTATTTTCATCTCATTGAACCACATTTTAGTCCTTGATATTAACCGTGTCTCTCGGATTTTCTAAATTCTACTCACAGAAGCGGTAAAGTTAAGTTTTTTGAAAAATTCTGTTTTTTTAACTACCACTTAGTGGTTTCACTATTCATCAAAAAATGAAAGTTTCCATAAAAATACCAAAAATTAGGCCTAAGCTATATTTGATATTATGAACTAAAAAATGATGTCTATTTTAACAAATTCAAAACATATCAGTTATATTAACTAATTTAAAAATTAATTCCCACCGTCAAAACAAATAGCGTGTCTTTAAAAGATAATAACTATCAAAAGATTGACACTTGTTTATGTCTGGTTTAAATGTGAATTTACATCCAATGAACAACATTGTATTAAATTGTAAAAATATATTCTAAATATAATTTAAAACCACTGAAATTAATAATTTATCACTATTAATTATTTTGATTAAAAAACTTGTTTTTAATTAAAATTTAGTAATTTTCACTATTCATCAGAATATGAAAGTTATCCGAAAAGTACCAAAATTTTACCCTAAGCTAATTTCGATATTCCGAATCCAAAAATGAAGTCCATTTTGAAAAATAAAATTTAAAAAATTTCAAAAAGTGGTTATAACTATTCATAACAGATAGTTTTAATAATATTTTAATAGCATATCGTTGTTTAGTGAAACTCAGTATTGCGTACTACAGACGCTATCGATGAAGGTCGTGATTGCGTGTAATGCAAGGAAATTCAAGGATGCGTGTTGTGCAAGCTCCTTTTTGTGTAGAGTACAACACAAGACATTAATAAAAATAAGAATATTTTTCATAGAATCTTGGGGTGTTACATTCTACCCCCCTTAAAATGAATTTCGGCCTCGAAATTCGTCGGGGTTATAAATGGTTTACTACTCGAAAGTTTCATTAATAGAAACACACATCGTAAAAAGGAATACCAAAACCAATCTTTAAAAACAAAAGTATGAAATGTAACGATTACCCAAATAAACTAATCACTGGGTTTCCACATAGGTGAAAATATGGATATGGAAGACAAATCTAACCATCATGTTCTGATGGAGAGTGGTAGAGAACATGGCTATGGAAAATCCAGCAATCACAAAGCCATAAATTTGTGACGATCTAAGGTACCATCTGATTCATCAGATATAAGAGCACTAAGACAACATTTTTGGTTTTCAAGATCATTTCCCTAAAGTTGATGAAATTGGAATTAGAAGAAATACTTTCGTGATTTTGGTATAGTCTCACCGTTGGTTATTCTTTGGAAAATTTCCCCTTCATCTCCTAAAGAAATGAAGTTGAATTTTTCATTCGTGATGTGTTAGCAGATCATTTGATAGAATGATGGGTTATTCCATCTGTCTTAAACAAAAGGTTAGAAAAGTTATCAAAAAATACATAAGTCAATCTATAGTGAGATTAATCATATATGGTTCCTAAAATGGACTTATACTTCTTATATCATACTGCTTAATATAATAAAACTAGTTTCTACTAAACAGGGACTTCCTGTAGGCCAGTGGTAGGCGATAAAGTCCAGTCGCACTTCGGTTGTGGGTTTGATTCCCACAGCCTTGTCCGACGTGATGGGATATCGCTCATCCTGCAGGTTGTCCTTTTTCTAAAACTACATTACTATAACATCCCATAAATAATATCGAAAAAACTTCTATCCTTAAACAATACTAACTTATGTCCAACATAATCCATTCTAATTTTTAGGCTTATCCATAATATTGCAGTCCATTGTCATATTATAGTGAAAACAATTACCAGAGATTTCATATAACAATCATGTTAATACCATCGTTGATCCCCATATATCATAAGATATTTCTTGTTGGTCACATTCCAAACGTTCGAAGGCCTTAATGTTGTATTCTCTTGAAGAAATTAATACCCATTAAACCTTAGAGAAAACATGAGTGCTGTCAAAAGTTAACTCTTTCCACATACCAAAACCCCAAAATTCTATATACTCAAACCATGATATAACTATTTCCTTATATCAGTCATGAGCTCATGAATACTATCAAACATTTAATTTTCTCATTATCCCTTCATTATGCACATATCATCTTCATTTCAAAAATATATGAATAACCTTTCATGGATACTAGTGGCATTAATCATACACTTTCAAAACTCAAGGAAAGACAACAATGTAACAATCCTTATATGTCTCTTTATTCCATAGTACCATGAGATTACTTATACAACATTACACTTGATAAACATGTAATCATTCCACTACCTTCTTAAACCATTGATCGAGCTTCAACAATTATTTCAACTCACATATCATTTGTAGTCTCTTCATCATCATCAACATAAATACTACCCATACCACCATACTGATTCTCTTCATGAGACTTTCCCTTAGGGCATTGGTTTTCATAATGCCCGTACATTTCACATTTAAAACATTTAACCATTGTTGATGTCATAGCAATACCATTATCCTCATCCCTGGTGTTAACTGAACCTTTTCCTTTGCACTTACTGGATTTGTGTCCTTCTTTTCCACACCCAAAGCATCTTCCAGTTCCTTTGAAACATTCTCCTTGATGCCTCTTCCCACATGATTTACATAGGGGAAATTTAACTTTCTTTCCTCTATGATCATCATGATACTCCATCTTTCTCTTATTATCCGAGTCAGGAAACTTACCAAATTTCAGTTTATTGATCATATTATGAGATTGCTGATTCGGCATAATAATGACGTTTGGACTTCCAAATCCCATTTCATTTGGTTTCTCATGAAGAATATCATTCCATTGTCCATCATATCCTCCATTATCGTGAATCATATTTTTCCAGCCATTTTTTAAAACCCAAAAAGAATAGTGTGAGAGGCAAAAATCATGCTAGGGAAAAAATGTAATAAAGGGGGAGTACCTTCAATATCTAACATCTTAGGTTTAATTCTAAGATCATTACTGTAATTATCGGACTATAACCTATACTTATACTTAACCTTAGGGACATCCCTAGACATACCTTAGAAATATATCTAGGGATCGCACTAAAGTTATGGTATCCTAGTTTCCAAAGGTTGACTAAACCCTTCCTCTGATACCAACTATAGAGACCCAAAGCTTTACGTACATGGACATTACATTACTTTTTTGTAATACTTAATACATAACAAAAACAGACACACAAGGACCGTAAAAGATTAGTGTCTTTGGAAACTTGGAACGTAATCTTCTAATCGTGGTGAAAGATCTTCAACATCTCCCATAAAGATCTTTCCCTTTTTTTTCTTACCTAAAACCTTTCTTTATATCCTAGGGAAAATAAAACATAAAAAGGGTGAGCTCAAATTCTCAGTAAGGGTATGCATAGATAAAATAAAACATACCATATACATTTGAAATCAAAAACATGAACATAATGTTTAAACATCAAAAGCTTGAGCAATGACATAAAACATGGAAGTACGTAAGGCATAGATCATAAAGAAACATTAAGAATGATAAAATAGCATGGGAATGAAACATGTAATTGTGGAAACCATTAAACACATGATATGATTTCCATATTAGCCAAGGCATTGCTTCCAAGACCATCTTAGTGGACAAAGTCCCTTTCTGAATCGAGTTCACTCCTCGTTCCAGTCCTGTATTACTGAACCGGTTTAACTTGCCGTTCCAGTCATGTCAATATCATGAGATATAAAATCATTACCCAATGCATTGGAGGGATATATAGGTCCCACCCATCTCATAATGAAATCATTCTTACTTGTGCCAGAAAATAAACATACATCATTCATAATAACACAATAAATAAAATGGGTTTCATAAACATCATCCCATCATCACAAAATCCATATAAAAGAAATGGATATCATTTCATAATAAGAAAATTGAAACCATGTAAATCATATAGACATTACACTTGAAACATACACATGTGAAATAATTTCATCTTAGATGAAAATGGTTTTGATAAAACACTTTAAATGAATTCTTGAGGAAAATATCCTTTTTTCTTCAAAATCATTTTCTTTTCACAAAATGTCTTGCAATTTTAAAAGAAAAGGTTTTTGTTGAAAATAGTCATGAAATATTTTGAAATAAGCTTCATGAAAATAAGGCTTTATAAAACCACAAAAATCATTTCATGTCGTATACGTTAAAAAAAATTCTTATCGTACTTTTGTCGGAAAAGTCAAAAAAGTACCACGTAACGTAAACAAAAGAAAGATTACTTACATACCATGTAGTAAAAGTCAAAAGTGGGTAAAAAGGACTTTAAACATACATGAAACCATTTTTAGGAAACATGGACATTGATGATAGAAATAACCCTAGTAAATACTTACGAATAAGCAATCTCGGATAAAAATGAGATTTGAAAAAGTATCCCTTACCTTATGTCTGATATGATTCGTATGTATCCAAACCTCCTGTATAATGATTTAAATAATGTCATTGACTTATTACAGAATCATATTAATTTTTATGATATCATATATGGTTCACTTATGACTTTATATTACCCGTTCTTTTGTAAATTCCATGTTAAAGAGTGTTTTGGGTAAAATCGTTTCATTTGTCGTCCATGTTTTGACTTGTAATTATTAATATGATTACTTAGATCACGATTACATACTTCCAGAATATAAAACATGATTTATATATAATATATATTCAGAATATAAATATATATAATATATCGATAAATGGAAACAAATACACCGTTCATGGAGACGGTAGGCCGTACGTACGCATGAACGTTGTTTTCGTTTCCTTATTGAGTTGAATGGAATTAAGTAGATGACATATATATATACATAAATCCAGTAGCTTTATAATGTCATATATTTTGTTATTATTTCTTATATATACTTTATAATCATTCTTAAATGGTTAACATGGAGACTAAATCTCATCGTGTCGTGGAGACGGTAGTCCGTACGTACGCACGAGCGATGATATCATTCTCATAATCGTGGAATTGTATTGGAGTGTATGTATACTATTTCAGAATGAAAATCACTTTAAAATAATCATATATAGTCATTATTTACATCATTATACCCATCCTATTAAGGTGGTGGTGGAAAATAGATTACACCACGGCGTGGAGACGGTATTTCGTACGTACGCACGCACGGTGATTTCGTTTTTCGTAGGATGGATAGATGGTGAAATAGGGTTGTTTCATAATTATAATTACATATAAGTATATTAATGATACTGGTGTTATTTCTTCATAATGAAACAACCTAAGAAGAAGATGTGGAAGAAGAAATAAAGTGGAAAGAATCGGTAATGGACATTACCTCTTCTTTGAAGCGCCTCTTTGATTCCTCCTCTTAGGGAACTAATATTGGTCTTTGAAGAAGACCAGGACATCTATGATGTTTCTAGGGAAGTGGAGAAGAGAATTTGTCATGGTTTGGCCGAGAATGAAGGCTCAATGTGGTGTGAGGAAGAGAGGGAGGAGGTTCCCTTTTATAAGGGAGGAGAGGGGCACCTTTGGAAAAACAAAAAATATTATTTTATTACAAAGCCATATTCAGTTTTAAATAGCTCCAAAATGATTTATTTCGAAGCTAAGTTGGGGATGGGTCTAAATAATCTCATCCAATAGAATTTAGACAAGTTTTGGTTCCTATTTTAACCTTATCATTTAGATTTTACATTATGTTAGATAATTTTACTTTTACCGTATCTTTTTGTGTTCTTACACTATAAGGTTAATAAACTTACTATAACAAGACAAACGAACCCCGAGTTGTTTATTATTAATATATATAACCTTATCTAAGTCATTTGGCTGAACCTTATATTTTTATGAATAAAATAACAATTAATAATATAATATTTTAAAAAAAACTATTTTATATCAATTTTGACACTATTTAGCAATTGATTTTTGTGAAAATTATAAAAGAATGATTAGTTCAAATAAAGTTAATTAAATCAATACTAACATGTCATATTGACCTATAAAATTAGTTTAATACATAAAAAGTCTCAAATTACAATTATTTGGGTATTTATAACATCAATTATGTCAATATTTCATTAATAAGATTATTACCGCATCATATTTGTGTCATAAATAAATTAAATTATTTAATGTATAAAAATTACAGATAAAATACCATTATGTATGAAATCTTTTTATATTTCTAATTAATATTTATAGTCGAATTTATCTTATGTATAACCCTATATTAAAAATGATTTACTTATTAAACATTGATTTTAACTATTTTAACCCTTCTTTAAATAAAATAATAATAAATGTCCTAATCTAATCCAATTGGGCCTAAATAGTCATATTTTATTCCTAAGGTTGTTTTTGGTCGAATTACACTTATCCAATAGAATTAGGACATGTTTTAGGGTAATAATAATATCATTTTTACCCTCAACTACCCTATTTACTTTTAACCGTGGTAAAAAAAAGTAAAAAGTTACTACTCACCAAAAATTATTTTCATCTCATTGAACCACATTATAGTCCTTGATATTAACCATGTCTCTCGGAATTTCTAAATTCTACTCACAAAAGTGGTAAAATTATGTTTTTTTGAAAAAATCAGTTTTTTTAACTACCACTTAGTGGTTTCACTATTAATCAAAAAATGAAAGTTTCCAGAAAAATACCAAAAATTTGGCCTAAGATATATTTGATATTATGAACTGAAAAATGATGTATATTTTACCAAATTCAAAACATATCAGTTACATTAACTAATTTAAAAATTAATTCCCACTATCAAAACAAATAGCGTGTTTTTAAAAGATAATCACTATCAAAAGATTGACACTTGTTTATTTCTGGTTTAAATGTGAATTTACATCGAATGAACAACATTGTATTAAATTGTAAAAATATATTCTAAATATAATTTAAAACCACTCAAATTAATAATTTATCACTATTAATTATTTCGATTAAAAAACTTTTTTTTAATTAAAATTTAGTAATTTTCACTATTCATCAGAATATGAAAGTTATCTGAAAAGTACCAAAATTTTACAATAAGATAATTTCGATATTACGAATCCAAAAATGAAGTCCATTTTGAAAAATAAAATTTCAAAAATTTCAAAAATTTGTTATTACTATTCATAATGGCTAATTTTAATAATATTTTAATAGCATATCGTTGTTTAGTGAAACTCGGTATTGCGTACTACACACGCTATCGAGGAAGGTCGCGATTGCGTGTAATGAAAGGCATTTCAAGGATGTGTGTTGTGAAAGCTCTTTTTGGTGTAGCGTATAACACATGACATTAATGAAATTAAGAATATTTTTCATTGAATCTTGGGGTGTTACATTTTCCATGTGGAAAGAAATAGAATTTGAATTATTATTGAACCCATAATGAAGGAGATTGTAATGTTTTGTTTGATATCAATTCTAATATTTAAATATCTTCAAATTTGTGGTTATATATAGCTTTCGGTTCTCACATCTATATCCAAATTCAGGAACCATGTAGATTCTGAATGATTTGTAGGGGATAGGTGTAATTTTATCATCCAATGTAGTGAGGTAGGATTCGATATCCACTTAATACTACCACCATTCTATTCAAAAAGGAATGATATTGGTTTTAAGATATTTCAATCATGTACCAAATACCACCAGAACCATAATTTTTGTATCATTCCTGGATACAAATTGTTTTATTTTCATGTTTGGGAATAAAAATTGTTTCTTTTATAAATACAACATATGTTATGGTATGGTGTATTTAAATAATGGCCTTCATGTATTAAATTATGAAAACCATATATTGGAAAAAGATAATGAATCATGTTCACAATAATTATATAACACCTAGCTATGGAATCATTGTACCAGTCACTTTAATGAAAATAATATGATAAAGATCAATCATTAATGTTATTTAGACTCTTTAGAGGTAAAAAACAAGAATTATGTCATGCTTTTTTACAAGGAAAAATGAAAAATACTCCATTCAATGGATATAGTGAAATAACCACAAAGATTCTAGGATTGGTACACAATAATGTCTATGTACCATTTCTAATAGAATCTAAAGGAGTATATTATTACATTATATTTTTTATTGATGGCTTGTGTAGATATTTATATTTTGAGTCAATGAGACTTAAGTCTAAGTGCTTTGAGAAATTTAATGAATTCAAGAATGAAGTTGAGAATCCATTTGGAAAGATGATAAATAAGCTTTAATCAGATTATGGCAGTGAATATCCTAACCAAAAGTTTATGAAAATAATATAGGATTTGGGATTTTTTTCTCAAACCACTCCACCATACACACCACCGAGGAAAGATGTTCATGAATGGATGAACAATACCTTATTAGACATGGTATGGTCGAAGATGATTCATGAAGATCATATATTATCCTTTATGGGATATGCATTACAAACTATAGTATAAACATTAAAATATGTACTGGCTATAGAGGAAAACGGAATTACCTTCAAGTTATTTAGTAAAAAGAAACATTTTTTCTCAAATACAAAATTATTAGGTTGTGATTCATTTTTTATGTAATTATTATTCAACAAACTAGAACCTCAGATCACAAAGAATATCTTTATGATGTACCCTAAAGGGAAAAGGGAAACTACCTATAAAACCCCTCATATAAGAAATCTATTATCACTATACAAGTCATAATTATTTATTGGGATCATATCCTAAAAACATATAGTCTGAGTAATATTGAATTCGATTAAGTGAATGCACATGATACAAAAACGTTAGTACATGAAAAGATTCCACAGTTCCCTAGTGATTAAGTAATTACTGAAAGACAAGTACTGCGTAAGATCACTAGAGAGGTAAGAGAACTTGAGAGAAATGGTTTTCTAGTCACTAAATTTTGGGACTCGTTTTTTGTTGAAAATTATAACCCACTCTTATAAAAATTTGAATTTGAGAGCATAGAATATAGAAGATGGAAAGAAGCCATAAATTATGAATTGGATTACATCTATCATAACTATGTTGGTGTTTTGATCGATGCTCCCGTTGATGTAGATCCTGTAGGGTAAAAATGGGTATTCAAGAGAAAAAAATCCATTAAAGGTTAAGTAAATACCTATAAAGAAATGATAGTGGCATAAGGGTTTAAACAATGTTAATGAATTGACAATGATGAAACTTTTTCTCTAGTTTCAATGTTTAAATCCATCAAAATTATACAATCTATAGAATCTTACCTTGACTATGAAATTTGGTAGATGGATGTCAAAAAATCCTTCCTTAATGTGATCCTTTGGGAATATGTCTAGAGGACACAAGAAGAAGGTTTTGTGACTCTAGGTGATTCCAAAAGAATTATAAATGTCAGTGAAATCCATTAATGGTTTGAAGCAAGACTCTAGGTCATGGCACATTTGATTTTATGAAGCTATAAAATCATTTTGTTTCATTAAGAATGATTATGATCCATATAATTACATATGATTTAGTGGGAATGTTTTCATTATACTAGTAGTATGTATTGATGACATATAACTTATAGGAAGCAACAAACCACTCTCACAACCTATTAAAGAATCGTTAAACAAGTGTCTCTCCATGAAGGACTTATCTGAAATAAGCTGTATTATAGGGATTGAGATAATTCATGATATATCCAAGAGGATTCATTGACTATGTCATTGTACATATATTGACGAGATACTATCGAATTTTAGAATGGAATAATCCCAGATTGAATTGGTCCAAGCGTCACCTGGTATATGACATTCAATGAAATTGTCTCCTCAAACACATCAAGAGAAAGATATAATGAGTCTGGTCAGATATTATTCTATGATAGGATCAATCATGTATTCTAGGTTATGAAATAGACTTTATGTTTCCTACACATTTAGATTTTTAGGTTTATATGAAGCTGATTTTGGATAATAGTATTGGCCTTCTATTAAGGTTACCCTTAAGTATCATAGTAGAACTAGGGATATGTTTCGGGTGTATTGAGGAGATGAGGATTAGGTCATGAGGGATTATACTAATTAAAGCTTTCAAAATGATCATAATGGTGTGAATTCATAGTCATGATAATTTTTTGTCCCAACAGAGGAGTTTTGAGATGGAGGAATTCAAATCAGCCTATTGTTGTCGACTATATAGTGGAGTACGAGTGTATAGAAGCTTCTGATGTGTCCATGAAAGCTATTTGGATACAAAATTTTTCTAGGAGAGTGATTTTGTACATAGAATTAAAGATCATATATTATTGTTTTTTTATAATACTGTAGTGGTGGTTCTTGCAAAATATCCAAAGTCATGCCCACAGAAAATACACATACAATGTAATTATCACCTCCTAAGTGAATTTTCTCATAGGAATTATTTTGTAGTTAGTATATTTCCCACAAAATAAAACATTTTATACATCCTGAATAAATTCATATCTCAATATAAGAATGTGTATCTTGTGAGAGCTCTAATACATATAGTTGTTAGTCGTTGGATCTAGTGTGTGTGGGCGTCTGTTGGAATAGGTTCCATAGAACAAAATTATATACATGTTATGATATCATATATTCATTATTTTGTAGATTAGTAAACTATTTATTACATCATGATTTATATTCTATGTAATATAGTATTTTATAATATCCTAAGAGTAGCTTTCACAATTAAAGGTCATAGTAGATACTTATTATGATTAGAACCCATAAGTTCTAAAAAAGTATTCTTAAATATATATTATATACCAGATGAAATCATTTGAGGGAGACAAATGATTCAACTTATTATGTGTGGAGACTCATATGACGTTGAGAAACTTTCTCATGGTGTATTCCATTAGTAATATCTAGTGTTGGATGCAATGATAACATGACCCTCCAGTAGAAAATGAACATTTATATGAGCCATGGGATGTTCCTATATGTGGATCTGTGTATTGATCCTTTGAATTTGATATTATTATTAATGTGTTATATAAGTAATGTACTTTTATTTAATGATAATAACCATGAAGACCTATGTTTTCTATGAGCTAGGATACATTGGTTGTATCTCAAGTAATATTTCATTAAGGAGTAATGTGAGAATGGGTTTGTCCCTTAGGTTCCTTATCAGAAGTTGATATATGAGGACCTTTGATGGAAATGATACATACAAAATAAATCCATGTCCATGGTGTTCTATAGGAAAGTAAGATTTCTATAAATTCAAACAAATAGGCATCAAATATGGAGGTTGAATGAACCAGCATGCAACCTTCTTGACTATAGATATTGTAATAATGGGATTTTATTAAATAGTAAGAATCTATATGAGGTGTTATTTCATTTTAGCAATAACTTAATTCTTTATGGGTTCCTTGGAGTGTTACTGGATGATAACATTGGACCTTAGGTCACATCACCTAATACCACCAAGAAAGAGGCCTATAAGGTCACACACAAAGTGTATCCATCATCTTAGTTAAATAACATATAATTATTTATTATTTAAAAAGTTGAATAAAAATTATCCCCTCTTGTGATTTGATAATTATTAATGTTTTTTAGATTTCATATATTTGTTGACATATTATTGGAGATAATGTTATGTGAGTGGAATATTTAATAAAAATTTATTTTTTGGTGTGTATAATATTTATTTATTTATTAGTGAATAATTTAGTGATATTTATTTGTTAAATAAATAGTCATTAATCTAGATCTGATAAATATTATAGAGAAATGGTTGATTGATTATAATGGTCTGGTGATAAATAATATATATTTAATATTATATGAATAAATAATGTTTAATTTGATTCATGAGTTTACTTTTTTTCAAGAAATCATAATAATAATATGATCGAAATGGGGTTCTATGGGGATTTAATAAATATGAATGGCACTTGTGAAATATTTTATTCTAAAACTTGTGGTAATTAATCCCAATTATATTATTTTCTTAAGTTAAAATGCATTTTTTTGGTATATAATGAGACCCATAGAGTATTAACTCAATTTCTAGATAGCTTCCTCTCATAGAATGATCCCAATAATGGAGAGTTATCTTCTTCCACATTCTACTCTCATGACTATAGAGATCAAGGAGAAATATTTGAAGGTGATTCTTAGGTAGATCAAAGGTGAACGATGTAAGCGATATATTCTACCATGCCGGCACCTAAAAATTCTTATAGAGATGTCTGAACATTTCTTGATCATTTTTGGATCACTGATATATGGAATTTATTCTTGATTCCTACAATTCATGGACAGTAAGACATATATTCGTTGTGAGATCCATAAATGATGAAATAATTTCTTACAAGGTAATTATATAATTGGATAAATTCATTATAAATAATATGTGATGATCATGTAGTGTAATTATTGAATTTATCCATTTTTATTCTATTCAATTCTATTGATCATGGCATTTATGATCCTCTAAATCTATTAATAATAATCTATTATGACCAAATTCAGAGTTGGTCATGAACCATTCGACACTTATGTTGCACTGAGAACGTACACTCCATGGGTTTAAAATTATTGATTATTGTCTACCACTGATATAATTCTCACCCTAGGATATATGTAGGAAATATAAATTTATCATACATTGATAATTGGAGTGAAAATTGCTTATCATGGAGAATAATCAATTTCTCTAAGATTATTTGATTCAAAGAGTCACTGAATTATATAATGGTCATTATCACATAAATTAGATAACTACAACTTGTTTTCTGCTTGGGAGAACTCAGTTGATCTATATTTTCATGTTATTGTTCATAATTTACGTCAGATGATCATGGGATACCCCGGGGTTCTCTACACCTCCAATATTAATGGGTATCTCATTTGGGTAGTCATTACATTTCCCATCGTCTTGGTTTCTATGATGATTCCTCCTAGTTCCAACCATTAACGAAAAAATGAATGTTATGGATGATAATTATCAGATTATAATCATATAAAAGTAAAATAATTATATTATAATTAATGAAATATAAATATATTTTTTATCTGAGCTTATGAAATTCAAAATTTTAATCTATGTTATTTAGTGTGTATTTCCAATTAGGTACTCTAACCTTATTGCCAAGAATAGTTATACTAAACCCTAATGAAAACTATTATGAACCACATATTACCCAAAAATATTAAATTATTTTAAACATTTATGTCTTAAAACAATCCATTAAATCTAAAGGCCCAGTCTCTTTATGATTATATAATTAGAATACAATATTTTAAAAATAAACCACTTTCAATTTTATTTGGTCATTCATATCTTTCTCTTTAATCTCCTCAAACTTATATAACCACATAGGGTGTCATTAGGGTATAAATAAATTAATAGAAGGATCTATAAGTACAATTATGTAAATAATCTGGATAAACATGATATTGAGATTAGAAAATAATCAATAATCATAGCATAGAATCATAAAAGAGAAAGATAATAAATCATAGTATATAAAAAATAGATATGATATCATATGAAAATGATAATAAAGATAATAATATAAATGTGTAATAACCCTAAGATATTAATTCATAAATATAAGATATTGAACACCACAACAACATCCTAACATTAATGATAAAATAAACTGTATATTTATCAAGAAAAACATTGAGGAAATAGCTAACTATATCATGCCCACACATAAAAATCAAACATGATATAAATATTTACCAAATTTATTGGGGGAACAAATAATTATAATCCCACCATTAAAGTATTAATATGTCATATATTTTTGTTAAACATATTAATAAATTATTTATAAAAATAAGCATGTGAAAACCACATGACAAAGAAATGGGTTACTTAACCATGTGTCAAAGTATTAAAAAATAAATCATAAATTATCATATTAAATGAGGTGAATAATTCATTTTAAATATTCATAATTGAAAATTTTAACATAATTTATGAGGATGTATTTCTTGGGATGTAAAAATCATATGAATGAGTAAATTAGTACAAACAAAAATGAGCTCCTTAAACAATGTTTTATGTAATGGGTAACGAGCCTTTAAAAGATAAAAGAGTATAGGGTTTCCTTAAAAACTAAAAAATAACCCAAATATTAATCTTCAAAAAATTATATTTTTAATAAATCATAGAATATAAGATCCACTAAATAATGAGATATAAAAGGTAATTAAAAATATAAAGGTAAAGTTTTTTTGGGATTGTTTCCAAGGGTTTGGAAAGGGAACATAAATAACATGCACATACCTAGAAAATAATGCTATAACAATATTGGTATATATATTTGACACAAGTAAAAAAAATTAAGAATAATAATATGTGAATAATAATCATTAAAAGTTTAATATCCACTGACCCGATAACCTCCCATGTGGCCAAATAAGGATGGTTACTGGACCAAAAGTGTGCCTCCATATATGCTAGAGACTATTGCTGAGTAGTGGGGGTATAGAGAGCATTTTGGGGAGAATATCCCCCTGGGTATGGATTTTTAATATAGCAGAAATAAATGAGTAATAGATTAATTGATATTGAGAAAATAGTATAACATTGCAGATAAACAAAAAATGAATGTAAAGTTAATATTCAATGAACAATAAGATTATAATAAAATGAAAAGATAGAATGTATCTAAATATTCAAGTGATGTAACACAGATAAAATATCATGCTGACACAAATAAATGTTATATACCATTGTTCCAAATCACATGTTTTTCCCTTATCCATGCTTCAACCCATCCAGCACAAAACAATCATCAACAAGGTCCCTTTCCCTTATCCAAACTAGAATTCATGTAATATAATCACATAACAAACGTCCAAAAAAATAAGGTGGGAGTAAAACTCAATTTTTTGGAACCATCATGTCTAAAAAAACAAGTTTAAAAATAAGTGCATGAAATAATGCAATAATATGGAGTATTATTTAATCTATTAAAATGATACATCAATAAACTTTCTTCAGTACAAAGACAAAATATCTATGAGAATGTATCACCTCTATGAGAACCATAATAATAAGTCCATGTCATGATCATGTAAATGGATTATGCCCTATAAGCATTAAAGTCTCACTAAGAAAATCCCTTTATATACGCATTTCATCATAACCGACAAAATCCCTCTATCAGAACATTTTAGCACCAGTAAGCATATCCCATTATATAATCATTTATACATTACTTGGCATAGCCCTTTATATTAAAATTTTACCACTACCAGGAATATCCCTTTATATAATAATTTCAAAATCATTGAGTATATCACATTATATAATAATTTCAGTTAAATAAAAACACAGGTAATAATAGCTAGAATAATGAGGAAATAGTATCATAAGACACAAAGGGAAATTTGGAAACATACCATATGTGTTTCAATTATACATTTATTCATTAAATTATATCTCATGTATTTTCCATGAATGTTTTCACAACAATTTTATATCATATTATCATTAGTAATTTAATAATAAAGGATTAAAATTTCCATGGTGAATCTATCATAAGAAATTACCTAGGGTCTCCTGTTATGCTAAAAAATATCTTTATGCCATTATCTATTTATTTGTTATTTAAGGGTAGGCTCACCCTATGAGTAGATGAAAGCCAGATCTCAACACAATTTGGTTAATATGGATCCAAAGAGTAATCTTGAAACATGGTTATCATCACCCATTATTCTATTTTTCAATTCACATGTTTTGTTAGCATAATCGCATACTATTTCACATACTTAAACAAATAGAATTATAACATAGTCATTTTCCCATACCACTTATCTTTATCCATTTATTCAATAAACACTCTCATCCAAAAAAACCAATGAGGAAATAATACTAAGGAGATATATAAAATTTTACTAGATCACATAAGATCGAAACCTGGATCTATAGTGATCAAGATATTACACTATGATTACTATGAATAAGACAAAGATATGGGAAAATATAAGATAAACAACTCACTAAATATTAAACACTTTATTAAGACATCCAGAAGGGAATGAATAGATCCAAAATTACTTGGAGTTTCCCTAGGGTTAGATAGATGGTGTTCCATGGATGATAAAAAAATAAAACATACACATAGAATGGATTTAAATTGTTGATCCCAATAGATTCATGATGTTAAAACCTTTCAAGATGAGAATTTATCTATTTAAGAGATACACTAAAATATGTGTTCCCATTTGTTAAAATAATATCAATGAACTATTTCACAATGTGAACTAGTTTCATGGTGTGTAATAGTTCATGACCAAAACTAGTTCACAACATTTTCTTAACAACATGATCTTGTTGTATAAACCAGTCATGATATGAAAGTTTCCAGGAGTGAAAATTCAACACAATTTCTGAAGGAAAATCCTGAACCACCTCCCAAGCCTTCAAAACCAATGATAACCCTCATAATACCTTGATAAATTTATAACTAGACTCTATTAATTCGCAAAAAAAACATTCCTGAACATTTTTCCGTATTCCACTAAATAATATGTTTTCCCCAAAATGAGATTCAACCACCAAGGTTGAAAAAAGATAGAAAACTAAAAAAGAGGTGCATCTAAAACTCAAAGAGGGACGTACCCGAAAAAATATGTGATATTACAACCTCTATACCATATAAAATCATGTCCCCAAGATTCTCTAAACATCACTTTAGGATCATGGTGAAGAAGACTATCCATTGCTCTCACATATCAAATATCCTCTCATTGGTCTCCTCTTGAAAAGCTGCATGCTGACACTGCACTCAAACTATAGGTGTGGTCCTTCTACGAAGATTCTTCTCACTATGTTCGACAATTTTCATCAGATACTCCACATAGGAAACATCTACACTAAGATCGACATATTCAATATATACCAAATGGGAAAGTTCTAGATGATATCTCTGAATATGTTATTCATGAAACACATTGTTCATGGAAATGTAGTGTGGTGGAGGATCCAATTGGTACACTGCTCGACCAACCACATACTCTATTTCAAACGGCCCAACACTACTAAAAACAGGCCTTTAATAGTGTGGTAATTTATCAGTGCTAAAAGAAAACACTAATAAATTTCATATTTATTATCACTAAAGAATGAACTAATAAATTTAACTTTTTATCGCCACTTTTATTTTAGTGCTGATAAAGGGTATCCTTTATAAGCGCTTTATTTTCAGCATTGATAAAGGGTACACATTATTAGTGTTTTTTTGTTTAGAACTGATTAATATTTCATTCATCATCTCATTTTAAGTGTTGGTAAAATGAAATAAGTAAATAAATAAAAAATAAAAAATGTGTTTATTAAAAAATATTAAAAAAATTATTAATTAAATAATTATTAATAAAAATGATTTTATTGGTTATACAATATTAAATATTGAACATTTTATTATTTATATAATAATGAAAATTAATGTTATTAAATTGTATATATGAAATATATTGATACATATTAATGTACATAAATATTATTTATGTATTAAAAAATATTTGTGTTCTTTACATTAAATTGTTATATATTTATTGAATAATGGTATATAATTGTAAATTAATATGAATTAAAAATATTGACTAATTGCAGAGATACTCGATATATAATTGAACGTTGTTTGAATTTTCAATTTCATATAATTTAAATGTTTTTAATATTGATTTCTCATATATGTAATTAATGCAATTTTATATACAGTATCCACACACACACATAGAACTTATCCTTTTTTTCAATATTATTAAAATGTGACTATATTCATAATTTATTCAATTTCACTCATTTTTTTATATATGGATTCACTCAATATTTGATATTTCTTAATAATGTTAAAAATATATTTGTAAAGAAATGTTTATAAATAAATATATTTATAAATGTACAATCACTACAATTATACAATTATATATTTATAATTACAAATAAATAAATATTTTTGTAAAAGTATTTATATAATTATAAATAAATAATTATGTATATTTAAATAATTATTAAATTTATATCAAATTTAAATAAATAATGAATATATTTTCAATATTTATATTTATATATATTTATTATACATAAATATGGATAATTATATAAATATATATAATGATTAATGTAATATTTTTTTAAAAGATTCTATAATTATAAATAAATAATTATAATAAATATATTAAAAAATGAATATATTTTCTATATTTATATTTTTATATGTTTATTATTTATTTATAAATATTAAGAATTTTTTATTTATAATTATAATTATAAGTCATTTAACAACGCTTTACTAATAAGCACTAACAAAACAATATTTATTAGTGCTTTTTTCATATTGATAAAGATGAGTATTTATCAGCAGTAAACAAATCACTAATAAAATGAACATTTATCAGTGCTCTAAGTTTAGCGGTGAAAAAAACCTTTTATCAGCACTTATATAATAAGGGCTAATAAAATGGCACTTTACCCATGCATATTTGTAAGAGCTGATAATAGTGTCCTGATCTATTCTAAAAACACGAACCATTTAAAAAGATGTCACGATATAGAATTTTTTTTGGAAGCCACCCACTATCGACACTCCTCCTTGGTGAATCGAATGTAAAATAATACCAATCAACTGCCTCCAAACAACTCGTCCGATATCTGATGAGGGTCACCAATTTTTTTAACATAACAAGGTAGGCCTTACAATTTTCTTCGTGTATTTTTTGTTTCATTTTTTATTTCTTCTTATCCAATTTGTTTATAATCCATTTTTTATGATATATTTTTTTATGATTTTTAGAGATCTGTTGTTTAGGGAATGATTTCAGGTACATTTTTGTATTGGCTCCAAATATATGATTTGTTTTTTATATCTGAGAATGAACCATGGATGTATTTATTGTTTTTTACCACTATGTTCTATATCATCTTACAAAATAATTTTTTTCATAAATTTATATAAATGTATAAAAAATTTCATTTATATTCTTGTTTATTGATTACTGATTTTAGGCACATTGTTGGTTCCCTAATGAATATATATATATATATATGCTAACACTATTCATGGACACCTCAGTGGACATACATGTTCAAATGCCATTTTTTTGAACCATGTTAGTGGAGTGATGTATGTTCCTCTATTGAATATATGTAACATAGGATCTAGTTCCTCTTAGAATTCACTATGATCCCTAGGTTTCTTATGGACCATATTCAAAGGGGTCTTCCCCAGTTAATCACATGAGGTTTTGTTACATGAATACTTAAATTTTTCAATCATTATGGTGCCTTTAGATCACATTGTTTTTGAGTATCATGTATTTATCTATTTGATATTTCTTACAGACTATATGTGAGTTAGTTTTAATGCTATCTTGACATGTATGTGTGTATATATAGTTATTTCATCATTTATTTCCTTATTTTTTTTGTCTAACAGGTATGCCTGTATTGGGTAATGATTATTTTGGGTCTGCATGTCCACTGACCCCAAGGGTCATGCTAGATTTTTTTTCTCTCTCGGGTCCTAATTATTTCTATTTGGGGGGGGGGGACTACCTCCCATTTACAGGTTTTTACACCCCAATTTTTAACTATCCTTTAGTAACATTAAGTTTTGTTAATGGTCATAAGATGATCTGACTTGGTGTTGTTTGGGTAATTCAGTCTACGTTCATTATACTATCCATCTTTCAATTTACACTTATAATGTTTTTTGACAATATGATTTATTATACGCCTTTACCTCCCTCTATTTTTTCAAATTCTAATACCCCTTATTATTGTATTTTTAATATTTATGTGCTCAAATATTATAGTAGAAATGATCCATATTTCCCTTATTAGAATTGTCGATAACTTTCACTTTTAGTAATGAATATATATTGTGTATTTATTTATATATTGTTTAAAATTAATCTTTTATGAACCTTTTTGTATGGATAGTAATCTAAAATGGATGCACGCAAATCATTTTATAAATGGGTATGAAGATGGAGTTAAATAGTTCCTGAAGTTTTCATGAGAGCATGCTGATGACCCTTCTAAAATCCTTTGCATGTGTTTACGTTGTTGTTATTCAAGAAAAATTATTCTGAAACAGTTGGAAGAACATTTTATTTTTCAAGGAATATATCAAAGCTGTAAATGTGGGACTAAACATGTAGAAAAATTGAATTTGAAAGTCGATTAGGATGATACTACAATTTATGAGTCATTTGATATGAATAGCTTTGTAAAAGATGATGGAGATCACATGGAAGAAATGATAATGGAAATTGAATATGACTTTCATTATTTTTTAATGTTTATTTAGGAGTTAAATAACTACTCCAAGAAACCACAGAATACTGATTATTCTAAATTCACAACATTGTTAGTTGTATTGAAGTTATAAAATTTTAATGTTGGAAATGGATGGAGTGACACTAGATTTACATAACTACTTGGTCTTCTAAAAGATATGATACTTGTAAAAAATGAACTACCATGATGAACATATGATGTTAAATGAATATTAAGTTCAATGGGAATGATCTCTAAAAAATACATGATTTTCTAAATGATTACATATTATTTCACAAGGACCATGAATCACACATCAAATGCCCTAAGTGTGGCATTGATTGATATAAGAAAAACTAATCAAGTCCTCAGATATCTATATGATACTTTCCTATCATTCCATGGTTCAGAAGACTATATGGATGTTAGGAATCCACAAGATAATTAACATGGAATGTAGATACAAGAAAAAAATATGGGAACATACGTTAGTGGATGAAAATTTATTATGAGATTCCAAAATTTTGAGATGAGACAAGAAACATTCATCATGCATTATCTACATGTAGAATAAATCATTTTCTTTATAGAGTAGTATTAACAGTACCTGGCCCATAATTTTGGTAAATTATAACTTTCCACCATGGTTATTCATGAAACAAAAATACATTATGTTTTCTCTGCTTATATCTAGACCAAAACAACATAGTAATGATATTTATGTCTATTTGGCTCCAATGATCGAATATCTGAAATTGATGCGGGATACATGAGTTACAATGTATGATTCTAATAGAAGTGAATAATTCACATTGAGGGAAAAGTTTTATGGGACAATAAATATCTTCCCTACATATGGAAATTTATCAGTCTATGACATTAAATGCATGTCAAGGTGTCCCATTTGTGAAAAATGCACATAATAAGTTCAGTTGAAACATTCCTGAAAGACTATGTTTTTAGGAAATCAATTTTTTTTACCTTGATAACATAAATAAAAATCATCGGAGATAGTATTCGATGGAAATATTGAACAAGGTACAACACCATCTCCTAGAATGTGCGGTCAACATTAAAAAAAATAAAAAAGATTGACATTGTTTCTAGAAAACCATTTTTGAAAAACCATACAAAATTAGCTTGGAATATGAGATTAATTTTATTTCAATTACTGTAATGTAATTTTTTGTATATCAGACATTTTATTGATGTCATCCATGTAGAAAAAATATTATTTGATAGTGTTATAGGAACATTACTATATGTTCCTATAAAAATTAATGATGGTGTCATGGATATGTTATACTTGATTGAAATTGAGATAATGGAATAATTGGGACTCATGAAGGGTAAAAGGTGGACTATTCTTCCTCTAATAGCTTACACTCTATCCAGAAAAGAAAAAATTTCAATTTTTTCATTTCCTTACGAGTGTAAAATTTCCACAGTGGTATTCCTCAAATATCAAGAATGTCGTTTCAATGGATAATTTTAAAAATACAAGGACTAAAATATCATTAATGCCATGTTTTTATGCAAGAATCAGTACATGTTTCTTTCTATTGATTTCTACCACAAAATTTATGAAATACAATAACCAGGCTCTACTTATCGTTCAATTCCATTTGTAGTAATGTTATAGACCTTGTGATGTTTCCCATAATTAATAAAGAGATTTCAATCGTATTACGTGAATTTGAAATGTTCTTCCCACCATCATTCCTTGATATAATAGTACACCTTATGGTTGAGTTGGTAAGAGAGGTTCAACAATTTGGTCATGTTCCATATAGATGGATGTACTCCAATGAATGATATATGAATATTTTGAATGTGTATGTATAAAATCAATTTTGGATACAAGGTTTTCTTGAAAAATTAAATATAGTTGAAGAAGATATTGAATTCTGTACCGATTACCTATCACATGTTAAGCATCAGTCTCCAAATGTATCAACATAGTGAACCCCTTATAGAAAAATGTATTTCCGGAAGATATTTTGTTACAATTACCTTGAAAAATTAGGAGAAATAAATTATTTATACATTATAAAATAGTGAATATGTTGATTCCTACATTGAATCCTAGAAATAAATTATTATAGATTTGAATCTATCAAGGGATGAATTATGGGTATCAAATACCCATAAAAGACAGTTTATATGATTGTTCAAATATCAAATTTATAAGGAGTTATCTGAGAATATGAATGCAATTTTTGAATGACTTCAATGACTAGCAATATGACCAAATGAAAATGTTATATGTTACACTGGGTTTGTAATCAATGGTTATTTGTTCTATAAAAATGCATTCAATGACTTCAGTGTGAGGAAAACAAACAGTGGTACGCTTATGTTTGAAGTGATGAATATATCTCTTTCAAATGATAGAAATCCAATTTATGAAAATATTTCATATTTTGGCATTATTAAATAGATATATGACTTGGATTATACAACATTTCAAGTGAATATTTTCCATTGAAAATGGGTTGACAATATCAATGGAGTGAAAGTTGGTGAAATGGGCTTCGTGAAGGTTAATATCAGTGTAGAATGGGAAAAATATGATCTCTTCATAATGGCATCAAAAGTAGTGCAAGAATTTTATGCCTATGACACAACAAACAATAATTGTTCAATTTTCTTATTGGCAGCTAAAAAACTGTTGTGTTAGATGAAAACTCAGTGGAGGATAACCCTTTCCTTGGGACATCACAGTCAGTTCATGCCAACCCCAATGTAGACAATGTCTGGTACATTATATGGGACCCCAAAGAGGGGATTTGGAATCTCAAAATAGGAACCAAATCCTTGAAACATTTAAAAAAAGATAGTTCAATGAGAAGGTAAATGTTTTTTAATATATTATATTTTCCTCATAATATTATATTTTATCTATTGCATTAACATAATATAAATTAAATTTTTGACTACACTTACAGATAATGTCTTCTACACATGATGATTTTACTGATCCCGCATAAGAACAGACTATAGTGAATGAAACCCTTTGGATTGATACAAGGGTAATGTCATGATATACTTTCTCTATTTTATCGAAAAAATATGGAATGGAATGTTGATTTATTTTTTTTATTCCTTGTAGAGTTTGTTTATTTATGATGATTTATGTTCATATTCCATCCCTTTGCAAGAAGAGTAATGATGTTGTCTCTGCTCAATCACATAGGAAATCTTTATGTTTTCACAGTAAAATCAATGTCCACTGAATTAGTGTATTTTTTACAATTTATTTTTAATTTATTTCTTTTTTGTATTACTCACATAATAACTTTTTTCTTATATAGGTGGAGTCTTTTGTTCGAGTTGGGATGCTCATTCCAACATTAATGGTCCTTTTCCCTCAAAATACTTTCACCCCTAAATTGGTTCATTTTTCACTTTCTTTCATGTTACCTCAACTCCCTTTGAAGGAAAAGAAATGATGTTGCCTCTACTCAATCACAGAGGTAATATTCATGTTTTCATAGTAAAACAATTTTCTATATAATTAATGTATTATTTAGCATGTATGTTTAATTTATTTCGTTTTAGTATTACTGAAATAATAATTATTTTTTATACAGGTGGATTATTTTGTTTTAGTTGGGGTGCTCTATCCAACATTCATTCTCCTTATCCCTTAAAATCTTTTCACCCCTAATGTGGTGCTTTTTCCACTTTATTTCAAGTGACTAACAATGCCTTTGCAGGAAGAGAAATGAAACTACCACTACTCAATTACAAAGTTAATATTAATATTATCATCGTTTAATCATTTTACATAGAATTAATTTATTCATTTATTTTTATATTTACGTTATTTAATTTTAGTATTACTAGCTCAATAATTTTTTTCTTATGTAGGTGTATTATATTGATCGAGTTTGGGTGATTTTTCCATCATTCATGCTCCTTCTCCCTTAAAAACATTTCACCCTTGTAGTGGTGAATTTATCACTATATTTCAAGTTACCACCACTTCCTTTGTAGTAAGTGAATCAACGTTGTATCTACTCAATAATATAGGTAATATTATTGTTTTTTACAAAAAATAATTGTCTATATAATTAATGTATTGATTCATATGTATGATTATTTTATTTCTTTTTAGTATTACACACATAATAATTGTTTTCTAATTCATTTGGATTCTTTCGTTCTATTTTGGGTGCTCTTTCCATCATTTATCCCTTTATGCACCAAAACATTCACAAAATTATTCTCTCAAAAAACTGTTCACTCTTTTAGTGCAGAATTTTATCACTTTATTGCATTTTCCGACCACTAGTCAATCATAAAGATGATCTTGATATTTTCACAGCAAAATAATTGTCTATAGAATTTATGTATTATTTCATATTAAAGTTAAATTTATTTCTTTTTAGTATTAATCATAATAATTTCATCCTTATACATGTGGATTCTTTTTTTTGTTTAGGTGGTTTGTTTGAAACAACTCATTCAATGTTTGTAGTTCGATAAAGAAAGTCAATGGAAATCATTGTACTATTAATAATTATGATTGTTTTTTAATGTATGTAATAATTTTTGTTTATGTGATTTTTATAAACCAATGTTTAAAATGTCTATAATACTGTGTGTTTTATCTGGTATTTGTGTTGAAAATTTCATTTCATTTAAATTATTTATTGGGACTTTTTTGTTGATATTGGATGTGTTTGTGGTGCTGCAGTGTGATGTAACAACATACTACAGTATGACCCTTTAATTGTTCTTTAAAAATTACCAGCAGAAATATATTTATTAGTTCTTCTAAAAGCACAGCTAAAAGTACATTATTAGATCTCAAATAAGCACTGATAAAATTACTTTTCTTTTAACATCTGTCACATTGTTAGTGCTTTTCTAGCACTGATAAAGGTCATTTATTGCACTGTTAAAGGCCTATTTTTTTATAATGAAAACAACCTGGGCACTAGCTTTACTTATTTCCTAATACAGAACTACCCAACCAAGAAGACACCCAAAGGAAAACATGAGGACCCACCTCAATCACATGAGGCCATCTATGAAGGTTAGTGTAACATTTATTCTTTCTCTACATAGTCACCAAACACCACATAATTAATTAAACCTACTCAGACTTCTTCTCAAAAAGAATATGTCTAAATAGTGCTGAACCGCAAGTGTTTAACCATGAAATTGTTGAAAATCATGACCTTCTATACAAAGCCACAAAATGTTTCATTTGGATCGATACATGGATGTTGTTATTATAAGAGAGTACAATGAGGGCTAAATTATTATACCATAAAACACATAAATATAGAAAATAATCTCATAACATATCCTCTAGAATATTAATAGTATGTTAACATAGGTTGTTATATTCTTTATGATTGGTTTTACTAAGAATAACTTATCATCCCAAATACTTCTAAAGACCGTACCAAAACCAAGATGTGAAGTAATGATATATATCATAATTAATACTCCTCGTAAAATTGTTCAACTAGAATATCTCCAACATGTAAAGACCACCAAGATCATAAATAGTGAACTTATCCCAAATTTTAATAAAGTAGTATAACTTTTAAAATCAATATGTGATCACCCATAATGCATCATTATTATTATTTTTATAGAGTAATCTTATAAAAAAATTGTTGTTACATCATTTCCATTTCCATTTGGGAATGTCAGTTGCTAATATACCCCAGTTGGCCTCTAATTCACTGTATTCACCTACTGATAGGTAAATAATCTCAAAATAAATCTAATTAAAACCTTTTTCAATCATGGACACTAGTAATTTAAATATATATTTTGATATATCTTTGACAAACCTAGGACTAAAACCATCTAGAATCATGAAACACTCTCATCAGATCCTTATACAAGATCATAGGAAGGCATAATTAGTCGTGGATAATATAAACATTTTCTTGACCAAGAGACCATCATGATGGTGTCTCACCAACAAATAAGATGTCCCTCAGAGCTAATATATTCAAATTAGATAACTGCTCAGTCTTGATCTAATCAATAAGTTGAAGTATAACATATTTCAATGTCAGATCTACTCATCCCTATGACTCATGAACATCTAGAACCATGTCTTTAAAGAGTTACATCATCCACCACTAATAAAAAGACTCTCGTACTATCTTCATATGTTTATTCCAAATCAAGGCATCAACAATTTCGTTTCCCTTACCCAGTGAATAAGCCAACTCAATTTCAAAATATTGTAGATACTCAATGCACCTCCCTTGTTGAAGGTTCAGGTCCTGTTGAGAAAAGATGTGCCTTAGTCTCCTGTGGTACATGAAAACCACAGACCTCTTTCCCAAAATATGGTGTCTCCGATATCATAGGTAATTTACTACTACTTATAACTCAAGATATTGATTTTTATAATTCCTTGCATGTAGTATTACATTTTGGGAGCCATAAGAAACTACTCAACCCTCCTAAATCAAAACCACTCCATGTACAAATCAAAATGCATCATAATACATGGTATATTCCTTACCCGGTATAGGTAAGGAGAGGAATGATGCTGAGTCTGGCCTACCCTTCATCTCTAGAAAGTCCCTTTTATATGTATCCGACCAAACAAGAATCACACCTTACCCTTTCATCATGGGCATCAGTGATTCTAGATGAGAAAAATCCTAGAAAAAACACAGATAATAACCTACTGAACATAGAAAAAATCATTATCTTTGAAGAACTTATTGGATTGATTCCATGATACCACAAATGTATAATTCTTTAGGTCCATTGACACATTATCATATAAGATGAAATGAACAAAGAAGTCAACTTTATCAATCTAGGAAATGAATTTGATTAGCTTGTTCTAAATTTGATTTGATCACAGTTTATTCAAGATACTTCCATTATATTGGAATGATAATGTTTTGGTCAAAATACACTTTGATGTTTTCTTGTAAACCCACCATAAATGGATCTTATAAATTTTTAATGATATGATTCATCATGTCCATGAATTTCAAAGGGGCATTCATTAAACCAAACTACATCACAATTAACACATATAATCCATACCTACTACAAAAATTAGTACGAGGAATGTTTTATAGTATAACTATAAAATGGTGTTATCCTGATCTCAAATAGATCTTGGAGATGCTATTATAACCTATTATATTATATAAGATATTTTTGATGTGTGGAAGGGGATATCGGTTCTAGATCGCGATCTGGTTTAATATATGATAATCCACACATAAGTGAAAGGTCCCATCAGTCTTCTTGGTGAAATAATTGAGAACCAAACGTACACGTACTTGTCCATATTAAACCTTTATATTCCAAATATTCCAATTGAACCTTAAACTCCCAAATTTCTTCCAGTTCATTCCTATAAGGTGGAGTAGAAACTGAAATTTCTCCTGGCACCAACTCGATTTTCAAATCAATCTCCTATAGAGGTGGTAATATATATAAGTCATCATGAATGACATCCTAATAATATTGTATCCCAGGGGAAATAATATCATGCTTCATTACGCCATCATCTAGATAAATTCCTACTATTTGAGCTATGGGGAAATCCAATATGTACTGAATTGATTCCTCACAAAAATTCTGAATATCCCACTCACCGTCATGAAAATAGATTCCTCTTTTTGGAGATAGAATGGAATATCCCTCTCGTAATTGTTTATATGAGTTTGGTATAGAACTATAAAATCCAATACATGAAAAAAATTAAACCTATAATTTCTAGTATAATGGTTTCCCAAAATAAACAGTAACCCGAAATTTATAGAGAACATACCTTTCAATGTGTGATATTATTTAGCCACACTACCAATGTTGAATGAATGATCAAGATACCATCCATAATTTTCAAAACCATGCCCAAAATATTTTCAAAAAGAGAAGATATAAAGGAATGTGATGAAATTGTATCAAACAAATCACATGAAATAGTATTTTATACAAGAATCATACCTCTGAGGGTAGAAGTTCCTACATACAAAATAGCTAGAGTAGATTACATAGCATGCAGTTGGAATTTTTCTCTTCCCTAGGCTATAGATTGACTCCCCTGTGTTTTTCAATTTTCCTAGTACTGTTATTCATGTAGTATCAAACCACATCCCCAACCTTGACCAAAACATCCAGTGGAACTCTAACTACTACACTATTGAGGGGTAGTTGATTCCATAATGTAATATGATACCTTTAATTATCCCCTTCCACTACTATGTTGCTACAATCCCCCTATAAAACCATTATGGGTGACCCAGCCTAATGAAATAATAAACTCCAAATAGGTGTCCTCATATGGCTTCCCAATAAAAAGAAAAAGTGATTCTTTTTTTTCCTTACTAAAATATCTAGTCCTATTATTAGGGTATCTCTTAGATACCCTTCCATGATGATAGCCTGATTCATCACATCAAAAAAGATACTCATGAACGAAATAATCATCTATGAACTGATCTCATAGAGAATCTCATCCTTGAAACAGCTCACCCTGGGCATCTCATTATATTCTAATTATGGTTCAAGGTGCTGAAAGTTAGTTAACTATAAAGTATAGCCCATCCCTTATATTCCCTCCATCATCAAGTTAATGAATTCAAGATCCTTCTCATCCCTCAATGTATCTGGATAGAAGTGGACCAAAAACATCACCTCAAAATCAATCCTAGATACTCCTCTTATTTCTAGCATACTCTAATGTGTCCCACCCATGATTGGATTATCTATGAGGCATGCCAGCAGCATGATTCACACTTTTTCCTATTGGTGTATCAAGGTGCTAAATGATCTCCTAGACTTACTCGACCAATAACATGGTAATCTAGGGTCCTCCCTAGTGAACTTAAGTGGATGTTTCACTTAAAAATCACTCATTAACTCAAACAATGATGGAACGGTTTGAATAGTATCCCTTCCAATAGATCACATGATCCTATGGAATCTATATCAAATTTTAACATCCATATGATCCTCAGAATCTATAGGATGTTCTGGTTCAGTTGCATTTGGATCATACTGATTTTCACTCTCCTGATACTCAATTTGAAGATGATGAGGAGCCATTGTCTTTATAAGAGAAACACACTCCATTTGACACTAGATAAAAATGTTCAACCTTAATAGGTTACAACAAAAGAGAAACATTGGGTCATGGTCTCTCTAAATTGAATTAACATGAAATAATAGTTTTTTTCATTTATCAGTAATAACACATATCTCATTTAATAGTTCATAGAAGAAAATATATCACATGCTATAAATATATCCAAATCATGGAAAATTTATTTCAATTTATATATTTATATCTACCTATCATGATTCATGCATACCCATCTTGTGTCATACAGGCCTTGAGTATAAATATAATGAAAAAATAACATCATACAACATGTGAATCACCCAAGGTGAAATAACATCAACTATAACCTGTGAAAATCATAACAACAATCTGATCCATGAGCTCTCATATTTTCTCTAATTCATGAGTTAACTAGTCCCATGAAGAGAGATCATTACCTTTACATGAAACAAACTATTCGACATTCTACCTTTCCTAAATAGTAAATAAATATAAGAGAATCCTTCCTCTAATACAACATTGTAACATCCCCCGACCATACACTGTACCTCGTGGCCAAATCTGGTTGGTTACTCGGCCTCAAGCATTCCTGGTCATATGCCAGTGGATACCAACTAGTATCATGGGTGTGGAGAACATAATTGTGAGAATATATCCCCTATTTTAAGGTTATAATAAAAGGTAAATAAATTTATATTAGAGTAGTGAAAATAGTTGAAACTGTACATCACATCATATAAACAAAAAAAGATAATTGAATAATAAAACAATAATAAAATAATAATGTAACGAAAGAATGGAGTGTATATAAATTTAAAATAGGAATAATATTGATAAAATACCATGATGACACAAATAAAAATAACATTTCTATTTCCTAAACCCCATGTCAGTCACGTCTCAATGCTCCAATCAGTTTAGCAAGCAATAATCAAATGAATTGACCCTTTCCAATGTATAAATCTACGTCTATGTAAATTGATAATGTAATGTCCCAAAATTTTCCATGTATTATTTTAATATTATGTGGGAATTATTTCGAGACTAGGCTCTGAGACAGTGTGCAGTTCCGAGGCCCGGTGAGCCCGGAACAAATGTTTGAATATAATTTAAAAATTAAATTACGTGCGTGTGTGGTTTTCCTGAAAAAGTGGAATAACTCCCGAACGGGTGCTCGGATCATAAATATGAGAGCACTGTTGTGTTCGGAATATCGTTTTTTACCTTAGGCGAGGCCAAACTTCGGTCGGCGCAGGTCTGTAGTGAATTCTGGTTTTTTGGACGTAACCGTAATAAAATATTAAATTAAAATATTTATTTAAATCCTTGTTGATATGAAATATTTTATTCTTTTAAGTAGAGATTTCACAGGGAGGGTTAGGGTTACAATTTCCCTAACTCTGATTTCCTCTAGAGAGATCTGGAGAAGACCTCTCGACGCGGCGACGACATTCATGATGATTTTCGCCGGCGACGACGATGCGGCTAACCAATCATCGCCAACGAACGCTGCAGAATCTAGGTAGGATGTTTAAATTTTGGTTTCTTCCCCGTTGTTGATTTCTCTGATGAACATGGGAAAATCCATGAACAGATTAGTCTGTGGATCGATCGTTCTTGCGGGATGGGCTTTTGCGGGGATTTTTGGGAGATTGAATCCATGTTAATCCATTGTTGTTGACTTTCTACTCCGTTTAATCCTATTAATGGGAGAGGATCAACGTCGTGACTAATGACGATGGAGGTTCGTTCTTCAATTTCGTTTCTTGGATTTCTCCCCTTTCTTTTCTTTACATTTTCACGTTCTTCGTGGGGCGATGAACGACGGATCGTTGCACATCTGTTCTACGACGCAATGATCACAAACTGTGGATCCAACACCGGAGCGGTGTAACGGAGGTGCGACGACGATATCAGCGGATGATTCGGAGCGGATCGAGATTTATGAGTTTTCGGGCGTTTTTATTCAGACGGATCGTTCAAGGTTTATGATCCATTTTAAAGGCCGAAACCACCCATTGAGATGTTTGTATGACGAACCAAACCAATCCCTATAGTATCGGGACAAACGGACGAGAGATCGCGGATCTGGAAGATCAACCGAAGCGCGAGGAAGAAGACAGTGTTCTGGAAATTTTCCCGACTACACGCTGTGTAGTATGGGCTACACAATGTGTGTTCGTCGATGGGGCTACTTGGAGTGTACATCGGGAGTACACGGACACGGGAAGGGGTACACGGCCAAGGACACACTGTGTATACCCCTCCCCAGCCAGACCCAGCCAGATACACAAGATACCCTGTGTACTGGTACACGGGCAGGCGACACAGACACGGGCAGAGACCGTGTACGGGCACCTGGCCAGCGTACACGGAGCGAGCCCCAGGTTCTCGGAAATGGCGTGTAATTCTTCTACACGTCGTGTAGTTGATTTTTATCCAAAAAGCCGAATGACACAGTCCGGTTACACGGGCAATACCCGGGGTCAAGGAAGACGGTGTATACTTTTTCTACACATCGTGTAGTTTGGTTTTACTCAACTTGAATGAATGACACAGGTCATTTACATGGGAATTACCTGGGGTCAAGGAACATGGTGTGTAACCATACTACACGCCGTGTAACCTGTCTTAAATGACTTGAGCTACATTCCTTATGTGACTTAGACTATTTTTCTTAGGATTCGTACCCTTGGTCCTTCCCCTGAAGGTTATGGTATCATTTACTTTACACAGGAGTATGATCCCCTCAGCAGAACTTCCTGAATAGAGTTTCTGGAATCCCCTCTGTGAGACTTAGATCTGGATCCTCTATTCATTCATGGAACCCTAGGCAGAGTTCTTGGTATCGACCTGACCAACTTTACCCGGGCGCCGATCCTCTGCTTATAATATTAGCTCAGACTGAGTTGTCGGAATCACCCCATGACTTGGATGTGATCCACATTTGACCATCATGTTCTCAAGGTACTTGTGGAGTGTGTTCTCCCAGAATGAGTACTTCATATCTCTCTATTTAGACCTAGGAGTGTGTTCTCCCGGTCGCATGCTTTGTGGAATATTTGAACTGGATCTTAGTGGTGGCTTCACGATAGTCAATCGTATATCTGTATATCTGGATATTCTTGTTATATGTTCTATAGACATATACTGTGTAGAGCTGGCTGTATCTTTCCTTTGTGGTATTTTCAATTGTTTTATTTCCTTTGTGGTTTTAGGGTGTCCTACTGGGTATTGTTATACTCACCCCTACATGGGATTTTCCCGCACGTGTCGTGTCTTGTGCAGACGAGCGAGCCTTTGATAGGATTCTAGGCGGAGCAGGACTGGATGGTACTCAGTGAGATTAGGCCGGACGAGGTGTGTTCCTACGGCTACAGACTGCAGTCCCATCACCTTTCTTTACAGGTTGTACTTTGTTAAAGACTCTCCTTTGGTGGGCTTGTACTTTTGTCCCAGGGTTTTACACTTTTTGTACTTTACATTCCTGTCGTACTCTATTGGTTGGGATTTTTATTGTATGCATGCATTTCCATTTTTAGTACTTTTTACTTTTTCAGCTTTATGGTCTTGGAGATGTGTGTGCATGTGTGCAGGTTTATAGGAAATGCCTCCCATGTTAGTAGCATTCCTACTCGGTGCTAGTCAATAGCCCCTGGCCTATTGGAGGCAGGCTTGGGGAGTTGCGGCTCGAGCCCCACTGGGACGGGTCATGAAAGAGTGGTATCTGAACTAGTTGGTTCTACCTTAGGACCGAGAGTTTGTGAGTTGGTATAGGGAAATAGTGTTAAGTGTTTTGAGTTCGGCTTTCAGGCCAGGGACCCTAGTGTTGGTGCGGGAGGCCGACGTATCCATACACCAGGACTCTGATAACTTTCCTTTCGACTCGGAGCATGAGAACACTAGTTGTAGGGGAAAATAATAGAACATGCATCATATAGGAATGGGTTGTGGTTTCCATGTCCTTATTGAGTCAGCTCTCTAGATATATTCACTGACTGACATACATCTTGTTTCTTTACAGGATGCCTCCGCGACGCGCACCGGCTAGGATCCAGTAGCTTGATCACGAGGATAACCCCCTTAGTGATGAAGCTTCGATACACGGACCAGATCCACCTGTTTTACCACCAGGTGGTGTGCCATTTATCCCTCCACTTGTGGAGCAGTGTTTAGTGCCTACTATACCAGTGGAGGAGGAGCGCAGGCTGAGGACACTGCCTGAGTTTTAGAGACAGAGACCCCACATGTTTCGAGGCGAGCCTGACCCTCTGGCAGTAGAGGACTGTCTTAGGGCTGTGACCAGAGTCTTCTATTTGGTCAGGACACTGGAAAACCAGATGGTGATCATGGCAGCGAGCCTTCTGCAGGGCTTGGAAGGACGATGGTGGAGTTTGGTTATCCAGACCCACGACAAGGCGACTCATGCATGGTCGGAGTTTGAGCGTCTCTTCAGAGAGGAGTTTTCACCGGTTACCTTGAGATCAGTACGTATACAGGAGCTTCTTCAGCTCCATCAGGGAACCGTGATGGCGGATGACTATTCGTCGAGATTTACCGGCCTATCACGGTACTCGAAAGATATGTTCATAGATCAGTACTTCAGAGCTAGGACTTTTGAGCGGGGCTTGCGCAGAGATATCTGAGCTAGCATCATCCCAATGAGCATTCCTACTTATTATGGGGTGCTCGAGCAGGCTTTGGTGGTTGAGAGATTCTTGGTAGAGCAGAGACAGTCGGCCATTGTTAGTAGTGGGTGAGTTAGAGCATAGACCTTGGCAGCAGGGAGCCAACGTCAGGGACCCAGGCATGGGAGACGTTTTTAGAAGAGATACCAGGATAGGGGATCTATCGTACAGGATTCGTAGGGTGCATCCAGCTATCCTCAAGAGAGGATATTCTACTCATGTGATGGTAGGGGACATCCCGCTCGAGATTGTCCGACCCGCCGTATTACTGACACAGAAACAGTGGATGGACTACCGAGGAACAGGCAACGTGTGGATCAGACAGATCCGCGGGGTGGCAGATGTGGTCGAGGAGCTGGGAGAGTAGCTGGAGGTGGACGGCGTTTTGACCCTTTTCCACCACCACCCCCAGGAGGTCCACCCCAGGCCCAGGGAGCTGGTGGAGAGAGGCATGGACAGCTATAGGCGGCAGAGGCTTATGACCTAGGTACTCCTGGAATGATTAGAGGTACTATATGTGTCTTTTCTACTTTGGCTGCCATATTGATAGACACAGGTTCTATTCATTCCTTTCTGGCCTCGTATCTTGTTCGAGACCTTGAGATTCCATTTGAGCTGTTGACTCAAACCTTACGCTTAGAAACATAGACTAGAGAAGACTCAGAGATCACACACCTCTGTACACAGTGTGACTTGTCCCTTGGAGGCGGGAGTTTCGGTTGGAACCACTTGTTGGTAGCATCGAGGACTTACGATGTCATTCTTGGTATGGATTGGCTACCCACAGTTCATGCAATGATCGACTGTTTTAGGCCAAGGGTGCGGTGTGTCCACAGTGATGGAAAGAGGTTGTCTTTTGTCGGTGAAAGAGAGACCCAGGCAGCACATGATGGACTCGTTCATAGGAAGGCACAACCAATTTCACATCATTCGGCTAGCCTAGCCCTATGCGCGACATGTGTGACATGTTTCCAGTTTCCAGCAGTAGTGGATGGGTATGGGGACACCTTTCTAAAGGATTTTCCCAGGCTACCTCCCTGTCAGGAGCTATATTTCTGCATTGAGTTGCAACCCGGGACGGCACCGATATCAGCATCAGAATATCGGATGGCCCCTACAGTGCTTCGTGAGATAAGGGTGCAGCTGGATGGCCTGCAGAGGAAGGGCTTTGTGAGACCCAGAGTTTCACCCTGGGCAGCCCCATTGTTTTTTTCCAATAAGGCATATGGGAGCTTAAGGCCATGTGTGGATTACCGGCGCTTGAATCAGGTGACCGTGAAAAACCAGTATCCACTACCGAGTATCGATGACCTCTTCGACCAGTTGATAGGGGCACAATGGTTCTCGAAGGTTGATCTATGATCAGGGTATCACTAGTTGCGAGTACGGGAGGAGGACATACCGAAGACGGATTTCCTATGTCGCTATGGTCACTATGAGTACTTGGTGATGCCCTTCGGCATGACGAACGCCCCGACAGTGTTCATGGGAATCATGAACCGGATCTTTCAGCCCTATCTAGACCGATTTGTTGTGGTTTTCATCGACGATATCCTTGTGAACTCTGCGTCCGAGGAGGATCATGAAAGACACCTAAGGATGGTTCTGGACACACTCCGAGAGCACCAGTTATATGGGAAACACTCGAAGTGTTAGTTCTGGTTATAGGAGGTCCATTTTATGGGACACATTATCTCGACAGAGTGTGTAGCAGTGGACCCAGCCAAGGTGGAGGTAGTGCTAGCATGGGATACACCTCGGAGCGTGACAGAGGTACACAGTTTCCTTGGGTTGGAATGATACTATCAGAGATTCATCCTTGATTTCTCCCGGATTGCAGCACCCATGACAGCTTTGACCCAGAAGGGGTAGCCTTTCGTGTGGACCGAGAGATGCCAGCAGGCTTTGTAGCAGTTGCGAAAGTGTTTGATGAGCGCCCCGATCTTGAGATTACTGGAGGAGGGTGTTGAGTACGTACTATTCTACGACGCATCAAGAACCGGGCTTGTTTGTGTTGTGATGTAGAGGAAAGCAGTGATTTATTATGGCTCACACTAGTTGTGGCCACACGAACTGAACTACGGGACCCATTATCTTGAGTTAGTAGCGGTAGTCTTTGCATTGCTGATGTGGCGGCACTACATGATGGGAGAGCGGTTTACCGTCTACTCTGATCACAAGAGTCTCAGATATATCTTATCTCAGAAGGATCTAAATTTGAGACAAAGGTGATGTCTTGAGTTCCTCCAGGATTACGACTTTGAGATCATATATACTACTGGGAAGGGGAACATGGTGGAAGATTCTCTCAATAAGAAATCCAGTTCGCAGTTATTGGATGAGGCGATGAGGCAGTTTGCCTCCTTATAGTTATCCTTCATGGATGTAGATGAGGGAGCTTACATTTATCCAATGGTTGTTACCCCTCCACTCTTACATTGAGTTAGAGAAGCACAGTGCGAGGATGCTAGCTATAAGACTCTACGTGCTCAGATATCCATAGGTGTTGCGGCAGATTGATTTTCAAAAGGTGGAGAGTGTGTTGTTCTTTTCAGAGGGTGCACGGTAGTTCCCGCGATGTTGCGGGAGGAGGTTCTGAGGGAGTTCCATGCATCCCCTTTGACATTAATTCCAGGCATGGAAAAGATGTATCGGGACCACCGACGTTAGTTCTGGTGGCCAGGAATGAAGAATGGTGTGGAAGAGTTTGTCTCTCGGTGCCTTACTTGTAAGTAAGTAAAAGCTGAGCACTAGGTGCCAGCAGGTTTGACTCAGCCCCTTGAGGTGCCAAAGTGGAAGTGGGATGGGATATATATGGACCTTGTGATGGGTTTACCACATACGTCCAAGGGACACGATGCCATCTGGGTGATCGTTGATCGACTCACCAAGTCGTCCCACTTCAAAGCCATACGGGAGTAGAATTCAGTAGAGAGCTTGGGATGCCTCTACGTGCAAGAGATAGTTCGACTTCATGGAGTTCCATCCACGATCGTCTTAGATCATGATACGCGTTCCACATCTCGGTTGTGTAAGGGATTTTAGGAAGCTTTTGGGACTCAGTTATGCTTGAGCACAACATTTCATCCCCAGACTGATGGTCAGACAGAGTGGACCATCAAGGTCCTTGAGGATATGCTTCAAGCTTGCATTATTGACTTCGTTCGTAGCTGGGAGGATCACCTACCATTGGTGGAATTTTCTTACAACAACAGTTATCATTCCACTATTGGTATGGAACCATTCGAGGCTCTGTAAGGGCGACCTTGTAGGTCACCACTTTGCTGGACCGACCCAGGAGAGTCAGCACTCATGGGACCAGAGATGGTGAGAGATACTATAGAGAAGGTGCAGGTCATCCAGGAGCGGATTAAGACTGCAGAGAGTTGACAGAAATCATATGCCGATAGGAGTTGGAGGCCCTTGGAGTCCGAGGAGGGAGACCATGTGTTCCTTCAGGTCTCACCTTGACGAGGATTGCAGAGATTTGGCCAAGGCAGCAATCTATCTCCGAGGTTCGTTGGATTTTTTTAGATTCTGAGTAGAGTTGGTGAGGTGGCGTATCTCTTGGCTCTACCTCCTTAGATGGACCGTGTACACAACGTCTTCCATGTGTTGCATCTACGGAGGTATGTGCACGATCCATCACATGTTATCGACTAGGGTGAGCTGGACATCGATGATAGAGCGACCTTTGTAGAGTACCTAGTGGAGATCGAGGAAAAGCAGGAGAAGATCCTTCGTGGGCGAGCTATTCCCTTGGTGTGTGTCCGGTTGCAGCACGAGAATCTCCAGGAGAGCACGTGGGAGCGGGAGGCTCAGATTCATGTACAGTACCCACATCTTTTTGAGTAGCCCTTGTTTTGGCTTTTTGAGGACGTAAAATCCCTAAGGTGGGTGTGATGTAATGTCCCGATTTTTTCCATGTATTATTTTAATATTATATGGGAATTATTTCGAGACCATTCTCTGAGACGGCGTGCAGTTCTGAGGCCCGGTAAGCCCGAAACAAATGTTTGAATTTAATTTAATAATTAAATTACGCGTGCATGCATTTTTCTTGAAAATGTGGAATAACTCCCGAATGTATGCTCAGATCAGAAATCCTATGGCACTTTAGCAGATCGAGAGTTATGAGTTTTCGGGCATTATTCTTCGGAAGGATCGTTCGAGGTTTATGATCCATTTTAAAGGCCAAAACCACCCGTCGCGGTGTTCGTATGACGAATCAAACTAATCCCTGGAGTATCAGGAGGAACGGATGAGAGATCGCAGATCCGGAAGATCGACTGAAGCGCGAGGAAGAAGGCGACATTCTGGAAATTTTCCTGACTACACGCCATGTAGTATTGGCTACACGGCATGTGTTCGTCGACGTGACTAACTGGAATGTACTTCGGGAGTACACGGACACGGGTTGGGGTACACGGCCAAGGACACGCCATGTAAACCCCTCCCCGGCTAGACCCGGCCATATACATGGGATACCCCATGTACTGGTACACGGGCATGCGACACGGAAATGGGAAGAGACCGTGTAAAGGAACCTGACCAACGTACACGGAGCGATCCCCAGGTGCTCAGACATGGCGTGTAATTCTTCTACATGTCGTGTAGTTGCTTTTTATCGAACAATCCGAATGACATGGGCCGGTTACACGGGCAGTAACTGGGGTCAAGGAACATGGCATGTACTTTTTCTACACGCTGTGTAGTTTGCTTTTACTCGGCTTGAACGAATGTCACGGGCCATTTACATGGGAAGTACCTGGGGTAAAGGACCACAGCGTGTAACCATACTACACGCCATGTAACCTGTCTTAAATGACTTGAGCTACTTGCCTTCTGTGACTTGGACTAGTTTTCTTAGGGTTCGTACCCTTGGTCCTTCCCCTGAAGGTTCTCGTATCATTTCCTTTACACTGAAGTATGATCCTTTAACCAGAACTTCCTGAATATAGTTGTTGGAATCCTCTCTCTCAGACTTAGAGCTCGATCCTCTATTCATTCCTGGAAACCTAGGTAGAGTTCTTGGTATCGATGTGACCAAATTTACCCAGGCACCGATCCTCTGCTTAGTGGATTAGCTCAGTCTGAGTTGTCGGAATCACCCCATGACTTGGCTGTGATCCTCATCTGTGCATCATGTTCTCAACGTACTTGTGGAGTGAGTTCTCCGGAAACAAGTACCTTGTATCCCTCTCATCATACCTAGGAGTGTGTTCTCCCAATTGCATACTTAGTGGAATCTTCAAGCTTGATCTTAGTGGTGTCTTCGCGATAGTCAATCATGTATGAGTATATTTAGATAGTCTTGTTATATGTTCTATAGACATATACTGTGTGGAGCTGACTATATCTTTCCTTTGTGGTATTTCCCTTGTTGTATTTCCTTTGTGGTTTTGGGGTGTCCTTCTGGATATTGTTATACTCACCCCTGCACGGGCTTTGCCCGCATGTGTCGTGTTTTGTGCAGACGAGCGAGCCTTTGATAGGATTCTAGGAAGACCAGGACCAGACGGTACTCCATGAGATCAGATAGGTCGAGGTGTGTTCCAACAGCTACAGACTGCAGTCCCAACACCTTTCTTTACAGGTTGGACTTTGTTACGGACTCTCCTTTGGTGGGAATGTACTTTTGGCTCAGGGTTTTACACTTGTTGTACTTTACTTTCCTATCGTACTCTGTTGGTTGGGATTTTTAGTGTATGCATGCATTTCAATTTTTAGTAGTTTTTACTTTTCATCTTTGTGGGCTTGGAGATGTGTGTGCATGTGTACAAATTTATAGGAAATGCAACCCATATTAGTATCATGCCTACTCGGTGCTAGTCACCAGCCCCTGGACTATTGGAGGCGGGCTTGGGGGGTTGCGGCTTGGGCCCCACTGGGATGGGTCGTGACATATAAGGTACGAAACGACATAATGAACATGGTGTGAGTAAAACATATTAGGTCAACACCATGGTTTCTAAAAAAACTAGTCTGGTAATAATTTCATGAAATAAAGTGACAATCAATATTTTTAATTAATCAATTAATATGATTCAACAGTCAACCTACTTTGACACGAAGAAAGAATATCCCTATTCAAATAGCACCATTGTGTTATCCAAAACCAAAAGTTCCTGGAATGATCATGTAACTAGGTGAATCCCAATAAGAATTACAAAATCTCTAGGAAACCCCCTTTATATAATCATTTTTTCATAACCAATCAAATATTTTTATAAAACCATTTTAGAAGCACCAGGCATAGCCCTTTATATAAGTAATTCAGTATCACCAATAATTGTACATTATATAATAATTTTCGTATCAATTTGAATATCTATTTATATAAGAAATTAAACATGAAAAGGTATATCTCTTTATATAATAAATTCATCATAAATCCAAACATGAGCCATAACTTCCAGAATAACATAACATAATATCATATTCCATAAAGGTCAATAGAGTAAATTACCATTTTCTTTTCAATTACCCTTTCATTTATTACATCATATCTTATGTCATTTCCTTGATAGTTTTCCCACCCATTTTATATCAAATTATGAAAAGTCATTCATTAATGAAGGATGCCAATTTTCAATGTGAATATATCACATGAAATACCTGAGGTCTCATGTCATGCTAAAACATATGTTTCATATATTATATAGTTATTTTTATTAAATGGTAGGATAACCCTATCGGTATTTACAATCCAGGTCTCAACAACCTTGAGTCTAAAGGGATCCCTATAGTAGTCTAACACATGATTATCATCACTCATTATTGTATTTATTAAGGTTCTTATTATTTTGGCACAATTATATAATATTGAACATACATAAACAGATAAAAACAAACCATTGGGATTTTTTCTTGGAGCCAACCATTTTCTAGAAATTCAAGCATCACCCTCAACCATGAATTCCAATGACAAATGAAAATATCAAGAAGAGAACTTGATCACACATTATCAAAACCCAATTCAATAGATTTCAAGATAATACATTGCGATAATGGTGAATAAGTTGAATATATGGGAACAACAAATAAAAACAACTCACCAAACATGAGGTGCTTGATCAATATGTACACAGAGGAAGGAATAGATCCAGAATCATCTAGAGTCATAGTAGGGTTCAATAAGGGGTACTTAATTGTGGATTAAAAATAAAATAAATGCATATGTGGTTTTAAAAAGATGATCACGAGAGTTTCATGATGTGAAAGCCTTTCATGATGTGAAATTTTCAATTTAAGATATATATTTAAAATGTTTCACATCATATTAAAATAACAATGATATAATATTCCATGAGATGGACAATTTCATGCAGTGTAATGGTTTCATCCCCTATACCAATTCAAAACACCTTCCTGATAACTCGTTCACATCTTGTAAACCATTCATGATGTGAATGTTTCTAGCATATAAAATTCATCCCAACATCAGTGGGGAAAAGATGAAATGCTTCCCTTGCCTTCCAAACCATGGATAATATTCATAATCCATTGATACATTTGTACCAAAAATCCAGTAATTCAAACATATATATATATCCATAATATTTATGTAATTTACCCCCAAAAAATATATCTATCCCTAAACGAAGTCTAGACCACCAATGTATAATGTAGAATAAAAAACCAAAATAATAGTGGTTCAAACAAAAATCATAGAGGCATGTACCTATAAAATCATGATATATTAAATAAATTGAGATAATCAAAGATAGATATATAATATATCCAAAGATAAAAATGATTGTTTTGATGTCCCCTTACCTTAGGTTTGAATATGACATTATACATATGTCTAACATCCTTAATAATCAAATTATATTTTTTAAATAATTTATCCTGAAACTTACTAATTTTTAATTATTTTTTTTATTATTTTATATTTATTTTCATTGATTTTATATAATCATGGCTTTCATGTCCATCCTCCTAAAGAAATTTTTTTCATGGGTCAAAGGTCCCATCAATATATCGGTAATGATAAAAGTTCTTGATCAAAAACTCAATAACTCTAGAAATTTAATGATGTAAACTTCATTTTTTTATGATTTAAGATGGTTCCAAATATCAATAATAGTTGAAACATTAGCTTGGTTTATTTAGGATGAATATTGTCATACAATGGTATGCTTATTTAGGTTTTTTTACCAGTCATGATGAAGTTAATTTGTTTTAATTAATTTTATGATTACATACACATTAAAAAAATTTAAAACTAATATAATTTTATTATTATGTACAAATTTCACAAGAAAATGAATTATTGAAACCAGATATTAATTTTTAAATTTTTTTTAATAATAACATTCATATAGGCATTTATACTAACCATGATTGAAATTTTTTTAAAGAGATGTTGTGTTTATTATATGAACATATAATTCACATTAAGATTGTATAAAATAATTTAGTTTATAATATAGATCTTTGTTATCATATTTTTGAATTAAAAGAATAGAAAATTAAGGAATTGAAAGGAAATAATATGACTAGATAAGATTACCATGCACTTTAGGATGATCCCTTTACTAATCAATGTTATCCTTCGAAGGGTGGCCTTTTTTTAGACCAGAATCTCCTAAATTTGGATATGAGGAATAATGGGGATAATTTGAATGAAATTTTGAAATATAATAAGATTAATATGTGAATATATGTGGGGTGGTGATGGGTGTTATTTATAAGAGTATTGTGGGGGTTGAATAGAATATTGATTAACTTATTATTTTTTCTCAAGACTATCAGTAGTTTTTATTTTTATTACTAATTTCAAAAGATTATGCATGTGATTCAATGCTAATGGTTAATAACACAATCTAGTAGGTAACTAATTGTGTATTTATCTTATATTTTAAAATCATCATATTTTACAATTCGTCTATAAATTTTACTATCTAATAAAATTAAAAAAACAACACTTTTACCTAATTTCAATAAGATGATTCAAAATTGACATATATTTTTTCAAAAATATATTTCTAAATTAATTAATTAGAATTTTTAATTCAATTATTATATTTATTATTTTAAAAAACAATAGAAAAAATACTAAAAAAATATAAACATATACTTACATTTTATTACATTAATTGAGAAATTATTTTAAAATATTTTTGATATTCATATTTAATTTTTTAATTGATGTCAAAAGAAATATTTAAAATTTTAAATAATCATTTACAATAATAGTCAACTTAATATTTTTACAATAAGGTTATTATTCTAATGATCAAATAACTATCTTGATGTCTATATTAAAAATTGTTGTCTCTCTCATTTAAAATAATTGTAAACGAATCATAATTCCTATAAATACCTTTTAATTAATTCATCGATCATTCACTATAATTTATTTGCAAGATTGTTTTCTTTTTATTTAAAAAATACCAATATTTTTTCCAATTTTTTATTTTCTTTTTACAATGTTGTTCGCATTACTGATATTTCTAGAAGACTTTGAAGAACTAGAATTTAAAATTCTTATCCTATTATTTATATGTGTTTTTGTAAAATTGTATTATTTTCAGTGTCATAGAATTTTTTATACAACACATGTAATGTTTTATTGGAATAAATTGTGTTTGTGTTTTTTATCTATTACATGTAATTTATACCATGCATTATACCTAAGTGTGACGTGAAAAAATATATTATAAAGGAAAATTTTCATATTGAATGGTATGGGTCATTAAATTTATTAAATGTTTGTTATATTTTATCCTATATGAGAGGTGTTATTTTCTCCTTGTGATCTATTTACTATATAGGATTTTAGAAATGTTACACATTCCCCATAATCAATTTCATTTATGGGAGTTTGGCTATGTTTCACTCTCCTCTAAAAAAATTTTGTATATTTATGTTTGTTTATTTAATTATTTCATCATAATAAATTTTATATATGAGAGGTTCTCTATATTTCTCACTCCTTATGATCTATTTCTTATGTTGGAGGTTTTGTGTCCTATTCCATCCTCAAGATTTGTTTTCAAGGAATAACATTGGCTATCACTATAAAATAATAGGAATTTAACTATGGGTTTTAGCCATATTTTATTAAAACAAGGTTTTCTTACAAATTTTTAGAATATTTTTTTCATTTAACCTCATATTAAGAATCAATTAAATGTCACTAATTTTTAAATTTATCCAAGATTTATAAAATCCGGATATATTTAAATTTATTCGCAATTTTAGCCATGTTTTTGAAATATTAGTTACATTATATTTTAACAGTATTTCAAAATGTGGATAAATTATATAAAAATGACATGATTTATATAAAATATATATATAGATATAAATTATTACATTATAAAATTTAACAACATATATATATATATATTTTATAATATATAAAATTATCATAAATATTAACAGAAAATGAAATTTTATTTTAAAAAATATCTTTCTGTGTTAAAAATATATGATTCAATGATTACATTTAATCTTATATATATTTTTGTAATACATATATTACAGTATTAAATAACATTAAAAAATAATATTATTGAAATATTAACACACACGCACACACATATATAAACTTATATATAGGAATAGATATGTTCATTTGTGTGAACTGGGTAAATTAACTATTATTAATTATGAATTAAAACATGGTTATAATTAATTAATTCATAAATTATCATTAATAAAAATATTTAATAGCAAGTATAAATATAGAAATCCATATATATTTATATACACACATATATATACTTACATAGATGCAAACATACTTACATACGTACATATATATACCTTTATATATCATTATAATGTTATTTTTACATTTATTTATTAATATATATATTTATGCTAATATATATGTAGTAAAATTAAAAATTAAAAATTATACATGGATATATATAGTTATGTAATATTTTCTAAATAATATATATATATATATATAAATAGAGATTAATTTTTAAATATATAAATATATTATTTTTTATATTTATTAATATATTTGTATGTATGTACATATATATGTATGTATGTATTTATGTATGTATGTATGTGTCATGTATCAGATCCATCTAGTCAAACCATTTTCCAGTTTCTGAAGCCCATGGTACACATAAGAGGCCTAGAGAATGTCTGGATGTGTTTGGCTACAAAAATAAAAAAGAAGGGAGGATTCATGATGTGTAAGGGTTTCATGTTGTGAATATGTGGTTCAAAACTATTGTGAGTTCAGTTCATGAGGTGCTTCATGACATGAATTTAATCGTGGTTACGTAGTTTGAGGTGATTCTTTGTTTTGGTGGAATATAAAACATGATACTTACATTACATAAAGGCATGTTCAGCGCACCTTTATAAGGTTTTATCAAAACCTATGGAAATCTATCAAATTCTAGGAGATATGTGGTTCTCTCATATATTGTTTTTGAATCCCTATATTAGGGATTAATCCTATCCATTTTTGTATGATATGTGGTGATCTGAGGTACATTACACCAATTATATAGTAGTTATTCGATCTATATCATCCCTCTTCTTATTTCCATGTGACGGTTATTTCACTTAATCATTCTAATAGAGTTTTTATAGTTTTTTTTGTGGTTTTGGTGAAGAATCTGCAGAGGGATACAATTCTTATAGGTGGAGTGATTTGGATCTACGATATTGGTCCATTCTCATGCAAGGAATTTGTATGCCTTTGTGGTTGGGGATTCGTTTCTTCAACTATTTATTTATGTGAAATAATAAAGTTGGATATGATCATCCCTTGGGGTGGTAATGGAATTAACCTAACACCTATTAAACTGGATCCATTAAGAATGGGTTGTAGTGATCCTATGTTGTTCATTTCAACTATTATTACAGTTTTCCTCTTGATTTTTGATATTTTGTGTTATCTATGTTATTATTATTAGCATGTATTTTTATACTATGTATTGTCATGTTGTTCTTTATGGAGATTGATATATAATGGGAATTATGGTAATTATTGTGGAAAATGTTGAAATGGAAAGGCATTTTAATGAAAATGGTATAACTCTATGTTTTTTGAAACTATTTTTCAGTCCATAATAATGGTTAAATTTTGATAGCTTATAATTTATTGATCCCCTAAATGAAATGTAATAAAAACTAGTTGTTTGATAAAGATAATTTTTAGGTCATAAGTATCCCTTCTTCTTGTGATGGCTGAGTGGTATAAGTTTGGATCCATGATATATAGTTTATGTGTGAAGTAAGGATACCTTATTTTTGTGACTAGATTACCCAATTTCCTATGAGTGTTTTTTTCCTATTACTTTTGTGATGTTATGTAGTTTTGAGCTTCACATTGCAATGTTGTATCTTCCTAGGGTGGTTGGTCCATGGATGATGATGTGATATGTGGGTGGGGAGGCCCAGATGATGCAGACATAGTTGATTCCTATGTTGATGAAATTAATTGGGATATGCATGTGAGTGTTAGGTATGACATCATAGATGATGGAATGGGTTGAAGTTGGACTTACCCATTGATGTTATGCTGAGATCTGGGATTATGGCTTATGAATTTGTTTAAGGAATGATAGTTGGGATTCTTATTTTATCTGACCTACTTTCCCCACTGATTGAAGCAACTAGGTGTGTTTGGTTGCATATTTCCACATAGTGGTAGCCTAGTATATTTTTTCAAGAGTACCTATATTATGGAATGATTCTAAGAAAAAAATGAATTATTCGTAACCCAAGGGGTCGATATTGTTTGAATAAAAATACTGAAAAGATGTTAATCCTAAGAAACCATGGACTCAGTTTGGATTATGCATGGAGGGTATGGACTTCATGCTGGTGGATAATGAATGTATCATAAAATAAATGTAATGGTTAATTAATTGTTTAATAAATTAATTAAAAAAATAAATTGATAAAAATAAAATAAAAAATTAATATATCTCGTAAAATGATTATGTACCTATTGGATATTTTGTCCCTAGTAGTGGCTGTCAGGTGTCTGAGATATGACAGCAAGAGTTGAGCTCAGGCCTATGTTTTGTCTATTGTGTGGTTGTGAGATATATTATGTCCTATATATTTTATGATTTCATATTCTTCCCCAACCATGTTGGTTAGGTATACGAATTCCCAGTAGACAATGGGAGGGTATTTTCCCCAATATCATGGTGGGAGGATGGATGAATGACTACCCCCTCTTCCACCATTATCTTCTCTTAGTATATATTTGTGTTGGTATCCATTGTGGTCAGTTTTTATGTGTATGTGTGTAGATGAATTTTTTGTATTTTGGTTATTCACAGAGATGTATATATAGATATAATATCGATTTTTTATTATATATATGAGGATTATATGTGGTGATGGATTGAGGTACTTACTTATTGTAAGAGATATGATGCCTTCACGTATAATACCAAATGTATTATAAATTTCATATTGGATGTAGGGTCTCCTAGAAAAATCTTGGTTAATATATATAGGGATATGTTTATGGGATGATGGGATGTTTTCATGTAATATGTTCATGTTATGATTCTTTTCTCAAGTGTCTTTGGGTTTCATTATTTTGGGGAGATGTGGATCAGGATGTGAACCATTGGGGAAAAGTAGAAAAACAATGGGGAAGAAAGAGTGGGGTAGAATTAATATTTCATTATTATATTATATTCTCTATTATATGTGACCCATGGTGTGAGTTAGCCATTGTGTGGCTAGAAACATACATTACATATTCTAGTGACAAGACAATTTCACAATTGTTCACCATTCTTTAGCATACATTCATTATCTTTTCCGTGAGAGGCTTCAGGGTGGATCCTTCTAAGTATACTATTATAATCTAATGAAAAATATAAAAAAAAATCTACATAATCCAAAATAGGATAGAGATAAATCTGGATATTACTTACTCATGGTTTTTCAATATTTATTCAGGCTTTGGGGTCACTTATTTCTATACCTCATTGGTACATGTGGTTTCTTATTTAGATGTTTTAGTACTGTTTGACATTGCATGTATGCACTTGGGATTTCATTATATATATAAATATATTTGTTTGTGTGTGTGTGTGTGTCAAATTGTGTAGGTTTTTTTGGTGTTATTGTATTATCTCTATATAAATTCCAAATGTTATCTTATAGTAAAATTCCTCCCATATGTGTTCTTATTATACCCTCAGTGCTAGCACCAGCCTGAGGCCCATTGGAGGTTGAACTCATGCAGTCAAAATCTCCCTTTTCTCATTACTAACCATTTATTATTACTCATTAGGGGGAGGGGTCATGATACAGTTGTATCAATGGTTTAGTTTTAGAGATAAGATATTGTTTTTAGTTAGGAATAAGTGAGGTTTCATGGGTCGGTTGGGAACAATTGTTGGCTATATATAGTTAGAGATACAAACACAAGAGACTGACTAAGACGTGGGTATCTTGGGCCCCCAATAATCTAAAGAAAATACCTTTACATTCACCAATCCTTATAAATGATGTGATACTGGTCATAGGTTAGTGACCTAGGAAAGGGCCATACATCATTCTTCTTTGTGCCTTTGATTTAAATTGGCAGACCATAGGAAGGGTTAAAACATTAACAAGATAAAAAATAATAAATTAATTCTTGTTAGGTATTCTATATACTAAATTTTTGAGCCTAATAGTTTATTCTTTTCTAGTTATGTATATAGGTTGACATCCTCATCAGGTTCACACTAAATATGTTCAGTAGGATCTTCCAACAGATCACTATAGAGTGGAGGTCCATGACAAAGGTACATGAAGGAGGAAACTCAAATAGCTTTAAGCCAAGATTCTGAAAAAGTATGAGGGAACTATTTCTGCTTTGGACACATGAGGAAAGTTTTATAGGTTTGATATATCCTTCACTTCAATCCATTATTTTAAGGATAAATAGGATTCATTGGCAGTGGTGATTGTACAGGGATAATCGAGGCAGTGGGGGATCTTGTTCCTCCAGTATTGTAAGGATTTTCTAGTCTCATTGGATAGTTTTTAGACCATTTATGGGTAGAGTACCTTTCATTAACCATATATATATATATATATAATCTATCTCTATATGATACTTAACAATTGATAGGGGAATTAAATCATGAAAGAGTTTGGGATCCATTTCTCTACACATCTATAATATGCTTTACACCAATTTCTAGATGAGGAGGCTAGGGAGTGGAATTTCTTGGAGGGTTTTCATCTAGATATATATTCCCTTGTTACCCAGTTAATGTTGAATGTATATATTGATGTGATTAAGAGAAAAAAATTCATTGACATCACCCTGGCCAAAAATGGATCATCATGAGAGGGGAGTTGTTAAGATTCCTCATGAATCATATTTGTTGTATGCAACTCCAGTTTCTTAGATAGAAGATATTTTGGAAATCTAGGGGTAGTTCTCATCCCCCATAATCTTTTTTCTCCAAAGTAGGAGTCTCTAAACCTATGAAAATGGGCCATATGCATTTTTTCTTGTCAGGATGAAGAAATTATTTGAGATAGTGGCTGAATATTCTAAGAAGTTGTCATGTTCCAAGTGTTCTAATTCATGTACCTCCATTAAGGTAGTTTCGACTGAGGTTATAGTAGTGGGTCATTCTAGTTTGGGATCATTATATTGTAGATGGGGTTAGAAAAGTAAAACCCTAATATCCTCCTCATCATTAGATAGTAGATTGTGTCCATGGAGGTGGTTCTTAGTGGGATTGTATAGGTCATAGATTATGTCTTTATTAGCTTCAGGAATTATTTTTTCTAGCACCGTGTGAGTAATACATCATTCAAGGTTCCATTTTCTTGTATTTTGAATGGTTTCATTTTTTTTATTTTGGAGTGACACCCCACATTATATTACCGACATTCATCATTTCTTTGGGAAATCAGTTATAGAGGCCTCCAATCCCCTTAGTGTTGACTACACCAGTTGGAGGTTGATATGAATTTTATGAAGTATGTTGAAACTATGGTATTTTGTTTTGGTAGAATAACTATTTGGGATACTTCCTATGTTTATAGATATATCCATATGACATTATCAACAATATAGATTGGTTGTATTCAGTTCAGGATATAGTGGATCTGTTAAAGGGATAAGTTCGGTTCTATGATGCTGATGGAGATCCAACAGTGTTTGTTGGATAGATAACCCATTAGATGGGTTATAGGAATATTTGAAAAATATCTTCCTTGAAAGTTGATCTAATACTAAGTTCATTAAATTTTATGCATTTAGTGTTTCCCATGTTTGTATAACATTACCCAAATATAATTTTAGAGGAGGTTGTGGCATTAACCTCTCGATAGGAGACCATGTTTGGGATTGATCTACATCCATGTGTTTATATTATATCTATTTTTCCCTATATTATGGATCCTTATGAGTTGTGAGAGATTTAATTAAAAATATATGATCAGTTGTAGAGTGGTTTTGTTCATACAAGTGTGTCACCTTAGGGTACACCCGTTTTGTTCATTAACAAGTATTATGGAAGTTCGTAGATTCTCATTTATTATCATAAATTTAACTAAGTGAAATTATAAAACACATTCCTATTATATGGATTTATGATTTATTTTATCCCCTAATGTGAGAAAGTTAGTTCTCAAAAATCAATTCATGGTCTAGATATCATCAAATGCGGGTTAAGGAAGAGGATGTTCCAAAGGATGCTTTTTAATTTCATCATGGGATGTAAATGTTAATTTTTATTTAATTTAGTGTAAAATTTTTTCCATCCATGTTCATGGGGTTGATGAAATCTATTTTCAATGAGTTCCTTGACAATATCATGTTGGTTTTCATCAATGAAATCTATGTGTAATCCACATCTGTGGAGGATAGGCATAGTATCAACTCTTCTTTTTTGGAGTTCTTAATTGTGATAATCTATATAGTATGTTTTTGAAGTGTGATTTTTGGGATCATGAAGTCCATTTCAGGGGGAATTTTATGCCCCATTAGGTAGTAGTTGTGGAGCCTTCACATGGAGAGGAGGTTTTGTCTTGGGATTCAACTAAAGATAATGGTAGAGGGGTGGATTTTCCTTTGTCTTGTAGGCTATTACAGGTGGATGATAGATGATTTATCTCATTTTTAAACTCCTCTAACATCCTTGTCTAGATTGTATTAGGTTTTTCTATAGACTGACTAGGGTCAGGCAGGTTATGAGTACTTTAAAGAGAAGTTGGTTAGTTCCATTTCCATTTTTTCAGCAGAAGGAGTTCAGTTTGAGGCTTTATATAATATTCATCATATTTGGTTGGTTTGTATTATAATATAGAAAATATTGGTTCCTTATTATGGATATTTATTATTATTTCTTATTAATCATAACTATGTTAACCATGATCTTTATTTGGTAGCAGGTGTGTTTTCATTGATGTTATAGAGACATTACAATATCCGAAAGCATTTTGTGGGATTTAATTTCCATAAGAGGAATATATATATATATATATTCCCAATTTGATTTGAAATTCAATTTGTTTCAATGTATGGAAATAATTTTGGATTATGACTTCATTATTTTTTTCTATACTAGAAAAGTAAAATGGTGCAACTGATGCATTGAGAAGAAATAAAATGTAGTGATGTTGTATGTGAATACAAAGATTCCAAGAGAGTGATGGAACAACTATACTCAAAACATTTAAATATAGTAGGGTTATATGAATATGATGTGTTTTACAGATGATGATGTAATCAGCTTTGGTCTAGAATTTGGAGGAGATCTAGATTTGGAATTTTGAGGTCAAGGCCTAGAGGGACTGAGTTATTTTGGTTGATTCCCCTGATGGTTGGTCAATGGATGGAAAATATTGTGTGTTTTTTCAGGGAAGGATTTTTATTCCATAATTGATTCATGAGATGGTTCTCCGTGAGTTCTATAACACACCCTTAGCAGTACATCCAAGTGTGTAAAATATGTACTGAGATCTAAGAGTTCATTTTGGGTGGTCTGGTTTGGAGAATAAAGTCATAGAGTTTGTTTCTCAATATTTGGTCTACCAGAAGATGAAGTCTAAGCACCATGTTTTTTATGGTGTGTTAAATCCTTTAGATGTTCCCCATTAAGAGTTTAATGACATATCGATGGAAATCATTACTAGTTTACCTTCATATCAGGGAGTCTATGATGATATATGGGTAATAGTGGATCATATGACTTAATCATTCCACTTTATAGTCGTCATAAAGTCATGCTCGTTGGAGGTTTTTTTTGTGGTGGAATCTAGAATAGGTGGTACAACTCCAAAAATTACTGAGGAAGATCATTTATGATATGGAACCTTCTTTAATCTATAGGGTGTGTAAGTTATCCATCATTGTTTTGGATCCCTTATATACCTTAGTACCTTCTTTCATGCATATATGTATTGTTAGATAGATTGGACCATCTTGACCCTTGAAGAAATGTTGTACTCTTATGTCCTAGATGTGGGTGGTACATATATGTGGAACCTTTCCTTAGACATGTTTTCTCACAATAATTGTTTCTAATCCATGATTGGTATGGTGCTATTTGGAGCAGTATACATCCAATCATTCCATTATTTGTTGTGATGTACTGGGGTGTGAGAGGCAGTAATTCTCTTTCTGTAACTAGTACATAATACAATATAAATGGTTTAGATAATTTTTAATAGGTCTAGTGAAGCTAGAGATTGTTTAAAATCCTATACTAGTCATAGGATGAGACCTCGGGAGATTTATTTTGGAGATCATGTGTTAATTAAGGTGACTCCTCATCAGGGGAAGTGAAGGTTTGGTTGTGGAAGTATGAATTGTCCCAAGTTTGATAGGACATTTGGGGTTTAGGCTCATATTGGAGATATTGTATATTGGATAAAACATTGCCCATATATGGGCATAATATATGAAATTTTTCCTATTTCACAACTCCATCATTGTCTTCATGATGAATCTCATGTCATTTATTAAGGAGATATTGAATTAGACAATGATACGACCAATGAGGAGCATCATTTTGAGATTCAAGATCACCTAGAGAAGGTTTTTTAGGGTAATGTTATTCTCTTGGTTCATGTCCTACAGTGCCCTGTGGCATGGAGGAGAGAACTTGGGAATGTGAGTCTAATATGTTGACTTAGTATACTAAGCTATTTTAGGTTTAACTCTTCACTTTTTGTAGCGCTAGTTTTCGTTGATGATCACTTTCTAGTTTATGATGTAGTTTCCTCTTGGTTTTTGTTCTTAATTTAATCTCATTTTAGAGGTATCTTATTAAAGATTATTTAAGAGACGTTTTTTTTATTGCGTGGTTTAGAGTTATTACTCTGATAAGGTATTTGATATCCTATGATGGGAATATCCTTGAGATGTGTCTTACAGGGTGGCTGTTTTGGAAAACCATATTCCATTCTTACCACTTCAGTTTTGTTTTTGATTCTTGAGGATGAGAGTTCTTTCATAGGTATTTGATGTAAGGTCCCAGATTAATCTAGTCCAACCCTTTGCATGTTTCTTAAGCTTGTGTCACGTTGGGGACTAAAATGGGTCTGGAAGAGTATGTATGTGAAAACCTATATGTAGGGAGAATTCATGACATGTAAGTGTTTCACATTGTGAATAAGGGGTTCACAGATTTTGTGAAATTATTTTATGGGGTGCTTCATGTTGGGAATTAAATCATGGTTAAATAGTTCATGGGGAATTTTTTTTCATTATAACATAAAACCTTATACATACATAACATGAAAGGGTTCTGTACTATGAAAATATGCTATACAACACACCATTATAAGTTTTAGTACAATTTTTTTCTCAAACCTTATGGAATTATATCAATTTTCAGGTGATCATATGGATATCCCTTCTATTGTTATGGAATCTCTTCAACATGCATTAATCTCATCATTCCACCTATCATATGTGTTGATTTAACATTCATTTTACCTCTTCTTGTGTAGTTCATTGATATAGATAGTCCTAATTCTTCTCTCCATGAGATAGTGGTTTATATCTATCATTATAGGGGATTTTCCCTTGTTTTTATTGGTGTGGCTATGGAGCGGCATCCATCGAGGTATGCAACTCTCATGGGAACAGTGATTGGGGTCTACAATGTTTGTCTGTTCTAAGGAAAATAACATTGGTTCCCCTAATATAGTTTATTAATTATTTATCCTATTTATTTATGTCAAATTTTATACTTATCATGGTTCAAACCATTGTATGGAAATTTAATTAACATAATATTTATCAAAATTGTTCAATAATGAATGGCTTGTAGTGGTCAGATGTTGTTTCTTTCTACCGTGATAATGGTTTGCCTCTTGATTTTATAAATAGTGTGATATATAAGTTATGGTTTTTGGAATTTATTATTATTATATTTATTAGAATTTATTTCTTTATGGGAATTTATATAAAATGTGGAGAATTTTGAAATGGAAAATCATGTTAATTAAAATGTTACATCTATATCTTTTTTGATGCTCGTATTAATTTTATGGTCATGTTTAGCTTTTGATATATTATTATATCTTGATTCTCGTTTAAGGGAAAAAAGAGATGAATTTTATTTATGATCAACAATTTGGTGAGAAAAAAATGTTCCAATTAAAAATGGGAAATGTATCCTTTTATCTAATAAAGGAGGTTCCACTGTTAGATGATTTCACATTGGGTTCACCAGTTTTGATTTGTTAGAAACATGGGAACAGGCTTGGCCTAATTGTTTTTTGGTGAGGGGTTTGAAATATGTAAAATCATTAACATATGTCGCACCATTAATTTTTACCATTCATATAATCTCTGAAGTGTTACCACATCCATAACTAGGTACAAAACTAATTTCCAATGTCAGGTGGTCAATTTGGGGTTCAGACCCAGTGGAACATACAATCTTAAATTATTCAAAGGATGGGAGGTCTGTATCATCACACCCTTTAGGGGAGAATATTTTCCAACTATAGGACTCTCTTATTGATTTAAGATATGTTTCTGAATATCTTCCTAATATTGTTATGATAATGGTTACCTTAACAGAATGATCATAGGTTAGATATTTTTATATGTAAATGGGAATATACTAGTGAATCCCTTTGTATTTATCAAAGGTTCATTATCTATTTCCCTTTATTTGGAAGGTTCTTATATGTTCAATCCATATAACTAGGAAATCTAGATTTTAATTTCATTCAAGTAAGGAATTAATAATATTATGATGGGATTGATCTGTCATGAGGCATCCTACAATTCATGTACATAGAAGAAATAAAAAACCACATAGTTTGTTAATCCTCAGTAGTTTAACATCACTTATAAATGAAATATATGAGGGAAAATAGGCACCACATATCAAGATTTTTCCTTAAGGAATTATCCTACATATCCTGGTTAAAAAAGAAAAAAGAGTTATTATTGGTCAATCACACCCTTGGGCCTTACCTTGAGGTAGATGCCCTTTTATAGGGGCACTCTTATCATGCCACTAATCGAGGATTCCACATTGAGGGTTTCTAACCTTGTGGAGGTTAATGTTTTGATTGATATGATGATTTTAACTCCCTAATCCCATGTTATACATGCTAGGGGTGAGAAAAAAGGGATAGAAAGTAATAATTTTCACAATATATTGATGTTGGACATACGTGTTAGTACAACCCATTGAATTTTTAATATTTATATTGGCCCATATGAACACATACAATATATCCTTATTGTGGAATGAATCATATTCATTATAGATAAACTTTCTTTTTGATCCCCCAATGGATGAGACACTATAATCATCCCATGGGAGGGATTGGGTCCTGATGGTTGGGGTTTCAATGACACGGAGGGGCTTATACTATGGTGGATGACCATTTCATATAAGGACATATAAAGGCATCCTATGTATCCTGGTTATTGTGGGAATTAGATTAACTGTATTTTAGTAAACTTTTCAATCTTCTAATGGATGAGATCGGATAATCAGCCCATGTGAGTTATTGGGTCCCAATGGTTGGGACGTCAAAGACATGGAAGGGATTACACCAAAGTGGATTCCCATTTGATCTCAAATGATAAAAAGGAATCCAATGTATCCTAGTTATGGAAGAAATCATATTCATTGTTGTTTAGTTTTTCTATGGCTTACACTTCTAGGTTTCTTGAATATGGGGACATATTATATTGTGCCCCTAGTCCGAGATTACATAATGAGGTTTTCCTAATTTGGGAACATATCATATTATACCCCTGGTTAGGGATTTCACACTAAGGTGTCCCTAACATATGGTACATATCATATTATTCCATTAATCAGGGCATACACGATATGGTTTCCCTACCACAGGGGACATTACGTAATATGATGTTGATCCAAGTTAACACACTAAGGTATCCCTAATATATGAAATATGTCATATTATGTCACAAATCGGGTATTACCCTTTGAGGTTGCCTTAATTTTCCCACTGGATGAGGTTATCATGTCCCAAGTTGTCTGATTGACATGGATTGATCATCTGATAGATATGATTGTGGTTATATAGACTTGTTTTAGTTGACTAGCATTCATGTCCAAAGATAATCACATCCTCTATTTGACCTGTCCGAGGGACATTTCATGATCTAAATGACATGTATTGAGGACATAACATGGTCAAGATGCATTGTTTGGAAGAAATTTCATAACTAATGCTAACATGTCAGGAGGGTTCCATGTAACCTTGATGAATTTTTCAAAGGATGTCATATGATCCATGATGACAAGTCTGAAGGGAATCACATGGTCTGGACAACTTTTCCTAAGGATGTCCTTTGATACAGGATAACAAGCCATGAGGTTGCCGCATAACTTGATTAAATGTTCCTGAGGATGTCACATAATCGAGGATAATGTTTCTATATTATGTCTCATGACCTGGATTTTTTTCCATAGGACATCACATTATCCAAGTTGATATGTCTCGGTGCCACTATGATACCTTGTTGACTTGTCCTAGTATCACCGCTTGACATAGACAACATTCTTAAAGTACATCACAATGTTTTTGCTGGAAATCCTATAGGTATTTTCATGGCATGTGTGAATTTATTAGTTGGTGACATGTGAATTACTTGACATGGACAAGGGATATCACATGATCTACATTGGATGTTAAGGGAGAATTGTAAGATTTGAGCAACATGTCTCAGGGTAGTCACATGATATGGATGAGTCATGTGAAGCACATAAGGATCAACATTTTTTTTCATAATTCCCTTATCCTTTTGCCTTTGTTCCATCATTTCCTACATATTTACCTCAGGTTTATCCACTGTTATCTTATTATATAGGTTTTTTGTAACCCATAAGATATGTGTAATATCCTTCATAAAATATAATTCCAATATAAAAATTCCTTTTTGTGATCTATTAGTGATCACGTGACATTCTTATGCATTTTATGTTAACTATTATGTCATTACCAAGATTTTCACATAATGGAAGACCTCATGATCACGTGATTGGAAACTCTGCGAAGTCATCTCCTACACTCTCATGAGTGAGTGATAGTGGATTCATTTTTTATGAGGAGAGGGGGTTTATATGCCTTTCCACCCCAATTATAAAATATGTTTCATAGTACATATCATTCAGATTTGGTATGAATTTAGTTGAGAGTGGAACGACTTGGTGTCATTAGTTTTGTGAGATCCTGTCATTGGCCATACTAAAGATGTTGCATGACTTTTATAGACTGCAAGAGTGTTCCATTAGCTCCCTATTTATTGTTCGTTGGTCAATCAAATGAATTTTTCAATATTCCATGGAGCCTTCACTAGGTTAGTTTGGAATGCCTCTAGATCTTCATGAGATAAGGATAACTTTTGAAAGGTGATTGCATGATTTGAAATACATATTCTAGGGTTCTCTGAAATACAAATGAGACTGGTCTATGGTCATTCTCGAGACCATGATATACTATCAGGAGGACTTCTGTGGTATTGGGCTTCAAATGTTTCATGGACCTCTATGGGATCAATGCTGATTTCTTGGTGTGGATAACCCCTTTCACTTGATGATAAATATATCCATGCTTCGTGATAAAATTCAGTAATTTATTAGTTTATTTAATTCTTTATTTCAAAAAGGTCAAGAATCTCACGAATTTGTATGATTGTTGTTGAATAAAATAACACTTTCAATTGGTGATGTATAGTGTGAACAATAAAGGGTGTTATGGTGGTGTTAAAGAATTATTGTTGACAAATTATTTGAGTTTCTATAGAGATGGAGGCATGTCATCAGGCTCATGTGAGATAATTTGGGAACATATCCATGACTTATTCGGTGTATTGAAAACCACCTGAGTGTATTGCATGATGATATATGATTTCAAGAGTCTTCCTTTTATTGTACATTTTTATCCATTATTTTATATGGATTTATGACAGTTGTTGGGCACCTGCCGACTAATAAGTCATGTGATGAAGAGGAGTTATAAGTTTATCTTCAAAATGAACAGGGAATGTATTTTAAAGATTTTTCAAGAACAATAGGATGGTCCATGGTGGATTTTTTTTATCTTAAGTTGGTTTATTGTTGTACAAGCCTCGTTCTCATGATCCTCCCATGTTCGTGTGATCATGTATCCATGGTTGTTTTACATGATTCGTGAGTATTTCCACCATCCCTTCCGTTTAAGGATAAAATAACACTCATATTTTAGGAATTTATTCGGTTTTATATTTCTTGGTGCTAATTTGGAATGTGTCAAAAAATTTCCTCTCTTAGAATTAATGTCGATGGGGACTAGGAATTCATTCTAGGGAATGTAAATACCCCTGGAATATTTAAAATGTCCCCAATCGGTGTATTCTGTGATGTTTAGTCTTTTAGGTGACCTTTGGTATTCCACAAATGACCTTGTAAATAGGGGAGTATTGGGAATCTCATTCACTGGATAATCCTACTCTTAAGATCTCTTTTGATCTTCTATCTTCTCATAACTCTTTTATAATACCATCCTCAATAACCATTCATGAGACCTAATCCCAAGACATCCTTATGATAAAAGATCAAAGGATATGTTTTTCAAGGCTTGTTTGGGTGAATCATTTAATGATATCAATTTTCCCCTAACACTTTCTCAAACTAATCATTAATTAATTTTCAGTAAATTCTTGAAAATTGGCTACACAGCTGTATGATTTTTTATACTGGTTTTGCATGATCCACTGATTCGGTAAAATTATCACTCAAATATTATGAAGATCGCATGACCATGTCATGGTAACATGATCACAAATATTATGAGGGGGTGTGTGGCTGTGAAAACGTAAATAGGATTTATATGGTCCATGAAATATTGGTGAGATAGACGATTCACGAGTCATATATGTGGTTGTCAAAACCCCTTAATATTCATGTGATTCCCATGGGGATTCCAGAGTTAGCCATTTATTTTGACACGACTTTCTTATTTCAAACATACACTTCTTGATTTTGTATAGATTGAATAAAAATCTCATCATATTTATTCTACCATAGCTAACTAGAGGGCCATGATTTCTTGAAACCAAAATAAAGACCCTCTATATCTCATGTATTCTGAATACATGGTTCGAAAATGAATTCTCCCATCCAAATTCCAAAATTATCAACTTTCATAACGGCTTCCCATGTATGGGATTGTCCTACTGGATGACATTGTCATTTCTTCTACAAAATACTACTTTCCGCCTTGCTGGGTGTGAAATTACCTTTATCATATTTAGTTGATTGTTTCTGAGGATGGAGAAAATGTTTATTGAATAGTCCTAGGGGTTGTACTATATATTCAAGAACTCTCCCTTAGGTCAATACCACTAGTATTTCTCCCTCCAACCCATCACTAAAAGATAGTCAAACATATTTTTCTTTTATTTGAACTACCTGGGTGACGATTGGATCTTGATATGGGATTATTTCCCTTGTGGAAACCTTTCATACGAATGGGAATGGACATTCTAGGTTATGAAATGATGCTTTGAGTTTAATCTCCAATAACACGTTGTCCATATTTAAAGAGAAGTATGGGTTTCTTAATTCATAATTTTTCATCAATTTGATCTTATCAGAGAGTTGGTTAGTCATTGGTTCCCCAGTACCAATTCACTCCATTTATTCCATGATAAACTAGGAATCCACCTATGGTATATCTACTAGTTGCATAGGATATCCCTCTTGGGGAAACGTATGATAACTTCATTCATACTATGGAGGTCGAGGATGAAACTGCCCAGAATCTAATATTGTAAAGGGATATTATTAACATGGTGAAAAAAAGTTAAGGAAGGAGATGAACAGGCGCTAGCTCATTTATTTTAAGGACTCGATCAACATTTTCCTCTACCATAGTGGCTCTTGTTCGACCACTATACACCCTCATCAATCCCCCACCTAGAATTTCTACAACTATTCCAGTTCATATTGGTAAGTCTTTGAAGTAGAAGAACATACCTCCTTGGGCTATAGGGTGAGGCCAGAAAAACCATTGAACCTTAGTCTGGAAGGCTTTACGGTCATGTTCTTGAATTTCTAGATTTTCTCAACTAAGTATGTACACTCAAGAATCTGAGTTATCATGCTGGTTATGGATGCTCGATTAGTAGATGGAAATGCTCTCAAAATAGTTCTACCAATTCTGCCATGCCATTTCTAGATTTTGGGTCAAATTTAACAGGGTATAATTCCTTATAGGATTAGTGGTCCATTCTAATTTTTATTTGGCTAGATAGGGGAGCTATTCCATTGTAAAAAATTCTATAACTCATCCAATATCCTAGGTACCTTATTTTTTCTCATGTTTTAGACATTTTTGGGGTTGAGGAAACATCATTAGGATATGATGAGGTTGATGATATATTGGGTTGATCTGATTGCATTGATTTCAAGTGGTATCCTACACCAACTGGGAAATTATTATTTATGGTGGTGGTTCTCTTATTGAAATGTCATACAATATATCTCTTCAGGATGGGTTGTATATGGTCAGGATGGATCAACAAATATTTTGTGAACCATATATCACCTACTATTTTTCTCTCTAGTTTGGTTGCCCCTAAAGTGTTTCTTCCCTCCCTTTAGTTGTTGTGTGGGGAGAAATACATCCCAAAATTGTATACCAATTTTGGTTGTCATTTATGAGGTAGGACCCCAATGATGAGACTATCCTTTAACATGTGCGTTCCATTTATCTCCAATATTATGATTACGATTAGGATTGGGAAGAATCCTACCCAAATAGTGTTTTGAACTGATAGGTATTCCATGCGGAAAATCCATTTCCCGCATCGACCCCCAGGTTTGTTACATCGATGGAGATGATTCATGACTCAGGTGAGTATTTGATGAATACTTTTCTCCATTGTGATGACCATCCAATCAGTGAGGTAGTATATTATGGAATCTAAGACTTAGACAAAAGAAATGTAAATTAATTCTATTGAGGGAAAAATATATAAGGATTCCTCTTCTGCTTCCTTATTAGCATAGTCAGTTTCCCCCTCTTCTAATGTACCCACTCTAGAAAAAATAGAATATGGATCATACATAGAGTAGTAAAATAATTATTTAGATCCATAACATGATCACTGAAACTCACTTAGAAACATTTCATGATCCAGAAGAACATATTTTTCATCTCCTTCATGACCTGGGGCTAGACGACTTTAATGGTCATCCATTATAAGAGATCATGTGCCAAGTCATCCTGACATGGAAAAGTTGGAAATTGGTGAGAAGGGGTTCCACGATCAGGAATATTGGAATATCCTATCTGAATAGAGGAGAGAATCATTCAATTTTTTGGAATATTGATGTCGATTAATATATGAGATTTGCACCCAAATGGATGTATTGACCACACAGGTGTGGATATATGAGGAGATGTTATCTTCCTCAAAGTCTTATATTTTATAGTCATCATCCTCATTAAAAACCACTCAGAAATGATTTTAGGTGGCATCCACTCTTATTAACACCCTTCACCCTTTGGAAGCTATGGATGATGTGGGGTAAGTGACACTTCAATGCTTAGTCAATGCTTCTCATCATACTCTTTCCAACATATCCTGCTCATCTGATCAAATTTTATTGTATTTTGATCATCAATTTATATATTTACTTTTATTTCTAATTGAATACTAGGAGAGTATTAAAAATTTGTATATAACACTTTTTTAATTATATCAATGAATATATCCTTTGAACATTCTATGTAGTTGTCCCACTGTCTATCAATCCTAATTTTCATGTCATTTCAATGATATGATACTACATAGATTATCAAAAGTACCCATCCAACTATCTTGAGATTAAATGATTCCCAAAAGGAAAATTTCTGTAGACTATGTCTTAAGAAGGGTGATTGATCTATATTTTTCTAAATTTAGTGGAATCGGTGATCCTATCTTTATTTTTACTAAGGAAATATTGTGTTTACCATGATATTTGTATCTATTTATTTATAATTCCTTGATTTTTTCCTAATCTTTATATGGGGAAGAAATAGTAAGTGTGGACTTCGCCTTTTCTCAGGCCGCCCTTATACTAGTATTCAACCTGACATGATTTGAGCCTTTAAATTATTTAAAAATAAGTGGTTGATGTGTCATATTTTAATATATTCTATATTGGACTTTCTATTGGTATAGTTTTAGGGACTTTTAGGTCATCCCTTTAATCACTGGTAGTTTAGGGTCTTTTAGATCAAACCTTCTATGTGGGTAGTTTGGGGTCTTTTACCTCAACCCTTCTATTGATAGTATTATATTGTTTATGATGTCACATTCTCCATGTATTTTAATTTGATGCATTATTTATATCTTCTGTGTAGGTCAGATTCAAGAGGTGAGGACATTCTCTATGATGTATTGAGTCTTATGGTATGGATGCATGACATGGAGCTAAACGACATATGGTGAGGATATTTTCCATGTAGTTTGATGGGATGTTGTAAGGACACTATTGAAGAATATGGAATATGAGGTAAAAATTATAGGGATGACCAAAAAGACTCTAAGGTGTTGATTTACATCATGGTGTTTCCAGGTCTCAAATGATTAGTGTTCCTTTCCTACATGGAAGTGACTCCTCTAGTTAGTAGGTCAATTCCATTATGTACTTATATCATGGTCAAACAGTGATGTCGCACTCATTTTTTAGGTCCATGGGTGATCTATGGGGGTATTATTGGTTGAGGGAGAAATATTAGGGAATCTTAATGCACTTGGATTGTTGGAGTGTGGGTGATGTAATTCATAACCCAAAATTTTGAGTAATGGAATATGGGATGGGGAAGATGTGACACGAATGTCCCATAACACCTAAAGTTATCTGGTTCTACCATGGTGTTACCATGGCATACAAGGATCAGATTTAATTTACTAAAATTAGGGGATTCTACTAGTTCATAGGTTAGGTACCTTATTCCTTGATATCATATTCAAAAAAATGTGTAACCACTCTTTTCTAAGGGTAAATATGGATTTGTGAGGACTCAAACTTCTAGAAAATGATGTTGAATGTGGAGAAAAAGATATCCAGAAAGGGTTTTTTCTTCCTAGGTTAGTTTATATCATTGAATATAAAGGAAAAGCCTTATACCATGTGGATTCAAGTCATATGATGTTGTCCATCCAAAGGTCCGTGAATAGAGTTTTACATCCCTTCTTTGAGAAAGGGTACAAAAACTGGTGAACTAACATTAGTAAGTCAAATCCATTTGAATAATCTAGATACAGAGACTATATATCATGGCCCATATTTCAATGGTCAAGTGGATTGTATGAGAAAATAATACTGAATATTACCCAAAACACTTTAAGGTGATAGATTCTTCCATGGCGATGTTAGTCTCAAAAGAATCAAAATCCATTTATATAGGTCCAAGAATTCTCGGGTTTGTAGATTTATTCCACACTGCATATATATCATGTTCAAACAGAGAGGTATCATTTCCTTTACAAGGTCTATGAAATTATTTCATTGACCTAAGGTGCTCAAATCATGATGTTAAATTTTTGGAATATTTAATATTGAATGAAGGTTACAGAAACATAAAATTTGTTTCATCGCATACTGAACAAGTTATCATAGTGAGGATTTTAAAAAATCAGTAGTATTAATTTTTCCAAAACCCATGGGTCCAGATATCATGGATATACTTTTACTAGAGCTACAAATTAGGCTATATGATATTTTATTCCTAATTTATTTACACCCCCATATTTTCTTAAAGTCAGAATAATAATTGTTTAGAGAGTTAATACATGAATTATTCTAAGGATTCCTTTTCATATTTCAAACATTATATGTTTTTTCTCATTAAATAGTAGTTTAGGGTCTTGTGATTTGGACCATCTGAGGCTAGAGTTTAATTCCATGCAACATTGGAAAATGTACAGGAAATTTAAGTCTGTGAAGCACAAGGACCTAATATGGGTTCCATGTTACACAAGTTCCCAATTAGGATACACAGCGTTAGGAGTATTCCAATATACTCCTAAGATAGAGATTAAAATTTTGTAAATCATGGATCAATGTTTTCATGTCATAGGTAGTGATATTGGATAATCAAATTAGGGATGGCCCGTAACACCCCCAAGTGAAGGGTTATTCCATGGTATCATCATAGTAACAAGGATCATCAGTGTATTTTTATAGGGCCAAGATGTCTCTTTTTAGTAGGCCTTAACCCTCATGCATTGATAGAGTTTTCAAATAGATATATCTACTTCCTTTACAAAATTATATGAAAGTATTGTGGATAACTGAGGTTCTCAAATCTTGAAGTGTGATGTGTGAGATGAGGGGCATAAAGGATGGAAGAATAACCCTAGAGTTATAGCGACCTTGATTTTCATACATTATTATTATTTCATTATTTTAAACATGAACAACATAAAAGATTTAAAACCCAGGATCCAAAGGATTAGTGTCTTTGTAAAATTAGGACAATAAAAATATTTTAATAAATAAAACATAAACATTTATTTAATTAATTCTTATCTAGCTTCTTATAGGTCTTTGCATTCTTTTCATTACAAATAGTCACCTGAGGATATACATCAAAAATATGTGAGATACAATCCTAGTAAGATGATGGATAAGAACATGTAATTATTAACATGGGGTTAGAATAATCGTTTTCATCATAACATTGGAATAGGATCAAAATCATGATATGAACCACTAAGAAAAGGATTGGAATATGGTAATGCATAAAAATGAAATATCATGCCATAGTGGTCAACTACGAAACATATTTGTGAACAAAGATAACATCATGATCATGCATATTTCACTTTACTAATGAGATACATCACATTACCCATTTCAATATAGAGAAATATAATTCTGGGTACACCTATCACATCATAACATTTACATTATGCTATATAATTCAGGGTGCACCTATCACATAACAACATTTACATTATCAAGAATGCCACATAAAACATATTTCAATATTGAGAATAAAATAACCCATGGAAAGGAAAGGGTTTCATTTCATAATTATACATTCATAAACATTTGGTTCCCAAATGAAGTAGGAAATGACACACTTGATATAAGAATCATCAACCTTGAGTGAGGAATAAACAATCATAAGAAGAAAATGGTGAGTTTTTTAAAGAAGAGTTTTTTTTGGAAAACATTACCTTGGGCATAAAATAAAGTAGATAAAATTTATATCCCGTGAAAGGTAATATAATTATGAGGAAATTATATTTATGGAATATCCACACTGAAAATGGGTTGAATGAGGGAAAACCCAAAGAAATTGAGTTGGGTTTGAGAATTCCCCTTACCTTATATATGAATGATTTGTTCACTTTAATATCCTTTGAAATCACATTATATTTCTTAATTAACATTAAAAACCCCTTTATAATTTGATTCATTATGGTTTTATTAAGTTCGTTTATGATCTTCTCGATGATTTATATAGTTTAATTTCATCATTCATGAGTGTTTTTTTTCTTATTTTTCATGATCGGTTGACATGTATACATGAATGGATGTTCATGTAAAATGAGGATAAATATATATAATTATTATTCTATTTTATTCATGATAACACATAATTTTAAATAATCTTATAAATAGTTTTTGTTATATAGTATGAGGATGTATCATTAGATAAAATATATTGATGATCGTTTTAGGTTAATTTTGGTGGGTTTTTGTTCGTAAGGAATTTATTCTGTTTTATCATTTAGTATTATGAATAAATGATAAATTCAGAACATAAAAAGGTTTATAAAATACAATTTAGATTTCTTTTCAAAAATATAATGGTTTTATTAAAATCCATGAAGGTATTAAAGGAAAATAAAAGTGTTTCGCCCACAATGTCGGTAAATTGAGACATCACGGGCGATGATTTAATTTTTAGAATAAGAGAGAGAGAGAGGATTTTGATGATGCACCTTTGATTAACATGATATAATTACAACATATCAAACATACATGAGTTATCATTCCTTTTTTATAAGATAATTTGGGAATAATAGAAGAAAATAAATGAAATTGAAAAGAAATTAAAGAAAAATGAAGAAGAATTTACCTCTTAAATCTTTCCTCCTTGAGAACCTTATTAGGGAAAATTAATTGGTCATTTGATGAGACTAAGAGCTCTTAGACATGCAAGATGTTCTTGGGGAGTGGTTTTTTTATAATTTGGAAAATTCTCTATGATTTATAGGTGTGAGTAGTAGAGGTAGTGGGGGTGGTATTTATTATGGAGGAGAGCGTCTTTTCTCATTATTTTGTTCATTAGTTTATAATTTTGGTCAAGAAAAACAATAATGTTGATTATTGAGATTAAATAAATTAATTAGATCATGTTATTTTGAAATAATGGTTCTTATATAATCCATGACTCAAGTAATAGTGAATTTAATAGATAACGTAAATATATAGTAGTTTAACGAATTTTACTATTCACCAAAAATTGAAGTATTTCTGAAAAATCCTAAAATTTTAACGTGACTATTTTTAGTGTGTAGAATTAAAAAATGAACTACATTTTAAGAAAAAAAAATTTAAATAAGAGTAATTAAATTTTTAATTAAAATAATTATTTACTTGGAAAATACAGATTTTAGAATTATAACAAATTTTATCACACTTTGAAAAATTACATATGGTCTCATAAAATTATCTTAAAACCAAAATACCTAAAAATATAAATTTATGGTTAAAATTTATGAAAAATGAATTTTATATTATTTTATGAAATTAATTATAAAATTGTAATTGAATATTTATGACCTCCAAAAATGCCAACACATAATTAATAATTTTTAAAACATTTATTTACTTAGACTGTGATATAATTATACCATAATTTCATTTATAAGATGGAAAAAATTATTTTCACTTTCATGGAGGTTACTGTTCAATTGGCCATTTTACTATTCATGCGGGTCATATTACTATTCTTATGGTCAAGTTACTATTTCATCGGCACTGGATCCTTAAATTCTAGAAATATTACTTATTTCTTTAATTTTTCATTTATAAAGACATTATTATGGTATTTATGTAATTTTATGTGATTTAATCCATATCAAATTACTATATGAAGGGAAAATTCCATTGATAATAGTTTGGGTCATTACATTCTTCCCCCATTTGAAATTTCATCCTTGAAATATCATTTTACATAAACAGGTGAGGGTACATCTCCTTCATCACCTATTCTAGTTCCCTAGTTTCTTCATCATACTTATGGTTCCTCTAGAACTCTTTGAGAAAGTTGGTTGTCTAGTTATGTAGCATATTCTATTTCTGATCTACAATCCTTATTAGATACTCTTCATAAAGAGAGGTCATCTTCCAACTATATAGCCTCTGAGTTTAGTATAATTTAGGGATCTGTTATGTACTTCCTCCAGAGAGATATGTTGAACACATCATGAACATTAGCCAGATTCTGCGGAAATATAAACTTATTGGCCATATATCTGATGAGATCAAGGATATCAAAGGGTCCAATGTAACTTGGGATTAACTTCCATTTCCTTCCAAATTGTATTACCCTCTTCCATGAGGATATTAAAAGGAAGAATTTATCTCCCACATCGAACTCTAATTCCCATTTACAGTTGTCATCATAGCTCATTTTATAACATTTAGTAGCTTTGATATGTTTCTATATGGACTGAACCTTCACTGACATCGATTGCACAAGATCAAGTTCTAGTAGCTTTCTTTCACCATATTCATCTCAATAGGTTGGAGTTCGATATTGATTTCCATACAGAGCTTTCTATGGATCCCTATGAATACTCAAGTGGAATCTACTATTGTGTGATAACTCAAGCAATGGGTGATTATGATCCCATCCACCTTTTATTTCAAAATGTTAGGCTCTTATCATATTTTTATGTACATGAATATTTTTTTAGATTGGACATTAGTTTGGGGGTGATAGCTCATGCTGAACTTAAATTCAGTATTGAAATCATGTTAAAGACTCCTCTAAAATTTATGTGTTAACCTAGGATCATGATCAAAGAAAATCATGAGTTTAACTCCATGTAGTCTCACAAAATCCTTCACATATATCTTATTATGTTGTTCAAGAAATATATCTTCACAAATAGCAATAAATTTAACATCCTTTGATAGTTAGTCCACCACAACCCATATCACATTATTTCTTCGGGATGTCTTCGGGAAACCTGTGAAAAAGTCCATAGTGACACTATCCCATTTACACATGGGTTTATTTAATGGTTGCATCATCCCTTTATACATATGTCAATCGGAATTAACAGGCTATCATATCATGCATCTATAGATATACTCTGCAATATCCTTCTTTTTGTAGTCACAGCAGAAGTGTTCTTAGAGATCATGGTACATATGTGTACTCCTAGTATGGATAGAGTAATCTAGGAAATGATTATTATCCAATAGATCATTATTTATCATAAGTGATAAATGCACATAAATCCTCATTCCAAAAAAAGTCACACTCTCATCGTCGATATGGAGTTGTTACAGTTTCCCTTCCATTGTTGTATTCACCTTATTTTGTAACTCTAGATCATCCCTTTATGCATCCTTTATCTTATCTTGGATAGATGGTTGGGAAAATTTTTTGGTAAGGTAATATTTATTCCCCACCATTACAATTTCCAAATACATAATTTACATATCTATGTAGAAAGGGTCTTTAATATTCTACAACACGAAAAGAGTAGTTGGTTCATTTTAACTTAGAGAATAAGCTACCGTGTTCGCCTTGCCAGGATGATAGTGAATAGAGAAATCATTGCCATTGATTAGCTCCAATCGTCTCCTTTGAGGAATGTTGAGCTCCTTTGGTTTGAATATATACTTTAGGCTCGTGGTATCAGTATATATGTCAAACTTCTCACCATAGATTTAGTGACACCAGATTTTGAAGGCCAAAATCAGAGCTGTTTACTACAGATCATTCTTCAGGTAGTTCTTCCCATGGATCATAAACTTTCAAGAGGCATAGTGTGATGTCCTGACTCGAGGGCCACTAAATGGTTCCCCAAGTTGGTTGTTTAAATTCCCTCAAGCATACCTCCCTATAAACCAAAGGGTGATGACTACTAGAATGGTTCTATTAATTCAGTCTTGGGGAGACTATAACCACTTTTATCAGAATAAAACACCAATTGAAGAAAAAATTAATAACCAAGTACAAAAGCATATATATAACCAAAACATTACCATTTAATATGATATTAAAAAAAGATAATAAAATAGTCAACTGAAAGGTAAAAAATTCTATGATAATGTGAATGTTAAGTTTCTACAATGAAACTAAAAGTAAAGACACAACGTCTCGCAAGAGGGTCCCGAACCACGTTCGGTTCCCTCTACCAAGCTATAATCCCATACCGAATCCTATCCTAGGGCCTCTACCTTATCCTATTTAGCAATAACAAACTCTACATGGTTTCCAATCAGGCAGCCCGAATAGGGTGTCAGTAATACTTAGTAGTTTGCCACCAATGTCTCTAAAACATGTCCAGTCAAATGATAGTGTATGCAGTTTTATGAAGAAATAAATATATTTCATAATTAAACAGTTATCACATTGTCATTTAATCTTTAATCATCACATTAATCCCAGTTCTAATTCATGTTTCCCATTTAAATCATCATTCATTATTCTCATTAATTTGGTAGTGAATTCCATGTCAGCCACCCCAAATCACATTCAGTATAGGTCTCCATGCCTAACACTCTATATCTCATTTGTTTCATGTCATCTTTCCTATCACCCTAAAATATCATGCTTAGTTAACTTTTGGGGAGGAAAAGCATCTCCAAGTCCAAACATTAAATTTGTCTAGAACGCCAATTGTAGAACCACAAAAAACTCATCCATTTAATCATTCTTTAATTCAAAAGATTTATCCACATCATTCCACTACTATTCCTACTATTAGTTTAACATTTCAATGTTCATTAGTTAACTCAACAGTTAACTAATAACATAAACCATTAATGAATTCATTAATTAAATAATCAATCAACACAATTCTCATTCCATAATTAATTCTTCGCAATTAATTATACATATAAAATATCATCTTTTCATAATTAATTCTCATAATTAATTATATTTGATCAACATCATGACAAAAAATTAATTCTCATAATTAATTATATTTGATCAACATCATGACACAAAATTAATTCTCATAATTAATTACCTTAGATAGCCAAACAACATTTCATAATTAATTTCCCCAAGTTAATTATCATAACAAAATCAATTCAATATCTCAACTACAATATCTCAACCAATAACCAATCTCTAAAACAAATATCAATTTTGGAACCCCCCCCGTTTGTCCCTTGATTCAATTATCCATTATTCATCAAGGTAATCATAGGTCAATTTCACTTTCATAGTTACTCCAATTTTCGAAATAAAATAACATCAGAAGCTAGAAAATACATATAATCACATTCAAATATCAAATCCCTGGCTATGGGAGTTTGCTTTAGACCACCTACCTCAGTTTATTGATGGATGATTGCCCAGTTAAAATCCCAAAAATCTGAGCGGCACAACATCCTCGATCAAGCTCTAGATCTAAATCCCTAAACAAAAAATTAAGATTTAAAGCATCATGATCATGAAAATATTGATCTAGATCGATAATACTAGATATATATATCAACTCATAGGTTTTTATCCTTGGAAATGGTGTAAATCTTCCATGAATATATCAAGTAAAGATAGAAGAATGAACAGGAGAAGCAATGGGATGAAATCCAATTACTAGGAAGAGAGAAGATCTTAAATACAAGATTTTGATCTCGAAGAATGATGTTTGAATTACCTTGGAATACCCCGGGAAGGCTTTGGGATAACCGATAATTTTTTAAGCCCAATCCAAGGTCAAAATATGGGAGTCTTATGGGTTTAGGTTTCTTTAAAATATATTTTCAGATAATTATTCCTACGGACACGGTTTCCTGGGTAGAGCCAAATGGTTAGGGTAATCCTTATGAAAACAATGTGGACCTATATATCAAGTTTTTCATGGTTGGAATAGTTTAGTCACGTGGTTTTTCAAAACAATTGAAAGCTATGTGGACGCCTATGTCTAGGTTTGAACGGTTGGCAAGGTTTAGTCACAAAGTTTGTCAAACCGTGCACAAACCATACACATCCCAGTTTCTGTTGGTTTTTCCTTAAAAAAATTACCAAAATTCACCCCAATCCACTACTCAAAAACAAAGGTACTTAAAAACCCAAAAATTTCTTGAAAACTTGCCCAATATAACTAAATAAAAGGTCGGGATCTTAGAATTTCCCCACCTTATAACAGATCATCCTTGAGATATACTCCCAAACTTCTCAAAGTTTCTGAGCCAAAAAGATTGGTCCATTGAGCCCTCATGTCCGCTTCTTGTTCCCATGTTTTCTCTTAAACACTTCTGTATTTCCATAACACATGAACTAACGGCATGATCTGTACCCATAACACATTCTCACGGTGAACCAACACACGTATCAGAAGCTCCTCAAAGGAAACGTCTATCTCGAGGTCAACCTCTTCCACATAAATAAAATTAGAAGTGTCAGGGTGATACCAACTTAGTAGTGAGACATGGAAAACATCATGAATAGAACTGAATTTTTGTTGAAGGACAATTCGGTACTCCACTAGATCGATTCTATCCAGCACCTGAAATGGTCCTACAAACCTGAGCGTCAACTTGACCTACCTATATATCCTAAATTGACCAAATCTAATCGAAACCTGAAGGAATACATGATTTCCCTCAGTAAAATCTAGTGGTCATCTCCTTCTATCATCATAAAACATCTACATACTTTAATTCGTAGCCATGCATTTCTGAATAAACTACACCATCTCTGATGTCTCCTAAGTAAGACTCAGTCCCAACATCTATGACTCACCCACCTCTAACCAACATAGAGTATATCTAAATATTATAATATAAATTTCCTCATATTATTCCAAATGTATATTTTCATGACAACTCTTGTTATAGGATAACTCTATTAACGATAAGTTCTTCTTCCAGCATCCACCAAAGTAAAGAACACAATCTCACAACATATCATCTAACACCATTAGTTACAATCCGATTTCCCATCTATCTATGGGTGGAAGGATTTACTTAACAAAAAATATATACCAAGTGCCTTCTATAATCCCTGCAAGAAGTATGATATAATGTGGGAATTTCATTATAAAATTATTGTATGTGGCACCCCATGAAAATGAACTGTCTCTAGTACATACAGTTCTCCCAACTACTCTACATTGATGTTTTTCCTGATAGGAAAGATATTTTAAACCTTTATTACTCAGTCCATAACGAACCAAATATCATCAAACTTCCTAAGCATCATTGGAATACCTACCATGATATTTATATACATGTCATCCCACATAAATTTCAGAATAGGAAATGGCTGTAATATACCTCCAAGTCATTCATGCTCTGCCTTCAACTGCTGACAGGTGAAACATCTTGTTAAGAACCCTACTATATCCTTTTTCCTGTCTGGACACCAAAACTATCGTCATATGACATGATACGTTTTTGTCACCCAAGGATGTACTGCCCACTTTGAATCATGAAATTATCACATGAGTTCCTCTCAGATACTTGCAGGCACAACAACTATATTTTTCACATAGATGATCTCATCCTCATCTATTATCCTGTATGAAGGTGCCTTCCCACCTTCTTGGATTTCCCTTAAGGATAAAGACTCTAGATCCTTATACTGCCTGTCCCTGATCCATCTCAAGAGTATAGGCTCCACTGCTATAGAAACTATATTTATCCACTCCAAACTCTCTTAAAATACCACATTCATTTTTTCCAGCAAATTCATCATCTTCCACTCTGCACTCGACTCATATACAAATTTTGTCTATTTTTTTCAACTCAAGGAATCTGCCACACTATTCCACTATCTAGGTGGGTATTCTAGTTCAAAATCAATGGATTTCATATACTGTACCCTTCTTCACTATTAAAGATTTAACTCATGCCCTGAAAATATACACTTCAATATGTTGTGATATATAAAAACTGTAAAATTTTCACCCAAAAGACAGTGTCGTCAACTCTTAAGAGCATAAAACACTGCTACCAACTTGATGTCATGAGTAGGGTAATTCTGTTCTTATGTCATCAATTTTCAAGACTCATAAGTAATGAATCAATCCCCTTGCATCAACACAAATCCTTGTCTAATCCCAAAATCATCACAATACACTGTGTACTCCTCACCTGATTCAGGTAAGATCAAAATTGGTGTGAATGTCAAGTTCTTCTTCAACACCTGAAAAGAATTATTGCATGCTTCTATCCAATAAAACATTATCCCTTTCTTTTTCAAACCTAAAATTTGTGCTTTCAATTTTGAAATGTCAAATATGAACTTCCTGGAATATCCAGCTAATCTGAAAACGCTTCAGATATCAAAAACATTCTTGGGATTCACCCAAGAAACCACTGCCATCAATTTTTCTGGGTCCGCAACCACACCTTCTTTTGAGATGATGTTCCCCAAAAAGTGTACCATATCAATTGAAAAATTACATTTATATAGCTTAACTTATAGTCAATGCCCGCTCTGTGCACCCTAGATGATGTCAAGATGTCGGGCATGATTTTCATGAGTCTTAGAGTAAACCAAGATGTCATCCACAAACACTACCAAAAAATTATCTATGTACAGATTAAAGATAATGTTCATCAAGGCCATAAATACTGTTGGAGCATTTTTCAACCCAAACAGTATTACAAAAAATTCTTAATGGCCTCACCAGATTCTAAAAGTAGTTCATGGTATGTCAGAGGTCCAAAATCTCACATGATGATACCCTGATCTCATATCAAGTATTGAGAACACACAAGACCCCTTCAGGTTCTCCTCTGAAATGAGAGTCTATTTAACCACTTCTGAGTATTTCTTCTGTCTCAAGATATTAACATGGGACTTAATTTCACACCTAAGTCCATCTTAAATTTTTTTTTCTGAAGAAGCCTCATCTACCACCAAAGATATAGAAAAATGTAGTAAATCTATGAAAACCTCAGTGTATTCCATTGTGGAAATACTTCCTTGGATAATATGGATAAACCTTGAATCCTTATCTTTTATTAGCATCTCTGGATAGATGTTCTCCAAGAACATCTCCAGAAAGTCCTTCCATAACATATCATCAATCTAGATCATAAGAGAATGTTCCACTAGTGCTTCACTGAACCTCGTAGAAAATAAGTATCCAACTTGACCCTACTCCCATCCGGAGTCTCTAAATGGTCAAGTATCATCTCTATGGATTCAATACATAATTCATCTCCCTTAGTTCCACCCTATACTGTAATATTTGGAGGGTGTTGCATCTAAAACTCCTTTTTCAACTCAAACATGCTTTTCAAACCCCTCCCTAGGTCTCTCTCCCTGAATTGCATGGAATGAGAGAAGTTCCCTCAAGATTGTTCCCCTTCATCCTCATTTTTCACCAATGGTTCCTTAAGTTCTCTATCTGGAAGCTCATTCTGAGGCATACCCCTTGGTCTCTCCATCCATAAGCATTGTAGAGTCATATCTCTATAAAGACAGGAACACATCTTAGGTCTCATAAAGAAACATTAGAACATTTACATTAGAGTATAAACTGACCCACAAAGATTCAAAATTTCCTTTCCCCCTTTCTCTCTCCACATGTTCAATATTGAGGCTTTATAACTACCCTTAACCATCCAACTCCTAATTCTTGCCTAAAAAGTGTACATACATACTCATTAATTAATTCAACCAATAATTAATAAAATTGTGTATAATTAATTAATTAAACAATTAATTAATTATTCAGACTCATTTCATTAATAAATGTTATTATTAGACACCATTTTATTTTTATTTTTCTTCATTATTTAAATCTCTCAAACATAAAAAATAGTTCAAGTTCTACAACAAACCCATGACTCATTTTCCCATGAGTACCTAGAATGATGCATGTCACAACAACCCTGAGTGACTAGAATGATGCATCAAGACCCAAATATCGTGCCTCTTTAGATCACAAATAAAAATTCAACAACTATGAAAATTAAAATCACATCATAGCCCAAGTGAATCACCCAAGGTGAAATAATATCCAACTATTACAACAAAAAACAATCACAATAATCCCACCCAGAGTACTCGGATATTCCCCCATACATGGGTCTGCAACTCCCATGCACGAGATCATTACCAAGTCTTGACTCTTCCTAGTTCCTTATATACCTTTCCCAAAAATAGTAATACAAAAGTATAAGAATAAAATGAAAACTCATTTGATAACACTTTGTGACGTCCCGATCTGGGTGCCACTAAATGGTTCCCTGAGTCGGTTGGCCACATGCCCTCATGTGTGCCTCCCTTTACCCTAGAGGGTTCCAACTAGAAGTGAGGGTATGGAAACTCAGTCTTGGGGAGACTATACCCTATTTTATCATAATAAAACACCAACTGAAGAAAACAACAATAAAAAAGTGTGGAAATATATAATTAAAAAAACAATACCACGGTATATAATATTCAATACAAGATAATACAATACTCAAATGACAAGTAAAACATGCTATGAAAATTTGAATGTCACGTGTCTAGAATGAAACTGAAAGTAAAGATCCAATGACTCCCAATAGGGTCTTGAACTATGTCTGGTTCCCTCTACCATGCTTCAATCCCAAACAAAAACCAATCTCAGGCCTTTCCCTTATCCTTTAATGCAACAACAGATTCTACGCATGTGCCGATCAGGGAACCAGAATAGGGTGTCAGTATGAATCCGTAGGCTACCACCCACAATTTCTAAAACTAGTCCAATAAAATGAAATTTTATATATTTTTATGAAGAAATAATTTCAATTCATTATTAAACAGTTCCTATATTGTCATTTAATCTTTAATAATCACAGTAGGCCCAGTATCATTTATTGTTTCCCATTTGTATTTTCATTCATTATTATCATTCATTTAGTGTTTAATTACATCTCAATCAATTCAAATCTCATTTATTATAGGTCTCCATTCCTAACAAATCATATCTCATTTGGTGTAGGTCATCATGCCTAAAACCCCAAAATATCATACTTGGTTAACTATTGGGGAGGAATGCCATGTCCATGTCACAACTTCCAATCCATCTAGAACCCCATGTCTAGAACCCCAAAAATCCCATCAATTTAATCATTCTTTTGTTCAAAAGAATTATCCACATCATTCCATTACTAATCCAACAATTAGTTAAACATTTAAAAGTGAATTAGTTCACTCAATAATTAACTAAGCACATGACCCATTAATTAATTAATCAATTAACAAAATTCGCATTCCATAAATAATTCATCACAATTAATTAACCATATAAAATGAAAACATTTTATAATTAATTATAACAATTAATTACCTTTCATAGACAAAAATTATCACATAATTAATTTCCCCCAATTAATTATCTTAACACAGTCAATTATTATACAAATTACAATATCTGAACCCATAACCAATCTCCAAATGAAATATCTATTTGGGAACCCCCCCACCTCATTTGCTCCGTGGTTCAATTATCATTTAATCACTAAGGCAATCACAATTCAATTCCACATTCCTAATTACTCTAATTTAGGAAATTAATGGTCATGGGGAGTTAGAAAATACATAAAATCACATTCACAATTCAAACACAAGACTATGTGTTTTTGATTTAGACCACCTACCTCAAATAGTTGATGGAAGTTAGCCCAATGGAAATCCCCAAAATCCGAGCGGCACAATGTCATTAATCAATCTCCAGATCTAATTCCCTAAACAAAAATTAAGATCAAGGGCATCATGATTTTGAAAATATAGATCTAGATCGAAAATAATTGATCAAAATATAAACTCATAGGTTCATATCCATGGAAATGAATCATCTATGAAAGGATCAGGGAATGATAGAATAATGAACAACAAATGAAACAAGTTGAAATCTACTTATCAGGAAGAGAGTATATCTTCAATCTAGGATTTTATCTCAAAGAATGATGTTAAAATCACCTGGGAATCCCTCTAGTAGTCTCTAAAGTCAACTATAATTTGTCAATTTTGGGCCAAGGTCGAAATATAAGATTCTTAGGGGTTCATTAGGTTTTAAAATATATTTTCAGAGACTTAATATCACGTGTATGGTTTCCTATGAAAATTTGCACGGTTAGGGAAAACCATGCACCAACTAGGAGGACCTCACTATCTTGGTTTTCGTTGATAGTACTATTTTTCACAAAATTCATCAAAACATGTGCAAACTGTGTGGATATCTCGGTACAGGTTTTCATGGTTGGTAGGGTTTAGTCACACAGTTTGTCAAACTGTGTGAAAACCGTGTACAACCCACTTTCCATTAGTTTTTCTTAAAAATAATTCACCCAAATTCACCCCAAGACGCTACCAAAAAACAAAGGTACTTAAAAACCATAAAAATTACTAGAAATCATGCCTGATATGACTCTAGAAAAGGTTGGGATCTTACAAATAGGCTACCACATTATCATTTTTTATGAGTAAACAACCCGAGGTTTTCATTGAAGAATCACTATATATCCCAAAACATTCCCCACTTCTTTGTATTTTGAGAATAGGTGCAATGATTAGTCTTCTATTTAGATTCTTGAATATTTCCTCACATTCTCCCATCCAGAGATAGTTTACCCATTTCCTTTATATCATAGTTATTAGGCATGATTATCATTAGAAAATTCTACCAAAACATTGATTGTACCTTGAAAATCCTACAAAACTATGGATGTTGGTGACACTAGAGTGTTTGGTCCATTCCTAAATAACCTTTTATTAAAGGGTTCATATAAATTCCCTCACTTGTGATAATATGTCCAAATATGTGACATACTGCATCCAAAATTCATGCTTTTTGAAATTGGCATATAACTTCTCCTTCATTAATGTTTCCAGCACAAGCCTTATATGTTCTTCATGTTCCTTCTTTATCTCAGAGTAGATGAGAAAATAATTGATAAACACAACCAAAAAAAATTCAAGGTAACGTTTAAGGTCTCTAGTTATCAAATCAATGAATATTGAAGGGGCATTAGTATATCTGAATTGAAAATCCTAAAACTCATAGTGCAATTACATTTTATAGAAGAAAGCCTTATTAATATCATCTGTATTCACCTTTGGATGATTATATCCAAAATGGAGATCCGTCTTCGAGATGTATTGATCTCCTCGTAACTGATCGAACTAGTCATCAATCCTTGGAAGAGGATACTTGTTCTTTTTGGTGAACTTGTTGAGTTCTTGAAACCTGATATATAGCCGCATTGACCCACCATTCATCTGGAAAAAGAGCACTCTCACACCTCATGGTGATTCACTAGAGCATATGAGCCTTTTTCCTAATTCTCTTGTAGCTGCTCCATTAATTCATCCAATTTGAAACGATCCATCCTATAGGGACCCATTGAGATAAGAGTAGCTTCGTGAATGAGTTCTATTCATAACTCTACCACACGATCCATGGGGGGTTTGGGTAAAAATTCAGGAAATTTATCATTGTATTCCCTCATGATGGTAATTTCCCTTAGGTTAATACCTTCCTTGGAGACAACCATTTGAGAAAGGTATGATTCTTCATAGGGAATCAATACCCACAGCCTTGAAGGATTTTTTAATGGAGATTCATGATCATACATGAATTTTTAGAGGGGGATGGGATGTTTTGTAATATGGAAAGATATTTACAATTCTCGATAGTTGATATGTTCTCTATATAACTATAGGTAATATATCCCAAGTATGGCATGAAATTCCAACCATGGAAGTATTATTATATTCACTAGAATAATCATTCCACATACTCCAATAGGATAGGATTCCATCACTTGGGTTTCAATGATTTCACCACTAGGTGTTTTTAAGGATATCTATACTTAATGATTTCGGGGCTTCCATTCAATAGTTCTTGAAAAATTTAATACTATAATGGAATGTGCTGAACTAGAATCAAATAATACATTTTCCATTCTTGAGTGAATAAGAAGTTTAAATTTTATGACTTCATTTTCCTACTCTAATTTAGCTTTAGTGATGGAATATTCCTTTCCTTTATGCTTTGTATTTTGTGGCTACTAATTGTGATTACCCTTGAGGACTCAAGGTTTAGTACACTAGCTTGCATTATTTCATTTCTCTCTAGAGTTGTGGAATCAGATAATGGGTGGAGTTCTCCATTCCTCAACCGCATTTTCTATCTTCCCCATGTATTTTCAACATTCATGATCTTGGTGGCCTTCTCTCCCAGAATTAAATAATTTCCCAATACCTTTGATACAGTTCCCATGATACTTCTTCCCACATTTTGACATGTGGGTGGTTGATTATTCTTTCCACCTTTCTCCTGAGATACTCTATATTTAAACTACATCTATTTTCCATATCACTGTATGCATGGTACCATTCTCCAAACTCCATCTCCACTTTGAGAGCACATCAAAAAAATTATTTATAACTCCAAAAGTATCAAATTTCAAGAGACTTTCTACGGTTTTGTTTTAAAGAACTAGAGAATATATCTATTTTTCTATCTTTGTTGATAAAAAATTCCAAATCATGCCATGAAATCCGTGAGAAATTTTCTTCGTATGTCATTACAGATTATCCTTCATTTTATTCAACTATATGAACTCCCTATTCATCTTTTTATGAAGGTCTTGAGGGAAATACATGTTAAGAAACATTATCTTAAAGTCATCCCACTACATCTATTCAATTTTATCCTTTGTCTTGGGGTTCATAATCAACACCCATAATTGGTTTGCCTCTCCATTTAGACAATAAATAGTGGGATTCACCTTCTCCATCTCAGCATAATGATGAATAGAAAATATCTTCTCCATCATGTTGACACATTGTTCTGAAACTAGTGGATCACGAGGTCCACTAAACATCGGTGGTTATTGCTACAAAAAACACTCTGTAGAAAATTTCTACCGCTTAGGTGAAGGAGAGTGTTCCACATTATTCAGGTTATTGTTCGTAACCCGAGACAGTTGGTTAAGAATCACCAAGAAATTTTGAACTCCACCTCCCAAAGCAGTGGGTATGTTATTCTGACAATCATTGTATTGTCCCTCGCATGGATTTTTCATCTGGTTTCTCTTTTTCCCAGCATTTTCTAAAATAGAAAATGTTATAACAAAACATAATTAAAAAAGTCATCAATAATTTATCCATTTTTAAATCTAAATCTTAAGGAATATATTATGTGATACCTTTGTTCAAAATTTTTAAAGGAAATTATTCTTTGGTGCTTACTTATACATAGTCTCATACTATGGATTTTCACTAAGGTTATTTAATCCTAATTCACGAAATAACTAAATTTTTAACTGATACCAACTTTAGTGGCCCTAATTTTCTTAAATTATAGTCATTACATAATTTTAATGAAGAAAACTATACAATAGTTACACAACTAGGATACAAAGGGTTAGTATCTTAGTAAAATTTTTACCCATAAAAAATTTGACCAAATAAAACATAAGAATTTATTTAATTCCTTCTTCTCTAGATTCATAGAGGTATTTTAATTCTCCTTAGTTCATGTAATCACATGATGACATACATAAAAAAGGGGTTAGATAAAAGCCCTGTAATAGGATGGATAAGAAAATGAAATAGTATAACATGGGGTGAGCAAAATCATTATCATCATAAAATAGGAATATGATCATAATTCTGAGATTTAGCATTAAGAAAAGGCTTAGAATATGGTAATGCATAAAAATAAAACATCATGTCTTAGTGTTCAACTACGACACATAGTTTTGAAAAAAGATGGCATAATGTTATAGCATATTTAACTCGTCTCATGAGATACATCGCATTACCTAATTCATTGGATCTCTATATTAATTTGTCCGCAACAATCACCTCATAAAATTTTCATTTCACTATATAATTCTAGTCACACCTATCACATTACAACATTAAGATTATCAAACATACCACATTGAATATATATGAATAATGAACACAAAAAACCCAATGGAAATGAATGGGTTTAATTTCTTAAGACTAAATTTATAAATGTTGTGTTACCAAATGAAATAGTTAATAACATACTTGATATAGGAATCATCAACCTTGAGTGAAGAAGAAACAATCTCGAGAAGTAAAAGGTGTTTTTTTAAAATAAGCGTTCTTTTGGAAAAAATTAAGCTTATAATAAACTCAAGTAAAAAACATGTATATCCCATAAAAGACAATATAACGATGAACAAATGATATTTAAGGATTATCCATAATAAAAAGTGGGTGAAAGAGGTAAACCCCAAAAAAGAGAGTTGTGTTGGAGAATTAACCAAACCTTATGTACGTATGATTTATTCACATTAATATCCTTTATAATAAAGTTCGATTCATTAATTAATATTTAAAAACTTCTATAAAAGAATTTGATTCATTATAGTTTAATTAAATTCATTAATGATTTTTTTGATGAGTTATTTAGTTTATTTTCATTGTTTGGCAGTGTTCATTTTTTTAGTTTCACGATCATTTCTCTTGTATACATGATTGGAAGTTCATGTAAAATGTAGATAAATATATAGAATTGCTATTATTTGTTATTAATGATATTAAAAAAGATTAAATGATCTTTTATTTAATTTTTTTATATGGTATGAGGATTAATCATTAGATAAAAGTTAATGATGATTGTTTTAGGTTAATTTTGGCGGGTTTTATATCACAATGAATTCATTTTGTTTTATAATTTAGTATTATGTATAAATTATACCTATAAAACATAAAAAAGAATATAAAATAAAATTTATAATATATTTTTAATAAATTAATGGTTTTATTTATATCTATTAAAGTGTTAAAGGGAAATTAATGTACATCACCCATGATGTTGTTAAATGGACACATTATGGGCGATGATTTCATTTTTAGAATAAAAGAGAGGGATGGAGAGAGAGATAAAGAAGTTTGATGATGGATCATACATTAACATGATATAATTCATGTATATAAAACATTCTAGATTAATCGTGACTTTTGGATAAGATAAGGTGCGGATAAGAGAAGAAAATAAATGAAATTAAATGGAAATTAAAACAAAAAGGAAGAGGATTTTACCTCTCAAATTACTCGTCCTTGAGAAACTCCTTAGGGTAATGGTTTTGGTATTTTGATAAGACCATGAGCTGTCACGAACCAGCCTAGGTACCCTGGTAACCCGATAACCGATCCGACCCTGACATAGCCCGAAGGGCGTTCCTGATCCCCACGGGTCGATGACTAGCACCTGTCATCATACAACACACAAGTGGGAATTATTTTTATCACAAGAACGTGGAAGCAAGAGTAAAAAAAAACAATAATCATATCAAAAGAAACTCCACTGGGAGTGATGTACCAGAAAGCACAGAGGCATAAAAACCCAAAGTACTACAACCCAAGTACCAAAAAGGGAAAACAGTCCCAAGGTCCCAAAGGACACAACTCACCAAGTCCAGAGATCAATACCTGGTTCCACTTCCAAGTGCTACCTTCCCTTTGCTCGATCCTGGATGAAGAAAATCTACAAACACCCAATAGAAAAAGTAGGTTGTGAGCCTAATCCCCATAGGATACCACCAATGATTCTATAACAAATTCCAAATATATATCATCCTGATAAAAGCATTCCATTTTCAAATAAACAGGTTTGGAAATTCGAAAGCATATTTTAACAAAACATGCTATACATTTCCAAATGATGGAAAACCCAATTTAAACAAAGGTTTTACAAATGATGGAATATTTCAAAAACAATGTCTTAAGTAAAACATTTATATAAACAGTTTATATAAATTCAGCACCCATGTCTGGTAGTTCAAAAGATTTGGCCAACATTTATATCTCAAATATAAATAAACAAGCAAGAAACATGGTCATCATCCCAAAGGTACGATAATGTTAACCATTTATAGGATTATGCACTATCTATGTGAACTTAGAAAATTGTGTATACACACATCCCTATGACAATGGCCAAAGGAGAATCATCACCAACCCGTTGGGGATGTGACCTGCCGCAAGTATGTTTTAGAACGTTTTCGTAGAGTAGAGCGTATCCAAATAACTCACTAACTACCTAAGGCTTGCATGCACTCTTACATGATGGGAGAACTATTTTAAGAATGATTAAAATATGAACCATCCCATTCTTCCATTTAAAAAGTGCCAATTTCATTCCATTTAAAACCAAAACATGTTTTATTCAAAACATGCCTCTTTCCCAAGATAAAACCAATGGGTTTCTATCAAATCATTTTAAGCCATTTTCATAACTTTGAAATCCATTCAAAACCAATTCCATTATTACACATTTAATTTCCACAATTAAATTCAAAAATTTAATTGAAAACATTTCCATCAAATCCACAATTTAAATTAAACAACTTAAATCGACCAATTTTCCATAACCACACCCAATTCAATGTAATTGGGGTTTTCCAAATTTTCATGCCAAAACCATTTCAAATATCTCAATTCAATGGAATCGAGTTTTTATCAATTTAATTGAAAGCAACATGAGAAATTGAATTTAAATCAATAATTGAAATAAATCAAGAAATAGAAGGATAATCAATTTGGAAAGTTGGGATAGAACCACCCACCTCCAATTATTGATAGGAGTTAGCCCAACGAGAAGCCCCAAAAACCACGCAGCACTACGACATCGATCAAAAACTGGATCTAAATTGTTAAAAACAAAATTAAGATCAACGGGATCAGGATTTTGCAAAACTAACTCTATATTCACAATCCTAGATCTATACCTCAACTCATAGGTATAGATCCATGGAAACAAATGAAATATCCCATGAAAAGATCAAGGAATGATAGAGGAATAAATGAGATACGCAATGGGATGAAATCCACTTACCGGGAGGAGAGTGGATATTCAATCCAAGGATTCAATCTCAAAGTAAGGTGTTCAAATCGCCTTGGAATCTCTCTAGGAGGCTTTGTAAGGACCTAAAATGAGCCAAGACCGAGCCAAGGTCAAAAATAAGGAAGTATCGGGGGTTCATGTGGTTTTAAAAGAAAGTTTTGAAATTAAAAACCGCGTACACAGTTTACCTAGGTAGAGGCACACGATTTGTCAAACCGTGCGCACACCGTGTGTACCTCTCTGTCCAGTGCTGATTGGTAGGCACTGTTTGGTCGCAAGTTTTGTCAAACCATGCACAAACCATGCACAAGCCATTTTCATTTTTTCTTTACTTAAAATTTCACCCAAACGAACCCCCAAGGAACTTCTTCAAAACAAAGGTACTTGGAAACATCAAAAGTACCTGAAAACGTAACGGGATGTTACAACCTCCCCACCATAAAACCTTTCTATCCCCAGAAAGCCTATGAAGAAACCTCCACGTCAAAAAGATGAGTCCACTGATCTCTCATTTGTGCCTCCATTTCCCGCGTCTCATTATAATTTAAACCATGTTGCCAGAGTACACGGACCAGAGGTATCGTTCTCCCACGAAGTACCTTGGTCTCAGAATCAACAAGCCTGACTGGTTGTTCAGTAACTGATAAATCTGGTTCAATATCAAGATCACTCCAGCTCAAAACATGAGATGGATCAGAGAGATACTTTCGTAGCTGCGATACATGGAACACGTTATGTATCAACGTCAGCTGTGGTGATAGAGATAGATGATAAGAAACATTCCCCACAAGACCAACAACTTCAAAAGGTCCCACAAAGTGAGGACCAAGCTTCCCTTGCCTCCCAAGCAGTCAATGACCTAATCTGGGTGAAACGTTCAAGAAAACCTAGTCACCAACTGAGAACTATAAAGGTTTACGTCAACGATCAGCATAAGACTTGTACCGACTCTGAGCTGTCAACATTCTTTGATGAATCAACTGGATCTTAATTGTCGTCTCTTGGACCAAACTCGGTCCAACCAAGGAACGTTCACCAATCTCTGACCAACATAAAGGAGATTTACCAGGATGACCATGAAATGCCTCAAAAAGATCCATTTTGATCACAGATTTGTAACAGTTGTTATAAGAGAACTCAATTAGCCTCAAGTCATCATCCCAAGACCCACCAAAGTCAAGAAAACAAGTGCGGAGCATATCCTCATAGATCTGAATTTCTCTTTCTATCTGGCCATCTGACTATGGATGGTAGGCCATGCTCAAATAGTCCTGAGATCCCAGTGCCTCTTGAAGGCCTCTCCAAAATCAAGAAGTAAATCGAGGATCCCTATCAGATTCTATAGTAGAAGGAACATTTTTCAACCGAACAACCTATTTCACATAGATATTTGCCAACTCCTCAACTTTTTTTGTATCTCTAATAGGTAAAAAGTGACCCGACTTGGTGAGTCTATGAATCACAACCCATATCACGTTCTTCTTTATTTGTCTTTGTGGTAACCCAACCACAATGTCCATAGAGATTTCATCTCACTTCCATGTAGGGACTGGAAGTGGTTGAAGCAAACTTGAAGGTTTCTGGTGCTCGGCATTCACCTGCTGGCATGTGTAGCGACGAGATACAAACTCAACAATGTCTCATCTCGTACATGGACACCAGAACTGTCACTGCATGTCATAGAACATTTTCAAGGTTCCTGGGTACACATCCCACTGAGAGTTATGGAAAACCCCCATCACATCCTTCCTTTCCGCTAACGGCACAACGTAACGGTTTCGATAACACAGAACAACCTCTTTGGAGAATGACCACATGGTGTCAGTCTCCCCACCGTAAAGAGAGTTCCTAATGCTATGGAACTCAACATCCAGTTGTTGTTCTTGAAGAATCAACTCGAGAAGATCATATGTCAATTGAACACTGCCTAAAGAAACCTCATTCCCCTTCCACTGAACTCCAATATGCAATTGAGAAAAAAGCGCCATCAAACTCCACTCTTCTGAAGATTCTTTCACAGCCTGTGATGGAAGTTTCCTGCTTAATGCATCTGCAACTAAAATCCATTTCCCCGAGGTATAGGCAACGTCAAAGTCGAAATATTTTAGGCACTCCACCCAACGCCTTTGGTGGAGATTTAAATATTTTTGAGAGAAGATATAACTCAAGATCTTGTGTTTGGAATATAGGGTAAACATTTCTCCATAAAGATAATGTCGCTAACAGCTAAGTGCATGAATTACAGCTGCTAGTTCAAGGTCATGGTTAGGATAGTTCTTCTCATGAGGCTTAAACTTATGAGATCCATAGGCAACAACATGATTGCCTTGCATAAGTACACATCCCAAACCTGAACCCGATGCATCACAGAAAACCACGTAACCTATCCCAACCACATAAAGAGTTAACACCGGCATTCTAGCCAAAATATGCTTTAGATCAACAAAAAAACTCTGACATTTATCATTCGAGGAAAACTTCACTCCCTTTCGAGTCAGAGCAGTCATTGGAGAATCCATCTTTGAGAAGTCTTTAACAAACCGGAGATAATATCTCGCTAAGCCCATGAAGCTCTGAATCTCAAAAACATTTTGTGTTTGTTCCTAAGTCATAACAGCCTTAAAATTTTCAGGATCAACTGATATTCCTTGTTCGGACATGACATGTCCCAAGAATTTCACTTCCTGAATCTAGAAATCACACTTTGAAAGCTTGGCATAAAGTCGATGATTCCATAGAGGACACAGAACTGTTCTCAGATGATGCACATGATCCTCCTCAGTCTTGGAGTAGACAAGAATGTCATCCACAGAGACCACAACGAAAGTATCTAGATACTCATGAAAAATTGTGTTCATCAAATCCATGAAAACTATAGGAGAATTTGTTAGGCCGAAGGGAATAACAAGGTACTCATAATGGCCATACCAACTCCGAAAAGCGGTCTTAGGAATATCATATTCCTTTATCCTCAACTGATGGTAACCAGATCAAAGATCAATTTTTTTAAACCTCATTTCCCATTTCAATTGATCAAACAAAACATCAATTCGTTGTAAAGGGTATTTTTTATTTATCATAACTCGATTGAGCTTTCAATAATCAAAACATAAGCGAAGAGAAACATCCGCCTTCATGGCGAAGAGAATAGGTGTTTCCCAAGGTGACACACTCGGGCGTGTAAAACCTTTCTCAAGAAGATCGTCTAACTGAGACTTCAGTTCTTTTAGTTCAGCTGGAGCCATTTGGTAAGAGGGAATAGAAGCTGGTTGAGTACCAGACATTAATTCAATAGAGAAATCAACATCCCTTACTGGTGGAAAACCAGAGAAGTCAGAAGGGACCAAATAGGGAAACTCAGTGATGACTGGAGGAAGATCACCACACATTGAATCTATCTCTAGATCAAAATCAAACATTGATATAACTTTCCCCAAATCTGGATAAGAGGGTCCAGCTTTGCTTGACCTTAGGTCCCATTCTCCTTGAAAAACAAGAGGCACACACTGGGTGTAGTAAGGTAGACCTGTTGAAGATAACAATCGATATGGGCTTTATAGGCAATGATCTAATCCATCCCAAATATGACGTAAAAATATTTCATGTCGAGAACCAAGTCTGTAGAGACCCAAATCTTGACGTACATGGACATTACATTACTTTTTCGGAATACTTAATACATAACAAAAACAGACACACAAGTACCGTAATAGTTTAGTGTCTTTGGAAACTTAGAACATAATTTTCTAATCGTGGTAAAGATCTTCAACATCTCCCATAAAGATCTTCCCCTTTTTTTCTTACCTAAAACCTTTCTTTATATCCTGGGGAAAAGAAAACATAAAAAGGGTGATCTCAAATGATCAGTAAGGGTAAGAATGGATAAAATAAAACATACCATATACATTTGAAATCAAAAACATGAACATAATGTTTAAACATCAAAATCTTGAGCAATGACATAAAACATGGAAGTACGTAAGGCATATATCATAAAGAAACATTAATAATGATAAAATAGCATGGAAATGAAACATGTAATTGTGGAAACCATTAAGCACATGATATGATTTCCATATTAGCCAAGGCATTGCTGCCAAGACCATCTTAGTGGACAAAGTCCCTTTCTGAATCGAGTTCACTCCTCATTCCAGTCCTGTATTACTGAACCGGTTTAACTTGCCGTTCCAGCCATGTCTATCTCATGAGATATAAAATCTTTACCCAATGCATTGGAAGGAGATATAGGTCCCACCCATCTCATAATGAAATCATTCTTACTTGTTCCACAAAATAAACATATATCATTCATAATAACCCAATAAATAAAATCGGTTTCATAAACATCATCCCATCATCACATAATCCATATAAAAGAAATGGATATCATGTCATAATAAGAAAAGTGAAACCACGTAAATCATAGAGAAATTACACTTGAAACATACACATGTGAAATAATGTCATCTTATATAAAAATGGTTTTCATAAAACACTTTAAATGAATTCTTGAGGAAAATATCTTTTTTTCTTCAAAATCATTTTCTTTTCACAAAATGTCATGCAATTTTAGAAGAAAAGGTTTTTGTTGAAAATTGTCATGAAATATTTTGAAGGAAGCTTCATTAAAATAAGGCTTTATAAAACCATAAAAATCATTTCATGCCGTATACGTTAAAAAAACATTCTTATCGTACTTTTGTCAGAAAAGTCAAAAAATTACCTCATAACGTAAACAAAAGAAAGATTCATTACATACCATGTAGTAAAAGTAAAAGTGGGTAAAAAAGACTATAAACATACATGAACCCATTTTTAGGAAACATGGACATGGATGATAGAAATAACCCCAGTAAATACTTACGAATAAGAAATCTCGGATAAAAATGAGATTTGAAAAATTATCCCTTACCTTATGTCCGATATGCTTCATATGTATCCGAACCTCCTATATAATGATTTAAATAATGTCATTGACTTATTACAGAATCATATTAATTGTTATGATATCATATATGGTTCACTTATGACTTTATATTACCTGTTCTTTTGTAAATTCCATGTTAAAGAGCGTTTTGGGTAAAATCATTTCATTTGTCGTCCATGTTTTGACTTGTAATTATTCATATGATTACTTAGATCACGATTACATAATTACAGAATATAAAACATGATTTACATATAATATATATTCAGAATATACATATATATAATAGATCGATAAATGGAAAGAAATACACCGTTCATGGAGACGGTAGGCCGTACGTACGCATGAACGCTGTTTTCGTTTCCTTATTGAGTTGAATGGAATTATGTAGATGAAATACATATATACATAAATCCAGTAGCTTTATAATATCATATATTTAATTATTATTTCTTATATATACTTTATAATCATTCTTAAATGGTTAACATGGAGAATAAATCTCATCGCGTCGTGGAGACGGTAGTTCATACGTACGCACGAGCGATGATATCGTTTCCATAATTATTGAATTGAATTGGAGTGGATGATACAATATATTAGAATCAGTATGATGTTATAATAAGTATGCATAGTTATTCTTTACACCATTATACCCATCCATGTAAGGTGTTGATGAAAAAACAGATTACACCACGGCGTGGAGACGGTATTCCGTACGTACGCACGCGCGATGATTTTTTTCCGTAGGATGGATAGAAGGTGAAATGGGGTTGTTTCATATTTATAATAACAAATCATTATATTAGTGATACTGATTTTATTAATTTATAATGAAACAATTAAATAAGAAGAAGTTGAAGAAGAATGAAGCTTGAAAGAATCGGGAGAAGAAATTACCAATTCTTCGATACGCCTCTTTGAAACCTCCTCTTAGGGCACTAAGATTGGTCTTTAAAGTAGAACAGAACCTCTAGGATTTTTCTATGGAAGTGGAGAATAACATTTGGCAGGGGTTGGCCGAGCTTGAAGGCTTAAATTGGTGTGAGGAGGAGAGGGAGGAGGTTCCCTTTTATAAGGGAGGAGTGGGACACCTTTGGAATTCTTAAAAATATTAATTTATAATAAATCTAACCCCACTTAAAACCCTCCCAAAAGGACTCATATTCGAATATTAGATGATATAGGGTTTTAATATCATCAACCAAGCAAATTTTGACATGTTTTGATCTTATTTTAAACCTTATAATTTTGATTTATCCTTATTTAATCTATTTAAGTTTATTCGTGGAAATAAAATTAAAAATTTTAAATTATAACAAATAATTACTTATTTGTTGTGAATTTTCCATAATTGTTTTTTATAACATTATAGAACATATAAATTTAAATTTATAATTTTTAAATATTTTTTTGATTTTTAAACAATTTTATAATATGTTATTTTTAAAAAATAACAATAGTGTCAATTTTGACACTATTCATTTATTTGAATTTAAATAAAATATATACAGAATATATGTTCGAACTAAAAGCCTTAATAGATTCATAAAAGGTCATATGTATCTATAAAATTAGTGTATCACATTAAATACTTCATATAATATTTATTTTATTATTTTTAAAACCATTTATTTGGTTTATCTCTTAATAAAATAATTACTACAACATTTTTGTATAATTATTTAATATACTGATGTGTTGCATAAAAATTTAAAATAAAATTCTATGATGAAGATAAATAGATTATATTTCACAATAATACTTTTACTAGAATTTATCGTCTTAAAATCACAATATTTAAATTGTTATATTTATTAAATTATGAAGGTCACAACTTTGGCATCATTTAAAGTAAAATACTATAAGTGTCATAATTACTTGTATAAGACTCCAAATGGTCAAATATTCGACCATTGGATGACTATAGTTTAAATTTACATTACCAATATGTTTTTTCAGGGTTTTTTGCCTTTTATGGTCACTATTAGTTTAATAAAAACTATATTCTTGATTTTTCACTAGATAAATAATTTCTGCATCACTATTGTGTCACAATTAATGATAATTATTTAATCCCAAAAAATTATAAATAAATTCTCATGATGTAGATAATTTTTTTTAATTTCTTTAGACTATTAATGTTTGAATTTTCATGAAGTTTATCACTAACATAAAATTATTATACTTATAGTATTTAAGAGAGTGACATGTTGTCACTTTCTTTGGTTTTAATAATAATTAAATTTTTTTCATGGAAAAAGTCCATTAAATGAATCTAATCCTACCCTTAGGTAATATGGGTCAACTTTTAGTCATCCAATAAGATTTTTCCAAGTGTTAGGGTAATTTTATAATCTTATATTTACCCTTAATTACCCGATTTATCTTTAACTATAGTAAATAAAATTTACCGTAGTTACTATTCACAATGCCCAAAAATAAAAAGAAGCTTATTAACATAATTTGGACCCACGGATTCCAAATATGGAATCCCTTTTTCCAAATTAAATACGCAAAATTTTTTCAGAAATTAAATTAAAATTAATCATGTTGTCGAAAGAGAACGGGTTTTTCTTTAAAATATTGCAAAAGATTGAATTGATTTAACCTATGAATTCAAGGTAAAATCAATGCTAATGACATAAATTATATTAAATGGTAAAAATATATTCTATTTATACTTTAAAACCATTCAATATTATAATTTAACCACATAAGATATTACGATGAAAAAAGTTGTTTTTAATTAAAATATAGCGTGGTTTTACTATTCATTAAAATATGAAAGTCATCAGAATAAAATGAAAAATCTATCCAAAGTAAATTTTTATTTCTTGATTACAAAGAATAATTTTATTTTTTCAAATAGAACTTATAAACATGTCAAATACTATATTTAATGTCGGTGCGCCATCAAAAGGCCGCAAAACTGCATTTTTTTGAAAAATACTTATTTTACCCGAAAATTTTATTTTGTTCTTATACCATGTTCTAGAAAATGTGTAAGATGAATAATAAAGTTATAAAATTAAAAATTTAGTTAATACTATTCATAACGGCTAGTTCATAATAATATTATAATAATATATCGTTGTTTAGTAAAACTCGGTATTGCATACATCACACTCTATCGAGGAAGGTCGCGATTGCGTGTAATGCAAGCCACGTCAGGGTTGCGTGCTGTGCAAAAATCCTTCGTTGTTTCGTATAACATAATCCAACCATATTTAATTTATACATTGAATATATATATATATATATATACTCAATGTTGCGTAGAATAACTATTATCAAAATTGTGTGTAACACGATCCAAGAATAGTGTTGCGTATACTGCAAGCTAATACGGTGTTGCGTATAGCGTAGGGTAATCTTGGTGTAGCATACAACAGAAGACATTAATGAAATTAAAAGAATATTTTTCATAAAATCTCGGGGTGTTACATTCTACCCCCCTTAAAATGAATTTCGCCCTCGAAATTCATCGGGGTTATAAATGGTTTTCTACATGAAAGTTTATTTAATTGAAACCCACATCGTAAAAAGGAATACCAAAACTTATCTTTAAAAACTAAAGTATGAAATGTAATGGTTACCCAGATAAACTAATCACTGGGTTTCCACATAGGATAACATAGGTGAAAATATGGAAATGGAAGAGAAATATAACCATCAGGTTCTGATGGAGAGTGGTAGAGAACATGGATATGAAAAAGCCAAAAATCACAAAGCTATATATTTGTGATGATCGAAGGTACCATCTGATTCATAGGATATAAGGGCACTAGGACAACATTTTTGGTTTTCAAGATCATTTCCCTAAAATTGATGAATTAATAGAAATACTTACATGATTTTGGTATAATCTCACTGTTGTTCGTGAATTGAACAATTTCCACTTCATCCCTTAAAGAAATGAAGTTGAATTTGTTATTCGTGATGTGTTAGTAGATCATGTGATAGAATGATGGGTCATTCCATCTCTTTCAAAAAAAAGGTTAGCAAAATTTATAAGTCCATCTTATGGTTAGATTAATCGTATATGGTTCCAAAAATGAACTTATACTTCATATATCATACCTCTTAATAAAATAAAACCAGCTTCTACTAACCAGGGACTTCCTGTAGGTCAGTGGTAGGCGATAAAGGCTAGTCGCACTTCGGTTGTGGGTTCGATTCCCACAGACTTGTCCGACGCGATGAGCTGATGCCCGTCCTGCAGGTTGTCCTTTTTCTAAAACTACATTACTATAACATCCCATCAATAATATCAAAAAAAGTTCTATCCTTAAACAATACTAACTTATGTCCAACATAATCCATTCCAATCTTTAGGCTTATCTAAAATACTTCGGTCCAAGCTCATAGTATAAAGAAAACGATCACTTGAAATGTCATCAACCAAGCCTGTGAATACCATCACTTATCCCCCATATATCTTGTTGGTCACATTCCAATCATGTGAATACCTTAATCATGTATTCTCTTGAAAAATGAATACCCATTAAACCTTAGTGAAAACATGAATGCTGTCAAAAGTTAACTCTTACCACATACTAAAATCAAAAAATTCTATATAATCAAACCATGATATAACCTTCTCCTTATATTAGTCATGAGCTCATTAATACTATCAAACATTTAATTTTCTCCTTATCCCTTCATTATGCGCATATCATCTTCATTCCAAAAATATCTGAATTACCTTTCATGGATACTAGTAGCATTAATCATACACTTTCAAAACTCAAGGAGATAAAACTATGTAACAATCCTTAGATGTCTCTTTATTCCATAGTACCATGAGATTACTTATACAACATTACACTTGATAAACATGTAATCATTCCACTACCTTCTTAAACCATTGACCGAGCTTCCACAATTCTTTCATCTCACATATCATTTGTAGTCTCTTCATCATCATCAACATAAATACTACACATACGGCTGTACTGATTCTCTTCATGAGACTTTCCCTTAGGGAATTGGTTTGCATAATGCCCGTACATTCCACATTTAAAACATTTAACCATTGTTGATGTCGTAGAAATACCATTATCCTAATCCTTGGTGTTAACTGAACCTTTTCCTTTGAACTTACTGGATTTGTGTCCTTCTTTTGCACACCCAAAGCATCTTCCAGTTCCTTTGAAACATTCTCCTTGATGCCTCTTCCCACATGATTTACATAGGGGAAATTGAACTTTCATTCCTCTATGATCATCATGAAACTCCATCTTTCTCTTATTAGCCGAGTTAGGAAACTTACCAAATTTTACTTTATTGATCATATTATGAGATTTCTGATTCGGCATAATAATGATGTTTGGACTTCCAAATCCCATTTCATTTGGTTGCTCATGAAGAATATCATTCCATTGTCCATCATATCCTCCATTATCGTGAATCATCTTGTTTCCATCCATTTTCTAAAACCCAAAAAGAATAGTGTGAGAGGAAAAAATCATAATAAAGGGGGAGAGACTTCAATATCTAACATCTTTGGTTTAATCTAATATTGTTTCCATAGTTCTAGGACTATATCCTATACGTATACTTTTCCATAGAGACATCCCTAGACATACCTTAGAAAAATCTCTAGGGATCTCACTAAAGTTCTCGCATCATAGTTTCCAAAGGTTGACTAAACCTTTCCTCTGATACAAACTATAGAGACCCAAAGCTTGATGTACATGGACATTACATTAATTTTCCGGAATACTTAATACATAACAAAAACAGACAAACAATGACCGTAATAGTTTAGTGTCTTTGGAAACTTGGAATGTAATCTTCTAATCGTGGTGAAAGATCTTCAACATTTCCCATAAAGATATTCCCCTTTTTTCTTACCTAAAACCATTCTTTATATCCTGGGGAAAAGAAAACATAAAAAGGGTGAGCTCAAATTCTCATTAAGGGTAATCATGGATAAAATAAAACATACCATATACATTTGAAATCAAAAACATGAACATAATGTTTAAACATCAAAAGCTTGAGCAATGACATAAAACATGGAAGCACATAAGGCATAGATCATAAAGAAACATTAAGAATGATAAAATAGCATGGGAATGAGACATTTAATTGTGGAAACCATTATGCACATGATATGATTTCCATATTATCCAAGGCATTGCTGCCAAGACCATCTTAGTGGACAAAGTCCCTTTCTGAATCGAGTTCACTCCTCGTTCCAGTCCTGTATTACTGAACTGGTTTAACATGCCGTTCCAGCCATGTCTATCTCATGAGATATAAAATCTTTACCCAATGAATTGGAGGGAGATATATGTCCCACCCATATCATTATGAAATCATTCTTACTTGTGCCACAAAATAAACATACATCATTAATAATAAACCAATAAATAAAATGGGTTTCATAAACATCATCCCATCATCACATAATCCATATAAAAGAAATGGATATCATTTCATAATAAGAAAATTGAAACCATGTAAATCACAGAGACATTACACTTGAAACATACACATGTGAAATAATGTCATCTTAGATGAAAATGGTTTTGATAAAACACTTTAAATGAATTCTTGAGAAAAATATCCATTTTTCTTCAAATCATTTTGTTTTCACAAAATGTCATGAAATTTTAGAAGAAACGGTTTTTGATGAAAATAGTCATGAAATATTTTGAAGGAAGATTCATGAAAATAAGGCTTTATAAAACCATAAAAATCATTTCATGTCGTATATGTTAAAAAAACATTCTTATCGTACTTTTGTCGAAAAAGTCAAAAAAGTACCTCGTAACGTAAACAAAAGAAAGATTCCTTACATACCATGAAGTAAAAGTCAAAAGTGTGTAAAAAGGACTTTAAACATACATGAAACCATTTTTAGGTAACATGGACATGGATGATAGAAATAACCCCAGTAAATACTTACGAATAAGCAATCTCGGATAAAAATGAGATTTGCAAAATTATCCCTTACCTTATGTCCGATATGCTTCACATGTATCTGAACCTCCTGTATAATGATTTAAATAATTCCATTGACTTATTACAGAATCATATTAATTGTTATGATATCATATATGGTTCACTTATGACTTTATATTACCCGTTCTTTTGTAAATTCAATGTTAAAGAGCGTTTTGGGTAAAATCGTTTCATTTATCGTCCATGTTTTGACTTGTAATTATTCATATGATTACTTATATCATGATTACATAATTCCAGAATATAAAACATGATTTATATATAATATATATTCAGAATATACATATATATAATAGATCGATAAATGGAAAGAAATACACCGTTCATGGAGACGGTAGGCCGTACGTATGCATGAACGGTGTTTTCGTTTCCTTATTGAGTTGAATGGAATTAAGTAGATGAAATACATATATACATAATTCCAGTAGATTTATAATGTCATATATTTCATTATTATTGCTTATATATACTTTATAATCATTCTTAAATGGTTAACACGGAGAATAAATCTCATCGCGTCGTGGAGACGGTAGTCCGTACGTACGCACGAGCGATGATATCGTTTCCATAATTATTGAATTGAATTGGAGTGGATGATAAAATATATCAGAATCAGTATGATTTTATAATAACTATTAATAGTTATTCTTTACTCCATTATACCCATCCATGTAAGGTGTTGGTGAAAAAACAGATTACACCACGACGTGGAGACGGTATTTCGTACGTACGCACGCGCGGTGATTTTGTTTTCCGTAGGATGGATAAAAGGTGAAATGGGGTTGTTTCATATTTATAATAACAAATTAGTATATTAGTGATACTGATTTTATTACTTTATAATTAAACAACTGAAGAAGAAGAAGTTGAAGAAGAAAGAAGCTTGAAAGAATCGGGAGAAGAAATTACCTCTTCTTCGATACGCCTCTTTGAAACCTCCTCTTAGGGCACTAAGATTGGTCTTTACAGTAGAACAGAACCTCTAGGATGTTTCTAGGGAAGTGGAGAATAAAATTTGGAAAGTTTTGGCCGATCTTTAAGGCTCAAATTGGTGTGAGGAGGAGAGGGAGGAGGTGCCCTTTTATAAGGGAGGAGAGGGGCACCTTTGGAATTCTTAAAAATATTAATTTATAATAAATATAACCCCACTTAAAAACCTCCAAAAATGACTCATATTTTAATATTAGATGATATAGGGTTGTAATATCATCAACCAATAAAATATAGGCATGTTTGGACCTTATTTTAAACCTTATCATTTTGATTTATCCTTATTTAATGTATTTAAGTTTATTTGTGGTAATAAAATTATAAATTTTATATTATAACAAATAATTACTTATTTGTTGTGAATTTTCCATAATTGTTTTCTTTATAACATTATAGACCATATAAATTTAAATTTATAATTTTTAAATATTTTTGTGATTTTTAAACAATTTTATATTATGTTATTTTTATAAAATAACAATAATGTCAATTTTGACACTATTGATTTATTTGAATTTAAATAAGATATATACAGAGTATATGTTCGAAATAAAAGCTTTAATAGATTCATAAAAGGTCATATGTATCTATAAAATTAGTGGATCACATTAAAGAGTTCATATAATATTTATTTTATTATTTTTAAAACCATTTATTTGGTTTATCTCTTAATAAAATAATTACTACAACATTTTTGTATAATTATTTAATATACTGATATGTTGCATAAAAATTTAAAATAAAATTCTATGATGAAGATAAATATATTATATTTCACAATAATAATTTTACTCGAATTTACCATCTTAAAATCACAATATTTAAATTGTTATTTTTATTAAATTATGAAGGTGACAACTTTGGCATCATTTAAAGTAAAATAATATAAGTGTCATAATTTCTTGTATAAGACTCCAAATGGTCATATATTCGACTATTAGATGATTATAATTTAAATTTACATGACCAATAAGTTTTGGTCAGGGTTTTGTGCCTTTTATGGTCACTATTAGTTTAATAAAAACTATATTCTTGATTTTTCACTAGATAAATAATTTCTACATCACTATTGTGTCACAATTAATGATAATTATTTAATCACAAAAAATTCTTAATAATTTCTCATGATGTAAATAATTTTGTTAGATTTCTGTAGACTATTAATTTTTTAAGTTTCATGAAGTTTATCACTAACTTAAAATTATTATACTTATAGTATTTAAGAGAGTGAAATGTTGTCACTTTCTTTGGTTTTAATAATAATTAAATTATTTTCTTGGAAAAAAGTCCATTAAATGAATCTAATCCGACCCTTAGGTGATATTGGTCGACTTTTAGTCATCCAATAGGATTTTTCCAAGTGTTAGGCTAATTTTATAATCTTATATTGACCCTTAATTACCCGATTTACCTTTAACTATAGTAAATAAAATTTACCATAGTTACTATTCACAATGCCCAAAAATAAAAAGTATCTTATTAACATAATTTGGACCCACTGATTCAAAATATAGAATCCATTTTTCCAAATTCAATACACAAAAGTTGCAGAAATTTAATTAAAATTAATCCCATTGTCGAAAGAAAATGGGTTTTTCTTTAAAACAATACAAAAGATTGAATTGATTTAACCTACGAATTCAAGGTAAAATCAATGTTAATGACATAAATTATATTAAATGGTAAAAATATATTCTATTTATACTTTAAAACCATTCAATATTATAATTTAACCACATAAGATATTACGATGAAAAAAGTTGTTTTAAATTAAAATATGGCGTGTTTTTACTATTCATTAAAATATGAAAGTCATCAGAATAAAATGAAAAATTTATCCAAAGTAAATTTTTATTTCTTGATTCCAAATAATAATTTTATTTTGTCAAATGTAACTTATAAACTTGTCAAACACTAGATTTAAAGTGGGTGTGCCATCAAAAGGCGGCAAACCTGCATTTTTTTGAAAAATACTTATTTTACCCGAAAAATTTATTTTGTTCTTATACCATGTTCTAGAAAATGTGTAAGATGAATAATAAAGTTATAAAATTCAAAATTTAGTTAATACTATTCATAACGGCTAGTTCATAATAATATTATAATAATATATCGTTGTTTAGTAAAACCCGGTATTGCGTACAACACACGCTATCGAGGAAGGTCGCGATTGCGTGTAATGCAAGCCAAGTCAGGGTTGCGTGTTGTGCAAGAATATTTCGTTTTTTCGTATAACATAATCCAACCATATTTCATTTATACATTGAATATATATATATATATATATATACTCAATGTTGCGTAGAATAACTGTTATCAAAATTGTGTGTAACATGATCCAAGAATAGTGTTGCGTATACTGCAAGCTAATACGGTGTTGCATATAGCGCAGGGTAATCTTGGTGTAGCATACAACACAAGCCATTAATTAAATTAAAACAATATTTTTCATAAAATCTCGGGGTGTTACAAAGACACTCCAAACATGATCAACATCTTATAGAGAGAAGACACAAGAAGGACTACGGAGACCCTTCTCTCTCATTAAACTAAGCGGTGTAGTAATGTCCATTGCACAAGATAAATGCTCCATAGGCATATTAAACAGATTAACAAGATGGGTTGCAATAAAAGAGTGATATGCACCAGTATCAAAAAGAGTTGTCACTAAAGATGAAGTTATAGTAATGGTTCCTCTCACTGTTGCAGGACCTGTATCAGCTACCTCTGGCGACTCTTCCACTGCGTGAAGAAGCTTCATTTCGGATGCCTATGGCTGGAACCCTTTTGTACGTGAATAATTTGATTGCCCCATAGTATTTGGAGGTGATGATGATCATGTTGCACTACGCGGAGTAGAGAAGTGATGGAAGAATCCCTATAGGTGGCTTAAACGTCTGGAGGAGCTACAGTTCTTGGGTGCCTCATTGCAAAACCTCTTAGAATGTCCTGGCTTCCCACACTAATATCAATTCAAGGAAGCCCCTCCTGGTGCTATTGGTGGTCTGGAAGGACTTTGTTGTCGAGACCCACCATGAGAAACACCGCGCCTCCATTTTCCTATAAAGGAACCAACTCTTCCACTAGAAAGAAAAGGAACTTCCTGCAACCCTGACTTTCCTGCCAAATCCATCTCAACCATCATACCCCTATCCAACACATCGGCATAAGTGGGGTATCTTTAGTAAGAAAAACTCAGAATGGATATCTGATCGAAGCCCCAACTCAAATCTTCGAGCCATCATCCTCTCATTCGATACAAGTTTAGGAGAAAACTGTGCCAACTCAACAAAGCGATTTTAGTATTCAGTCACGGTTTTGTTGGCTTACTCAAGTTTGAAAACCTCGACATCCTTGGCCGGCACCATAGATTCTGGATAGAACTGATCTGTGAAAAGGACCCTAAATACTTTCCACTCCAAACCCTCAAGTTTCCCATCCATCACCATCGTGTCCCACCATCTCATACTTGGTCCCTCCAGCATGATGGTGGCACACTTCACCTTGATTGCATCCGGTGTCTCCAAAAACCCAAACAGACATTCAATCTTACTCAACCATTCCTCAGCATGTTGAGGATCAGTGGATCCTTTGAAGACTGGTGGATTCTAGCATAGGAACTCTTGGGAATAAATTCGGAGAATATCACTTTGAGGATCTATAGCTGGAGCCTGAACCGGAACTGGAGGTGGTGCCTATCCCAGAGCATGGACAATACGAACAATCACCTCTACTAGACATGGATCCACAATAGGACTTGCTTGCTGAGATTCAGCAATAGCCTCTTTTTGGATTTGAATTCCACATCTTCTTCGAGGCCTGATGCTACACAACATCAGCAGACAAAAAAGAAGACATTAGATTAACACTCAACCTGAGTAACAAGGAAAACTACTCTTAAAAGAAGGTATAAAAAGATTTGGATTCCAGTCTATCCAAATAAAAATAGGGAAAAGACCTTATCTAATCCACAAGTCACCCGTCCCTAACCACCCCTGGTGACTTAATGTTCATTGCGGTGAGAGCTGGCCAGGAACTCAATCACAACTACGTCCTAAGTCCCGACAAGAATACTCAAATGCATACAGTCATCGAGGCAAGATGTTTAAACCTCCCTTTGATACCAATTTGTCATGAACCAACCTAGGTAACCTGCTAACCTGATAATAGAGCCGGCCTTGACATAGCCCGAAGGGCCTTCCCAATCCCCATGGGTCGACGAGTAGCACCTGGCATCATACAACACACAAGTGGGAATGATTATTTCCACCAGAACATGGAAGCAAGAGTAAAACACAACAGTATGCATATCCAAAGAAACTCCACTGGGTGTGATGTACCAGAAAACAAAGAGGCATAAAATTCCAAAGTACTAAAACACAAGTACCAAAAAGGGAAAACAGTCCCAAGGTCCCGGAGGACACAACTCACTAAGTCCAGCGATCAATAACCTGTTCCACCTCCAAGAGGTCCCTTACATTTGCTTAATCCTGGAAGATGAATATCTACAAACACCCGAAGGAAAAAGTAGGGTGTGAACCTAAGCCTAGTAGGGTACAACCAAAGATTCCATAACAAATGCCAAATATAGATCATCTTGATAAAAGCATTACATTTTCAAATAAATAGGTTTGGAAATTCAAAAGCATATTTTAACAAAACATGCTATACATTTTCAAATGATGGAAAAACCAATTTAAACAATGGTTTTACAAATGATGGAATATTTCTAAAACAATGGCTTAAGTAAAACATTTATATAACAGTTTAGATAAATTTAGTTGGCATGTAAGGTTGTCCAAAATCATTGGCATAAATTTATATCTCAAATATAAATAAAAAAGCGAGCAACATGGTCATCTGCCAAAAGGTATGATAGTATTAAATAGTTATAGGATTCTGCACTCTCTATGTGAACTCAGAAAAATGTGAATACACACGTCCCTAAGAAAATGGACAAAGGAGACTCGTCACCAACCCATCAGGGATGTGACCCACCGCAAGTATGTTTTAGAACGTTGTCATAGCGTAGAGTGTATCCAAATAACTCACTAACTACCTATGTCTTGAATGCACTCCTACATGATGGAAGAACTATTGTAAGAATTCTTAAAATATGATCAATCCCATTCTTCCATTTCCAAACTGCCAATTTCATTACCTTTAAAACCAAAACAGGTTTTATTCAAAAACATGCCTCTTTCCCAAGATATAACCAATGGGTTTCTATCAAATCATTTTAATCCATTTTCATAAGTTTGAAATCCATTAAAAACCAATTCCATCATTACACATTTCATTTCCTCAATTAAATTCAACAATTTAATTGAAAACATTTCCATTAAATCCACAATTTAAATCAAACAACATAAATCGACTAATTTTGCATAACCACACCCAATTCAATGGAATTGGGATTTTCCATATTTTCATGCCATAACCATTTAAAATATCTCAATTCAATGGAATTGAGTTTTTATCAATTTAATTGAAAGAAACATGAGAAATTGAATTTAAATAAACAATTGAAATAATCAAGCAATAGAATGATAATCAATTTAGAAAGTCAATACAGAACCACCTACCTCGATTTGTTGAAGGGAGTTATCCCAACAAGAACCACCAAAAACTGAGCGGCACTACGATGTCGATCAAAAACAGGATTTAAATCCTTAAAACCAAAATTAATATCAATAAGATCTAGATCTTTCAAAACTAAATCTAGATTCAAAATCCTAGATCTATACCTACACTCATAGGTATTGATCCATGGAATGAAAGGAAATATCCCATGAAAAGTTCAAGGAATGATAGAGGAATAAATGAGATACGCAACGGGATGAAATCCACTTACCGGGAGGAGAGGTAATCTTCAATCCAAGCATTAAATCTCAAAGAAAGGTGTTCAGATCTCCTTGGAATCTCTCTAGGAAGCTTTTTAAGGACCTAAAATGAGTCAAGCCTGAAAAAAGGTTGAAAATAAGGAAGTCTCGTGGGTTCGAGTGGTTTTAAAAGAAATTATCAGAATTAAAAACCACGTGCACGGTTTACCTGGGCAGAGGAGCATGGATTGTCAAACCGTGTGCACACCGTGCGGACCTCACTGCCCAGAGATACACGGTCCACATGGTTTGGTCGCACGATTTGTCAAACTGTGCACACACTGTGTGTACCTCTCTGTCCAGTGCTGCTTGGTTGGCACAGTTTGGTCGCATAGTTTGTCAAACCCTGCACAAACCGTGCACAATCCATTTCCCATTTTTATTTACTTAAAATTTCACCCAAACGCACCCCAAGGCACTTCTTCAAAATATAGGTACTTGGAAACATCAAAAGTACCTAAAAATGTAACGGGATGTTACATCCTCCCCACTATAAAACCTTTCTGTCCCCAGAAATCCTATGAAAAAACCTCCACGTCAAAAATATGTGGCCAATGGTCTCTCATTAGGGCCTCACTTTCCCATATAACATGAGAATCGGAACCATGTTGCCTTAGTACACAGACCAGAGGTATATTTCTCCCATGAAGTACCTTGGTCTCAGAATCAACAAGCCTGACTGGTCGTTCAGTAACAGATAAATCTGATTTAATCTCAAGATCACTCCAGCTCTAAACATGAGATGGATCATAGAGATACTTTCATAGCAGTGATACATGGAACATGCTATGTATCAACTTCATCTGTGGTGGTAGAGCTAGAAGGTATGAAACCTTCCACACAAGACCAACAACCACAAAATGTCCCACAAAATGAGGAGCAAGCTTCCCTTACCTCCCAATCCATCGATGACCTAACTGAGATGAAACATTCAAGAACACATGGTCACTAACTGATAACTCTGAAGGTTTATATCAACGATCAGCATAAGACTTGTACCGACTCTGAGTTGTCAACATTCTTTGACGAATCGACTAGATCTTAGTTGTCGTCTCTTGGACCAAACTCGGTCCTACCAAGGAACATTCACCAATCTCCGACCAACATAAAGGAGATTTACAAGGACGGCCATACAATGCATCAAAGGGATCCATTTTGATCGCAATTTGGTAACCATTGTTATAAGAGAACTCAACTAGCCCCAGGTGATCATCCCATGACCCACCAAAGTCAAGAACACAAGCGCGAAGCATATCCTCAAGGATCTAAATTGCACTTTCCATCTGGCCATCTGACTGTGGATGGTAGGCCGTGCTCAAATGGACCTGAGATCCCAATTCCTCATGAAGACCTCTCCAAAAGTGAGAAGTAAACCGAGGATCCCTATCTGATACTATAGAAAATGGAACTCCATGAAAACAAACAACCTCTTTCACATAGATATTTCCCAACTCCTTAACTTTGGTTGTATCTCAAATAGGTAAAAAGTGAGCCGACTTGGTCAGTCTATCGATCACAACCCATATCGCATTCTTCTTCCTTTGGGTTTGAGGTAACCCAACCAAAAATTCCATTGAGATTTCATCCCACTTCCATGTAGGGACTGGAAGTGGTTGAAGCAAACCCGATGGTTTTTGGTGCTCGGCTTTCACCTGCTGGCATGTATAGAAATGAGATAAAAACTCAGCTATGTATCGTCTCATACCTGGCCACCAAAACTATTGTCGCATGTCATAGAAAATTTTCATGTTTCCTGGGTGGATAGTTCAGTGAGAGTTATGGAAAAACCTATCACATCCTTCCTTTCCACTAATGGCACAACATAACGGTTTTGATAACAAAGAACACCCTCTCCGGAGAATGACCATTGGGTGTCGGTATCCCCACTATAAAGAGGGTTCCTAATGCTATAGAACTCAACATCCAGTTTTTGTTCCTGAAGAATCAAGTCAAGAAGAGCAGATTTCAACTGAACACTGGCTAAAGAAACCACATTCCCCATCCACTGAACTCCAATATGCAACTGAGAAAAAAGCGCCATCAAACTCCACTCTTATGAAGATTATTTCACAGCATGTGATGGAAGTTTCCTGCTGAACGCGTCTGCAACTACATTCCCTTTCCCTGGGGTATAGGCAATGTCAAAGTTGAATGATTGTAGGTACTCCACCCAATGACTTTGGCAGAGATATAAATATTTTTCAGAGAATATATAACTCATGCTCTTGTGGTCTAAATACACGGTAAACCTTTCTCCATAAAGGTAATGTCTCTAACATTTATGTGCATGCATTACAGCTGCAAGTTAAAGGTCCTTGGTAGGATAGTTCTTCTCATGATTCTTAGGATGACTAGATCCATACGCAAAAAAATGATCACCTTCCATAATGAAACATCCCAAACCTGAACCTGATGCATCACAGAAAACCACGTAACCTATCCCAGCCTCAGGAAGAGTTAACCCCAGTGCAGTAGTCAAAAGATGATTTAGCTCGACAAAAGAACTCTGACGTTTATCATTCTAGGAAAAATTCACTCCCTTTCGAGTCAAAGCAGTCACTGTAGAAGCTAACTTTGAGAAGTCTTTAAAAAACCGTCCATAATATCCCGCTAAACCCAAGAATCTCTGAATCTCAAAAACATTTCGTGGTTGTTTCCAAGTCATAACATCCTTCACATTTTTAGGATCAACTGATATTCCATGTTCTGACATGACATGTCCCAAGAATTTCACTTCTCAAATCTAGAAATAACTCTTTGAAAGCATGACATAAAGTCTGTGATTCCTTAGAAGACCTAGAACTATTCTCAGATGATGCACATGATCCTCCTCAGTCTTGTAGTAAACAAGAATGTCATCCTCAAAGACCACCATGAAAGTATCTAGATACTCATGGAAAATTGTGTTTATCAAAGCCATGAAAACTGCAAGAGAATTTGTTAGGCCAATGGGCATAACAAGGTACTCATAATGGCCATACCTACTCCGAATAGCGGTCTTAGGAATATCAGATTCCTTTATCCTCAACTGATGGTAACCAGATTGATGATCAATTTTTGAAAACCACTTTTCCCCTTTCAATTGATCAAACAAATCATCAATTCGTGGTAAAGGGTATTTGTTCTTTATCATAACTCGATTGAGCTTTCGATAATCAACACATAAGCGAAGAGAACCATCAGCCTACTTGGAGAAGGGAACAAGTGCTACCCAAGGTGACACACTCAAGCATATAAAACCTTTCTCAAGAAGATCATATAACTGAGACTTCAGTTCTTTTCATTCAGCTGGATCCATTCAATAAGAGGGAATAGAAACTGGTTGAGTACCAGGAATTAAGTCAATAGAGAAATAAACATCCCTTACTGGTGTCAAACCAATGAAGTTAGAAGAGAACACGTTTGGAAACTCAGCGATGACTAGAGGAAGATCACACCACATTGAATCTCTATCTAGATCAAAATCAAACACTGATATAACTTCCCCAACTCTAGATAAGAGGGTCCAGCTCTGTTTGACCTTGGGTCCCATTCTCCTTGAAAAATAAGAGGCATACCACTGGGTGTAGTAAGGTAGACTCGTCGAAGATAACAATTGATCCGGTATTTATTGACAATGAGCCAATCCATCCCAAATACGACGTCAAAACATTTCATGTTGAGAACCAAGAAACTCCAAACATGATCAACATCTGATAGAGTGAAGACACAAGCAGGACTATGGAGACCCTTCTCTCTCATTACACCAAGGGGTGTTGTAATATCCATTTCACAAGATAAAATCTCCATAGGAAGATTAAGAATATTAACAAGATGGGTCAAAATAAAAGAGTGAGATGCACTAGTATCAAAAATTGCTATCACTAAAGACGAAGCTATAGTAATGGTACCTCTCATAGTTGCAGGACATGTATCAGCTACCTCTGTCGATTCTTCCACTGCGTGAAAAAGCTTCGTTCCAGATTCCTATGACTGGAACCCTTTTGTATTTGAAGAATTTGATTACCCTGTAGTATTTGGAGGTGCTGATGATCCTGTTCCACTACGCGGAGTAGATAAGTGATGGAAGAATCACTATAGGTTTTCTAAACATCTACAGGAGATATAGTTATTGGGTGCCTCAGTGCAAACCCTCTTAGAATTTCCTGGCTTCCCACACTAATAGCAAGTCAAGGATGCCCCTCCTGGTGCTATTGGAAGTATGGAATGACTTTGTTGACGAGAACCACCATGAGAAACATTGTGCTTCTGTTTTCCTTTAAAGGAACCAACATTTCCAATATAAAGAAATGGAACTTCTTGCAACCCTAAATTTCCAGAAAATCCATCGCAGCCATCATTTCCCTATCCATCACATCGACATAAGTGGGTATATTTTGTAAGAAAACCTGAGAATAGATATCTGATCGAAGCCCCAACTCATATCGTTGAGCCTTCATCCTCTCATTCGATACAATTTCAGCAGCAAATTGTACCAACTCATCAAAGTGATTTGAGTATTCAGTCACGGTTTTGTTGGCCTACTCAAGTTTGAAAAACTCCACAGCCTTGGTCAACACCATGGATTATGGATAGAACTGATCAGTGAAAAGGACCCTGAAGTCTTTCCACTCCAAACCCTCATGTTTCCCAGCCATCACCATCATGTCCCACCATCTCCTACTTGGTCCCTCCAGCATGAAGGTGGCACACTTCACCTTGATCACATCTGGTGTCTCCAAAAACCAAACAGACCTTCAATATTACTCTATCATTCCTCACCATGTTGAGGATCAGTGGAGCCTTTGAATACTGGTGGCTTCTGGCATAGGAACTCTTGGGAATGACTTCAGAGAATATCACTATGAGGATCTATAGCTGGAGCCTGAACATGAACTCGAGGTGGTGCATGTCCCAGAGCTTGGATAGTGAGAACAATCACCTCTACTAGATATGGATCCAAAATAGGAATTGCTTGCTGAGATTCAGCAGCAGCCTCTTTTTGGATTTTATTTCCACATCTTCTTAGAGGCATGATGCTACACAACATCAGCAGACAACAAAGAAGACATTAGATTAACACTCAACCTGAGTAACAATGAAAAATACTCTTAAAAGAATGGATAACAATATTTGGATTCCACTCTATCCAAATCAAAATAGGGAAAAGAATAGAAATAATCCACTAGTCGCCCTTCCCTAACCACCCCTGGTGACTTAAGGTTCATTGTGGTGAGAGCTGGTCAGGAACTCAATCAAAACTACCTCCTAAGTCCTGACAAGAATACTCAAATGCATACATTCATCGAGGAAAGATGATTAAACCTCCCTTTGATACCAATTTATCACGAACCAGCCCGGGTAACCTGGTAATCCAATAACCGAGCCGACCTTGACATAGCCCGAAGGGCGTTCCTAATCCCCACGGGTTGACGACTCTCACCTGGCATCATACAACACACAAGTGGGAAATATTTTTTCTACAAGAATGTGGAAGCAAGAGAAAACAAAACAGTATGCATATCAAAAGAAACTCCACTGGGAGTGATGTACCTGAAAACAAATAGGCATAAACTTTCAAAGTACTACAACCCAAGTACCAAAAAGGGAAAACAGTCCCAAGGTCCTGAAGGACACAACTCACCAAGTCCAGAGATCAACAACTGGTTCCACCTCCAGGAGGTCCCTTCGCTTTTCTCAATCCTGGAAGAAGAAAATATACAAACACCTGATGGGAAAAGTAGGGTGTGAGACTAAGCCCAGTAGGATACCACCAAAGATTCCGTAACAAATTCCAAATATAGATCATCCTAATAAAATCATTCCATTTTCAATTAAACAGGTTTGGAAATTCCAATGAATATTTTAACAAAATATTCTATACATTTTCAAATGATGGAAAACCCAATTTAAACAAAGGTTTTACAAATGATGGAATATTTCTAAAAAAATAGCTTAAGTAAAACATTTATATAAAAAGTTTATTTAAATTAAGCAGGCATGTAAGGAAGTTCAAAAGCATTGGCATACATTTATATCTCAGATATAAATAAACAAGCGAGCAACATGGTCATCTTCCAAAAGGTACGATAGTATTAACTAGTTATACGATTCCACACTCTCTATGTGAACTCAGAGAAATGTGTATACACACGTCCCTGTGACAATGGACAAAGGAGACTCGTCACTAACCCGTCGGGGATGTGACCCGCATCAATTATGTTTTATAACGTTGTCGTAGCGTTGAGTGTATCCAAATAACTCACTAACTACCTAAGGCTTTCATATGCTCTTACATGATGGGCGAACTATTTTATGAATGCTTAAAATATGATCAATCCCATTCTTCCATTTCAAAAGTGCCAATTTCATTCCATTTAAAACCAAAACATTTTTTATTCAAAACATGCCTCTTTCCTAAGATAAAACCAATGGGTTTCTATCAAATCATTTTAAGCCATTTTCATATGTTTGAAATCCATTCAAAACCAATTCCATAATTACACATTTCATTTCCACGATTAAATTCAACAATTTAATTGAAAACATTTCCATGAAATCCACAATTTAAATTAAACAACTTAAATCGACCAATTTTCCATAACCACACCCAATTCAATGGAATTGGGGTTTTCCAAATTTTCATGCCAAAACCATTTCAAATATCTCAATTCAATGGAATCGAGTTTTTATCAATTTAATTGAAAGTAACTTGAGCAATTGAATTTAAATCAATAATTGAAATAAATCAAGAAATAGAAGGAAAATAAATTTTTCATGTTGGGACGGAACAACCTACCTCGATTTATTAATGGGAGTTAGCCAAACGAGAAGCCCCAAAAACTGAGTGGCACTACAACATCGATCAAAAACTAGATCTAAATCTTTAAAACAAAAATTAAGATCAACCAGATCAAGATCTTGAATAACTAAATCTAGATTCACAATCCTAGATCTATACATCAACTCATAGGTATAGATCCTTGGAAACAAAGGAAATCTCCCATGAAAAGATCAAGGAAAGATAGAGGAATAAAAGAGATATACAACGGGATGAAATCCACTTACCGGGAGGAGAGAAGATCTTCAATCCAAGACTTCAATCTCGAAGAAATGTGTTCAGATCACCTTGGAATTTCCCTAGGAGGCTTTGTAAGGACCTAAAATGAGTAAAGCCCGAGCTGAGGTTGAAAATAAGAAAGTCCCGGGGGTTCATGTGTTTTTAAAATAAATTTTAAGAGTTAAAAACCACGCTTACGGTTTACCTGGGAAGAGGCACACAGTTTTTCAAGCCATGCGCACACCGTGCGGACCTCACTGTCCAGAGATACACGGTCCGCACAGTTTGGTCGCACGGTTTGTTAAACCGTGCGTACCTCTCTGTCCAGTGCTTCTTTTTTGGAATGGTTTGGTCGCACAGTTTTTTAAACTGTGCACAAACCATAAACATGCCATTTCCCTATCGATGAGTGCTTTGTATTCGACCACATTATTTGAGAATCCTTCATATAGTTAGAATGAGATGGGGAAAATTTTGATTTTTTTGGAGAAAAAAATAAAATCTATAATCCAACCTGATTGAGTTTCAGGTTTTCAAGTCCCTTGATGATATGACATAGTGAGGTACCATCAAAATACATTTATAATGATTGGGGGTGTGGTGGGTGTAGAAAAACTCTTCATCTACAAATTCTGAATCCACTAGTGTGTTGTTAGATGTGGGGTATGACATGAAAAAATCTTCAAGGGCCTTCCCTTTCACCAAATTAAATGACATAAACTGAATATCATCTTTTTTCTGAATGACTTCCATTGGTCCAAATTCCCATTTAGCATTGGACATCTAATGATGTACTTGAGAGGATCAATATGATATAGTAGTGGACATTGTGGTGTTACATGTGATACCTCATGCTTTTCATTGTGAAGATGAATCCATGTAAGTTAATTGTAACATCATTACAACAGGTATCAGTACCTAGCATCATTTAGCTATGCTATTAGTGTCTTTTATCACTCCACAAATAATTTTTATATGAAAGGAGGGAACCAAGAGAGTTGTCCATAGTTTACACATATAAGATGAGGGGATTTCCTTCCATCAATGGAATCATGACTAGTGGGTGTAGTAGGTAATCCTTAAGACTATCAATGGATTCTTTATTTTTCCTTTCCCATCAATAGGTGACTAACGCATGCCTGTCATAGGTCACAGAATAGGAAATTTCTATGTTTTACTAATGTTTCACAGTGGCTGACTAGGGTCGTCTCACATGAGGAGCTTTCTCAGTTATTTACCCACATAATATAATTCACCTGTACTACATTTTTTATTTAATCATAGAATTATATGGAATTTAAATGCATTAAAATGTTAAAGAAACATGAAATGATGGAATGATATTAGTAAATACTGAACTTGGCCTTTTTGGATTGGTTTGTGGGTTCCATTATTCTCTTTATTGGTGTTTAAATTATGATTGGTAATTTAATTATGAGACCTCATTCATGAATTAATAATCTTTTATTTAGTGTTGTGAAATATTGAATGAATATATTAATCTCAATTCCAACACCTCCTATAATCAAGGTTGATGGAACACATCGATCGAGCGTGTGACATCTCCTAGGACCTGGCTTCATCATATGTCATTTCATCTACTGAATGGCTCAAATCCACCATATGAAGAGATTGTATCCAGAATAAGGGAGGGAAAAGATTTAATGAAATAATATAAATAAGTTCAAGTTCAGTGTCGCGGTGGACGACCACCACACCCGTGCACATCACTCTTTCTCATCACAAACATAATAAAACATATGAATTTAAGCAGTGAACAAATGGAATTTCCACATACCTCCCCCGAGCCAAGTCTCAGGTTAGCCCCTCATTTTTTAGGTCAAGTGGTCATGGCGGATAGAATAATAGGAAAATATGATAATTAGATTAGGGTTGGAAGATAAATAGAGATGGAAGAATATGGAAATAGTTGAATTAAAAATATGCAAATTCATTACACGAGAAAGGAAAACTATATTAAAAAAGAAAAGAAATAAAAATTCCTAATTTAGGATAAAGTCCCTAAGAATCCTCTCCAATGGTGGTGTCTAACCCCTTCTTTAGTGTGGGGGAACTTCTTCTTATATAGGCCAAGTTTTTCCATCCTTCGGTCTTCAAATTGGAGATCTTCAAAATCTCTATTTAGGATTTCCTACAGATTATGTCCATCGATCGATTCATCCTAGTAGATAAATTTAATGGATGAATTTTGGAATGTTGTTTTCATGAATGAAGTTCCAAAATATTATTTACGTTTCTCCAGAAAATTGCATCCTGATATTAAATTTTTAGTAATATATACGGCAATCTAAATGTGACATTTTATTCTGGTTGAATGTTTCATAATTTCCACATAAACTTTTATTATCCATGGTCCACCTTAATGAAATGAAATATTCATAATCATAACATACAAATGAAAAATTTAATCCACTTTCAATTAAAAGTATAATCACCCAAATTTGATGTGTTTTTACCAATTTATGACCAATTTTTTGAGGTGGGGACCACGCGGTTGTCCGGAATAATCTTCCAACTTGATTGAATTTTTCGTACCAATGGATTGCCGAATTAAATCTCATTTCCCAAACAAAAGATGAAGAAAATAAATATATTAACATAATAAAAAAAAGAATCACATCAATTAGATTTATATTTTAAATGATATGAATGAATTACTAAAGTGATTAAAATCAATCAATATTTCCAAGTTAAGCACTTTTCATATTTAAGCTCAAAACACCCTATAAATCCAAAATTGATGTAAATAACACAAAAATATAAATTATTAGTTATTAAATAATTGAATGTAATATAAAAAATGATGAAAATATTATATCTATCAATTCCCCCACACTTAAACTATGTTTTTCCTCAAGTATAAAAACTCAACATGGAATTCAAAGGGCACCAATGTTACCAATATTTAAATTTCAATTCAATAAAATAAAAAATTTATCAATGACCATTCAAAATATCATGTTCCACAAAAAAATCCATTTAATTTCCCATTTTTCAAAGAAACAATCAATTCATTCATTTTACTTTTCCCCATTAAAAATGATGGAGCTTCTCCTTTCATTCATTCAAACTTCTGAATTTATTATTATTAGACATGAAAAATCATGATCTATATCTCTCTTGAATCTTTTCTCTCATCACTCATGAAAAAATTAAATTGGGGTTATTCTCAGGTCATTAGAACATGATCCTTATCCATAGTCTTGTAAAGAAACTACTTTCTCTACTTCGTAAAGTCAAAAATAACATAAAATCGCTAGGACTTGCAATAAAGGTTCAAATGAATTTGTGGCTTAGGGATGGTGGGTAAATAATTGAAATAATTTAAGGATAGAAGTAGGAGGTTTGACTATTAAGTACAATTCATGATTAATAAAGTGAAACCATAGGACGGACCTCATTGAAATCCCCTTGAGAATGTGAAACACAACAACGCCCCATTTTTATGACATGGGAAATGAGTCAATAAATGATTACAATGGATGATATCATCAATGTTCTCCCACTTTTTAAATAAATCACTTGAAAGGCACAACTTTATTTAATTATTTTTTTCAATTTTTTTTAAAGCTCCAGAAAGGTACAACTGAATTTATTTCTTTTATTTTTCATTTTTTTGTAAAGCTCCGAAAAGGAACATCTTTATTTTCAATTTTTTTATATTTTTTCTTGAGGGGAACCAGTTAATGTGAAATAATCATAATGAAACGATGAATCATGCCAAAATTTCTAATAATACACTACCCAAATGATGAATCACACCTCACACCACCCAAAAATGATACACATCCCAATGAATGCACATGAAAGGCCCTACCCCCACACTCAAACTTGAAATATCTATGCCAAAATACTAAAAGTCCATGTATGTAAGGAAATATCATCTTGTAATGTAGATTAAACCTATAAGTAAATTCATGGATTCTATGGGATAACAAAGGATAAATGTAATGCTGGGTCTTAGGAAAATATGTGTCTAGTAAAAGTAGTGCCTCAAAACAATTAAATATGTTTTTGCACAATCATAGATTTTACTAGTTTCAATACAAGTTCTGGCAGGTGGCATGTCCCATGATCAATAAAGAAATATTCTCAAGATAAAATTGAAAATATTTTTTCTAGAAATCCTCTCAGGAATAAGAATATGATATTGGATAATCAAAAATGGAATTATTAAAAATAAAAATTTAATTCACTTGTGTTTCAGAAATTCAATCCATGAGAAATGATAGGGAGATTTCATTTACATGAATCAATTAATTCCCTCAAATCACGAGTCCTTATTTCAATAATCATGCTTCACTTTAATCATCTAATTCACCATTTTACTCATTTAATCCCAATAAAATTGAAATTTAAAACATTTCATCACATGTGTCCTAAGAAACCCATGACTCCTAGATATGTCAAGTATAACATAATTCAAGTGTGGGGATTAAATTCCAGTTTAAATCACAAAACAAAAATGTAAAGAGTTTCAAAGTTAAAAATTAAAAGTGATCTCCATTTTGAAATAAAGAATGGTTTTGGGGGGGGGGTTGCTTCTACCATCATGTACCTACAAAAGATAATTACTCAATTAAGTGAAAGGATTATGTCATTAAATCTCAGAAATATAGGAGGGAGTGGGATGCATGCTAATCTACTTCAATTAAAATAAATTAGAATCTAAATTCCTAGCAAGTAACTAAGGATAAGTCTTGGTATGATCCCCTTAGTGGGACCGGGATTCTTTTACTGCCTCCAGAGGTAATTACAAGTTGATATCCATAATCTGGTGGTGGGTGGATCTTCTTGGACATAAACCACCACATGTTTATTTTCCCAGCTAGCATTTCTTTGTTAATGTTGAAGATGACTCCATAGATAAATTACATAAGATCCTCCCCCATCGCAATGTGGTACAACATGCATGGCAGGGGTAGGATGAAGTATGGAACCTCCTCCTCTTCCATTGCTACATGTGTAACGTCTTCTTAAAAATCCTGTTTTTTCTCTAGATCTACTGCATGAAAGGAATAATCAAAGGGATTTTCAAATTTTAAATTTTAAATATTATTTTCAAAATCATCCCTTTAAAGATAGGAAACTTGTAGATTTTTTTCTTCAGACATAAACACTTGTATCTCTTCACGGGCTTCCTCAAGTAGATGATCAATTTCTTCAAGTAGCTCCTGGTGTTCCAAGATAGGTGCAATTTATTCTTCTTCCTCCAAGGTGATACAAGGATTGACCAAATCAAGAAATTCAAAATCATAATTAATGATACTCAAGTTAGATTGAATGAAATCAGAAAATATAGAGTTCAAGAAAGGATCATCTCCCTAAGATACATTTGTTTCAATCACTTCTTTAGTGATAAGTGACTCTTGGATTCGATCTTCACTTGATGGAGGTAGGTAGTCAGTTTCCTCCTGTCTTTCTTTGAATTCTCTCACTTGGGTGGTTTCTTCATCTTCCAAGGCTACAGAGAGGTATAAAGGCAGTTTCTCTTCTAATTTGTAATGAATTATGAGATCATATTGAATTTCAATTTCTGCCCATGCACTACAAAATTTCTCCAAATTCACATGATCGCCCACTTTTAAATTTATAGAAAATGGTCTTTCATCTATCTACTCCAGCATTTGTTGAGAGAGGTGGAATTGATCTTTAGGAACATCCTCTTTTACCCCCTGGGGTTCTTCAACATCAAAAACCAATGGGGAAATGTCATCCACAGCTTGCTCTGGCTCTTTCTATGGTTCATGATTGGCTTTCTCAATTTGCGCTAGAAAATATTAAAATTTTATTTTCATTTTTCTCCACAAGTCATCTAGAGTATTGCTAATCCTATCCACTCAGGCATTTAGATCACTATAATCCCCTTCTAGTTCTTGATATTGCACCTGAGAGTAATCATCCCATTCAAAATTATATAAATTTGAATACATCATAGAAAAAGTATTTTTTTAGATTTTTTTAATAAAATAATGAAAACTATCTAAAATTTGAAAATAGAAAACTTAAAGTAAACCACTAATTAGCTCACTATCAACAACACCAGTTATGATGCACACCTATCGCAGGGCATATGAAAATAAATTTATATTTTTTTTCTAATGTAGAACAGTGGATGACTAGGGTAATCTCACTTGAGGATCTTTATCAGTTGTTTAACCACTTAATCTAATTCACCTATACTACTTTTTTTTGTTTTTTATTTAATCGTAGAATGCTGTGGAATTTAAATGAATTAAAAGGTTAAAGAAACATCCAATGATAGAATGCTATTAGTAAAGAATGAACTTCGCCTTTGTGGGTAGGTTTGTGGGTTCCATTAATCTTTTTATTAGTTTTTAAATAATGTTTGATAATTCAATTATGAGACCTCATTGGTGAATTACTATTATTTTATTTAGTGTTTTGAAATTTTGAATGCATATATCAATCTCAATTCCAATATCTCCTATAATCAAGGTTGATATAATATCTCGATCGAGCGTGTGACATCTCCCAGGACCTGGCTCCGTCGTATGCCATTTCAACTACAGAATGGAACAAATCCACCATATGAAGATCTTGTATCCAACAGAAGGTATTGAAAAGATTTTATAAAAGAGTAGAAATAAGTTTGAGTTCAGTGACGTTGTGGACTACCGCTGCACTCGTGCACATCACTCTTGCTCATCACAAACATAATAAAACTTAATAATTTAAGCACGGAACAAATGGAATTTCCACATACCTCCCTCAGACCAAGTCTCTGGTTAGCCCCTCATTATTAAGGGTAAGAAGTCATAGCGGATAGAAGAAAAAGAAAATATTATAATTAGATTAGTTCTGGAAGAGAAATAGAGATGGAAGAAGATGGAAACAGTTGAATTAAAAATATGAAAATGCATTACATGAGAGAGGAAAACTACATTAAAAAGAAAAGAAAAGAAAATTCATAAGTGAGAAGAACATCCCCAAGACTCTTCTCTAATGGTTGTGTCAAACCCCTTCTTTATCTTGGGTTAAATTATCCATATATAGGACAAGGGTTTCCATCCTTAGGAATTAAAATTATAGATATTCAAAATCTCTATTAAGGACTTCCTGCAGATTCTGTCCACCGAACGATTCATCTTATTAGTTAAATTTAATGGACTAATTATGGTATGTTGTATTCATGAAATATGTTCAAAAATATCATTTACATTTCTCAAAACTCTTTCATCCTGATATTCACTTTTTAGTATGAGATATGGCCAAATAAATGTGATATTTTATTTTGGCTGAATTTTTCTTTTTTTTCCAATGGTTGAACATCCATTGGCCTCATTAATGAATGGATATATTCAAAATAATCAACATAATAACGCCCCCCATTTAATTCACTTTCCTTTCTAATTAGAATCACCCAAATTGGATCTGTTTTGACCGATTTATCACCAATTCATTGAGGTGGGTCCATGAGGTCATCCAGAATAATCATCCAACTTGATTGAATTTTTTGGACCCATGGATGGCCTAATTAAATATTGGTTCAAAAAAAATGAAGAAGACAATAAATATATGAATCCAATAAAAAATGAATCACATCAGTTCTATATATAATTGAAAATATATTTATGAATTACCAATGTTATTAAAATTTGTCAATATTTCCAAATTAAGTCGTTTTCATATTTAAGCTCAAAACACCCTATAAATCCAAAGTTGAAGTAAATAACACAAATTGATAATTTATTAGAGATTAAATCATTGAATTATATATATATAATTATGAAAAAATTATCTCTATCTATGACCCCCTTTTTCATTATCTTGATGAAGGGGAGAAATGTTCTTTCTAGGTTAGAAATGAAACACTGAACATAGCTGAGGTTCCCATGGATCACCCTCAGTTATTTAAGGTTCTATGGGGATGAAATATCTAGAATTTAACAATTATTTTCATGTTGAACTTCATTTTTATTGTGGAATAGAAAAAATCCAAGAAACATCCCTGATGTTACCCTAAATGTACATTTTAGTAAATTCATCTTTAGGATATGTAATCGCAACTTTTGAAAGACTATTTGATGATACACGAAGTGATTTCCTCACAATCGATATTTTTCTGCTTGGTCCTTGATATAAAAATAATCTATTTGTCCCATGATGGGATTAAATATATGATTCATGGCATGTTGATATGTAGCACCAACTCTCTTTAATCTAAAGGGAATGCCAAGGTACAATGAACCCCAAGGATGCTCTAAAGAAAATGTATTATTTATCTTCAAGGTAAAATTTTATATGATTCTACCCTATGTTCCAATCCATGAATTAATGGTCTTGGAATCAAATAGTAGAATCGATCAAGACTTATGTGTTTGAAAATGGGGGTGGTGGAAATTCCGGTCTTTGAAATCGATGTTGTCCCAAATATTCCTATTCTTTTTATTAACATAGACGATGTTTGTGAGATCTTGGGTATTACACTTCTCTAAACAAGTTGAATTCGATTAATTTTTCAACATCCACCTAAACATTTGAAGCATGATAGGGGTGTATCTTTTTCAATACCTTCTCAAAACCTTGATTGTTTTCATGTAAGTCAAGATGGTTTGTACACACATCTGGATTGATTTTAATCATTTCTTTATAGTTCCCAGTAAACACATATCAATGTGTCTTTATAAATGAAATGTAAAACCCGATAATTTTTAAAGGAATGATATATTTAACCAATGTAATCTATGGGTTTTCTTCTGTTCATAGATTTATTTTCCTAGGGCCATCAATGGTGGTGGGGATGCCTTCTATAAATTCTAGAGGGGTGTTCCTAAGGTCATTTTCTTCTCCTTCCACCACTACATATACGGAGGAATTTTCAAATGAATTTCAAAACCTAAGGGAATAAATATCACTGTTGAGATGAGAGAGGTCGTGGGAAGAGACATTGTCATCCCTTGATTCTAGAGTCTCTGTGGAGAGATTCCAAAGGCGATGGTCTTTTACATAGTCACTAAGGATAAAAGGGTATTTGGAATCTGGAATAGGTCTATTTCCTTAGCTATATTTATGGGTTGAAAATAATTGATATCGATCATAATCCAGGGATTTTGAAGGGGTGGTCCCCAAGCCATTGGGTTTTGCAACCAATATATGTTCATCCTCCATTGGTTGTTTTCCATTCCTTTTGTAGAATCACTCCTCAGCATATGTGGCTTAAAAAGAATCTAAGGGGGCCATGTCACCATATAATATGTATACCTTTCCATTAATTGGGTATTTTAGACACTCATGGAATTTTGAATCTACTACTATATGGCTATGAAACCAAGTCATTCTGAGTAAGAAATTATTTGTAGTGTCTTGCTAGATTTCCATGAACCCAACATTTTATGTGAGATCCAAAAACTATGTTTGGAGATTTATATTCTAGATATGTATTTTATAATGCTTATCATACCCATTAATGGTTATCTTTGAGGGAGATAAATCTACCTTCCTATTTTAAAAATGGAAAAGGGTCTAAATCTAGATGAGGTTGATCTCGAAACCATTTTTTATTAGATACCTTTGGATGTTTATATTATCCATTCTTCTAGAAACATATAGGGGACTGATGTGTCCCTGGATTACCTATTCCAAATAATGCACTATGAATGAGATGGTGAAATGGAATTCTGATGGAATGGTCTCCATTAGATAATCCTCAGAAGTAATAACATTTCTCTTAAACTATTATGGTCTCTCAAGGGATTCAATGAGTGAATACGTAAGTTATTCTTAAATATGTAGTGGATCTATGATTAGGAGATTGTTAGGGGAAACATAAAGTTGTTTCAAAATTTCATACCTTTGTACTAGAGTTCTACATTTCCCAAGGTGTTGTTTCTCTTTATTGTGTAGTTCATGAGCTTCGACATCTAATATAAAAGGTTTTGGTGCTTTGGTTGAGGTTGATAGAGAATATGATACTATTGGAATAGGTATGTCTTCTTTCTTTGTATCATGTGATGATTAAATAATCTCATCACCGCTAGGTGTTCATGTAAGACAACTAGGTACATATGACTGGTGGAGGATTTCGGGATGCCTCTATGTCTCTATTGGGATTGATGGAGTGATTTTACATGATTATCATCTGAATATATGTCTGATGATGGAGTGTGATCAAAATATTGGTTTTTACCATTCCTGTATTGTCCCCTTTTATCTTCGGATCATACGCACGTGGCCTCCTATTCCCCGGTGAGGTTTGGGGAACTCATAATCAGATAAATATTAATCTTTGGAGAAGGGAAATACAATGTGTATCACCTTAAAAGATACAAATCTAATCTCTTCATCTGATAAGGTTTCTATTTGTTGGGGTGGCTCCCGTATTTCGGATGTTATAGGGAGGAAATATGTAACATTCAGAGCTTACATTGGAGGAGAATATGAATCTTCCACATTTGTCTCTTATTGTGTTTGATGGTCAAGCTCACATTGGGGGGGGATATTTGATGTCGCATCCTTGGGTGAGAGAGTAGTTATGGGTATACAAATTTTTTTTCTTAACAGGTCATGAGCTCAGTCAACCTTCTTTAAAGTCATCCAGTTGTTGAAAATATTTTCACCATGCTCAAAACAATATTCAAATAAAATTCTTCTTCTGATTGAAAAATATAGTGAGCCTAGTCTTTTACATACAACCTTACATCATTTTAAGCATAAGTATATATCAGAGTACAATCCAAGGATCGTAAATTCTACTATCTTGTAAAACTATGTACATAAAAATGAAAACAAGGAAATAAATAAAACATTTCTTTATTTAGTCTTAAAATTGAGCTCCTAACTTCCATTATGATCAAATATCTACTCAGGGAACCCAAGGGAACACCTAAATAAAGGTAAGATCTAAATACACTAGTAAGGTAATAACCATAAGAACAATTCATTATCACAATGGATAGAAGTAATGCCATGATGATATAAAGATGTGTGTACCATGTGGAATCATAACATATAAACATTGAATCATATAAACTTGGATTCATAGCAATGTGTAAGAAACCTAAAACAAGACTTTATCATGTGTCAAGGATAACCTATAATACTGTTTCACTTGGTAGCACATACCAATGCTTACTGCCAAGACTAATGCACATGGTAGCAAAAACCAAGGCTAACCGCCAGGACCATCGCACATAATATCTCATGAGACACAACATTACCTGATTAATTGGATAGATATCTAGGTTCACCCCTCTTAACTTTTCATGAATATGTTTTTTCAAAAAAAAACCATACACAATCAATCATATATAAACATAAGTGTTACCTTTGGAAAGAATTGGGTACCATAATCATGTCATAAATCATAACAAATGGGCGTATCATAAAGGTGACCATGAAAGAAAGGAAATAAAATATATATGGACATTCATAAGGGAAAATAATCATGTATCACGTGAATTTATTATAAGTAGAAGTGAAAACATTTAAGAAAATTATTTAATAAATTTTCGCATTAAAACAATTTTGTGAGGTTTTATGGAAAATACTATAGAGCCATTAAAATAGAAAAAGGAAAAATCCATTATATAAAATCAGATGTGAAAGAAAAAGGTTTTAATAATAAAAAAGTATTATTTTATAATTACAATGGTGGCTTAAAATATAATATATGGTGCCCTTTAAATCATGTAATAATTTGGGAAGTTCCCTCAAAACAGGTTTGCTTATCGAGAAGTATAGAGGATTGAATCACATAAAAACATGTACATCCCAAAAATATAATGATGAAAGGGTCCTGATAAATGAATTTGGTACATTTACACAAAATATATAATATTCACATAAAGATATAAGATAACTTCATTTTTGTAAAATAATGATAATGCAACCTGAAGGAACCAAGGAGGTTCAGGGCGAATCCCTAGTGCATTATCGGCATGGTATCATGTGTAATTAAGAGAAATTAATGAGAGAAAAAGGGTCTTCTCATCACTTATAAATCATGAGGTCAGTATGTGGTGGTGTGAAATCATACCCTATCATTAGGGATTACACATAAAAGTGAATAACATAGTGTACACTCTTTAATAAATGTGAAATATAGAGGATCCCTTACCTTAATTCTGATGGTGTTATCCACTTAATATTAATGACCTGAATATTTAAATTAGTTTCAATAAATAATAATTATCGAACCACTTATTTATGTAAAAGATTTATTATAATATTTTTATGTTCATTAATGTCCTTTTTGATGGGTTAAGTGGGTCAATTTCATTGTTTAGATCCGTTTGTTTTCTGGGTTTTTATGATCAGTTTACTTATTTTCATGAATGGAGAATCATTTAAAATTGGGATGGTTTTCTAGAATTGGATTTATATTTTATTAATTAACAACCATAAGTTTACATGGTTGTAAATTTAATTTTGTTACTTTGAGTGATGTTCAATCATTATAGAAAACTTTACAGATAATCTTTTAGGTTTATTGGATGTTTTTTATCACTACGAAATCATTTTTATTTATAATTTAAAATCCTGTGGACAAAGAGATTATTGAACATTACATAGGATATATTACAAAATATTCGGGTTCAACCATAAAGAAATTGTTTCATCACCAGAATTGAAGATGGTAAAAGAAATTGAAAACCCATCATCATTGAATGTGGTAAATTAACACATCCTTCATGGTGTATTAGATAATATTATAAAATAAAAGTAAAGGTGTGATGATAATAAATTATTCCATTAACATAAAAACAGTCCATTACCTGTATGGTATTGGATTTTTCATAAAATTTGGATGAGGAGAGGTAAAGATAGAAAATAAAACAAATGAACTTGAAAACAAATTAAAAGAATTGAAAAGAGTAATTTACCTCTTGAATCAATCGTCCTTGAGAGCCTATTAAGGGGAGAGGATTTAGTATTTTGAAGAGACTAAGGGATGTTGGATGTGTTGGAGGATATTTGGGAGATATTTGTATAGAATTTAGGCAAGCAACAATTTTTTAGTGGAGTGAAGAGAAGAGGTAAGGGGGTTGGTATTTATAGTGGAGGAGAGGAGGGTTTTCATAATATTCAATTCCTTAGTTTATTTATTTCCCTCAAGACTAGAAATAGGGATGATTATATTAACTAAAATAGTAATAAGTGCATGTGAGTTTGAAACAATTGGGATTACATCAACAAAACATCATCTATGACTCTATAAATCATATATTTAACTTAATTTGTAAATTATTGTATTTTACTATTCCTAAAAAATTCATGTATATTAGAAAAATCCCAAAAAATAAACCTAACAATTTTTGAATGAGTAAAATACCAAAATTAATGGAATTTTTAGAAAATAATTTCCTAAATATGATTATTTTAATTTTTATTTAAAATCATAATTTAGTTGAAAAATACTGGTGTTAAAACTATAATTGATTTTATAATGCTTTCAAAAATTACATAAGCTCTTATATAATTATTTTAAAAAAAGAAGACATAAAATTGTAAATTTATGAACACCTTTTAGGAAAATAAATTTTTTTTTTAAATTAATTTATTAAATTTAATTATTTATTTATGATTTAAAAAACAACCAATTCTTTTTCTAAGATCATATTATCACTTATAAGATGCCTAAATTTTATTTATACATTCAAGGTTGAGGTTACTACAATTTTGGATAATTGCACATTCAAAAGTTTTATATTAATATTAATAAGATTATGTTACTATTCATAAGATTAGGTTACTATTAATAAAAAAATTGTGTTTGTCTTATCAGACACCAAACATCTTACTGATCGCAACAGTGTTTGTCATATTTTTGAAATTCAAAACACTGGAGTGACAATATTATGTTTAAACGTCACATAGTACTTATCAGTTCATATTTTTTTGATTTCATGTGATTATATGAAATAATTAAAAGAAGTTAATTTCCATTGATAAAATATTGGGTCATTACAATATTCCCCTTTATGAAATTTCACCCTCGAAATTTCATTTTACATTCAACGCCATAAACACGTGAGTGTAATTTTTCTTCACTTCCTCCTCTAGTTCCCATGTTTTCTCTTCATACTTATGGTTCTTCCATACTACATTGACAAGGTGAGTAGACTTGTTATGTGTAACATTATCACTATGATCCAAGATCTTCACTAGCTTCTCCTCGTAAGAAATATCGGTCTCCAACTATACAACCTTTGTAGAGAGTATATGTGAAGGGTCTGGTTTGTACTTCCTTAAGTGGGAGACATGGAAGACATCATGTACTTTGGACATGGTACGTGGAAGTTCTAGTCGCTTGTCCACAACCTCGATATGATCAAAAATATCTAAGGGGATGATGTACCTAAAACTTAGCATCCCTTTCTCTTGAATCCTCATAAACTTCTTCCGTAGAGATATGCATAAAAATACCATGTCTGCAACATGGAACTCGAGGTCTCATCAATGATTGTTTTCATAACTATTTTTTCGACTTTGGGATTCCATTATGTGTTGTTGAATAGTTTTTACCTTCTCCACCATTTCTATGACCATTTCAGGTACTTCCTGCTAACGCTCTCCAATTTCATCCCATCATGCTGATGTGCTACACCTTTTCCCATAAGGACTTCGTATGATGCATTTCAAATGCTCGATTGGAAGCTATATTTGAAGGAGAATTCAAATTGGGGATGATGTTGGTCCCATCCTCCTCTGAAGTCCATAAAACACAGTATCAACATATCTTCTAGTATCTAAATAGTTTTCTTATATTGGACATCATTTTGAGGATGATAGGCCGTACTGAAGTTCAAATCTATGCTTAGAGAATGTTGGAGACTTTTCCAAAACATTAAGGTGAATCTTGGATCTCTATCAAATGTATTAGATAGTTGTAATCCATGTAGACTTACAACCTTTTTGATATATATCCGTGAAATTTGATATAATGATAAGTCCCCTCAAATTGTGATAAATTGAGATGTCTTTGTAAGATGATCCATAATGACACATATAGCACTATTTCCTCTAGATGTCCACTGATGTCTAGTGACAAAGACCATGGTGATGTTCTCCCACTTCCATGTTATTTTCGGCAGTGGTTTCATTAACAAATTAGACTTATAAATTTCAACCTTTACTTTTTTACATACCAGGAACATTGATGTCTACTCATGAATCTCATCCTTCATATTGTCCTACCAAAAGTTCCCTCTAAGATCTTGATACATCTTTGTGCTCCCTGGGTGAATAGAGAATGTTGAGTTATATGCATCATTCAAAATCTCATTAATTATCTCTGGATTGGATGATACATGTAATCATGACCCAAATATTTCAACTCCTTCATCATCAATCATGTACTAAGAGGATTTCCCATTTCTAATGGATTCCACCCTTTTCTGAATTTATGAATCTTTTCCTTGACCATCCTTTATTTTCTCCAGGAGGGATGGTTGAGAAATCATTTGAAAAAGGATTGATGATGTTTCTCCCTAAATGATTCCTATATCCATCCTCTACAAATCTAAGAATATTTGATTCTTTTCAATTCTCATTATTGATAAAGATGCAGGATCCTTTCTACTTAGGGCATCTGCCACCTTGTTTGCCTTATCGGGATGGGAGTGGATTTAGCAGTTACAATCCTTGATGAGATCTATCGATCTACATATGTTTATATTAAGCTCTCTTTTTGTGAATATATATTTGAGACTCCTATGATCAGAATATATCTCACACTTCTCCACATATGGATAATGTCGATGGATTTTTAACACTAAAATCACAACTGCCAACTCCAAATCATGTGTAGGATATGTTTGCTCATGGAATTTTAGATGCCTTAAGTCATTGGATATCACATTATAATTTCTCATCAGTACACATCCTATGCCCTTCTTTTAAGCATCACCACACACCATAAAATGTTCTCCACTTATTTAGAGTGTAATTATTGGTGCATTGATAAGACTTTTTTTCAACTCTTTAAAGTAGTCTTCACAGTCTTGAGTTTAGAAAAACTTCACTCCCTTCCAGGTAATATTTGTCATTGGGTTTGAAAATCGTTAGATGTTCTTCAAAAATCATCGATAATACCCAGCTGGACCCAGAAAGCTATGGATCTCTATTACATATGTTTTTATGGGACACTCTTCAATTTCATTTATCTTGGAAGGGATTATATATATCCTATTCTTGGTGATAACATGCCCCATGAATGATACGTCCTTCATCCAGAACTAACATTTACTTTACATTTAATACAACTTATCCCTTCACATTGTTTTTAAAATTGTTTTCAAAAGATCCTAATCTTCCTCCTTGCTCTTGGATTATATCATAATATCATTGATAAAGACTACCACACATTTTTCAAGGTAATCCTTAAAGAATCTATTCATTATATCCATTAAAATTGTTGGAGAATTTGTGAGTCGGAAGGGAATCACTTTGAATTCATAGTGTCCATACATTGTTTCAAAGGAAGTCATGGGAATATCACCCTTCCTCACCTTTAATTAGTGATATCCTGACCAAAGGTCTACCATAGAAAAATAACTAGCCCCACAAATTTGATCAAACAATTCATATTTACATGGTATTGGATACTTGTTATTTATTAGTATTTTATTGATCTCACGATAATCAATTCATAAGTGCATTGATACATCCTTATTCTTGACGAAGAGGACTGGCGCACCCCATGGTGAATCACTTGGTCATAAAAAAACCCTTCTCAAGATTCTTCTGTAACTGCTTATTCATTACATCTAGCTCTATGGTGGTCATTATATAAGGTTTATTTGATATTGGCATATATCTAGGAATAATATCAATTGATAACTCAACCTATCGATTAAGAGGAAGACTAGACAACTCTTTAGGGAATACATTAGTGTAATACCTCATAATGAGAACATCTTCAAGTGAGATTCTCTCCTTTGTCTCAATCATTTGAGATAGAAATTATTTCTCATAAGGAATTAATATCCAAACTTGAGACAATGATTGTAATGTAGATTCACCTTCCTCCTTACACTTGTATAGAATTGGACGATGCTTCGGGATGTGATGTGTGATATCCCTTTTCCTGAAAGTTGATGTTGGATTTGTAGAAATAAATCCAATGCATGACAAAGATAACATTGAACACCACAAAAGGATGTATGCCATGATTTTCAAGGAGGATCATCCCATAAAAATTTAACAAGGAGGTTTAATAAACCTTGGATACAATAATTTCCCTATTTTCAATTCTCACCGATCACATATTATCTAAATTTTGAGGTGGTGTTTGAATAGTTCTACTAATCTTGAAAGATGTGAAATAATTAATAGAACCAAAATCAAATAGTATGTTTACTATTCATGAATGAATAACTTGCATATCTTTCACCACATCATTGTTTGGATACACATTAGCAGTACTGATAACATAACCACTTCCTTATAGCCTTGGAGGTTTTTGTTGATTTCCTCTGATAACCCTTGTCTTAGGGAAATTTTTCGCATAATTCCCATCCTCCTTATAGTTACAACACTGCACTATTGGATGAGGTTTGATCTGAACCATCCTTTCTTCTTACACATTATCATGATTCTTCATATCTCGTCAGTAGTTTTTAGCTATATGTCCCAACATTCCACATTTGAATCAATTCTTGGTCCCTATTAGACAGTTCACATAATGATTCTTCCAATAATTTTTACATGTGGGATGATCCTTCTTCTTTCCATCATGTAATTTATTTGTGGGACTGCCCACATTATATTCAATTTTCCTCTTTGTTTCATCGGGCCCATGATACCAATAAAAGTCACTAATATCTAATTCACCGTTAAAGGAACAATGAACAATAAACTCATAGATGTCAATGTCTTGAATTTACAACATTCTTCTTAGAATCAGAATTAGTCCTCTAAATAAGTGATCCCCCTTGTTTTCGGTGTTCATGGAAAAGCCATAGGTGTACCATGAAATCCTAGTTATGTTTTCATCATACACCACGATTGGCTCATCTTCCTTCTGCTTGAGTCCATGGAAATCTCTTTCAATCAATAGATAGAGGTTTTGGGGAAAGCATTTATGGAAAAACATTTTCTTGAATTCTTCCCAATCCACGGAATAAAATTCCTCTTGGGATTTCATATTCTTGATCAGTGTCCACAACTAATTAGATTCCTCCTAAAAATGATAGACCACCATTATGAAATTGTCTTCTTCTGAGAACTAGAGGATAGAGAATATCTTTTAAATGGAGTTAATCCACTATTCCTCATAGTGGGGATCAGAAGATCCGCAAAACATGGGAGTCATTTTACACATGAAGGATTCTAAGGAAACATGCTCTTTCCTGGGAGGATGAGGGAGTTCCACATGATTCAATGTATTATTCATAACATGAACCAACAGAGAAAGTATTGTCATGATGTTTTGAGCACCCATTCCCATCATATCAAGAATATCCCTAGTGAAATATTCACATTTCCTATCACACTTATTGTTGGAACACTTTGTTAAATTTCCATCCTTTATCTAAGAAAACTGTAAAGACACGTAAAATTCAAGGGAATTTTTTTCTTAATTTTCTTTAGAATTTTACAAGAGCGCGGTTTCAGACGGCACCTGATTCCGAGGCCCGGAGTGCCCGGAATTAATTTCCGAAGTTTGGCTCGGGTACGTTCAGTGAACGAACGAGCGGGAATTCCTAACTTTTGATCCGGTGCTCGGAATTGAAATCCGAGGGCACCGATGAACTCGCAGCGCCGATATTCGCTTAAAGAGACCTTTTCGGGAGTTGCGTTTGTTGCGGGTTGAAAGTTAATTTTGGGGTTTTTAGTTTGAGTTAAATAAAATTTGTGTAGAACAAATTTTATTATAACTTGTTAAAACCTATCAAAGGAGGTTGGAAGTGGGACCCACACCCACTTAACCTCCCTTGGGAGGATTAAGTGTGGTGGGGCCCACACGAACCCCTAATCCTTTCAAATTCTCTCAACTTGCTTAACCCCTAATTAAATGACTTGAGTTACTTTTAATTATTGGAGTTAAACCTTTTGAATTTCAAACTTTTGAAATTCTAATGTGTTTTGTAATAATAAAATAAGATGTTGTCTTATTTTATTTTGGGTTATTTGTTTGTCTTCTTGAGAGGTGGAGAGCTCTTCTTCTTCTTCAACTCTGACAAAGAACTCGAAGAACGTTCATCTTGACGAAGAACGCTCAAGCTCCGACGAAGAACGTCGCACCTCCATTCTTCGTTTCCCGTGTCAACGAAGGGGACGGCACTTCTTCCTCGGACAACCTTCATCGGCGTACAAGTTTCGCCAATGATGTGTCTCTTCGAACGCATCCCTTCGTCATCGGATTTGACGAACGGCTACCGCGACGCCCGACCTCCGCGACGTCGTCTTCCGCGGAACCTTGACTATCTTCGAACCTTATACCCGAGGTAGGGGTTGTCGATTTCTTTTTGGTTTCCTTATTTTATTCTTGATCGTGATTTTAGCAAGACTAATGTGTGGCTTGAATTATTTAAGTTGCATTATTATTTTAACGTGAGGGGGGCCGGACCGCACGAACACGGCCGAACCCCCCCTCCAACGTTCTTGTTTATTCTTGCGGGTGGAAGCAAGTGGCGTGGTGCCGTCGCACCATGCGGATGATCGTGCAAATATTTTACGCGGCGCCGTCGCGCTACGCCGAGGTAGAATCTTCAAGAACGCGACGCCGTCGCGCCGCGTTGAATGGAATCAAGGCACGGCGAAGGGGCGCGGTGCCGTCACACCGTGCCGGATGACGAACGCCGCGGCCGGTTCCGGGCCGCGGCGGGACGAGGAGACCGCGGCCGGTTCCGGGCCGCGGCGGAAGAGAAGACCGGCGGCCGGGCCGCCGGCGTCGGAAGCCGAAGAGGGGACCAGAATTTCCGGTCCCGTTGGAGAAAACCGGCCGGCCAGCTGGCCGGCCGGATGCCGTTAAAACCGGGGGAATTAATCCCCCGGCCAACCCTCAAAACCCCCCCTCTTTATGAGGGGGGCGGTTTTTTTTAAAGGGAAGGGGGCAGCCGGCCTCCCCCCCGGTTCCGCTCAAATCAGGCCCCCCACGTGGGGGGGGCGTTTTAAAAAAATGGGTGCGGCACAAAGGCCGCGCCGCCCCTCAAAACAGCGGGGGCTTGTTCCCCTGCGTGCAACCACCTCGCGGCGCCAAGCCACCGCGGCACCCTGCGCCTCCGCGCCGCCGCCGGCCGCCGCCGCCGCCCCGGGGGGGGGGGGGGGGGTCGGGCCGGGTCGGCCCGGACCCGGACCCGGACCCCCCCGTTTCGAACCAGAATCAGTTTTTGGGCCATAACTTGAGCCTCGGACCTCCGATCGACGAACCGTCAGCGGCAACGCGATCCTTGGATCGAGACGGTCGTTTCGGTATATCGCACTCAAGCTTTCGGTTTACTTTGAGTTCGGCCGGGTTGGTTCGTTCACGAAACCAACCGGGCCTTCGGAGCGGAAACGCTCATATCTTGAGCTACGAACATCCGATTGACGCGCCGTCAGTCGCGTTGTGTTCCTCTTAGTGAGACGGATCTTTTGGCATACTCCGCCCGAGGTTTGGACGCAGGTGGAGTACGGTCGGGTTGGTTTAGCCTTAAAAACCAACCGGGCCCCGGAGACGAAAATGCCAATAACTCTCAGACCGGGCGTCCGATCGACGCGCCGTCTGTTGCGTTGAGTTCCTATTGACGATACGGAACTTTTGGATACATCAACTCTGGTCTTTGTGACAGTTGATGTATCAGCCTCTCGGCTCGTGGAGCGGACCCTCCGAACGAGCTAGCTGTGTGCGGGAACCCTAGTGCTGGCTGCGACTGCTACAACTGCTACTACTGCTACGACTGCTACTGTGACTGCGACGACGACAGTACAGAGATCCTGTGTGGATTCGACGACGACAGTACAGAGATCCTGTGTGGATTCGACGACGACGACTACAGCACTCAGCGATCCTACGTGGATCAGTGCTACAGGTCCTGTGTGGGCCCGATCCTGTGTGGGTCCGCGCTCAGCGGTTCTGTGTGAGCCAGCGCCTACAGGTCCTGTGTGGGCCCGATCCTGTGTGGGTCTTTGCGGGGGTTAGTTTCCTATCGATCCTTCGTGGGTCCGACGACTTAGATGGATCAGTGATCATCTTTATCGTCCTTGAAGAAGTATACCTGTGTGAGCTGAATCCTATTGCTTTCCTGTGTGGATTGTGTTGTGCAATCCTGTGTGGATTACGTTTTGCTTTCCTTTGTGGAATACGTTTACTTTCCTGTGTGGACTGAGTTGTACTTGGGCTCGGAGGTTAGAGCGTATTTGAATTGATGACTTAGGTATATGTATGGGCATATACCTAAGCAGTGTCGGTTATTACTTCGTGATTGTTACTTTTCTTCGTGGTTTATCCTTTGTGGATTTGAGAGACCTTCAGGGGTCTCGGGGTCCCTACTGAGTAGCTTATACTCACCCCTGCACGGGCTTTGCCCGCACTACGTTGTGTTGGTTGCAGACGACGGATAGCGTTTACCTTAGCTGAGGCTTGCAGAGCGGGACGGTACCCGGAGGTGGACCACTAGGCGGGACGTGCACGGAGCGGACGGCGGGACCCGTGGAGCAGAGGAGCTATCTGTACCCACCCTTCAGGTGGGATTTCCAGTGGACAGCTCGGTGTAGCGGCTTTTACTTTTCAGTTGCTGTTTTCCCTTTCGAGTTGTACTTTACTTTTAGTTTGGGTTTGTATTCTGGCCCATTTACTTTACCGCACTTTCAGTTTTACTCTGCTTTGTTTAGTGTCTACTTTCCGCTTGCTTACTCTGTGGTGTTTGTTACTTTTCAAAGGCAATGCCTTCCCTTTTTACCGGGATTTACGCCTTGGTGCTAGTCGCCAGCCCCTGGCCTATGGAAGGCGGGCTTGGGGTAGTCACGGCACGGACCCCGAGGGCGGGTCCTGACAAATTGGTATCAGAGGAGTTCGTCTCTACCGAGAACTCTGATCTTTTCTATGTGAAGCAATAATGTTTAGCGTATTGAGTGTGGTTATCAGTCCAGGGAGTCCAGTGTTGGTGCGGCGGCCGACGTATCCGTACACCAGGACCCTGACATCTGATTTCCGACTTAATGCACGAAAACATTGATTGCGTGTGTGTTTCAAAGTTTCCTTTGTGATTACTTATATCAGCTCACCAGGTATACTGTTCTAACCGTGGCGCACCTGTTTCCTTTTCAGGATGGCCCCATGACGGCAGCCAGCTAGGGTTCCGAGAGTCGAGTGTGACGACAGCCCACCGAGTGACGAGGCCTCGGTGCAGGGCCCTTTGCCAGTAGTGGCACCGGCGGTAGCTTTACCCGCCGAGCCCCCGATGCTTCCAGCAGTAGCCGCTGACGATGCACGTCGCCTCAGCGCACTGCATGAGTTTCAGCTCCAGCGACCGCCCAGGTTTCGCGGGGAGACGGATCCCCAGGCAGCAGAGGACTGGCTGGAGGCAGTGGTTCGAGTGTTTAGGCTAGTGAGGACACCAGCAGACCTCATGGTGATCCTCGCTGCGAGCCTACTACACGCAGCAGCAGGACGATGGTGGAGCTTGATGCTCCAGGTGCACGATGAGGCATATCTACTTTGGACGGACTTTGAGAGCCTCTTCCGCTCGGAGTTCGTCCCAGCCACCCTTCGTGCGGTGCGTATCCAGGAGCTTCTACAGCTGCGGCAGGGCAGCATGACGGTCGCTCAGTACTCGGCGAGATTTACCGATCTCTCGCGCTACTCGACCGACATGGTACGGGACCCATTCTTCCGGGCCCGGACCTTCGAGCAGGGTTTGAGACACGAGATCAGGGCATCGCTGATCTCCCTCAGCATACCGACTCAGACAGGAGTACTGGAGCGGGCTCTTCTGATTGAGAGCTTCCTTGTTGAGTCTACACCAGCACAGCGACCCACCGCAGGGCGGCACGTGGAAGAGTCATCTGCAGCAGGCAGTCGACGGGTGACTCAGGGGTCCAGACAGACCAGACCTTCAGGCAGAGGATCTCAGGGCACTGGCTCAGCAGTGCGGGGCACACAGCGCGGAGCCAGTCTTACGAGAGGCAGACAGTGCTACTCGTGCGGCGGGCAGGGCCACATGGCTCGTGATTGCCCGACCCGCCGTGCCGAGGAGCAGCAGTCAGTTGATGGACCACCGAGGCAGAGGCAGAGGATCGACCGTGGTGGTCCGCAGGGAGGAGGCGGACGAGGCAGAGGAGCTGGACGAGCAGCTGGTGGTGGCCGACGCTTTGAGGCTCTACCACCACCACCACCAGGAGGTCCACCCCGACCACAGGGAGCTGGCGGGCAGCGACAGGCACAGCTCCAGGCAGCAGAGGCCTACGACCACGGCGCACCCGAGATGATTCGAGGTACTATCTGTGTCTATTCCACCCTTGCTGCAGTTCTTATAGACACAGGAGCGAGTCACTCTTTCATAGTCGCTGCCCTTGTTCGGAGCTCGGAGATTCCGACAGAGCCGTTGGCTCGATCCTTACGGCTAGAGACTCCTACGGGAGCAGACTCGACGATTACGCACTGGTGCCGGCAGTGTGAGCTTGCTCTAGGAGGCGAGAGCTTCGGCTGGGATCTTCTTGTAGCAGCGTCGAGGCCTTACAACGTCATCTTGGGCATGGATTGGGTATCTACGGTCCATGCACAGATTGACTGTTTTAGGCGCAAGGTGCGATGTGTACGCACCGACGGGAGCAGTTTCACCTTCACCGGCGAGAAGGGAGCCTTTGCAGCACAGGATGGACTTCCGCGGAGGAGAGGACAGCCCATCACTCATCAGTTGGCTAGCCTCATCCTTGGAGCAGTTGACGTGCGGAGTCCTGGTTTTCCTGCAGTGGTGGATCAGTTTGCGGACGTTTTTCCTGACGACGTTCTAGGGCTACCTCCTCGCAGAGAGGTAGACTTTTATATTGACTTGTACCCCGGGACAGCCCCGATATCCACTCCAGCATATCGGATGGCCCCCGCCGAGCTTCGAGAGCTACGGGTACAGTTGGAGGACTTGCAGGGCAAGGGATTCATCCGACCCAGTGTTTCACCCTGGGCTTCCCCGATATTGTTCGCCAAGAAGGCGGACGGGAGCTTGCGACTTTGTGTTGACTATCGTCGCCTGAACCAGGTGACAGTGAGGAACAAGTATCCGCTACCGAGGATTGATGACCTCTTTGATCAGCTCAAGGGAGCACGGTGGTTCTCGAAGATAGACCTCAGGTCAGGCTATCATCAGCTCAGAGTCAGAGACGAGGATGTGCAGAAGACGGCCTTCAGATGTCTGTATGGCCACTATGAGTTCTTGGTTATGCCTTTCGGTGTAACCAATGCTCCAGCAGTGTTCATGGCTCTCATGAACAGGATCTTTCAGCCATACCTCGATCGGTTTGTCGTGGTCTTCATCGACGACATTCTGATTTACTCTACGACAGAGGAGGAGCACGCCTATCACTTGCGAGTTGTTCTTGACACACTCTGAGAGCACTAGCTTTATGGTAAGCTCTCGAAGTGCCAATTCTGGATACGTGAGGTCCACTTTTTAGGACACGTTATCTCTGAGGCGGGAGTTGCAGTGGATCCCGCGAAGATTGAGGCTGTGTTAGCATGGGAGCCACCCAGGAGCGTGACTGAGGTTCGGAGTTTCTTGGGACTAGCTGGATACTATCGGAGATTTGTGCCGAACTTCTCCAGAGTTGCGGCATCACTCACAACTTTGACGAAGAAGGGGAAACCCTTCGTGTGGTCAGACAGTTGTCGGCAGAGCTTCCAGGAGCTGAGACAGAGATTGAATAGCGCACCTATCTTGAGGTTGCCTGAGGAGGGAGTAGGGTACATAGTCTACTGCGATGCATCAGGGACCGGACTCAGATGTGTTCTGATGCAGGAGCGGGCCGTGATCGCCTATGGATCACGTCAGTTGAGGCCGCATGAGCATAACTACGCTACCCATGACCTGGAGTTAGCAGCAGTGGTCTTCGCTCTGAAGACATGGCGACACTATCTGATGGGCGAGCGCTTTACAGTCTTTTCCGATCATCAGAGTCTCAGGTATATCTTCTCGTAGAAGGACCTGAACCTGAGACAGCGACGATGGCTCGAGTTCCTCCAGGACTATGACTTTGAGATAGTCTATACTCCTGGGAAGGGGAACGTAGTAGCCGATGCCCTCAGCAGGAGGACGGGCATTCAGCTACTTGAGGAGGCGACGGAGCAGCTAGCCTCTTTGCAGATATCCTTCGTGGATAGAGATGGAGCAGCCTTTCTTCAGTCTCTCACAGTCACTCCTCCACTACTGCAGTGAGTCAGGGAGGCACAGCGCGGGGACGCTGACTGTGAGACACGGCGTACACAGATATCCTCGGGACAGGCACCTGATGGTTTCTCCCTTGAAGCAGAGCACGACATCCTTTTCAGAGGACGTACCATGGTACCAGTCGCATTGCGAGAGGAAGTGTTGAGGGAGTTTCACACTTCTCCTTTAGCGGTACATCCTGGAGTGGCGAAGATGTACCAGGACCTCAGACGACAGCATTGGTGGCCGGGTATGAAGAAGGCTGTAGCAGAGTTCGTTTCTCGATGCCTCACCTGTCAGCAGGTGAAGGCAGAGCATCAAGTACCAGCAGGCTTGGTACAGCCCTTGGAGGTTCCGGAATGGAAGTGGGATGGCATATCTATGGACTTCGTGACTGGACTTCCACGCACTTCCAGAGGTCATGACTCCATCTGGGTGATTGTTGACCGACTCACCAAGTCGGCACACTTCTTACCCATCAGAGAGCAGGGCTCAGTGGAGAGCTTGGGATGTCTCTACGTTCAGGAGATTGTGCGGCTCCACGGCGTGCCATCATCTATCGTTTCCGATCGAGATGCCCGCTTTTCTTCCCGGCTTTGGAAGGGGTTACAGGAGGCGTTCGGGACGCAGCTACGTCTTAGCACAGCCTTTCAACCTCAGACGGATGGTCAGACGGAGAGGACCATTCAGACACTCGAGGACATGCTCTGTGCCTGTGTCCTCGACTTTGGTCGTAGCCGGGAGGACCACCTACCCTTGGTGGAGTTCGCGTACAACAACAGCTACCACTCCACCATCGGGATGGCACCGTACGAGGCGTTGTACGGCCGACCATGTAGATCTCCTTTGTGCTGGACAGACCCTGGGGAGTCAGCACTGGTGGGACTGGAGATGGTCCAGGCCACGACAGAGAAGGTCCAGGTCATCCAGGAGCGGATGAGGACAGCTCAGAGCCGGCAGAAGTCATATGCTGACAGGAGGCGGAGGCCACTGGAGTTCGAGGATGGCGACCACGTCTTCTTGCGGGTCTCACCTCGACGTGGTATTCGGAGATTTGGCCGAGGCGGCAAGTTATCTCCACGCTTCATCGGACCCTTCCAGATTCTCAGCAGGATTGGCGAGGTGGCTTATCGCCTGGCTCTACCACCTCAGTTGCACCGGGTGCACGACGTCTTCCACGTATCTCAGCTGAGGAGATATGTGCACGACCCGACGCACATCATTGATCATGGGGAGCTTGACGTTGACGATGGGGCGACTTTTACGGAGGTCCCGGTGGAGATAGAGGATCGACAGGAGCGGGTCCTGCGTGGGCGATCGATTCCTCTTGTGCGCATCAGATGGCAGCACGGGAATCTCCAGGAGAGCACATGGGAGCGGGAGGCTCAGATGCGTGCTCAGTACCCTCATTTGTTTCCCTAGTTTTTGATGTATCTTTACGGGGACGTAAAGCCCTGAGGTGGGAGTAATGTAAAGATCCGTAAAATTCAAGGGAAATTTTTTCTTAATTTTCTTTAGAATTTTACAAGAGCGCGGTTTCAGATGGCACCTGATTCCGAGGCCCGGAGTGCCCGGAATTAATTTCTGAAGTTTGGCTCGGGTACGTTCAGTGAACGAACGAGCGGGAATTCCTAACTTTTGATCCGGTGCTCGGAATTGAAATCCGAGGGCACCGATGAACTCGCAGCGCCGATATTCTCTTAAAGAGACCTTTTCGGGAGTTTCGTTTGTTGCGGGTTGAAAGTTAATTTTGGGGTTTTTAGTTTGAGTTAAATAAAATTTGTGTAGAACAAATTTTATTATAACTTGTTAAAACCTATCAAAGGAGGTTGGAAGTGGGACCCACACCCACTTAACCTCCCTTGGGAGGATTAAGTGTGGTGGGGCCCACACGAACCCCTAATCCTTTCAAATTCTCTCAACTTGCTTAACCCCTAATTAAATGACTTGAGTTACTTTTAATTATGGGAGTTAAACCTTTTGAATTTCAAACTTTTGAAATTCTAATGTGTTTTGTAATAATAAAATAAGATGTTGTCTTATTTTATTTTGGGTTATTTGTTTGTCTTCTTGAGAGGTGGAGAGCTCTTCTTCTTCTTCAACTCTGACAAAGAACTCGAAGAACGTTCATCTTGACGAAGAACGCTCAAGCTCCGACGAAGAACGCCACACCTCCATTCTTCGATTCCCGTGTCAACGAAGGGGACGCCACTTCTTCCTCAAACAACCTTCGTCGGCGTACAAGTTTCGCCAACGACGTGTCTCTTCGAACGCATCCCTTCGTCATCGGATTTGACGAACGGCTACCGCGACGCCCGACCTCCGCGACGTCGTCTTCCGCGGAACCTTGACAATCTTCGAACCTTATACCCGAGGTAGGGGTTGTCGATTTCTTTTTGGTTTCCTTATTTTATTCTTGATCGTGATTTTAGAAAGACTAACGTGTGGCTTGAATTATTTAAGTTGCGTTATTATTTTAACGTGAGGGGGGCCGGACCGCACGAACACGGCCGAACCCCCCCTCCAACGTTCTTGTTTATTCTTGCGGGTGGAAGAAAGTGGCGTGGTGCCGTCGCACCACGCGGATGATCATGCAAATATTTTACGCGGCGCCGTCGCGCTACGCCGAGGTAGAATCTTGAAGAACGCGACGCCGTCGCGCCGCGTTGAATGGAATCAAGGCACGGCGAAGGGGCGCGGTGCCGTCGCACCGTGCCGGATGACGAACGCCACGGCCGGTTCCGGGCCGCGGCGGGACGAGGAGACCGCGGCCGGTTCTGGGTCGCGGCGGAAGAGAAGACCGGCGGCCGGGCCGCCGGCGTCGGAAGCCGAAGAGGGGACCAGAATTTCCGGTCCCGTTGGAGAAAACCGGCCGGCCAGCTGGCCGGCCGGATGCCGTTAAAACCGGGGGAATTAATCCCCCGGCCAACCCTCAAAACCCCCCCCCTCTTTATGAGGGGGGCGGTTTTTTTTTAAAGGGAAGGGGGCAGCCGGCCTCCCCCCCGGTTCCGCTCAAATCAGGCCCCCCACGTGGGGGGGGGGAGGGCGTTTTAAAAAAATGGGCGCGGCCCAAAGGCCGCGCCGCCCCTCAAAACAGCGGGGGCTTGTTCCCCCGCGTGCAACCACCTCGCGGCGCCCAGCCGCCGCGGCACCCCGCGCCGCCGCGCCGCCGCGCCGCCAGGCCGCCGCGCCGCCGCCGGCCGCCGCGCCGCCCCAGGGGGGGGGGGGGGGGGGTCGGGCCGGGTCGGCCCGGACCCGGACCCCCCGTTTCGAACCAGAATCAGTTTTTGGGCCATAACTTGAGCCTCGGACCTCCGATCGACAAACCGTCAGCGGCAACGCGATCCTTGGATCGAGACGGTCGTTTCGGTATATCGCACTCAAGGTTTCGGTTTACTTTGAGTTCGGCCGGGTTGGTTCGTTCACTAAACCAACCGGGCCTTCGGAGCGGAAACGCTCATATCTTGAGCTACGAACGTCCGATTGACGCGCCGTCAGTCGCGTTGTGTTCCTCTTAGTGAGACGGATCTTTTGGCATACTCCGCCCGAGGTTTGGACGCAGGTGGAGTACGGTCGGGTTGGTTTAGCCTTAAAAACCAATCGGGCCCCGGAGACGAAAATGCCAATAACTCTCAGACCGGGCGTCCGATCGACGCGCCGTCTGTTGCGTTGAGTTCCTATTGACGATACGGAACTTTTGGATACATCAACTCTGGTCTTTGTGACAGTTGATGTATCAGCCTCTCGGCTCGTGGAGCGGACCCTCCGAACGAGCTAGCTGTGTGCGGGAACCCTAGTGCTGGCTGCGACTGCTACAACTGCTACTACTGCTACGACTGCTACTGTGACTGCGACGACGACAGTACAGAGATCCTGTGTGGATTCGATGACGACAGTACAGAGATCCTGTGTGGATTCGACGACGACGACTACAGCACTCAGCGATCCTACGTGGATCAGTGCTACAGGTCCTGTGTGGGCCCGATCCTGTGTGGGTCCGCGCTCAGCGGTTCTGTGTGAGCCAGCGCCTACAGGTCCTGTGTGGGCCCGATCCTGTGTGGGTCTTTGCGGGGGTTAGTTACCTATCGATCCTTCGTGGGTCCGACGACTTAGATGGATCAGTGATCATCTTTATCGTCCTTGAAGAAGTATACCTGTGTGAGCTGAATCCTATTGCTTTCCTGTGTGGATTGTGTTGTGCAATCCTGTGAGGATTACGTTTTGCTTTCCTGTGTGGAATACGTTTACTTTCCTGTGTGGACTGAGTTGTACTTGGGCTCGGAGGTTAGAGCGTATTTGAATTGATGACTTAGGTATATGTATGGGCATATACCTAAGCAGTGTCGGTTATTACTTCGTGATTGTTACTTTTCTTCGTGGTTTATCCTTTGTGGATTTGAGAGACCTTCAGGGGTCTCGGGGTCCCTACTGAGTAGCTTATACTCACCCCTGCACGGGCTTTGCCCGCACTACGTTGTGTTGGTTGCAGACGACGGACATCGTTGACCTTAGCTGAGGCTTGGAGAGCGGGACGGTACCCGGAGGTGGACCACTAGGCGGGACGTGCACGGAGCGGACGGCGGGACCCGTGGAGCAGAGGAGCTATCTGTACCCACCCTTCAGGTGGGATTTCCAGTGGACAGCTCGGTGTAGCGGCTTTTACTTTTCAGTTGCTGTTTTCCCTTTCGAGTTGTACTTTACTTTTAGTTTGGGTTTGTATTCTGGCCCATTTACTTTACCGCACTTTCAGTTGTACTCTGCTTTGTTTAGTGTCTACTTTCCGCTTGCTTACTCTGTGGTGTTTGTTACTTTTCAAAGGCAATGCCTTCCCTTTTTACCGGGATTTACGCCTTGGTGCTAGTCGCCAGCCCCTGGCCTATGGAAGGCGGGCTTGGGGTAGTCACGGCACGGACCCCGAGGGCGGGTCGTGACAAAAACAATCATACAGTTAGAAGTCTTGAATATATAGTTTATGAGAATAAAAAAGAAACATCGAACATAAAAGGATAAACTTGTAAACAAGAAGTATATCCTAACATGGGATTACTTAGGGTTAAATATAGGTTATCCTTGATCTATTTCATAGCTTATATTCTAATGGGAAATTTTTTTATTCCCTTGATAATGGTTTATACTAAGCTCGTTAATTTACCAAAGCATACCCCCCAAGACTGTCAAACCAAGAGTGAAGTAAGCCCTATTATCATGCACCAGTTCCCATTTTAGTCAATCTCAATGTAGTATTTTCAGGTTTTACCCCAAGATACATCTATGTTAGAGCCACCTATACCTATTTGTATCCATCCAAGGATTTATTTTCTTGATAAACCACTTAATCTATACTTACGAAAATTTTGGGGTGTTTTTTTATACTTAGTATCATCCATAAGGTTCTTAGTAAAGTGATCTAATACTAATCTCAAAAAATAACTAGGCCATCCTCTAACACCAACTATAATGACTGTAGACTTTTACATATAATAGTACATGATTTTGAGCATAATTAAACATAAAAGTAAAATCCAAGGATCATAAAGTCTAGTGTCTTAGAAGAATAGGTATAAAAAACGTAAAGCATAGAACTAAATAATACATTTCATTATTTAACCATAAAATTGATCTCCTAACTTCCCCTGTGCTCAAACATCTATATAGGGTACTTAGGGGAACACATGATCAAAAGAATGATCTAAATATCCCAATAAGGGAATAATCATAAGAACAAAGCATTAGAATAAGGGATATAAGGCATCACAAGATGATATAAATATGAATTTAACATATGGAATCATAACATATAAACAAGGAATCATATAAACATAGAGTTTGTGTAATGTGGAGGAAACAAAAAACTGATTTTTTGCATGATTCAAGGCTAACTGCATATACCATTATACATGGTATCACAATCCATGTCTAACCACCAAGACCGTGTCACATGGTAGCACAAGCCATGGATAACCTCTAAGACTGTTGCACATAACATCTCATGAGACTCAAATTTACCCAATGAATAGGATTGTTATTTGGGCGTACCCATCTTAAAGTTTCATGAATTTGTTTTCCACATAATGAATCATACATAATCAATCATATATAAACATAAGGGTCACCAATGGAATGAATTGCGTACCATAATCATGTCGTAAAGCATACCAAATGGGCATATCATAAAAGTGTCCATGAATAAAGGAACTAAAATATACATGTCCATTCATGAGGGAAAATAGGAATGTTTAATGATAAGTGATTTCAAGTATATGTGAAAACATGTAAGAAAGTATTTAATGGATTTTATCATTAAAACTTTTTTGTACGGTTTTAAGGAAAATACTATAGATCCTTTAAAATAGAAAAGGGAACAATACTTTATAAAAAACCAAAATTGAACCAAGAAATTTTTCTATAAAAAAAATATAGATTTGATAATGAAAATTGGGGATTAAAATAGAAGATAGAGTGCACTTGTAATTAGTTAATAATTCAGGAATTTCCCTCAAAACAAGTTTTCTTATCAAGATGTATTGAGGAGGGAATCACATAAAAACGTGTATATCACCAAAATAGAATGATGAAAGGGTCTTGATAAATTAATTTGGCACATATAAATAGAATTTAGAATATGCACATAAAAATATAAGATAAATTAATTTTTCTAAAATAAAGGTAAGGCAACCATATAGAACAAAGGAGGTTCGAGTGGAATCCCTTACAGATTATCGGCATGGTATGTGGGGTTCTTAAGAGGGATTAATGAGTGGGAAAGGGGTTTCTCATCCCTTATACATCATGAGATATGTATGGTGGAGGTACAAAATCATACCCCATAATTATGTATTACATATAAAAGCAAATAACAAAGAGGGAATTCATGAATAAAAGAGTAACATGGAGGATCCCTTACCGAAAATCTGATGTTGTTCACTACTTGACATTAATGGCCTGAATAATGAAATTAGATTCATTAATTAATAATTTAAGAGCCTATTATATATTTAAAAAATTTATTATAACCTTTTTAAGTACATTATTGACCTTTCTTATGGGTTAAGTGGTTCAATTTCATTGTTTGGGTCCATTTGTTTTCTGGGTTTTTAAGATCAGCTTACGTATTTTAGTGAATGGATAATCATGTAAAATGGGGATGGTTTTCCATAATTGGAGTTATATTTTATTATTTAAAATTGAGAAGTTTATATGTTTGTAAATTTAATTTGGTTTCTTGGAGTTAAGTTTAATCATTATATAAAACTTTAGGGATAACCTCTTGGTATTATTGGCAGTTTTTGATCACTACAAAATTATTTTTCATTTTAATTTAATATCATATGTAAAAAGAGATTATAGAACCTTAAATAGGATATATTACATAATAATATTTCTTAAACATAAAAAAATGGTTTCACGACCAGAATTAATGATGCTAAAACAAATTGAAATCCCATCATCCTTGAATGTGGTAAATTCACACACCTCAGATAGTTTCTCTACAACGAGTATAAAAGAAGAGTAAAGGAGATATGATAATAAATATTCCATTATCATAACAACATTAAATTACATGTAAGGTACATGAGTTGTCTTATCATTTTTATTAGGAGATGTAAGTATATAAATAAAAACAAATGAACTTGAAAATAAAGTAAAATAATTGAAAAGAGTAATTAACCTCCTGAGTCAATCTTCCTTGAGAGCCTCTTAAGGGGAGAGGATTTGGAATTTTGAAGAGACTAAGGGCTGTGTGACATGTCAGAGGAGCTTGAAGAGAGATTTGGGTAGAATTTAGGAAAGGTACCACCCTTGAGAGGAGTGAAGAGAAGAGGTAATGAGGGGTGGTATATATAGTGGATGGGATAAGGATTTCCTTATATTTAATTCCTTATTTTATAATTTTCCTCAAGACCAGAAATATTGATGAATCTGGGAGCAAAGGAACAAATGTAACTTGATTGGGGTCATTTTAAAGAATAAGTCATCTTTTTTGGAGGTATTCCATGGGACTATGCTTAGAATGTTTTGGGGGGCATTGTGGGATCAATAATGATTGGATGAGGTGCATAACCCCTTTTTCATGATGATCAATGTGTCCCCACATCGTTATAAGCATCAATATATTCTCCATTAATATCATTATTTATTTAAAAAATGTAAGGGATCTTGTGAATTTGTATGCATATTTTAAATGAAAATAAATATCCCCATCGGTGATGCCTCACCTGACCAATAATGGGCCTTGTGGTTATGTGTGAACATTATTACGGGAAAACCCTTTGATTTACTATGGAGTAGAAGGCATGTCATTAGGAACATGGATGATAAGATGGGAATGTCTTCAAGACTTACATGGTTTATTGAAAACTACAACGGGGAATACAATCAGTATTTAGGACCAAAAAAATCTTTCATCGTTTTTATATTTTTATCCTTTATTTTATAATGAATTTTGGACGGTTGTGAGTCCCCTACCGACTGAAAAGTCTTGTGATGTAGAGGATATATCTCCACATGTTCCACATGATCTATGAATTTATTTGAATTATTTCGTAAGAATAAGAGGATTGTAAAAGGGGGCTCTGTGTGATGTAAAGATGTTCATTCTCTATGAACGTCCCATTTGCATGACCCTCCAAAGGTTAGGGAATCACATAACCTATAGAAGTTTATGATATTTTTGAGTCTTAGACTCCTTCACTTCCATTTTTTTATATAAAAAATAAAAAACATAGTTTTTTTATTTCATTCCTTTTAGATTTTTTGATGCTAATTTGGTGGGTGTGAATAATGCATAAGGATTCACATTAAATGAATATGTGAATGATGAATCAGTTAATTCAAGATGGGATAAAATTAGTTATTAAAAAAGATAGTTTCTTAGGCCATAGTTTCCTATCTTCTTGAGAAGGTCGTGTTCCATGAGTTTTAAATCATGATTTCTTATTTATGTGTGACTGCTAGCTGACTTGTTTTAGGGCCTAGATTTACCTTTTGGCTATGTTTATTTTTATATTCTATTATTTTGATGTTCTCTAGTTATAAAGAATAATTTTTTATGTTTTTCATGCCACAGATGTCTAAGTGTATAATGGATGACGTGATATGTAGGCATGGAGAACTAAATGGTGTTTCATTGGTTGATTACTATTATGACATGATGCATAAACATATGAATTTGGGATTAGAGGATGACATTGGAGATAATAGAATCAATTGAATCTAAGAATACCTATTGATGTGATTAATGATAGTTAGGATGCTCACTTAGTAATCTATTTAATACACAATTTCTGGTTTTCTTATGTAAACTCTAGTCCTTTCCCCACTTCATAAGATAGCTAGGTGTGCTTGGAGACATCTTTTCTCATGGTGGTAGATTAGGATAGTTTTCCTATAGTACATGGATTTGGGAATGATTCTAATAATGAATAATTATTTATTAACCCATGGGGTTGGGGTTGTTTGAATGAAAATGTAGAAAAGATGTTAATCATGATAAATAGTGGTCTCGGTTTAGACTATGAATGGAGGGAAAGGATTTCCTACTACTTGAAGAAGAGTGTATCTTGAAACAATTTCAATGGTTAATTTAATGGAAAATAATTTAATTCACAAAATTAAATTATAAATATAAATGAAATAATTAATTCACTTTTTAAAATGCTTGTGTTCATATAGGATATCATGTCTCTATTAGTGGTAGTTGGGTTTTTGAGATGTAATAGTTTCATATTAACTTAGGAATAGATTATTCTGATAGTGCGGTTTTGAGATACATTATATACTATATATTTTGTGATTCCATACTCTACCCCACCCATGTTGGTTGGAGAGATTAACTCCCATTGGACTTTTGGAGGGAGTTTTCCTCGACATCATAATTGATGGATGGATAACTGACTAATCCCTTTATCCCCACCCAAATATCTTTTTAGTTATATGTTCTGGTATGCACGATTGCCAGTTTAACCATATATGTGTGTAGAGGGAAATGATGGATTTTGGTTGTTCACATACTTGTATCCATAGATATAGGATCGAAAGGATTTTTATAGTTATGATGTATATAGTATGTGATGGATTTAGGTACGTAATCAGTGTATGGGTTGAAATTTCATTAGGTATAATACCCGATGTATGATACATGTTATAGGGAATGTGGTGGATCTTGAAAACTACATAGTTAATATATAGAGATATGTGGATATGATAGTGTGATGACGTGATGCATGTGGTGCTTGTGTGATTCCTTTACCAGGTGTCATCGAACCAGATTATTTTGAAGAGATATGGATCAAAACATGTGATTTTGTGGAAGAGAATAAAACTAGTGGGGAATGGGCATGGGGTACCTTGTATGTTTCATTATTATATTATATTATCTATTGTATGTGATACTTGGTGAGAGTTAGCCATGGTGAGGCTGGGAACTTTGTATACCTATTTAGGTGATAAGATAGTTTCTCAATTTTTCAATGTGAATTAACATGATTTCATTAACAATTACATTTGAGCCCCAGAAAGGATCCTATTATGTATTATTTTATTCTCACCCTATGTATATGTAAACTATTTTTAGTTTATTAGGGACATGTTGGAGATCAGACTGAATAGTACTATCTCATTGTTTTGTAGGCACTATTTGGGATTCATGATTACTTATTTTGTTACATTTTTTGTTTTTGTGTGTTCCTTTTTTGTTGATTCAGTAATTTATGACATTTTATTTATTCACTTGATATATATATATATATATATATATTTCTGGGAAGGTTTTGTTGATTTTATTTTCCTTATGTCTCCCTCTTTGTCTTTTGCATGTTCCCATGGAGGATAATGTCTCCCATATGTATTCTTATTATAGCCCAAGTGCTAGTCACCTACACAGTACATACAAGAGGTGGGTCTTAGGCAGTCATCATCTCCCTTCTCTCATTTCCTTCCCAGGAGGGGTACTCTTTGGTGGGAGGGTTGTGATAGTATTTATGTATGTTAATATATTTTACATATATTAATTTAATAATTTATAAAGTTATAAATATAAGTATATTGATATATTTATATATACCAATATAGAAAGAATTGGGTTCCCAAACTAGTTGCTTGGGGACTTCACTAGTGCGACATCAACCCAGTTTGATTCATGGGTGACATTACTATTATTGAATATAGGGTCATTGAGGTTTGGTTGAGGCATATTAGTAGTTTGTAATCACGGGCATTGGTGCCAGGGATTGGAGCATGAAAACATATGATAAGTGGGGGAGGGAATGTGTATAATATGATATAAGGATGGGATGAAACTATTGAAAAAAAACCAATTAATTTTAACATTATAAATAATAAAAAATAATTATAATAAAATAAGTTATACATGTTTCAAAAAAATGGTTAATTTGTATTTTCTTTAACAATATTTTTAAAAACATAGTGAAATGTTTTTTTTGTAAAGCTATCCTTATTTATAACAACCATAGTCAATTGGATACATTTAAAAATAGATCTTATTTACAATCATAATAAATTGACTTTTTTTACAAAATATGTGTAAATATATTTAACGCCACTCTTATATCATGGTATGAATTTGATTTCATTTTTTCCAAAACTCGGGAAAATTGCGGGTTTTGAGAGTTAGTGGTGTTGGAAAAGGATCATGTGTATTTTTTTTGAATTTGGGTATAGTGGGGATACATATATCCCTTTGAAATATTCCATAGGATTCATTATGGGAAAGTTTTGGGTTCTAGGTTGAATAAGGATGAGGGGATGTAGAATCGGGTGTGCTAATAGGTGGTCAATGACCCTGAAGGAGGCACACAATATGCTGATGATTACCTATTAAAGTCTGATTAGGTACTGGATAGGCGTTACTCTAGAATTTTAAAAAATTTGTTTTGTTCAAATAAATTATTTTATATTTTAATAAAATTACACTTACCCACATTCTTCTTCCAATCAATGACTCAACCATTATGATCATATCCTCTACAATCTTCCCTCCTTAACCCCTTACTTCCTCCATCAGTGATCTGTTTCATTTTTCTTTTTTCACATAGTGATATAGTGGGTAAATTTAACCATCTATTGGTGTCTTATACTTATATCCCTAATTTTATGATTGTTATTTTCCAATAATTCCTAATTACATAGAATAATAAGTGTTTTTTGGATTTCATTCATATAAGATTAAATCTTCCAAAGGTATCTAGTGAGTGGGGCCAGTATTAGTATAGGTAGGTACTCCTTAAGCATTCCCAATTTTCTTATCTTTTATACATGTGTTTTATAATTTATAGAAAGTTTTGACCTTGTGTGTTTTCCCCTAAGATATTTAAAATCTATATCTTGGAATATTATACCCTGATTTAGATTAAATCGAGTCATGTGGGGTCCCATGTGTAATATTTTTTGACTCATTGGTCATGAATGAAAACTCTCTTTAATATAAGTTTTATGAAAATATGACTTAGTGCTGATGAGGGGTGAACTTACATGATTTGTAACCTACGGATCCATGATAAATGTATGTGGCCATTCTTCATTAAAAGAGATCATGTGAGAATGATAGGATAAGGATGTTATATCCTATAATTGAGATTTAATTTTTGTTAGTATCCCGGTGATCTTAACCCCTTAGTGAAGAATTAAGGATCATACACTTTGTATAAATAATGTATGACGAATTACTCCAATTCCTCTTTTATTGTTGATGATAAATTTTTTTCATCATGAAGTATTGATATGGTTGTGTGGAATATACTATTTGTGTGATTTTTGTGGTGGATGATTCACCATAAGATGATGATATTGGGGAACCTCATCAACCTCAATTTGTTTTGGGTGGCACATCATCAATCACAATATTTATGTTGGTGGTACGTCAACCACCCTATTAAATGATTTGGTAGTATTTCATCTACTATGAGAATTTATTTGGTGGTATGTCATTCAACATGAGATTGTTTTGTTGGTATTTCATTCACCATGAGATCATGTTGGAGGTATGTAGTATTCCCTAAGATGTGTGATTTTGTGGTACATCATCCACCCAGAGTGTTGATACCTCATTCCCTGAAACATGATACAGTGATGTATTTTCGGCATCTTAATGTGTATACGATGATTACTTGATCAATGTTACTAATGATTCAATGTTTTATATATCATTCACCCCTATTTTCATTTAGACTATGGTGATAAAAACACTCTATCACTAGAAAAATAGATATGGTTTCATGTTGTTTGGCTATTCAGAACTCCAAGATGTGACATGCTATTTATTTACATACTATTTTTCATTTTACACAAAGCATGAACCTGTATATACTGTATTTTTTTAGGGAATCTATCATTGGTGTCCTAGTAAGTTTTACTCACACCTTTCTCATGTTCCCTGGTACGTGAGCACATCTCATGGTCATGGGAAAGTAAAAGTAAAAGTACCATTTATTGGGTAGATAAATAGGAGAAAATTTTTTAGAGTTAGGATGTAGGATTGAGCTAGGACTCCAGACCCGGTACTACTATATTCTCCATTCTTTTGTTTACTTTTTTATAGGTTACACATGGTTAGCCTACATTTGACCTTACTTTTAATTTATTCCCATGTGAAAGTTTAGTGTAATTTCTCTTTTTATAGCATATTCTTATTATTTATTCATGGTTTGAATAAATATTTATTTTTATGCATACTAAAGATTATTGATTGTGTATATTTTTTAGGTTTCTTTTATGTTATATTTTTATCAATTCCAAAGTTTCTAATCTACACAATTATTTTACATTTATAATCACTATTATTTATAGGAATATGGTTTATAAAGAGGCATGCCAGAGGTCACATTGTTCCATTGGTCTAGCCCCTAGTCATGTTTGCTAGCCAGGGATGTTACATAGTGGTATCGAGTCATTTTTTGTTTATCTTGAAATTTAGGTTTGGTAGGTATGGGTAAGATGATTTCTAGACTTTGTATGGACCATATTTCTAGGACTAGCTAACCCACATATAGGGAAAGTTCAATTTACCAAGGATAAGATTTCTATTATTTCATTTCTATTGTTATGGTTTTTTGTTTTTCACGATTTCATATTTGATTTATGATTTATCACTTTTACTCGCATCCCAATGTGGTATGAGGGAAAGCATTGATGCATCTCTTTTGTTGTATAGGGCTCACTCAATATTCATGTGATTATATATGATTTCTATTATGGTTACCATGAAATATTAGTTTTTTAATGTGTTAATAATAATTTATATATATTTTCCATATATAACATGTTGGTGGAACTATATTTAACTTGACCAATGATTCAATATTTCTCACATGACATATGATGAATAGTCATCTCGACCCATGTGAGATTGTACATGACCAAAAATATGGAATCTTAGTCTATAACCGACTAAGTATTATTAGACCCTCATTTCATAGGGATTGTTTATAGAATTGAAGTGTGAGTTTTTGGTTACCACTTTCCTTAACAATAATAGCTTTGTTATGAGCCGTGTGTTTGTAATATTTTTGATGCACTACATTTATGACCTTTTTCAGAGTCCCATGATAGTAGATATGGACATTCCCTAGTGGTTGTGCAACTTGATCCTCTTGTTGTGATTATACCATCTATCTATTAGCATCTATAAGGGAGCCTGTTATAGGCCGAATAGTGTATAGGACACGGGGAACCAAGATTCTATTAACCTATTTCAAACCTTATAAGGGAATTCCATCAACAATAATCACTTATGGTTTCTGGGGAATGTTAATCATTTCTAGCCAATTATTGGATAAAGTCTATATTGATGTTCTTTAATCATATACAAATAATAAAGGAGTGGGGGTGAATATTTTTGACTATATATTGTATGATCCATCTAATTGTTGGTGGTATTCTAGTCTAGGGGAACCATAATTTGGGTTTTTCTTAGATGTAATATTAGTGACACTACTTGAAGACCATTTTCTAAGAGGCCATGAGGGAGAATAAAGCTAGTGAGTTCTCACATCTCATTTAAGGAAGCATGTCGGCTATAGATTATTTCATGTAACTTACTAATCTATCATGGTTTTCAAATTTTTTGTTTGGTGATAAGAATTAAATGGACATGACTCTTAAGAATGGTTTGAAGAATTAAATTCAATCACAGATGAATATATTACATCTGAAAGACTTAATAAAGGATTTCAATTAAGCACTCATCGTTGAGAGGATCCAGACTGAGGGTGCCTCATTTTTTTCATTCTCCTCTTCATCTTGGACTGGTAGTGGTTCATAAATTAATAATAATCAGAGGTTTTAGGAGACTCTCTAGTGAAGTTATAGAAGGGATAGTCATGATTAGATTTCGTCACTTCCATTGAGAGGGAGGGATTATACTGATTATTATTACTATAGGTATTTATGTATGATTTAGTCTTATTTTGATCATACACTAATGGAGATACATTCATGAAATGGGATGGGGAATAGATATATATTTTTTAATAAAATTCCACGATTAGTTGATGGACATATTTCTACATAGACATGTCATTATAGAGTAGGGACATTGGCACTACAATAGTATATTAACTTTGGTTTTTTTATTCATGGTGGGGGACATGGTGCCAAGGGGAAGGGGAAGTAATTTTATTTGGGTGAGATCCCTCATGGGAGTTAGGTTAAAATTTATTGATAGAAATTATTTTTATAGTTGCACACCATCAATCTGGTACCTAAATCCAACACAATGGGAAACCTGTAGTTCAAGGTACGATCTGAGTGTTAACTGTCCTTGTGTCTGATTTATTCAAAACTGGTTCATCATTACCATTTATATCTTCTCAATATGTATGTGATTTGGAGTAAGATATTGAGTATATGTAAGGTTTTTTTCTATATATACAACCTTAATAATGGAATATGATGGTATTGGGAGGTTTTTAGAGTATTCCGTCTGCTTTAGTGGATACAGTTTTCTTTAATATTTCCTTGTATTAGAGATGCATATCTTCAATCTTATCCTCAAAATAGATTAACTAACTCAATATAAAACACACATCGATTGAGACCACTAACATGCATATGTATTTCCAAAAAAAGGTGTATGTTATGCCTATATAGTGAAGTAATACTTATAGGTAGTTAAATTGGGAAAAAACTATGGGAATCTAGGGAGGATTTTAACCCTCCTTACTAACATTGTGTTGATAGCTAAGGGGGTATGATGGCCAGGGTTATCTTCTGTAGTTAATTTTTTCCATGATTAATTTCCTAGCGACTTCTCTAAGTTTCCACCTGAGAGTGAAGTTTATTTTCTAATTGATCTAATTCCAATGGTGTATCCCATATCCATTCCACAATATAGGATAACTCTTGAAGATCATATACATTTGAAGATTCAATTAGAGTACCTTGAGGTGAAGGGATTTATAAGAACAAGCATGTACCGATTGGTTTCTCTTATTTTGTTCACTAATAATGTTGAAGGATCATTTCCCTTCTATATATATTATTGAAGGATTAAACATGTGACAATAAGTAACCACTACCATCTTCCTTCTATATTCGGTTTTTTAGATCACTTGAGTGGTTCCATGTAATTCTATAAGAACAATCTATTATTCTGTTAACACTAATGGAGAATGAGATGTTTGTATATTCCAAAATAAAATTGTAGATGTATGTATGACATGCATTATTAAAGTGTGATGACTTTTGGTTTAACTAACACAGTAGTAGTGTTTATAAAGATGATTATTTATTTCTTCGATCCATAACTAGATCTGTTCTTGGTTATATTCACTAATTATATTCAGGTATACTTTTATAGAATCATTATCATAATTTTTTTATTTATTTGAGTACACTTAAGGATCACCATCTTTATTCCAAGATCCGGAATTGTCAATTATGGATCAAAAATAATTTCTTCTTAGATAACATGATATTGGCAGATTTTATATCAATGGACCCTAGGAATTTCTAGTTCATGGTTACATAGGATATTCCTAGGATTTTTTTTAGATTCATAGTTTCTTGGAGTTGGATAATTACTATCATAGGTTCGTTCCATTCTTCTCCTAATTGGTATCACCAATTATTTCCTTGGACAATAAGTGGGTGATGTTAGAGAGGTCTAATCTATGTGATAGAGACATCTATGATTAGAATAGTAGACTAATGTTTATATCGATTATTACCTTATCTGATTTGGGTAAGGAGTAAACATTTTATTAGGATGCATCATGGGTGAGACTCAAAGCTATTCGATGTATGAAAGTTGAGTGGTCACTTATGTGTCCATGTACTTAAGTTATCTTGAATAGAACATCCCAATGCACGATTTAGATCTAGATGTTGTTGTGAACATGATGATATATTGGCGTTGCTACCAAATTGGAGAGAGTTTTATGGTCTACAATGATCATAATATTATTGATTATATATTCTCCTAGCATTTCTTAAACCTTCAACATTGATTGTGAATTGGGTATCTATATATTTTGACATGGAGATACAATATACCATGGGGAAGGGGAATAATCTAGTAGATATGATACGTAATAAAAAATAAGAATATGTGGTGCATGTGGATAGTAACAAGTGGAAATTAAAAAGCCTTTTTATTGACATTCACCTATATATTTTGGATTTTTAGGGAGGGTTTCTTCTTACTTGATATTACAACATAACGTCATGATAGGGTGAAAAAGAGTCTTGTATCTAACTTGAAATTTCTTGTGATGTTTCATCACATATATATGGTGGGGTTCCACTACATGATGAAGATTAGGAAGCTTATGAAATAATTTATATGTGACTCTGATTTATGGCCTTTGTGAGCATGCATGAGGAGTTGATGTAGGATTCACATGCATCAATATAGGATTATCTTCTAGGCCATACAAATATATAATATGATATTTAAAGGAATTATTCTTATATTGGAAAAAAAGGATATATCTAGGTTTGTTTTAGGATACACCCCCATCATCATGTGAATACTGGGCATCATTAACTTAAATTCCGAAATGTTTCATTTATGAGTTGAAGTGGTTCAGTATAGAGATGGACATTATGATGCGATTATAGAGCTCATCTCATAAAAGAAATATAGTATGGATAGTTATTGATCACTGGATGAATGTTTCATACATCCTACTAAAACATTAGACCGGCTCCATTGAAGAGTTTGGTCTATTATATGGTTGAGATATAAATCATCCTAATGGGAATCCAAAGAATATCAAATTTGATCATTATGGACTTTTTATGTAATCATTCTAAAAGGATAAATATGAGGTTCTTGATACATAGGTGAATTTAATAAATTCATGTTATCCTTATATAGATGGGAAGTAAATGTGTATTATCTAGGTGTTAGGGGACATATTTTGGTCATGATTCCTTGATTTTTATGGATCATGGGAGAACCATCACTCACTCATAAAGTTATCCTGTTACAACATTTATTAGGTATCAATTTATATATCACTATTTAATTTCATTATGGTTGTCCATTTCAATTACTTATATAATATGTAGTAGTAGGAGAGTATTTTATCATTGGTTTAAGTCTTATGTTTCTTAGTTTTGAACATATTCAATTGATTTTGATGTGATAAGAGACAACCAAGAGTAATAAATGATCATATATCGGCTGAAAATTTCATTCTCTAGATTATGAGGTGGTAAATAAGTTATTCTTATGGGTGTTACCTCAATTAGGACACATGAATATTCGAAGGTATGTGATGTTTGCACTCAGATTCATGGAGACATTCAAGGTTTTAAGGAGGATAGGTACCATGGTTTTCCAATTCAATTTTTTTTAAAGACATGATGTTATACTTGACATATTACATGTATCTCAAATCTGAAAATTTCATCATGGTCCATCTATGGTGATCATTATAAGAATAAATAAGATAGATTCAGATGAAATTTTCAAGGAATTTTCAATTCATATCATGGATATAATTAAGAATATATTTCCAAGGAACACAGTACCTTTAGTATACGTGAATTTGAAGAAAATGAGTATCCAATAGGATACATTGAAATGGGAAGCTGATATATAGGTTTAAAGGCAATAACTATTCACCAGTGAGGCTTGATGATGCATATTAAGGATGAGATACCATAAGTTGGGGAGGCTATACACCTTTTCTACTCTTTAGGTATGAATTTGATTTGATATTCACCTAACATCATGTAATTTAGTGCTTTATGAGTATTGAAGGTGTTGTTAAGAGAATATAGGTTGGTTTCTAGAAGTAAGGTATAGTGTCGAGACATCATTCATTTTGACATATGTCACCTGATACCTTGTTGACCAGTACCAAGTACCACATGGATGCTGGAAAAGGGAAAGTAGCTCTAGGTGGGCTACTAGATGGTTCATTACCCAGGAGTGGGTGCCCTGTGTGGTTCAAGGTTCATGATAAATACTGACCAGGTACCTGATATGATCTATTGTAGTTTTTTGAAATTTTAATTTATGAAATAAAAATGTAATATAATTTATTAAAATAAGGGTTATTGTCATTCTCAACCTAACTGGAAACTCTTCCCATCTCCCCTTCTTCTATCCATTCAACCCTCCTTAAGGCTATATTGCCTCTATTTGAGCTCTAGTTTACGTATTATCTATCTCGGTGTGACATCAATGGTATGTATAAACCTCCTTTGGTGTCTTATACCATTTTCTCTCATTATATCATCAATAGTTTTCTTTTATGGATACTTTTAGTTCTTATTCATTTCTTTAAAATTTCATTCTTTTGAGATTGAATTTCCTAGTTGTCTCTAAGGAGAAGCACCTTGTTAGTTCTAAGTAGGTGGTCCATAATATATTTAAATAGTTCATACCAATTTTTATTAATTTATATGATATATATGATGTAAAAACCATATATATATTAAATTAAGTTACTAAGAAAATTCTATTTTTGGATTCATATACCACAATTAATCTAATTAGGGCCCCATATGATGCCTTATGTATTCACTCAGTGGTCCCCGATGACCACTCTCCTAAAGAAAATCATTATAGAAATGTGACTTATGGGTCATGAGGTGTAACCTATCATGACTTGGGACCTAAGGATACATTATATTTTTTCTATAACATTCATGATTAGAAGTAATCATATATTACTGTTATACTTGGGATGAGTTAGAAAAGGGTTGAGATATAAAATTGTTTAGTGGTATGTGAGCTTAGCCTCTTGGTGGAGATTGAATGATCATGCACTTTTTATACCTAATTGAAAATAAATTAATATAATTCATATTTTCTTATCAGTGATACCACATTAACCATGACATATTAGTATAATGTTATGTAATCCACCATATGAGTGATTTCAGTGATATCATATTCACCAAATGATGTTTATATGATGGTACCTTGCACACATCATTTTTTATTAGTGATTGGTTTTCCTCCCTTTGATGTGTTTTAGTGGTACCATAAACACCTTGAGATATGATTTGGTTGAATTTAATCCATCATGAGATTGTATTGGTTGCATGTAAACCACCCTAGGATAATATTTGGTTTTATATTCTCCAAACATATATGATAGTAGTGGTATATCATCCATATATACATAGTATTTTGTGGTATTTCATCTACCATGATGTTATATATGTGGTATTTTATCCACCATAAGATGTTTTATGTGGTGTTTTATTGAAAACCTAACATTAAGATACAATTTTCACTAAATAATTAGAGGGTGATGTATCTATCATTATGGAGATGTGTGTGTGATGAGGAATGTATCACCTCTAGTTCTTAAACATAATGAAATGGATCATTCACCTCCTCGTATATCCATAAATTTGGTACATTGCCCCATCCTGTAACTCACTAAACTAGGTATAGTGGCATCTAGATGGGATACTGAGCACTCCCTCAGGTGATAGGTTGTTTATTTACTTTATATTTATAATCTCATATCTTGCATGAACCTATATATACTAGAGTTTTAGAGGATTCCAATTTGTGGTGGTCAATTTATTTGTACTCACTTCCTACTCTGGAACCATTGTGATCAAGAATATGTCATGTTTATGGTAATGTATAAGGTCAATGTACCAATATTTTATGGATGAGTAAGTGGATCACAGTTGGAGTAAATATATGGGACTTGGTAGGGAATCAGGATCATGTTTCAATATATTATCCTTAATTTTACTTAGTTTCAATTTAATTATACATGGTATGACTATAAACAACCTTACATTCGATGTATTCTTATGTGAATAAAATTTAAAATTAATTTTTTATAGAATATTGTGATTATTTTTTCATGGTTTTACTATATTTTGATTGTGAGGTATACAAGTTTTTTTAACTAATATTTTTTATGTTTCCAATTTAATATATGGCTATTTTTACCTAAGGGTATAGTTTCTCCATTTGTTATACATTGATCCTTGCTACTAATTGGTAGGATCTAACATTTGGGGAGTAACTTATGATGTCATGTGGCACTAAAGATCTAGCTACCATTTATGTGATATGGTCCAAGATGATATAATAAATTATCCATAATTATAAGCATGGCTAACATGAAATAAATTTTTTTATAAATAAATTATTTTAGGGTTTTTTATTCTTACCTTGTAATCTAATTATTATTGTATGTGATGGTCTCCTTCATATAAGAGGCCCCTCTCTCATGGGATTGGAATAAAAATGCGAGTTTAGATTTTTTTTGTTGATTTATTTTAGCACGATGACCCAAATGTTTTACATGATTATTTGTTTATGTATTTATTTATTACTACATTCACACATATAAATTGTTTCGCTTATAATTATATCTTTTTAGTGGGGTATTACAGAGTTTTATACTCACAGCCTATATGTGAACCATAGTAACCATTGAGAATTCGTTCACAAGGATCCAGATAAGGGGAAGGACCCCATGTTAAGTGGAAGAGTAAAATGAACCTCACATAGTTATAGAGGGATTACCAAGATATAATTTGGGATAATTTTGAAAAAGATCCTTTATTATTATTTTTATTATATCACATGTATTGACTTACTGGTTTTGGATATCACCTTAATAAAAACTATGTATGATCATGTGTTCATTTTGATAATACTCATGAATGTAATTATATTCATATACTATGGTCATGACTCCATACTATGCCTTTATTGTTTTATTATTTTCTCATTTTGATTATTATTTGGTTTTCTAACACTGATTTAATAGTCTCCCTAATATTTTGGTTGTCCCTCTATGATAGTTGAAAACCATTTATGTACAAGATTGTGTGCATGAGTCCAGGTATCACTTTCACTTAAACTCAATAAATGAGGTTGATGGATTAAAATTATCTCCATATGAAGAGCATTCAAAAACATACGATTTTAGATATATCATAAAGTATCTTTAGAGCCTTGTTTTTTATTGTTTTTATACACATATAGATTAACAGTGTTCTTTGAATTGTTTTCATGATAGATTTTATGGAGTTCATTTTGAGGTTATAAAGGAAGGGTCTTACATGAATAAAATATGTCATAATAATGGAAAAATTATATATAATCATTTGATAATTTATTTTCTGATATATGATTAATTAAGACTGATTATAAGCATGATAATTTTATAATTTCACTTAATCCCAGTCAGTGATAAGTGATAGTCATAGAATACGACTGACTCATATACAAAAATATGGAGAATCATAGGTTGTGAAAAGTTTATAGAACATATTGTAGTCAGGAAGATAGAGATAATGAAAATATAAAGTAGATTAAAACACCAGGGATATAATCATACATTATAAAGAAAGAGGATTATACTACAATACAATATTATATCGCGAACACTTATTGAATTAATATTTAAATATGATATGTTACTAAATGAACTAAAGTAGGACAAACTTATGTTCATGAGATGATCGTGTAGTTTAGTTATCTATATTAAAACCTAAGCTATTGACGGAACACATTATGAACCTAGGAAACATGGATTATATTCATGTAGTGGATTGATTATGGAAGTATCATTTCCAAATAATTTAGTCTATAGAAAATGATTTATAAATATGGATATATTATGATGAATTATATCAATATGTTTCAAAATAATTTTTTTTCGTATAGAGAGAAATTAAAAATGATGATGATTTATGTGGAGAGATTTCTCGACGATGATAGATTTAGAAAATGATTGGAATATTGTATAACAATTAATAGTTTGAGTGTTATAAAATGGTATATAAACTGAAGAATATAAAGACAAATAGAGAGAGTTGAATATATGAATATAAGATAGTATGAGTTAATATATATATAATTATAAGTTCATCATTAGGATTTAACAGGAGGGATCATTGAAATATCTTGGACTCTATAAATGCAAAGATATTAGTTATATGTCAGTATTGGTACAGAACACAAGACATCACATAGGATCCAATAGCTTAGTATCCTTGTAAGATTAGATATATAAATATATTACATTTGAAAACAAAGGATACAACATGAACATATTTAGTGAAAATTATTATCCATTCTATCATATCAATGAAAATTACTCATAGTTATCCTATAGGTTTTCCAAAGAAAGGAAACAAATATGGGTGGGCTTAGATGCACATTAAGGCATAACATTCAACTGGATATATTATAATATGAACATGGAATGAGTGATATGGAAGGAATAAATTAACCACATGAATACATAGTAAATTGAAACTGAGGTAATTATATATCAATGAAAATAAATTAAAAATGCCTAATAATAAATATTGATCTCATAATGATGGAATTCATAATTCTAGAGATCAACACATGTTTTTAAGGACTTATTCCAATACACTATATAGATATGAGAAGTGTTATACACTAAAACCCAATATGATTTGTCTTATGAGACCTATCAATGCATCGAGGGGAAATATAATTCTACGCCCCACCCATCACCTTATTAATTCCAATAAAATCACTATAAGAGTCATCACGACCTTCCATACCACTCCCTAAGGAGCCTTTAACTGAATGAAAACATGGATATCCATATAATGATAAATACATAAAACATGTACTACCCCATTCAACATAATAATGTTGATGTCTAAGAGAAAATACCTTAATCAACATAGAAGTTTTGGGTTATTCATCATTTTTTTAATGTTTGGGGTTGAAGAATCATTTTTATTGAAATAAAGGGCCCCTTTTTTCTAAGTAGAGTAGACCCATTATATGGCCCATAGGCCCCGTGGGCATGAAATCCCATTGCATGTCCTTAAAGGTCCATTTTTTTTCCAAAGTCCATATAGTGAATAATACAACTTTACTATCGTGGCTACTATAATACCTTCAATAGTAACAATGCCGCTACAGTTCCTGATATAGTACTAACTACCGCTATAGTGACGCTAGAGCTATAGTATCGCCACTGCTACAGTGCTGCTAGAGTAACGCTACAATGTCACTATGGTAACCTACACACAATGGGTTTTGAACCCCCATTTTTGATGTAGAATTGATGGGTTCTTACAACAATGACAAATAAATATATTGGTGTGGGTAACTATAATGTGTTGGGTTACCCATGGAATATATTAATTGGGTTCAATGGTATTTATTTGTTGAAGACCAAGTTAATGGTAGGAAAAATCCACCATCATAGTTCATTAAGATAATTTGAATATTCTAAAAAATATCCCTTTAGTGTGTATAGAAAGATATGTAGTATTAATCCCATTAATTTTGAATCAAGGTGATGATAGAGTCATTGATCAACCAACACTTTTTTGGTGATTACACCAAGTATCATTTTTCCACAACCACATTCACTTTCCATTATTCATACAAGGATGTATTCCTATAGAAACGACAAACACTTTTTCATTAAAAACATAAAATGGGTTTTCCACCATAAAAATGACTGAGTTTTAAAATAGTTTCGGTTAATAATGAATCAAAATAATATGATATAGAGATAACAATATACAAATTTAAATACTTTAAATTTAATGAGGAATATGGTAAAAATTATTCCATGTCAATTTATTCACCTCACTAAATAAAATCAGTTATGAATATAACATTAATCCCAAAGAATTAAAATTGATACTAGATAGAAGCTCCATTATAGTTGGGTAGAAATTCAATCAAAACCTATTGTAAAATCCTGACCTGGATTCCACTAAACTGGTGCTTCGAGATGGTGGGTTATAAGGCCCCATGCACACCTCCTCGTATGCCAAAAGATACAAACTAGTAGCGAGGGCCTAGGGTGTGACACTGGGGAGAAAATTCCAACATATATGAGTAGAAAACAACAGAAATTTTTAAGTATCATAGATATAAGTAAATTTAACAGAGTGTGGAAGAAGTAAACAACTGAAATAGAACATGTTGTAATAACAAATGAAATACTGTAAAAGCCCAAAAAACTATGTCATACAATACAACACTTGTCACCCATAGGGCTGACCATACATATACATGTACTAAAGAAACTAAAATTAAAGTATATGGCTCTTCTACCAACTCTATGCCAAGCCACATACTCGGTCTCCAAACATGGTTGAACTACATCATCCCAATATAAAGAACCACACAAGTAGCTCTGCTCGATCATGAAACTCTAGGACATATCCCTATCCACCATGCAACTCATGATCAACTTGAAAATCATACATAAGTTCTACACATACACTGAGGTGAATGTGTAGTGGTGAAGAAATAATATCAGTACTCCAACCCAACAAGAAACATGTAATCGTGCTACTAAAAGTGTATGCAAAAGAAACATACTCATCCTATTTGATGCATAACCAAAAGGTAAAAAAACCCAACGTGATCCCACGGTCAAACCCGGGGTCTGTAATCCCTATCAACTAGGAATGTTCGACCATGGTATTCCATCACTATTTATATATACATATATAGTCCCATAACTATACACATATAAATAAATTTGAATAATCATTGGTATGTGAATCAATAACATGAAACCACATCAGCAGTCAAACCCTGGGTCCATAATCCCAATTGACAAGAACCTACTTCGGCCAATGCCAGAAATATCTCTGATAAGGCTACATCACCACAGGGGGATACTAGTCATACACATGGGTTCACATGTACTCACCTCCAATCACAGAACAAGGTTACCATATACTGAAGTTCAATCCTATAAAGAATGATTCTGGAAAAAATGCTCGGACATCTGAGAAGGTGCCATGCTACACCCCTCGGGTCCTATAACTAATCCTGAAGAGAACCATCATTCCAATCATGACAAATCTAGCCTATAATATTATCCAAAGAATTCATAAAATGGGAATCCATGTATAACTCAAGGCTTAGAATCCATCAACCCACTGATCATGTCCAAGGTATCCCTCACTAGCTCCAAGTATTACTCAGGGTACATAAGTCTATCACCCACTGATCTCGTCCAAGTAATCCACCATCTGGATCCAAGTATCAATCAGGGTAGAAACTTATCCATCCAATGTTGACATACATGGAATATCTTAACTAGATCCATGATTCACTCAAGTATTAAGTAAATTCAAAATCCCACTGATCCTATCCAATGCATCCCTCCACTGGATCCATGTATCACTCAGGGCACATAATAAATAAACCCACAGAGCCCTCCCATGGAATTACTATAGCAGGAATCCATGTATCACTCATGGTACATGAATAATAAGACCGATAATCATGTATAAGGAATTCCTACAATAGGAATCCAGGTATGACTCATGTGACATAAATAAACAGCCAACTAAGCCCATCCAAGGCATTCCTACAATGGGAATCCAAGTATCACTCCGGGAATATAAGTAAACATGTATGACTCAACAGCCAGATACAATGAAACACCATTGGAAATGCCAAAAATATTTATATAATGATATATATATATATATATCCAGGCTCAATAACCATGTCCTTGGTAATAATTTTGGGTTTCTCTAAAATATCAAAAATAACATGGATCAGAAGACAGAACCCAATAAAGCACATCTGGGCATCCTAATAAGAAAAACATATCCTAGGAAAAATGTTCAGGAATCCCAAAAGAAGAAAGATACCTCATGTTAGGCTCAAAATTCACCAACCCGGAAGCACCATTGGTAAACACCATTACATCATCAAAAACCATGTCAAGAAGAAACATACAAGTAAGGGTGGCCCGAACACCCAACCCAAAACTCCAGCCACATTCCTATGGGATTACCAGTTTGGAACAGGTTCTAAGGTGAAATTGAAACACCAACTCTTCCCAATCCCGATGTACAACACATGGTTAGTCGAACCACGGTCACCTGCTAGGTCCCTCAATTCAAGAACTGAAAGGAAACCTACATGGGATCCTCATAATGATAAAAAGGTACATGGATCCTACAAGGGACTCCCTAGATCATCATAAAAGAAAATTCATCCCTAAAGGTAAATATAGAATAATTTCTAACCATGAACTCATAGGACATAAGGGAACATCTCAAAAGGTAAACATCCTCAAAATCATTGGTCATGAGAGATATCTCATAGCTCATCTGAGATAAAGGTCTCAATTAGGTTGGTCCTAACACCCACACTATCATTCATGCTAAGTCTCACTCTCAGGAGACAACTGAATTTAAAAGATTACATAATGACCTCTTAGTTTAGATAAAATACAAAAAACACCCATTTAGAGTCCTCGAAATTCTTCACAGGATTCACCGTTGCGATCTAAGTGGAAGAGAACTTGGAATGGACATCTCTCGGGTTCAATTTCAACTCTAGGTTACAAAATAAAAAAATTCTCTCAAATGGAACCAAGGTAAGAGTATTCAATGTGTAGAGATTATGCACAACATAAAACCTTAGATCACCACATGGGAATGTACTCTTGCCGACCTGGGTCTGTAAGCCCCCTAGGTTCACAACATGTAAAGCGAGTACATGGCGTGTACCCTAGATGGGGTATATGCTTGTGTCCTTCATCTTCCCTAGCTAGATAATCTTCTAGGTCATGTACTTTTACATAGTGTGCTACCCACACGAGGTCTAGTAAGGTATGCTACACGACCATGTACCCCTACATGGGTAACCATGCCTAGGTACTCAACTATAGGGTAATGAATTGTTACATGGCATATAAACCCATGTATAGGAAATATACCCATTTAATCTTCATCTTCTCTGAATAAGAAGAACACACAACATGATCCCTTGACCCACATGCTGTGTAATATAGTTTTCTGAAGTAGAAAACCCTATGATTGCCTAGAACCACCATTTCATACCCTTGAAACAACTAATCAAGCCTCAAGTGTCCATAAGAAAATAATATAAGGACATAAAAACTTGAAATAATTCATTTGAAGGTTATTTATAGTGAAAATATAAATGGGTCTACCTTTCGGTGGAAGCCACTAAAGCATGGATTTATTCCACAGTCCATAGTTGTTGCATGATGATTCTCTGTGTCAAAGTATCCATGATGGTACCCTTATTACCTTACCTATCTCTATCTCTCTTTCCCTTTCTCCATTTATCTCCTCTCTATTTCTTGTGGTACAGGAGCCCTCAGAGGGGCTTCCACAAGAAGAAGAAGGAAGAAAAAAGAAAAGAAAAATAAAATATAAAAAGGGAAAAGAAAATGGAAACAATGAAAATGGGGCTCAGGATTGCCCATTTCCAATCATAGGTTTATTCCTTGACTAATAAAAACATCCCATTCTAGACCAAAGGGTGAATAAAATAAATATAAATCCATTTTTTTGATTAAAATATACCGTCAAATGAACCACTATGAATAATTTAATATTTAATTTATTAAAAATTAATTATTAATTGTTCAGCCAAAATTTGGATAGTTCAAATTTCTAGAAAACTCATGTCCTAGGGTTACAACCCTATTTAGAGACCAATAGAGTGGTCATAAAAATAATTTGTGTCATATTCTAATGGAAAACTCATTTTACCTCTTACATGCATTTGATAGAAAAAATCTAAATTTCTACTCAAAATGGTAATTTGGAAAATACGGGTCCTTATGCCTATGACAAGAGTAATATTAAAATTAAAATTAAAATAGATTGATTAAATTAATTTAATGATTTTACTTCTCAAATAGGTAGCATATTCACCACTTAATTTAAATAATGTACATAATACAAAAAATGTCCTAAAAAGGGGAATTTGATATGGAGTACCATTACCATTTTTCCTAAATTATTAGAACATAATTTCCCCTCCTATATAATAGACATAGATATGTTAATCACATAGTTATGAACCATATACTTTAAATTTTCAATTATACTCTTCATAAATAGACATTACTAATATTATTTTTTCTAATGTTCCACATTAAGTATTTAACCTTTCGATCATTTTTACTAGTTTCTTAATAGATGTGTTTATATTTATTATAATTAAAAATTTAATATATAATAGGTAATTTAATTTAATTTTATTTATGATTTATAATTTTTCAAAAAATTTCAACAGTGTTTTATTCTTTTTCCATGATAATGAAATTGATAACAGGAAAGTTTTAGTGATTTGCAACTATTGAAGTGTATTATCATAATTAATGATTTAAACAATGATATAATACCTCCAACACCAAAAATAATTAATTTAATAGTTATATTATATTATATCAATCAATATATTCTGAATGTAATTCATTATATAAATTCATAATATTATTCATGTAGGTGGCTAAACTTATCCAAACATAAACATACCCTAGTTAATGGATGATTATTAGGTTATTTTGTTCCAATATCAGTACACCAATACTATAATGATATAATTTAGAAGTTATTAGTTCGATTTATTATAATTATAAAAGATATAAATAATATTTAAATAGAATAAAATATTACATAATATCAATAAAAGATTATCTTTTTAATATGCTTGTTTTAAACAATTGAATTTACAATGGTTGTTTATTGATCATATCATTAATTTTTTTAACCAATTTATCATAAAATAACCTCAATGATATCATCAAAAACATATTTATCCATTAATATCATCCTTAAATCTATCCTTTTAATGTGGTGGTGGAAAATGAAGTATGTTGCATCATGGAGGTGCTAGTCTGCACAACACATAAATGTAGGTTTTTTTTCCTTAAGGGAAAGGTAAAAGGTGGGTACTTTTTGTTTAAAAAATATAAAAACATTACATATAGTATAAATACTTTATTATTCATATAATATTGGGAAAAATAAATTTTAAAAGTATAGATAATGGGAAAGGATGTTTGTGAAAATATTGAACTTACTTTGAGAACATTGGGTTTCCCTTGGATGGTTCCTTGGAAATAAAGGGAGTAGAAAAATATCATATGAATATAATATTATAAAAGTTAAATAGTATTATATTGGATATAAATAGATAATTTTTTTTGGATTAAACCTAATTTTTAAGGTTTCATTTAAGGGGTGGGGAGAGGACCTGTTTATAAGTATTGAGAGGGGATTTTTTGTGAATATTTCAACATAGTATATATGGGAGCACATGTTAATATGTGGAGTGTATAAAAAAATAGACAATAATTCTATGTAGGGTGATATATGTTCTATAATATCTCAATCACTCAATTATAAATTTTTTTTAACATTTTCTATTTCTTTACCCCTTGAATTATTAATTATTTTATTTAAGCATTTATCACAGTAACTAGTATTTATGCAAGTTAACATAATCATTATGCCTAAAAATAATTTCAAACTTATCAGATAAGTTATGCATAATGATTATAAATTTTAAAGAAATTTTTCTGATTTAATTTCTATAATTAATAAATAATATTTTTATTATAATAATTTTAAAATATATTTAATCAAGATTTTAGAAAAATACTACTTGAGTTATAAAATATCAATCATATGTTCGTAAACTATAATAGATATTTTAAATTATAAAATTTCAATTATAATATATATTTTACCAATAAATTGGATTCATACCTTTATAAATCATAAATATATTATAATAATGAATAAAAGTTGTCGTATTATCAAAAATGGTATATTTCCCAATTCACCTAAAAATCAACTTTTTCTGAAAAAACCTAAAAAATCATCTTAAAATAATATCATATAATAAATTCAAAAAATGAATTTATTTAGTTCAATCAATATTCTAACATTCAGTAATTAAACTTTTAATTATACTCATGAATAAATGTTCTTTAGAATGTGATATTCTGGGATTTATTGTATGTCTTCTACCATAGGGTCTCAGGAATTACACCCCCCAAATAATTTCATCCTAAATATTGGGATATATATCATCTATTTAAAAAAGGATTATATTATTTCCTCATATATTCTTTTAGATCCCTAGTTTCAACTTCCATTTTTTTTATTTTGCTAAAGGACTTTCCCCAATAAATTTGTCTAATTTTGCAACACATTCTCTATGGTTTCAAGAGTCTATATTTTTTATTCATTATAAAAAATATAAGGAACAAATTATGTTTCATCATATGTGATCACATTTATTGGATCTAAAATTTATTTAAATAGTAATAAAACATTGATGATGCTGTTTTATTTATAAATGTTGTGCATTAAACAAAATCTGCATTCTACGACTCTAATTTTTTATAGTATTTCAAAAGGTCCAATGTACCTAGGTCTTAAATTCCTCATTTTACAAAATCTAGTAACTCACTTCCATGGTTAAACCGTCAACAAAACATGATCCCCAACTTGAAATACCATTTATTAATTTAAATGATCATTATATTTCTTTCTAATTTTCCAGGTTACTTTAATATGATCATGAAGAGACTATAAATTAATAGTAAACTCCTTCATAATCTGTGGGACAACTAAATTTATTTCTCTAAAATATTCCCAAAATGATGGATTATGAAACCTTTTTCATAAAATGATTTATATGGTTCCAAATGGATACCTGAGTGGAATCTATTATTATATGTGAATTCTACCAAAGTTATATATTGATCCCACATGTCTTGTTATTCAATGGAAAATGATCTCAACATATCTCTTAATGTTTGAATTCTCCTTTGAAACTATCCAATAGTCTGGGATGATAGGAAATGAATAAATGTATCTCAGTATCATTATTCAATGAAATATTATCAATAATATCAATTTTAATTGAGTTTAGATAATCATATACAATTCATATAGGTTGCCAATGAATTATTACGATTTTATTGATATAGAGTCATGTAAGGCACATGAGGGGTATATTTTTATTTGTTTCTATGAAATGAGTAGACTTAGTAAGAAGATCAATCAAAATAAATATAACATCCTTATTCATTTGAGTATTTGGTAGTCCAAAGATAAAATCCATTGTAAAAATTTTCCACTTCTATATAGGTATAGTTAGATGTTTCATGACCCCATTAGGATGTTTTGTTTCAAAATTTAACTATTGGAATACTATGAATACATACACATGGTATGAAATTTTCCACTTCATACCATCATACCAGAAATGTTGAGAAATTTGAGCTATATGATTCATATATCTTATCCATATTCAACTATGGTATGGATAGAAAACATAACATCTTCCCAAAAAACAATAGTCAATCTCTAAAAATGTGGTTTTTTCAAATTACATCATTCCACATTGGGTATCAGAGCGGTCATCAATCTCAGAGGAGTTATAATGGACCATTATTTTCATACATATATATTAAATCAAAATAGTTGATTATTCACTACATAACAAAAACATAACAAGTGATAAGAATATGGGTTTATTTACATTAGAAACAAGGAAACATAAACAAATGTTTCATAAAATATCAACATCAAATCTCATTTATTCTTTTATAAATAGATCCCATTTTGACATATCGTACATAATATCTTTGTTCATATCCTATGGTAAATAAATATAAGAAATGATGGACTTAAGTGATTAGTAAGGATAAACATAGGATACATTAATCCATGGTCATATTTAAGAATAAGACAAAAATATCATCATTATTGTAACTTATGAAGTTCATACCCAACCTTTCATAGATCATAAACATGATTAATGGAATAAACATTATCATTTCAGAAAACAAGGACCATAAGAGTGATAAATCATTATAAATCAATAATTATTCATAATATGATTTCATAAAAGTGTGGATCCATCATAAATATAGTAAACCATTTTATATTTCAGTGTTAAATACCAAGACCATCAACATTGTGGATTAGGACACACCTTTTTTACCTTAGTGGATCAGGACGCACATGATTCCCATAGTGGATGAATCCCATCAACTTATTTAAAATTGTTATCTCATAAGATATAATTCATTACCCAATGAATTTGAGAGAGATATGGGTCCCACCCATCACATAATGAAATCCATACATAGGTGTTCTGGAAGAACATAAATCATATTAGAGAAAATGAAAAGAAATTGGTTTTAGTAAACATTTCATCATGACATAACCCACAGAAATGAAATAGAAGTCATAACTACCATGAAATCATAATAATAGAACAACCATAAAAATAATAATGATAATATCCTTGAATAATATCCCCATTAAAAAAAATTAAAATAAAAAAATTATATCTTATATGGAAATTAATTTTGGGCAATCACTTGAAATAATTCTTAAAAAAAATAACACTTCTATTTTCAAATAATTTATATTTAATGAGATGAAAAATTATGAAATACAAAATTTTCATTGAAAAGAAACATTTATTCATGTAATAAAAATATAAAATCATTATGGTGTCAATATGGAAGGAAAATACACTCATTTCATATAAGTTAAAAACATATTTCTCCCATATTTTTATTAAATATGACACAAATAACATCGTTTATAAATTGAAAAAAAAGATTCCTTTCAAACCACTTCCTAAAATTTAAAACCTGAGAACAATTTAATTTAAAAAACAATATTATAATAATGAAAATATTTCCCTAAAAAACTTAATAAAACATGGGCATGGAAGGAAAAGTGAATTTTAAGTTAAAATTTTAATTGATTATTTTTAAAGAAATTCCGATAAAAATATAATATCACAGAAATGGGAATTAATAAAATGAATCAATTATTTGTATAAGATGTAAATAAAAATAAAAAAAGTTTATATGAAACATAATATAATCAAAATCCATCTCACACAAAATCCTAAAATGAAATAATCAGAGAAGTATAAATTTAACCCAATGAATGGAAATTTAGTTAAGAAATCATTTACCATATTGGAATTAGTTGAATAGTATGCCCCATAAATTTAATAAATAAAAAATGAAACAATTAATACCAATAATATAATGAAATTCCTGATATGATATATATAATGGTATTATATACACCATAAAAATAAATAAGCGGAGAATAAGAAAATATCCCACATATGTAAAAGTGAGATGAGAAAATCTTACCTCGAGATCAAATTACATATAATGCATTAAAAACTCCTCTATAATAGTTTAAATAATTTTATTAATTAATTAAATTACTATATTAATATTTTTAAAACATTATATGATAATTTTATAACATCTTTCCAATTGTTCTCTAATATATTTCATTATTTTTAATGTTTTGGGTGCATTGGTTTCATGGTTTCATGGTCGGTTTGTTTTTATATAGTTATGTATTTTCTCTTATAGTGGAAATAATACACTATAAGTGAAATGAAATTGTATTAATTAACTTCCATAATTTTAAATTTTATTATATATCATTTTTTATGGTATGTGGATGATTTATTTGATAAATTTTTAACGATAAATATTTAGTTTATTTTAGAAATTTTTTTGACCCTAACAAAATAGTTTCATTTTGATTAATGTTATATATATAAATAAATATATATATATTAGATCTATAACATGGTAAATGATCTAATATACCTATTAAAATCTAACTAAATAAGAATAATACATTTATGACTGGCCTTGAATGAAGTAATTTAAAATGAAAAATCATTTTCCATGGAGATGGTAAACCACTAAAATTTTGACAATGGTTTCATTTCTTGGAATAAGAGGGTATAAGAAATGGGGTGGATAGAATATATTCCATTAGAAATATAACCTTATATTATATAAATGATACTATATTTATAATGATTTGATGGGTGAAGGAGGTGAGAAAAAGGAAGAATAAGAAAACAATTAAGAGAGGTTGTTTGAGAAAGTTACCTATGAATATGACCTCCCCAAAGGATCCCTTTAAGTTCACGGTTATTGTTATTTTAGTGATAATAGAAGTACTTGGATGTATTTATAGTTGGTATGGGAGGTTTTGGTAAATATTTTAAAATATTTACGGACTTTGAGTATAAATGTGTGGTGAGGAATGGTATTTATACTTAGGGAGCGGTGGTTCTATGTGATTAAATAATGATTATTTTATATTTAAAGTCTACCATATCTAGGTAAAATTAATTACAGTGAATATGGAAGATAATTCATGTTTTTATTTCTTGATATTCATGACAAAAAACAAAACAACCATTTAATTTTTTATTTTTTTGGTATTTTATGTTTGTATCTATTAACTTTAATACGCTACATTATTTTACCTATATTGTGAAAAATCATTTTTTTAACGTGGTAAAATATTTATTCCTAAAAATTAAAATGATCTTATAACCTAATTTGGAAATCATGAATCCAAATATTGATTCGTTTTTTAAAAATTCAAATCTCATAAATTGAAAATTACATTTAAAATCAAACCATCAAAAACCAACGAAGAAAAGTTTTTCTGGAAAAAATGTGTTTTTAAGATAAAAAATGAACTTATACATAAATAAGATATAATATTTTATGAATCTTATTAATTATATTATTTCTAACTAAAAGTACTTATTTTACTTTTATATCAATTTAAACTCATAAAACGAGTTTAAAATATAAAGAAAATGAGATTTTCAGAAAAATCAGAATTTTTATTATTCACGAAAAAATTAAAAGTTTTAGAAAAATTTAAAAAATTGATTTTAAGGTAATTTTGGCTAGAATAATGAAAAATTAGGATGATTTTATCAAATATATTTTTTAAAAATTTTAAAAAATAAGTATATTTATTTTCTCTTAGAAAGTAATACACATATAATTTTGAATAAACATAGATTTTATGAATAAAATGACATTGCTAAAAATTATGTTAATATCCAAAAATCATTAATTAATACATTAAAAATGTTTTAGAAAATTATAAATTTCTTAAGGTATTTAATACAATTCTTTCATTCAAATTTTATGGCTAGGATATAATGGCCAAGTTAAAATAATAATATTTTGGAGTTCGTTTAAGGTCGGTGTTCTATGAAAAGTATGCTATCAGAGAGATTAAATTTATTTAAAATGATAAATATCATAAATTCTTTGGGTGTTACATTATAGCCCAATTAAAATGAAATTTTACCTCAAAATTTGACACTTGGATACAAACAGATGAGGATGCCTCTTCATTAACACATAATAGGGTTACCCTGTAACTTCCTCAAATTGATGGTTTCACCACAATATATTAACCAGGTGAGCGGTCTTGTATTGTATAACATTATCTATATGATCCAAAATACCTACCATTTTTTCTTCATAAGAGTGATCTTTCTCCATTCTATGCTCTCCTATACTAGTATACGTGAAGGATCATCTACATACTTCATTAAGAAAGATACTAGAAATACATCATAGTATTGAGAGAGATTCAGTGGAAGATCAAATAGATAATCTACCATCCAAATACAAGCATGAATTACAAAAAATCATGCTCACAATTTTAAATTTTACTTTTAAAATTAATGGTGGATATTTTAAAAAAAATTGTGGGAAACCCACATCCTAAAAAGGATCAATAAAACTTCCTCTTAAAATATGGAAATTAAAAGTTGAAGGTCTCCACAAAACTAAGATTCTAATTATGGAAATAATAAAGGAATGTGAAAATATGGACATGGAATAGAATTGTAACTATCATGTTCTGATGGAGAATGGTAGAAATAATGGTCAAGATAAGGTTAAAGACCATAATAAGCATAGAACAAATAGGTATCAAAAAGGCCATTAATGTCATTAGGAATGATAATAATAGGATAATTTTTCTTCAAAATCCATTGAGAATAAATACTTACTTGATTTCATTTAATAAGTTCAATATCTATCATTGGTTGTCCTTGGATCAATTTTCACTTCAACTCTTACTTATATATATGATGATGAATTTGTAATAATTGTAGAACTGGTGGATCAAATGATCCATAAAGGGATGAAAAGTTATTACATCTATCTCTAGTAATCATCATAAAAATTGTTTGAATAATTCATCCAATACACATAAATTTTAATATGGTTAAGTAATACATTAATCTCTAAAATCACACCAAATGTTCAATGTAAAAAATTTCATAAATGGTACCTTTATGAACATTCCAAAAGATTAAAATACAAAAAATTGGAAGGATGGTTACTAAATTTTCAAAATCAAATTATCATTAATCCCCCAAACAACTTGATGTATCTATTAATTGTCACATACAAAATATGGGGATATCATTATCATGTATTCTCATGAAACATGGTAATAACCTATATTACAATATAACCTTAGTGAAAAATATTAATTCTCATCAAGAGTAACCCTTTCATCATACAATAAATCCAAAAATTATATAAACTCAATCCATAAACCACATTTTCATCAAATTACTAACCATATCCAAGGTCATCAATACTATAAAACTTCTCATAATATCATTATTATCCCAAAATCTTGCACATATTAAGAGTCATATTTACCTTAATCATGAGTTCTCAAAAAATATCACCATACCAACTCAATCACTTTTTATGGTTAACATTTCCATTAAATATATACTTTTACATACGTAAGTAAAAAAATATAGTGAAGTAATACATAGAAGTTTCATTATTTTAAAATAAGAATTAAGTACTTCTAAAACATTATTCTTTAATTATAAAACCTATACACTCAATCATTCCTCATCATATTAAACAAGTAAATTTGCTTCGTCATGTTATTATTTAAGGCTTCATTCATATCATATGTCATTCATAGTCTCTTTATCATCAGCAATATTACCATTACTCATATAGCCTCGATGATTCTTTTCACAAGATTTCCCTCTAGGGAATCAATTCGCATAATGCCCATACATTTTACTATGTTTTCATGAAACATAAAATTGATTATGTTTTTAAGGTTGATTTATATTCTAGATCAGACCCTAGGTCACCTCTCAAGGAGATTTTATTGGTTTAGAGTATTTGTTTTTAATAAAAAGTACTAAAATGGGGGTGATTTTAAAAACAATTTTTAGAAAATAACATGATTTAAAGAGCTTAATATTTGATAGATAAAGGATCTAATTTAAGAATTATGAGAGAAAGTGTTCATTTTGATTTCACTACACACATTTCAAGTTCATGTTTTTTAGAGATTCATTTAGGTTTTAAGTAATTCCATGTTTAAAATTTATTGGTATCCCGATTAATTCCAAAGATTTTATTTCAATTCTTAAAGAACCAAACCTTGATTTAACAATTGTATAGTCAAGGTCAAAGACATATGCATGGAATAAGAGAATCCAATGCAAATTGAAATATCAAGAAGGTGGGTATGAAAATTATTCTTGTATTTTCCAATTAGAATAATACAAGTCACGCACTCAAAACCACACACCAATCAGTTAGAAATTAAGAGTATTTCAATAACATTCATAAAAACAAGAATTCAAATGTAGAATTATGTAAGATAAATGGAAAGAAATGTTTTCAAACAAAAATTACTCCAAACCAATAGCTAAAATATGAATTATAACTCCCTTGAAATGTGTGTAGCTCCCTCACAATGAACACCCACCGTTTATCTCAACATCGGGAGGAGGAGGAAGCTCAGGTGGAACTCCTTCTTCCTTCTTAATACCCCTATGAGGATAGGGGCCTCCCAAACTTAAGAAATGGGTAGGAGAAGATTATAGGACTTAAAAATGTTAGAGCCTCACTTCTAGTTCGAACATACAAATGGGGAGCCCCAGGTGCCATTTTATAGGAAATGGGGAGGTGGTTTTGAGAACAGTGATTTCATAAAATAATTTTTCACATGCGTTTTGACCTATATAAAGCCTTATCTCTCTTTGGAGAAAATAACAATGTTGTATACCACACTCTTGGTTTTCTCCACCGATTATTTGGAATACTTAAGACACTTAGAGCACCAAATATGGACAAATCACACCACACAACTTTTGAATTCGTGCAGATTCAGTGTGCTAGACAGATTATGCTAGTTGGGCCACCAGATGGCCGAATGAGTCTTTTGTTTCTTCAGATGAAATGTATCAAACTGAATTTTGGACAATCCCACAAACTTTCATCCAATTTGGATGCACGGTTCATGGGAAGTGTGTGGATGAGTCCACTAGTGTGCATGGATCTTGCACAGTTTGGTCCATTTTTCTTAGACATCATCCTGGGCCCTCCAAATCACCTCCTCCTGCAATGGAATCATAAAAAAAAGTAACATTTCAATTTTTAACAGTGATAAAAACAAAATAAATTATTCAAACATGGAATGAAAGATGTTATTATTTTTATAATTATAAATATAAAACTAGTTTATCATAGTGGTGCAAGGGTGAAAATGAAATAGGGAAACACGGTGCGATCACACCCCCACACTTAAACATTTTCACTCCTGGGAAAATTCATAATTTCAAAAATTATTCATGTAGATATTTCCAACTTCATAAAGATTTAACATTCAATGAAAATTTAATTCCTGATAGAAAATGTTATCAAAGAAAAAAATTACACCGAGGAGTTATTCTCAGAGATCATGGAAAAAGACATCTCAAAACTTGTATCCAAGTGAAATTACTAGAGTTTCATGATACCAATAATAGAAAATAATTCAAAAGTTAATCATGTCACTACTTCTCCATGTGTGTGTGTGATAACAATTTCATACTATTCTTTCCACTTTTTAAAGAGTAAATATAAGTTATTTTAATATTTGCTACTTATAAGATCCTTTCCACTGAACTTTTCCTACATCCTTTACAATCAAATTTCAACACCCACTCACTTATGAATTCCTAGAAGTCAAACCATAAGCTCCCTACCTAAATATCCCCATATTTGGTACATTTCATTACTCCCCTCATTTATTAATTTTTCAAAAGTTTCACTTGGAAAAAATCTCACACTCTTCTCCCATCCCAGGTTTGATCTCCCCACAACACCAATTGTAATCGTTATAAAAAGATCAAAAGTTGAGGAGGGGTGGTTTTTGACCTTCCCAATATACAACCCTTTTTTTTGTTTTTTTAGGGCATAAAATAGTCAGATTATAGGTACACACACATAGGTCAATCTCGTACAGTAATGAAATAGATCCGATAAGGAATGAACGTACGGAAAATAGATTCTGGAAGGTAGATAAAAATGAAACTAACTTATATTTACCTTCTATTAAGTAATAAATTTTTACACATCATGGTTGGGTGAAAAAAATGTGTGGAGAGATTAAGTGACCCAATTTTCCCTTAAACTATTCACAAAAAGGCATCATTCTTCTCAAAGGTTTCAAAATGATACAACCATTTATATCATCGACAAAGAACTAAATTTCAAAATAAATTTAGAACATAGTATTGAATTCTTGATGAAATGCACATTCCATAAGAATTTTTTTTTCAAGTTAAAACAACATGAAATATGGACATTCCACATGAATTTTCAATAACTTCTAGGATTAACCGGCCATCATTTTCCAGAATAATGTGGGCATAAAAAATTAATATTCTGGGAAAAAAGTGAGGGGGAGGGAATGGGGAAGTAACAGTACAATTCCGCAAGCTAAAAAGCGAAAAAAGAAGAAGAAAGATGATGACAATTTCTAACTAACTGAGGAATATACCTATCCCCCCACACCTAAAGTGTGGAGTGTCCTCACTATAAAAATATAATTCATGAAGGAAGGATAAAACCTGGTGTGTGTCATTCGTAGACTACTTCTTGAACTTGGAGTTCCTCCATTAGGGACTCTGGAAGGGTTTTGTGGAAGTGCTTTAGTTTCTACCCATTGACTATGAAGGTTTTCTTTATCTCTTCATTTTGAACTTGGAAAACACCAAATGGAGAGACTTTAGTAACAGTGTATGGTCCAAACCATCTAGAATGAAGCTTACATGGATGCAAATTCAGCCTTTCATGGTAAAGAGGGCCTTCTTCCCAATGTGGAACTGGCAATGAAGGAAAAGATGGTTGTGGGCAGCCTTGCTTCGCTCCTTATAAATCTTGGAGTTATCATATGTATCTCTTCTCATTTCCATTATCTCATGAATTTGTAGCTTCCTTTGAGAACCTGCACAAGAAAGATAAGAGTTTCATTAATTAATGTCCCAGTCAGACCGGTGCTCATTCTCAATAGGCTGGTGACAACTCTTTCCAAACACAAGCCGATAAGGTGACATTCCAATGGGAGGTTTGAATGAAGTATGGTACGACCAATATTAATCATCAAGTAGAAGACTCCAATATTTTCTATTGGGTTGAACCATTTTTTATATAATCTATTTTACCTCTCTATTTGATACCTAGGCTTGACCATTGTCCTATGGGTGATATGTAGTAGGCACTCTATTACTGACCCCATACTGACGCAAAAGAGATTTCATTGTTCAGTTGCAGAAATGGGAACCCTGATCATTGATGATGAACCTAGGTAAGCCAAACCTACAGAAGATTTGGGTACTCAAAAATTCTACAACTACCTTATAATCATCATTCCTTTTGGCTCATGCCTCAACTCATTTTGACACATAATCAACTATCATAAGAATGTATAAGTTTCCAAAAGAATTGGTAAATGGCCCCATAAATTCAATACCCCAGACATCAATAATGTCATGAAAGAGCAATGGTTGTTTTGGAATTTCTTTTCTTTTAGATAATTTACCCATTATTTGAAAATGAGTACATTATTTACCAAAATCATGGGAATCCCGTAAAAGTGTTGGCCAAAAGAGACTAGAATCAAGGATTTTGTGAGCAGCCCATTGGGGACCAAAGTGGACCCCACAAGCAAGAGTGTGGTAGTATCTATGGATAGACTAAAACTCACTATCAGGGATAGAATTCCTAAGGACATGATCACTACATGTGTGCAAGAGGTAAGGGTCATCCCAAATGTACCAACAAGACTCATGTTTTAGACGGTTATCCATGTTTTTGTTGAAATTAGTAGGAATACTAGATGCTACCAAATAATTTACAATTTCAATGTATTAAGGAATAACATCTTACACTCAATATAGTTTCTCATTAAGAAACATTTCATTTATGGGAATACAGTGGGATGATTCAATGTCTGAGGATTGTTGAATCCTACGGATATGGTGAGCCACCACATTCTCTAATTCATTTTTATCTCTAATTTTTAAATTGAATTCTTGAAGGAGGAACATCCAATAAATGAGACATGGTTTGGATTCAGGTTTCTTAAGGAGATACCCGAGGGATGCATGGTTAGAGAACACAATGACTTTAGACCATAAAAGATACGACCTGAATTTATCCATTGAAAACATAATGGAAATAAATAATTTTTGGGATGTGGTGTAGTTTTCTTGGGTAGGGTCCAGTGTACGTGAGGAATAGGTTATGACATGTGGATTTTGATCAACCCTTTGAGATAAGACTTCCCCAAATGAATAGTTAGAGGTGTTACACATGAGCTCAAATGGTAAATCCCACCGAGGTGGTTAGATTATCAGGGGTGACGTGAAACTCCATTTTAACTTATTAAAAGATTCCTCATATTATTTATTAAAAACAAATTCTTTTTCGTTTTTTTGTAACCTGGAGAGTGAGATTGAAATCTTTCTAAAGTCAAGAATGAAACGACGGTAAAATCCAGAATGACCTAGGATTTATCGCACATCTCGTACATTTTTGGGGAATGGTGGGGGGAAATGACATTGAATTTTGATTTATCTACTCAGATACCATCACCAGAAATGACATGGCCCAAAACTATACCTTATCGCACCATGAAATGTAATTTCTCATAATTTAATACATGATTCTTTTCAATAAAACAACATAGGACTAAACCAAGACTACACAAACATTCATCAAAAGAGGAGCCATAAATAGTAAAATCATCCATTAAAACATCCATTCAATTCTCCAGGTAATCCGAAGAAATACTAACCATACATCACTGGAAAGTACCTAGAGCATTGCACAGACTAAATGGTATCCTCCTATATGAAAATGTGCCAAAGGGGCTAGTGAAGGTTGTCTTTTCATGATCCTTGGGGGAAATGTGGACCTGAAAGTATCCAGAATACCCATCAAGGAAAAAGTACTGGGACTTACTTGCTAGCATCTATAAAATTTGATCAATTAATGGAAAAGGGAAACGGTCCGTCTTACTATGTTGGTTTAGTCGGCAATATTCTATGCAGACACGCCAACTATTCTACACACGAGTATGAACAAATTCATTATTTTCATTTTTGATTACTGTAATTCCATTTTTTAGGAACTACTAAATTGGACTGAACCATTGGCTGTCAAAGATGGGTACAGTGATTTTAGAAGCCAATAATTTTGTAACCTCCTTTTTCACAATTCTAGGAGGTTTGGGTTTAGTCGATGTTTTCCCTACCTCACTGGTTTAGCCTCATCAGTTAATAAAACATGATGTGTACAAATTTATGGGCTAATACTAGGAATGTCATCAAGTTTCAATACCAAATCTTGTTTATACTCCCTCAAAAGTTCAAGCAGTCGCAATTCATGCTGAGGAAGGATTGAACTAGCAACGATGACAGGCAGCATGTTTCCATTCACAAGATATGAGTATTTTAAATCTTAAGGAAGTTGTTTTAATTCCAATTCAAGGGGATTTTAGATTTATGGGAGTGTGTGTGAAAGTGAGAGGTCACTGATCTCATCTAACTGCTCAATGGTATCATCCTCTAATGAGGAATGATCTTTTACCAGCTTAGCAGTATCATTGATGGTCATTGGATCCTCAGTTTTCAAGAAATCATCAATCAATGAACATGGATCACACTTTTCTATACCACTACAACAATCAATGCAAGATTCATTACCAAGAAATTGAATCAATGATGAAAACTCAGAAAGGGGATTAGGGGAATGAAAATATGTGTTTTCATAGGAAGGGAGTATATTAATTAAATTTACAGAGAGAGAGTAATGTTCTTCTAAGGGGTACTTCATGGCATCAAGGATGTTGTAGTGGAAAATTTCCCCACCAAACTCCATAAATAATTTACCATTATAGGCAATAATTATGGTTTTGGTGGTTTTTAATAAGGGCCACCCTAATATAATCCGGGCATGTCCATTCATCCTATCATCTTCCATTTTATGCACATAAAAATCAGAAGGAAAAATTAAATTCTTCACCCTCACAAGAGCATCCTCTAACACACCCAAGGGGTGTGAAATACTTCAGTTGTCTAGTAGAATAATAATTCAAGTGGGCTTCAGTTCCCTGACCTGCAATGTAGTAGAAATGGAGTGAGGAGTCACATTTATAGAAGCACCTAAATCAAGAATAGCATTGGAAAATGAATACTCTCCTATGGTACATGGAATCAAGAATGTCCCAGGATCGTTGCACTTGGTGGGAAGTAATAGCTCTATTAATGCTAATATGTTCCCCCCCCTCAAAACTCACATTTTCATCTCCATGAAGTCTCCTTCGGTGTGTACACATCTCTTTCAAAAATGTGGCGTATCTATGAATTTGTTTCACAGCATCAACCAGGGAATTTTTACATCTAATTTTTTGAAAGTCTCCGAAATTTCTTTATTTAGATCAGTTTCCTTCTGTTTTCTAGGATGGGTATCTCATTGGGGAAATGGAAGAGGAATTGGTTGGCTAGGAGACTCATCAATAGACACACTCTTTCCTTTGAAATGGATTCTCTAAGGACATGGTTTTTCAATATTTGTACTAATTTAAACAGTTCGATAGTGTTTTCCTTAGGATGGGATGACTATAGTGGAAGGTCCATTTGGATTTTTAGTTTTTTTCCACAACTAAGGGTGATGGAACTAAAAATACCTTTATATATATGGTTAATAATTAGTTGAGAAGGTAGTTTACCTGACCCATGGCACAGGATTCCCCCCACCGAGTTGTAAAATTGGCCTAATTGGGGTTTTAGGTCTTGTATGGTAGCTTCAGTTGTTTTTTCGAATTGGATATTGTTGGTAGCCATTGGTTTCATCATCTCTTCTAAGCTAGGCTCAGGTTTTGGAGGGGTTTGTTAGAAAGACCTTTTTTGTGGTTAAGGATTTCTGGGTGGTGGTGGTTGACTACTCTACCCCGGTTGGTTCCATGGTTGTTGAGTATGGTTCGAATACCTTCTTTCCTATAGGATTGGTTATCTTTCCACCAAGTATTGGATGGATGGTTTGGTTCTTTCCTAAAGGGATGGTTATAGGGGGAGCCTAGAAATATTTCTTCACAACTCTTAGAAGATTCTCTTAGTTGTGGGAGTTGATTAGAGTAGTGGGTGTTAGAAGAACATATACCAAAATGGATTAGTGGAGGATATTGGGATTTCCCTTTGGAAAGAGCATATTGTATTATAAGGGTACTTACCTCTTCAAAATTTTAGTCCACCTTCCTCTCAAATTCGGAACTTTGCACCTCATGGACACCTCGAATGGGTACATTGGACCTTGAACCAAATTGTTGAGTGTTATGTGCCATGTTCTCAATTAAAATCCTGGAAGCAAATGGGGTTTTATCAACTAGCGCACCACCTATAGCAACATCAATCATATTTCGGTCAATGGGAATTAAACCTTCATAAAAATAATGAATTAAAATTTGATCACTTATTTGGTGGTGTGGACAGCTTGAACAAAGCCTTTTAAATAATTCCCAATATTCATGTAGATTTCACCATTATGATTGTCTTATAACTCATGTTTCTTTTTATATAGTTTTAGTGTGAGAGGCTGGGAAATATTTTTCAAGAGAAAGGTGTTTCATGTCCACCTATCCTCTTACTAGTGAATTAACATAATAAAGACAGTCTTTTGCAGTGTCTTATAATGAAAATGAAAATGCCCCATGCTTTACTTGTTCTTCATCCACATAAGCATGTTTTAAAGTAGAACACATTGTATGAAATTTGTTGAGATGCTTGTGTGGATCTTCTCCAAGATGTCCATGGAATCTTGGTAATAAATTAATTAGACCGGATTTTAGTTCAAAATTGGGTGCCTTGCCTTGCATTTGAATGTAAGTGGGTTGGATATCAACATCATGAGAGGTTAGTTCATTTAATGTCCAGTTATTTTCATCCATTTGTTCAATGTTTATTTCAGTTTTGTTGTTGGTTCTGGAAGAAGAAGAGGAAGGATCCAGAATATTGCTGATGTTTTGTGTGTCCTCCTACGAAGGGTTCTCTTGTGCGTCTTGGGGTCGCTGATGTAATATTATCTCCAGTTAGGGTTAAAAAGGTGGTATGTCTCCCAAATTAGAAGGAATCATGCACCAAACCTAATAAAAAATAGAACAGAACAAAATAAATATAGGTAGAGGTATAATATGAAATAGATAAATATTCACAAAATTTACAAAAAAAATATCTAAAATAGGCACTAAAAACCAAAGCGCTCCCCAGAAATGGTGCCAAATTTTGACCATGTTATTATGGAACATCAAATTGATTATGTTTTTAAGGTTGATTTATAGCCTAGAGAAGACCTTAGGTCATCTCTCAAGAAGCATTGATAGGTTTAGAGTATGTGTTTTTAATAAAAAGTACTAAAATGGGTGTGATTTTGAAAACAATTTTAAGAAAATAACATGATTTAAAGAGATTAATAGTTGATAGATAAAGGTTATAATTTATGAATTATGAGATAAAGGGATTATTTTTATTTCACTACACACATTTCAAGTTAATTTTTATTAGATATTCATTTAGTTTAGAAGTAATTCCTTGGTGGAAATTAATTGGAATCTGGATTAATACCTAAGCTTATATTTCAATGCCTAAAGAACAGAATCATGACATAACAATCGTATTATTAAGATCCAAAACTTATGGATGGAATAAAAGCTTCAAAATCAGATTGAAATATCTAGAAGGTGGGTATGATAAGGATTCTTTCATTGTCCAATCGGAACAACACAAGTCTTACACTCAAAATCACACACCGATCAGTTAGAAATTAAGAGTATCTCAATCACATGAATCAAAATAAGAGCTCAAATATGGAATTATGTAATATACATGGAATGAATTTTCTTCACACCCAAATTAATCAAAACAAGTATCTAAAATAATAATTGGAACTCCCTTGACATGTGTGTAGCTCCCACACAACAAACGCTCACCGTTTAGCTCGACATCGAGAGGAGGATGCTCATGTGGAACTACTTCTTCATTATTGACCCCCATATGAGTATAAGGGCCTCTAAAACTTCAAAAATGTGGAGAAGACTCCTCTAGGTCTTAAAAATGGAAGAGCTTCACTTCTGGTTCGAATTTACAAATGTGGATCCAAGGTTCCATTTTATAGAAAAATGGGAAGGTGATTTTGAGCACATAGATTTATTAAAACCATTTGTCACATTAATTTACACCTCTAGAAAGACATATCGCTCTTTTGAGAAAATAATAAAGTTTTATACCCACATCTTGGTTGTCTCCACCGAATTTTTGGCACAATTTGGACATCTAGAGACCAGGATATGGACAACTCACAGCACACAAGTTTTGACTTCGTGGAGATTTAGTGTGATGGAAAGATGAGGTCATATTTTCCACCATATGGCCAAATGTGTCTTGGGTGCCTTCAGATGAAATGTAGAAAAATGAATTTTGGACCAGACCACAAAAGTTCAGACAATTTAGATTCACATTTCAAGATAAGTGTTCTGATGAGTCTACCAGTGTGCATGGATCTTGGGCAGTTTGGCCCATTTTTTTGGAAATCATCATGGGCCCTTCAAATCACCTCCTCTTACAATGGAATAATAAAAACAAGTAAAATTTCCCCTTTTAACAGTGATAAAAACAAAATAAATGACTCAAACATGGAATGAAATATGTTATTATTATCATAATTTTCAATAAGAAACAAGTTTAACACAGTGGTGTAAGGGTGAAAATGAAACAATGAATCATGGTGCGATCAAAATTCCATTTTTAAAATATTTTAGTGTTGATCATTCTTTAGGAATAACAATATTCTCATCTATTGTGTTAACTAATCCTTTTCACTCTCCTTTGAAATTACCTTCCATGTGTCCTTATTTTCCACACCCAAGGCATATTCAAGTTCCTTTTCAAGATTCTCCTTAATTCCACTTCCCATATTCTTTACCTGATTAATATTGGACTTTATTTCCTTTATGGTCACCCTAAAATTCCATATTTCTATTATTAAATGTGTTAGGGAACTCCAAAAAGTTGACATTATTGATTTGGCATAATAAAAATGTTTCTCTATCTTACTCCCTTTACAATTGGTTTCTCATGAGGAAGATCATTCCATTTTCAATCTCATTCCCCATTAACATGAATCATTATAGTTCTATCCATTGGGTAAAACCCAAAAATCAGAGTGTGATTTTCAATAATCAAGTGGGAAACTGAAAAATCAAGAGACATTTACTATAAAATATCAATATATGATTCTGTATATTTAATCCTAGGGTATTCCGGATCATTACCAAAATTCTAATATTGTAACCAATAACTATACTTATCCATAGGGATCATACATAAGGAATTATCATCCATGTCTCCAAAGGTTAAGTAAACCTTACTCTAATACAAACTATAACATCCCATTATTTTCATACATATATAATCCATATAAATAAATTAATATTCAATACATATAATAAATAAACCATGCTAGAACAATATGGGTTTAGTGTTTATGGAATATTGGAAACACAAACAACTAGTTTATAAAAGATCTACATCATCTCATTCTAATGTCTTCATTACTGGAACCATTTTTTACATATCATACGTAATACCTTTCAACATATTCTAAGGAAAAGTAACATAAGAAAAGTTGAGCTCAGATGCTCAGTATGGATAAACATAGGAGATAACAATCCATGATCATAAGAAATCATATGATAATAATGGTTTGATGATCATAACGTATGAGGTTCATACTCAACTAGTCATATATCATAAACATGATTCAAGGCATAAACATTATCATTTCAGAAAAATATGGACCATATAATTGAGACAACAATATAAATCAATTATAAGAACCGGGATCTTCGTTTCAGGTATGGATCTTGTTTTCCGGTGTTTTTGAGAAAAAGAAGAGTTTCTGGAAATTAAAGGTGTATACGCTTTGAACATAGGACTACACCCCATGTACCCGGTTGTTATGGGTAGCTTTGTACTAGACATGTAATGACTGAGTACATGTCCATGTGTGGGGACCTAGAGACCACCGAAAGTGGAGACCAGATAAGGCATGTACATGTCGTGTACATTAAAAGAACACACCATGTACTTTTCTTTTTATTAGTTATGTTAGACTGAGGTCATGTCTAATTTCTAGAAACACCTTATTGAAGACACGTCTCATCCTGGAGCAACGAGAATCACCAAATCTTCTCCGAGCCCCTGATGTATTGTTTGTTCTCAGAATCAAACACCGTTGATTGCATTTGAATCACCTCTGTGATTTCTTCCTTCATCTAGAGTCTCTCTTCCTAATTTCTCTTCTTTTGTGAGATATTTGTGGTTTAGAGTTTTTGAAGTTTTTTTAGATCTATAACATTCTAGGTTGAATCAAAGGGTTTGATTCAAATATATCAATCGCACAACATCAAGGTTGGTGGTTTGTTCCTTTTTGTAGTTTTTTATATTATATGTGTAAAAAGTACAGAATACCCTAGTTCAGGGTAGTGCGTGTTTTGGAGATTTAACTATGTTTGATTCCTATAATGTTTTTTTTCTTGAGTAAGGGTTCTTGGTTATGAATATTGTTAAATAACATACTATGGATGTGTTTTTCCATGTTTTTTTGATATTGGACATTGGGTAGAGAACTGCCTATTTGGTTTTTTTGTTTCTATGCCTAGTGCTGTTAGGATGGAGTTGATATTATATGGCATGATTGTTATATGTATTATAGAAAATTTTCCTTATTGTATATTAGATTTATTTGGCTGTTGGATATCATTTGTGCATGATTTTATTACACAGGGATGTGAGACCCTTATGTAGTAATACTATAGGGGGAATTGATGTTGATGGCTTCCCAAGAGTGTCTTAATACATTTTACGTTGCAAGACCATAGGGGGGATTGATGGGATGTTCTCCCTAAGAGTTTCAATAGTATACAGTTATGATATAGTAGGGGTAATTAATGTTGATTTCTTCCTTAGAGTGTCGGTATTTTACCGTTAAAGCACTACAGGAGGAATTGGCAGTGAGTGCTTCCTCGGAGAGTCTTTGTCTTTGTGAGACCATGGGGTCGAACCGTGTGAGCTTTCCCATAGGGTCTTTCCTTATTTATTGATTTAACGATAAGTTGAAACAGAGGGGTTAGACAATGAGGACTTTTCCAGAGGGTTGATTGGGAATTATTGGTTTTATAATTAATAAATGTAAACAAATGTAGTTGAAACTATAAGATTGTTTACATATGAGTACTTCCTTGTTTATTACTTTATTTTTCATATTAACTGCTATATATATTCACTGAAATTTTGGAAGAGATATCTATGTAGAAGCCTACTGGGATTCATCTCACACCCTATTTGGGTCATGCTTTTGGGCCCAAAAAGATTATATTTTTGTAAGCATAGATAAGGGAAAGAACCCTTATACTTCAGGTACTTGATTGTTATGAAGTGGGAGAGAATGGGACCAAGCTGAGGCTTGTGATGCTGCTGGATTTTACTTGTTTCTTGTACTTTGTTTTAGTAATCTATTTCTAGAATTGTGACTTGTTTGGCTTCTTTCCTAGACACATGTTACACGCGTCATTTATATATGTGCTCCAGTAGATTATTTACTTTTTGTTTTCCGCTATTTACTTATTGTATGGAATTACCACTTCCGTTATTGTATATTATTATTATTCGACTGTGTTACTCTACCAATGAGGGAATTGTTTCCCCACTATGACACCCATGGACCTCACTAATAGTCGGTAGCCTCTGGCATTTGGGGAGATGCGCTTGAGGTCGTGTGACCAACAAGGTATGGGGAACCACTGGGAAGCACCAGGAACCAGGATGTAATAAAGTGGTATAAAAGTGATTATTTTATTCTTGACATATTGTTTACAGCATATAGACAGGCATAGGATGGAATATGTAGTTGGAAATACGATTTTTGCAGGAGTATCAAACCAGTGTATAAGGAAAAGCCAATATACATAAAATATTAAAAAATTTCTGGTTTTTCAATGTTTACAGTTTATTTGATTTCACCTTTGGGTGATTCACATGTTTTATGCTTTAATCATTGATATTATTGAGGTTATATTTCTTTTGAAACTTGATGAGATGAGGGTATTGCATCTCATGTGTGGTATATGAACTTTCTAGATATTACATGTCATGCATTCTTATCATGCCATTTAGGGTGCATTACCCATTCTATGTTGTTGTTATTGATGTTTTTCTGGATATTCATGTTGTTGTGATAGATGCCTTGATAGAATACCTATTATTTGGTAGGGTATTGCTAATATTTAATGTTACTTTTTTATGGGTGCCAAACATTGGTCCCTGAGGTGTTATGCGCCCTCCTGGATCAGAATTTGGTGGATCATGTATGAACATTAATTTAATTTTTCCTAGTATGGTGTGAATAAAGATTCCAAACATTGATTCGTGGGAGTATGGGATCTCACGGGTCGGAATTTATCATTCCCTGGGAAAAATATTAGTATTTTATGGGGTTCTAGAGTAGTTTCTATGGCATACAACCCAGAAGAACCCAGAATAAACTATGTATGATGATGAATAAACGACATGTAACCTTATTTTTAGGAAGAAAAAACTTTTCTTAAGTGCATTATATGTACTGTATGTACACGTTGTATAGTCCTTAACAGTGTGACTAGCTATGTGGGCAGAGACATGGGGTCACAAAACATTTGGTGGCACACACAGTGTTGTAAGGACTGTTTATCCAGTTCTGTGACTAAAAAAATTGGTGGTTAAAACTTATGTGGTATTTGTCATGCCTGGGGAGTACAATCTATGTTGTAGTGACCATGTATCAGGCCATGTGACTAAAGACACATGTCATTGAAATCCTTCATGTACATGTTGTGTCTTTCATGAACATGCTGGGTAGTTCTATTTCAAGAGAACCGTGTGGTTTAGATGTGTAGAGGAACTTATGTAGGGGGAAAGATTCATGTACATGTCATGTCAAAGAAGAACATGTTGTGTGTATGGGGTGTTACACAACCAAGGTTGGTAGTAGTACACGCATATGTAATGGTTTAAGGAAACATGCCATGTAGTGGTCATACACGCCGTGTATCAATGTTTTAAAAAAATGAATGTTTTCTTTCTCCTATTCTTTTATTGAAATTCTATGTTTTAGTCCTTGATAATCTTGATCTATGGTGTGCGCTTGGTGTTGCAGAGTCATTCCACTAAGACATCCTCCAGTTGTACGATAGATACAGGGCTATGATCAGAAACCAAACATGGAGGATCAAGGACTACCAGTAGATCCTCCCATCATTCCTATCTTGGCACCAATCATCATTTCATATATAGGTGTCGGCGAATAGTTCCAGGAATCCTGCATGGGGATTCTGCAGACTTTCCAGGAACCACCGCATCATGCACCGTCTATGGTAGAGTTGACGTAGGTTTTTCAGCAGAAGCATCCATCAACTTTCTTAGGGGATGTGGGACCACAGTCTATAGAGTCATGGTTAGAAGCCCTGATGTCAATTTTCGAGCATCTGGAGATGCCTTTAGAGAGGAGAGTGAAGATATATACTTACATGATTGGGTATTCTTCTATGAGATGGTGGGATGTTATATCACATCCAAGACACCAATGAGTTATGGTTTGGGATGAGATCCGACAGACCTTCTATAACTACTTTTACCTGGAGACTTTGAGGGCCGATTGAGCCCCAGATTTTATGATTTCGGGACAGGGTACAGTCTCAGTCATGGAGTATTCTTCTCTCTTGATAGAGAAACAATGCTTCACATCCATTCTATGAGGTGATGAGTTATTTATGGAGAGGAAGATTGATGATAGTATTTCCAATGACATATGATCTCATGTGAAAATCTTTAGGCTGACTTCTATAGTCAACTAGGCGTTGATCACATAGTACAACATGAGATATTCGGGAGCTGTAATCCAGGGTGGATCAACATTTGGAGTTGGTATTCCTCCATCTGGTAGTAGGAAGCACCATAGGTTTTCTACACATGGTGATCTGAGTATGCCAAATACTCCTTCAAGTAGCCAGGTGGTATGCTACCTGTGCGGGAAGAGCGGGCATATGAGGCCACATTGCCCGAGAGACCCAGTTGAGTTCCAATATTGTGGAAAGATGGGTCATATTCAGTATTTCTATTAGTTTTTTTACCAGAAGTAGGTGTCAGGGGTTCTGTAATGACTCTACGTTTGGTAGTAGGACCACCAGTTTCTCATCAATCAGAGAACTGGTGTTCATCTGACCGTTCAGGCCGAGGTTGAGGTCGTGGCCGTAGTGGTCAGACACTGGGTTTTCGACAACTGCAGGGTGAATCGGATTAGGGATCATAAATAGATTCACTAGGCCACGGTGTAGGCAATGATTTTGTGATGGAGCATACTCAACAAGAGCAAGATCATGGCCCCTCTACGATTATAGGTACAATTTAGGTTTCCTCAGTTTTATATTCTGCTCTTTTCAATACAGGGGCTTCCCATAGCTTTATTTTTTGCCTATTGTGGAGAGCCTTGGGCTCTGTAACTTTACTTGTGCTAATGTGTTAATGATGAACACACCATTGGGAACTAGAACAGATAGTGTGAATTAGTGAAAGGAGTTCCCTTTTGAAGTTGTTGGGTGTCACTTTTTATAGTACCTTTATGGCTTACAGATGAAGAGATATGATGTCAATCTCAGAATGGACTGGTTAGTTCCCTTCTAGGATGTTGTTGATTTATATCTTCATAGGGTGAGTTACACGTCACTAGAGGGTGGTTTGTTTCAAAAAAAGGGAGAATGGGATGTCCAGGCGACCATAGAAGGACCCGAGCATCATGGATTGGGAGGAGTTACAACCCAGATTTCTTGTTTGTATCTGGAGGACTAGGGGAATTCCCAAATGGACTTCCCTCTGGTGGTGGATCATTTCAAGGATGTCGTTCCAGAATAGTTTTTAGGTTTACATTTATAGCAGGAGGTATATTTCTCTATTGAGCTTGTGCCAGGAGTGGCATAAGTGTCCATTACTCCTTATAGGATGGATACACGAGATTTTCAGGAGCTCAAGAAGCTATTAGAGGAGTTATAGGAAAAGGGTTTCATCTGACCCAATACTTCTCCTTGGGGTTCTCCTATCCTATTCTCAAAGAAGGAGTATGGTACCCTTAGACATTGTATGGATTTTTAGAAGATGAACCAGTTGTTGGTCAAGAACCGATATCCCTTACCGAGGATTTATGATCTCTTTGATCAGTTTCTGGGAGCTCGGGTATTCTCAAAGATTGAATAGTTATTCGGTTATCATCACTTGTGCATTGGGCCATTAGATATACCTGTTATAGCCTTTCAGAGTAGGTATGGCCTATATGAGTATGTGGTTATGCCATTCAGTCTCATGAAGGGGCCTTCAGTTTTCATGGCACTACCGAACCTATTGTTCCATCATTATGTGGATTATTTTGTAATAGTATTTCTGGATGATATCTTGGTGTAATATCACACTCGACCCGACCATGATTCCAATCATGAGATCATTTTGAGTACACTGAGAGGGAATTAGGTATATGCTAAGATCTCAAAGTTCCACTTTTGGATGGATGAGATTCACTTATTTTGTCATGTTATCTTAGAGACAGGAGTATTAGTAGACCCAGAGAAAATGAGAGATGTTGTTTCCTAGGAGAATATGAAGAATGTCTTTGAGGTATGGAGTTTTCAAGGGTTGGATGGTTACTAAAAATGTTTTGAATATGACCTTTCACACATAGTATCACTAATGACGGGATAGACCAAGAAGGGTGTGAGTGCGTGTGGACAACTTCCTACGATTAATTCCTTCAACAGATGAAAGGGAGTTTGACTTCAGAACTGATACTAGTTTTTTCAGAGTCACAAAAGAGATCTACTATTTACTGTGATTCATCATGTATCGGGCTGTGAGTAGTTCTTATGTAGGGGGGAGGCATCTTTGCATATAGGTCTCGGCAGTTGAGGCCACATGAGAATAATTACCTGACGCACGATGTTGAGTTGGTAGTAGTTGTTCATGTCTTGCGTTGTTGGAGACATTAAATTTTGGAAGATCATTTTGTGGTGTACACTAACCACAAAAGTCTGATGTATATATTTACTCATCATGTCTTGAATTTGAGATAGTTTAGGTGGGTTGAGTACATTCTATATTTTGACATTGAAAATTCCTACACGTATGGGAAAGGCTACACAGTGGCTGATGCGTTGAGTAGGAGGACACAGATACATGCATTTCATAAGGCCACTAGTGAGTAGAAGCTTATGGATATGTTCTCTAAGATGCATTTGGATGTTCATGATAGATAGGGGAAGACATTTCATTCTTCTGTATCCATTACCTCTACTCTACTTGATTGAGTTAGAAATAGGAAGATATTAGATTTGGAAGGCCTAGTTATATGGGAGAGTATGTTAGGAGACGACCTTATTCCTAGATGGACCGTAGTAGAGGAAGAGATCTTGTGCTTTCATGGACACATATGGGTGTTAGCAGACATACACAAGGAGTTGATGCATGATTTTCATTCCTCAGTTTTGGCAGTTCATCCTAGCATCTCTAAGATGTATAGAGATCTACACTGTCAGTATTGGTGGCTCAGTATGAATAGATATGTTTCTAGTTTTATGGTGAGGTGTTCCACCTATCAGCAGGTGAAGGAAGAGCATCAGTGACTCACATAGATTTTGAAGCAGTTACCCATTTTCGACTGTAAGAGGAATGATGTCCCAATCGAATTCATGATAGGTTTTCCAAGGTCTCCTTGAGGGAATGATGTTGTTTGGGTTCTCATTGAAATACTCACTACAATAACCCAAACATTCATTAATGAAAATTCATCATGATCTAAAAAAATTTATTATTATGTAAACTTGTTATATAACATATGAAATCCTTTGGTTGTATGTTTTTGGATTTCAAAATACCATTAATAATTGTTACCATTGCAAATATAGTCATCGAATAGTGATAACATGATTACTATAAATATAGGGATTTATCAAATCCAATTTACTCAGAAAAAGGAAGTGATGGCCTCATCCAGTAGAATTTCTGCATACGACTCCCTTTTTCGGAGCTTGGAAAGGAGGTGGCATCATTGGGCTTCCCTCTTGACCAAGCCCAAGCTGAGCTTCAACACGTTAAGATGGAACATAACCACCTATGTGGGAAGTGGAAGTTGATAGATATTACCACCCGAGCAATGTTATCCGAGCCACCCTAAGATTCTGACAACATCTCACACCATACCCTTATGTCTTATGCGGGTGTTATTATGGGTTAGGTAACAAGACCTTATCACTATTATTATGTGAAATATTTTTGTATATAATAAAGAATATACATTCATTTTATTATTGGTACTTTAAAGAAAAAATTGTATTTTTAGTTAATATTTAATTAAGAAACCTATTTTGATGAATTAATGGATTTCTGAATTAAATAATATTTTATTATAAATTTTAATGATCATATAATTTTTATGAGTATAAGTGAAATTTTTATTAAATTTGAAAATTATTTTTTTCAAAACATTAGAATTTTCAATAAATGACGGATTTTATTTTAAAATTAAAAATTCAAATATTTAGAAAAATATTTGGATAAAATTAAAATTATTTTTGGATTTAGGATTTCAAGACTATTTAATAGTGAATTTTTCATAATTTTCTGAGACAGTCAAATTTTTTGGTAAAAATTAAATACTGTTTAAGTATATAATGTGTTTTATGACATCATAATGACCCAATAGGGATTTATTAAATACTATATATGGGATTTTCGGCCAATATATGTTTACAAATAAAATAATGTTTTTAAGTGTGTTTGATTTATTTTACAAATCCTTTGGGGACACTCCTAGACTTATAAAACATTTTGTCATTTTAAAATGATTTCCTTGAGAGTGTGACTCACCACCACATAAGTAAGCGAAAAATTTTAAGAAGTTGTACCATTGGATTTATAAAATAGTTTTTTCCACTCCCATTTTTCAAAAACCATGGGCAAAAACCATGGTTTGGTTTGTGGTTTTGATTAGTGTAATGTGTGGTGTCCAAAACCAAAATAATAAATAATTCTCTCTCTTTTCATATATAAACCCACCCAAGCTCCCACTTTCTCTTCACTAAAATCCCTTAGAGCTAGAAAAAACTCTTCCATACTCACTATATAATCCTAACAAGGCTCCCAATCTCCCTATAAGCCTCTCTCAAGCCTCTCCCAATCCTTTGGGATCCCACTTCCACGTAAGGTATTTCTTCCTTTCTCATTTTTGTCCAAATTTCATTATGTTTTTATGCTATTTTATTCAATTAAAAGTGTTGGGGTATGATTTCTAACATCCCACATACTACACTCCTTATGTTTTAATGATTATATACCTCTTTATATATCATTAATTACTCCCATTTACAGCAGTTATCATACTGAAATTTTATAAGGAATTTCTCTCTCCTCATTTACATCCAAACAATTTTTTTTATTATGCATCTAAATTCCATTATATATGTTGGGAAATGTATATATATGACCCCCTTACTGTACAATTCATGTACATTTTATTAGAATCTACTTTCTCTCACATCAACCATTTTTATGAATTCTTATATCACGCCGTTATGCTACCAAAATTGAACCACGATTTTCCAAGCCAAAGTCATTGTGTGGTGAATACCATGCCCATTTCTCAATGAAGGGTATTCACATTTAAGAAAATTTAAGGATTAATTATATAATTTCATGTATTAATTCCATAATTCCTTATCGTGTAACAAATTATGTTGTTTAATGAATCCATGCTATATGATCCACGAGACACACTTATGCCTGAAATGAAATGATTAAGAAGGGTGTTCCCTGATAGTGCTCTAATTCATTGGGTAATGATTATTACCAAGATATTTCAAGTGCAATGGGGGTTCACTCATTATATTCATATGCAATGAGGGTTTACTTGTTCTCCATGTGCAATGAGCCTTGGCTCATGCTAATATCATGATAAATGTTGATGCCACATTTCCATGTTATGATAATCATGAAATATCATGACATTATGTTTATGTATCTCTTATACTCCATTTATATTCTTATTTCCTAACATGTACTTTATTCTTCATTTTATTCCTTTTTTACTCCCTTACAGGGCTTTATATCTCACCTCTTTCATATGCATGTCCTCAGGTTATCCCATGCAATGTTAAGTACGAAAAATGTGTGAGATCATGTAGAATAAGTTTTCAATAAAGATGTGTATTTCATGTTTTAAGTTTTCATGTAATGTTCCTAATATCCAAAGTAACTAGGCCTAATTATCTTTTATGTTTTATCAAGTGAAGTATTTATGTAATAAATTATGTTTAAGTGTGAGATAATGATCAGGGTTGTTATAGTTGGTATTAGAGGATATGTTTAGTTTTTTGTTATATGTATTAAACAACCCTAGAGAAATCCTTAGGGATAATACTAAGAAAAATAAAAACATCCCTATATTTTTTGAGTATTGAGTAAGTGTTATATCAAAAAAAATACATCCCTGTCTGGATACAAGCAGGTAGAGGTCGCTCTAGCGCATATGTATCCTAGGGGTAAAACTAAAAAACACCGCTTTGAGATAGACTCGAACAGGAAATGGTGTATGGAAACGGGACTTGTTGCACTCTTGGTTATGACCCTCCTAGGGGATATGCTTTGGAAAATTTACAAGCATAGTATGAACTTCTGTTAAG